>CM069930.1:36188938-36873895 GCA_036172225.1 Cryptocoryne crispatula var. balansae | reverse complement strand
AGCCACCATATCAAGTGTTGAACCACCTAGTCTGGCTAGCGGTTCATCGCTTTGCGGGCCAGGTTGAAATAAGTAACGGATAATGTTTTGATGGGCCCGATAGACCCATCTTCTCCACCGAAAAACGGGTGGAGACAGACGCTCCTATGGCAGTCAGAGTTCCCGGCGGAGAGGGGCTCATCGCCTGGCAACCTTGGCCGAATTGAGGCAGAAAGGGGATGTCATACCTCGCCTCATCACCCTAGGCGGTTGCCTCAAGCGCCTTTGATAACACAGAAATTAAGTGCAACTTGTCATAAAAAAAGCTCTCAAATATAATACAGTATCAAAATACTGAATGAGTGCTGCACAAATCATAAATGGAGTGACCATAAATGCAATCTCTTAGACTAGTAGAATGTTTCAGATAATGAAACATACTGATGGAAGGCAATCAAGACACATCTTACAAATTGTCCTTTATGGAAGGGAAAGTGACAAGGCAAGAAGCTTTCACCAATGCATTGTTATATCTTTTTTTTTCTAAAAATCAGATGATACCACATATGCAAGAAAAGACGGTGTACATATCTGAGGCACCACAAGCACATAAATGACGGCCAACAACTACATAAGAAACCAACTGTACACTAGCAACAAGATGCTGAAGTTAATGCCCAATAAAAACCAAAAAGACAACAATCAGAAACAGGCTAAGTGCACATGGCAACCACACTATCTATTTTTTATCACATAGAAAATCACAATTGTACTATCAACCAGTGATGCATCTTTCTTAAACTTCCACCCTGTTACTTTCTGACCAAATAGCGAACACGTGGCATGAAAGGTTATCTGCCAAATCCACCAGAGACCTTTCATCAACCAAAACTTCTCAAAGTTAAACAACTGATTGTTCTTCTGCCCTCTAGATTTTTCAGTAAAACTGGCCAGAAAACAGCTTGTTACCTGAATAATCCATAAAATCAAAATGAAATTGGGGTTCCCAATTTGCAGAAACAAGAGAACAATCAAACCTGGACATAGAAAGATCTTTCCTTCCATTAAACTAAGTATGCTGAGCATTAGCTATCAGTAATTCAATGCTGTCCTCTGCCACAAACTCTTGAAAGTCTTCAAACGCTCCATATATACTCCATAGTTGTCAAGGCGCCCGCCTAGGCGGCAAGGCGCCTTTCCAAGGGCGCCTTGTCTGGGGCCAAAAAGGCGCCCAAGGCGCCCGCCAAGGCGCCCAAGGCGCCAGCCTAGGCGCCCAAGGAGCCCAAGCAAGGCGCCTTGGGTATTTTTATATCATTAAAAAAAGTTTTTGAGGGGTTTTTCTCCCTTGATATCACAAGAGACACTTATTTAATGATAGTTTGAATATATTAATATATTGTATTATCACTTATACTATCATATATATTTAAGATTTATGATTATAAACATATATTATATACTTAAATTTTATAAAAATTTATTTAACTTTCTTCTCTTTCACACACACATCATATTTACTTATGTGCATTGATAAAACACTCATATTCAATTATAACATAACAAATATAATTATATTTATGTTTTGTTTATATATAACAACCTCCCGACTCAGCCTTCCTTGAATACCGCCTTGACCGCCTAGGCAACGCCTAAGCGGCCGCCTTGTCGCCTAAGCGGAATCGGTACCCTTCAACGCCTTGGGCGCCTTGTCGCCTTGACAACTATGATATACTCCAATTTTCCAATCTGCCAACCACTATGAAAACTACATTAAAATCAGGTCCATGACATCAAGTGGTACAGTCGCATGGCAAAGTAAGAGTTTGTCCCATAGATCCTTATCAGCCCACCACCGAGGCCCATGTAGAACATTAGATCTACAGTGTTGCATGAAGGTCTCCTCACACGGTAGAGAGAGCACTCGGAGGGGTGGCCACAGAATATGGGGAGGCACAAGGGTGTCGGGAATGCTGTTCGGTGGGGCACAGCGGCCAACTTGCCTCACCGGCAGCGGGAACCACGTAGGCGGAGCTTCGGCTGGATGCAGAGATGCTCAGTGCTAGGTGGTCAGCCACATAGCTGGCTGAGCCCCGCGGTGGACTGCACAAGGGCACCGGTGGACTGCCATCAGAGTTCAGGCCCAACAGGGCTCTGACTTCTCGGACGGTGGAAGAGGCCCAGTCGGGACAGCCTGTGCAGCCGGGTGCTGCAGCAGAGTCACGGGTGTCAAACCAGGGGAAGAGAATTGTGGTTTTGTGGTGCTCGGCAGGTGGGGGAGAGGAGGAGGAAGTGAGGAGACATGACTGAGGGACCCTATGCATAGCCATGGGCCTGTGCAAGGGTCTGGAAGTAGGTGGAGGGAGCTGGGAGGAAGAAGAGGGACCGGGAAGGGGAAGAGGGCCGGAGAAGAAGATGAACAGGGGAGCTCGGGAAGAAGGGTGAGAGAGAGGAACAGTAAGGGTGAAAAGGAAGAACCGAGGGGACGGAGCTATCGATCAGGGTGTGTTATTCTTCAATGCAACATAACATACACGACGGATTGGGGTCCTTTTTATAGACTGCCATATAAAATTTGAAGAAAGCCCGAAAAACATGAACAAGTACATGTATTTCCTAAACTAAAGATATATCCTATAGATAACATCCTATGATGACTAGTTGTCTCTGATCTGTAGGGAGTTCACGGCCTGACGAAGACTACACGCAATCCGGATCAAAACGGATCTGAGCTCAGGTGTCCTCACCAAAGATACAAACAACAATGAAGACATCACAAAAGGAGGCAAATGATGAAAATGATGCAAATGAAAAAGTTAATCAAGTTGATGTGACTTTGGAGAAATTCGCATTTAGTTTCAAATTTTAAAGACTGATTTCTTGTTGAATTAGTTCTTTGTGAAGTATTTTGTTGTATTTTAAATAGTTTTGTTTGATTGCATGATGTTCGTTATAATGTGTCAAAAGGCGTTACCCTTAAAAGTTGTGTATTTAAAATTTTACTAGCTTGTGATAATGTGAATTACATATCACACATTGTGAGTAATATTATGAATTCGGTAAGTCAAGTTTACCATATGTTGTTCTTACAATTTTGTAACTATATGTATTGTTTTCTTCTTACAAATTCATTAGTTCATAAAGGTGAACATCTTATACCTCTTACCACATTTGCCAAGGCAGGCACCTTGTCATTTGACAACTATGAAGTAAGGATAGAGGAATTGGACCTGGAGACCGGATCAGGTAGCGCCGATTCTGATCCAATCTGAATTGGATTGGCAGACTCAGCCAATTCCATCAAAGAAAAACTGATCCGGAAATGGCCCGGGTAAATTCTTAAAACAATAAAAAAATTTAAAAATTAAAAAGTATACAAGATAGATTCTATGTGTAATTCTGGTCCAAATCTGACCCTTTTAGGGTCCAATCAGTGCCGGAATCTGGCCCTAGGTGGTGCTGCCACCGCTGCAGCGTAATGCTGCATCTTCCCCACCCGATGGGTCCACTCAGACCTGGTATGAGCTTTGATGCTCAGATCCAGCTATAGCATATCTAATTATGTTAAGCCGTCATTGGATCCAAGCATCAAAGCTTGTACTGGATCCACTGAACGAGGTATGAGCTCCTTCCCCGCCCAACTGTGGTGCAGTCAATTTTGATCAATTCTGAAGGGAAATCGGAGGTGGACCATTCATTCCCCCCCCCCCCCCAAATCAGGTCAGCATACGCCAATCTGATCCTTATGCAAACCATGTTATGAAATAATAAAAAGATCCCTAAAGGTAGTGAAAGGTGGGGGGAGTGCATCCAAAAATCTTTTATTACTTTCAGGGAAGGGTTATAACTTTATGGAGTTGTCGAAATGAGATCCTATCTTCTCTGTTATTTCATTGGTGACATATGACCTAGGCATCCATCTTTTCAATCCTTTTCAATAGAGATGAAAGTTTGTAAAGTTTTGAAGTGTTTTTTCAAAGCCACACGAGGCATGAGCCTCAACTTAAATATATATAATCTATAAATTGATTGGGGTGAATGTCAGTGTTCCTGAGAGAGAGTGTATTGGAGAGTCTTCCATGGTATTTCTTCTCTCCATCCTAAAAATTCCCAGATGGGTGTGTTACAAATTTGAGAGCTAATTTTTTTCTGGCATGGGAAGAGAGGTAGAGGTCTCCATCTAGTTAGTTGGAATCATGCTTGTAGAAGTAGAGAGGAGAGCGGAGTTGGGTTCATTCCATGGGAAAGTGTTGACAAGGTTCTCCTCACCAAGTGGTTGTGGAGACTTAATCAAGAGAGTGACTCTCTTTGGTGCAGTATTATATCCTCTAAGTATGGGGTGCCACTTAATGGAGGTTACTTGCATGACTTTAGATCCTACAGCAAATTGTCAGGGATCTAGAAAGGCATATTACAAAATAAGAACTCATTTTGTGCATTCTTCTCTATAGCTGTGGGTGATGGTAGGAAAACTTGCTTTTGGAAGGACAAATGGGCCAGTAACATGAAGTTAATGGTCTGCTTTCCCCTTTTGTATAACTTAGCAACCGACAAGTACGTAGGGATATCCTCTGTGGACAGATGAGACCGTAGATGACAAATGGTCTTTGTCTTTTAAAAAAATAAATCAATGATGAGAAAGTTATTGAATACATGGTGCTGATTGATTATCTTAAGAAGATCTCTTGCACTTATTCTCAGTTCGGCAGAGTTGTGTGGTCTCCTAATGGGAGTGCCTCATTCTAGGTGAGAACCACTTGTACAAGGTTAATGCGGGGAGTTGTTAAGCCATGGTAAAGTATGCTTGGTCAGCTTTGTTTCCTCTCAAAATTGGGTTGTTTCTGTGGAAGATTTGTCATGGAAGACTACTTACCAAAGTTTACCTCAACAACACATTTAAAGGGGCTCAGTGCAATGTGTGTTCTATGGGATTCAAGTGGAAGACGCTGACCATCTCTTTGTGTGCTGTGGCTTCATTAACTTTTTATGGTCGCTTTGCTTTAGAAGTTGGCAGTTGCAGTGGGAGGACCATTCTTGAACCATTTCTCTTATTCAACTTTGGAGCAACTATTGTCCATGGAATAGCCAACCTTCATTGTAAAGTCTCCTCATGCCAGCCCATACTGTGTTCCATTTGAACGATGAGGAATCGGAGGGATTTTGATGATCATTATCATGACCCCTTGTCTATTCTTTTGTGTGCCGCTATTTTGGTTAAGGACCGGTTCTTTGCTTACTCAGGATCTAAACCAGATGCTAAGTTCTGGGGTGACCACCTGTTGGCTTGGAAGCGTTTGTGAATGTAATATTGGGGTTTTGTTGTAGCTTGGGGGCTGATGTAACCTCAAAATTAACAAAAAGATTAATTCTCTTTGTTTTGGAAATTCATTTTTCCTTTTGAATTTGAATTAGACCTTAGCATTGACTTTGTAAGAAAATAGATGATATTTCATAAAAGTACTAACTAGGGTCGAAATTTATGTTGAGGTTGTTAGGTTCTTTGAAATTTTGTTTTGACCTCTCCCCGTCGGATGGTGCGAAGATCCGACGTTAATTACATCGAGATAACTCGAATACCCTTGATTAAGCATCATAGCAATCCATGAAAATAGAAAACATGCATCCAATAAACATTCACACACATGGACATAGGAGTAAACAATCCCATAAAATTGATGGAATGCAAGCACTCAATTTTAGTTTGAATTTGATTTGAATTGAATTGAATTGAATTGAATTTGTTGGTTTGATTTCTGATTTGAGTTGAATTTAGTTTGAGTTGGATTTAATGGGTTGAATTGCTTTTAGTTGATTTGAATTGAATTTAGTTTTGAGTTGAATTTGATTTGTTCATTTTTTTTTTGCTTATTAATTTAAGTTTGATTCAATTTGGATTTGGTTTGAGCTTGAAAACAGTTGTTTTAAGATTTGATTTGAGTTTGGGGGTGAATTTGACATTCTGTGGTTTTGTGCAAATTTCAGATGATAAATTGTTTTAAGTTTGGTTGGAATGGATTGAATTCGGGTTAAATTTAAGACAGCTTTATTTATTGATTGATTTTAATGGGATTTGGGCTTAACTTGAGGAACATGGTTTGTTTTGGATTAAATTTGTTTTGAGTTTGTTTTATTGAATTTATTCAGTTGAATTTGTTTGATTTGGGGAATTTAATTTGAATTAGATTGATTTATTTGAGTTAGAAGATTTATTTGTTTGAAGTCAATCTTGTTTGAATTAATTGATTTGTCCAAGCCAGATTTGGTTTACAATGAAGTTTGTTGGCTTAAGCTTAGATTGCAGATTTCATAAATTTTCAGATTCTGGGTTCTGCAATTTCTACAGGCTTCGGTTCCTTGAAAAGTTCAGATTTTCTGCTTCTTCAAATATCCAACTCTAGATTTCTGCATCTCAGATTTGCAGTCTTTCAAACTTCCAGATTTCTTACTGATTCCAAATCTCAGACTTTAAATTCTGCATTTTTCAAATATTGCCAGATTGCAGACTCTTAGAGAGGTTCAATACAAATTCAGTTCTCAGATTCCAGATTTTTAGGCCTCGGCTCCCTGCAATGCCCAGATTTTGATTTCTTCAAATTCCAAACTCTAGACCTCTTGTAAATTTCAGTTTTGCTGTACGTCAGAAATATGGAGTTCAGACTTTGAAACTCCTGAAATTCAGATTTCTGCAGCTCCAATTCCAGATCTCTGCATTTTCAGATTGCAGGTTTTTTAAACAGATTTCTAGACTTCGGATTGGATTTTAAGCTCTACACAAATTCAAATTTATTAAGCCTCAGACTTTCAGGTTTGACATCTTGCACCTCTCCCAAAGATTTCCAGATCCCTCTTCTTCCGGATTCCAGACTTCTGTTTCAGATTTTAAAACCCCAGATTTCCTATAGATTTCAGTTTTCGGTATGTTTCAGATTCCAGAAATGGGTTCTGGCTTCTGGCGCCCAGGCTCTAAGTCTGGCCTTAAGTCTGAAAATTCAGATTTGTGTACGGATCCAGAATCAGGTTCTGCACCACTCCAAATTCAGATTTTTGTACCCCTCTTCAAATTTTCTAATTCCCAGACTCTGCAACAACCCAGACTTTGCAGATAATCTGGATTTCAAATATCCAGCTGCGGCTTGAATTCTGGATTTCCAGATTTGTTTCTCTTCCAATTTCCGCATGCTCCAACTCTCAGAACCTCAATTCCCAGATGCTCTACGGAATGGGTGATTTGAACTCATTCAAATGTGTGTGATTTATGAGGTTAAGTTTCTGTTTGTGAAACCGAACTGGTTGGACAGAATTTAATTCCAAGCTGAATTACAGATTTTATGTTCTGTTTTCTCTTTTCCTCTTTTCTTCCTTTTTTTTAAGTGCTTTGCATCCCATCGGATCAATGAGATCATTGACTCCTCTCAATGATATATTGAAAAGTACAATCTCTTGACTATCTGTCTTGGACGTTCATAGTCCAGAAAAATACAACTTGTTTTTGAGAACATTCTTGCTCCACTCTTGATGATATGGTGTCTGTCGATCCTTTGAAAGGAATACACCCGGTCTGATATAGACTTATGGGTATTTCCCTCCTCTTCATGAGGCAGCTTGAAACCTGACTGGAAAATCAGTCTCTTGAGTCCTTGATGGACTTGTCGATCCATGGGCGGCATGTACCCGGTCATGATAGACTTATGGGCATCCCACACTATTTTGATGATTCCACTAGCATATGACCGGCATGATAGCATATTGATTATGCTTGAGCCTTGCATAGCTTGGTGAACTTGGTAGGACATTGGGGTCTTTTATAGACCTTTGTATGTCTACCTTAAGGACGTAGGGGCGGATGGTTAGTTGACCCCCCAACTAGTCCATATTTTGAATTCTTTTAAGTTAAGCCGAGACGTAGGGGCGGATGGTTAGTCGACCCCCCAACTAGTCCGGTTTATTGAATTATTTTAAGTTAAGCCAAGACGTAGGGGCGGATGGTTAGTCGACCCCCCAACTAGTCCGGTTTGTTGAATTAAATGTAAATTTTTATTTAATTTCCACTGTTTTGTTTATTTTAAAACATTTTTTTTTGAAGAATGTCCCTGCGCTTGTGCGCAAAGGCGCTGTGCGCAGAGTGGCTTCGGACACTGTTCTGGACCGGCCAGACTGAAGCTCTGGACCGGCGGTCCACTCCGCAGGGGCGGCCGGCCTCGCCCGGTCGCCTCTCCCCCTTTTTTTTTTTCTTTTCCAGTGGGACCCGCAACTTTTCCGCGGTGGACGTAAGTTGGGGGAGACATATTTCTCCCCCAGCTACAGTGTCCGCGCGGTCTTCTTCGGCCTCCCCGGCGCTCGACGGCACATCGGCAGCTTGCGGCGACATTTGCGGCGGCCTCTGGCTTCGTTCGGCAGCGCCGGCACCGGAAGAGAAGGGGGGAGGCCCCGACGGCGATAGAGGAAGGGGGAGGAGGCCTCACCGGCGACCGCGGGAAGGGCTTCTGACTCCTACGGCGTCCGACGGCGGCGCGGCAACCTGCCGAAGGTGTTGCGGGGTCTGGCAGTAGCAGAAGAAGAAGGAGACGGTAGAAGAAGGGGAAAACGAAGCCGTCTAGCTTCAAACAAGCCGTGGAAAGACCGGTAACCCCCTGGATTGCTCTGCTCTTCCGCCCCGTCCGCTTCTCTCCTCTCGCTCCTCTCTCCCTTACGCGGCGGCTTGCGGCGGCTTTTATAAGCCTCGGCCGCTCTCCTCTTCCTATGGGAGAGTGATTCCGGGTCCAAGAGAGACTCGGACCTTGCTTAAACGGCCAACCCCATTCTCTCGGAAGGAGATCCAACCTCCTGCTAAAAATGAGGGAGGTCTTCCCGTCGATCGGGACTTCATGGCAAGTCAATATTCCGATCGCGATTCCCTCCTTGCTCTGTCCGGTCTCCTATCTTTGTTTAACAAGATCTCCATATATATTCTTTGGCGAGCGTAGGTCTCCACGGACTGATCTCCTGGCCCATTATTGGGCAGGCCTACGGGCTATGCTGGGTGAGCCGCAAATGGATTTTTCAGTGGGCCAACTTGGGTTAATTAAAATTCCATTCTAAGCTTCATGGATAGGCACCGCAGGGCGACTGAATTGGGCCAATCAAAGCCCTGCCCTGGGCCTTGGAGATGGACCGCCCAGGGACCTGTGGGGGACAGCTTAGGGGGACCTGCAAGTGGACTGAATTGGGCTTATTTGGGCTTGTCTATAGTGCCTGTACATGCTGTACACAGCCCCGGATCCTAGAGAGGCCGAGCATGCCACTTCTTTCATTTTTTTTTGAATTGGTTTTGTCAACACAAAATTGGGTGTCAACAGGGGCTTTTTGGGGTCATCTCCCAAGTGTTCTACCATCTTGGTAGCGAGTGGGGGAGGGGGTTGTGCTTTCCTTTCCGTAAGTTATTAACTCATTTCTAATGAATTGTGGCATTTGTCACCTTCAAAAAAAACTATAAACAATTAAATAAAATAATCATACAATCCGCAAACTATATAAAAGACTTGCATAAAAATAAAAATATAATCAACTATTAATTGTTTAAATTGTTGCATTGTATGGATAAACAAAGTTTGATTAATGCTTTAGAGCATACGAAAAGTAAAATTTTGTTTCAATAACATTAAAACAATCAGTACTTATAATTTTTATACATTTGATATTTTTATTTATATAAATGCTTTACATTAAAATAAATTCTATAAATTTAGCAAAAAATAAAGCCAGCATGTGTCCTTTCAGGAGAGGAAAAAAATGCTACAAAAGCTTGCATGCCGGGAAGAGGAAACATCTTCTTTCCATGTATAGACGGTTCATGACTCTCTCTTTCTCTGTCTCATTTTCTTTTAAAATGTCCTCGACCTTGAGATTTATCCTTGTCACCCCCTATGGCTGCAAACAGGTCAAATTTAGTGGTGTTACTTGTTTAGATAAGGGTTAGGCAATTCTAATTCTGATTGAATTGAAACCATGTCATTCTAATTTCGTTCCAATTCCAAATCCGTTATCGGAATCAGAATAATCCAATAATTCCCTAAATCTATAATATTTACTATTTTATTAAAAATTCAGCAACAAACTTATTATAATATTAATTTATAGTAGTTTATATATTTTACTTATTATAATCTTAATTTTACATACATATTATTTTTATCGAAATTGGATAAATAAATACATAATTGACTATTCTTATTATGATTCTGATAAGCTATCGGAATATCCAAATTTGATTCTAATAACTTATAGGATATAAAAACATGTTCCGAATCCTTTATGTTTTATCAGAATTAAATCGGAAAATTGGATTAACAAATTCCCTTTGCAGGATTGCACCCTCATTTCAAAAAAAAAAAAAAAGATTGCACCCTTATCACCACCTCACCTCTTGGTCGCCTTGGTCGCTTTGTCTTGCCAATAAGGAATAAGCCTCACCAAGCAAGTGAAGTGCCTCCATTTGAGGTGTAGATCATAATGCCATGAGACAGCGTCTTTTAAACAATGATAGGGATCTATTATGATGTTACTTAGGCTGAAAATCAGAACCTTTTATAATGAAGACTTTTCATACACCACCTCTGTAGTGAAACCATACTACTATTTATGGTTCCAATTTCAAACAAAAAGCAGTAATTTTACAGACTAACTGAATTTTTTAAAATGTAAAACAGAAAATGGTTGCCAATGTGAAACTTAAGCACAAATGAGGTTTTTTATGCCCCCAAAAATGCATCGTAGGCACCCATCAAGGCAGTCCAGAGTCCAGACAACTAATTAGATGGTACGACACATGGGTTAAGCTGATTCCAAAGAGCAAGTGTTTCACAAACAATTATTTTCTGGAGGGCACAGCTGTCAGGGAACAACTTAGCACCAGCCACATCCTGGGCAGTCTGGACACCGGATGAAGTGTGACTCAGGTAGTCTAGGTGCGCTGCACTAAGAAAATATCTTCTGAAAACCGTACCCCCCTAAGAAAGTGTGAAAAGTGAAAACCAAGTCCATTTACAATAAGAAGCTACTCCAACCCCTTGGAAAATACAAGAGAATATGATCGGTTCAATCCCAGTTCCCAGCAACAGAGAAGTCTTGAATATAGTGAATGGTGTCAGTAAAAATCAGCTTAGAGTTATTCGAACCTTGTCAGAGGTATACATAATCACACAGTACCATTGCCATGATAAAAAAATTTTACGTCATATGTGTACAAGATACTTGGAAGATGTGTTCTCATAAAGGACATATTAACAGAAATAGGCTCATAATGAACCACAAATTTCTTCTTTTTAAAATATGACATGTTAATCACTTGGAACAAAAAAAATACAGAAAGCGGAAGACTTGAGAGAAACCACATTTCGGGAGAAAAATAGGTCCGCGGAGACATTTCATATAGAAAATCGAAATAAATTCCCAGAATAAAATAATATAGATCATCCGATGTCCCATAATAATTTACAAACGTCATGTAGAAACGAAGTCATGTTCTTCGTTGGTTTTCAACTAAAGACAGCGTTGCAAGCCTACACAGTAGGCCAGAACGTGGGACAACACTCAAGAAATGGTTAATTAGTTACATACTCAAGATATACAGCACATCTCTAGACGTCAGATATCCTTTTCCAACACAACAGCAAGCTAACCTACCATGTCCCAATTGACTCAGAGCAAACGTCTAAGGATGTGGGCAGAAATTAAAAAAAGAATCACCTTTAAAAAGAAATGAGACGAGCCTTTGTCAGAACAGACAGTTTGTGACACTGGAGGTAGGGCTGGACAAAGTTGCGGTGCCGCTGCTGTAGTTGCTGCCGAACCAGACGCATGCGCCGTCCACATGTGCCACTAATGCCTGCTCTCCTCATTACCCCGCCCATGCACAACCCTGCATCTTCCCCAGCTCTCCAGCCTCCGATTCCTCCACCTGCGTGAACCATCAATCCCGCCGCTACTTCAATCCGCCGCCCAAACCCTGCAACAGCTCCCGGTCAACTGCGCACCCCCAAACCCTAGATCCGCAACCATCCACGAGAAGGTGAAACCCTAATTCGTGGAGGGCAACAGAGTGGTATAGACATCCGCCAATGCGTCCACCGCCACGATCACCTGAAGAATCGGACTAGAATCTGCTGCCAGTCGCGGGCACCGGCCATAGCACGGATCTCGATAGCGCGAGAGGCGAAACAGCTAGATGCAGCGCAACGTAGGGGAGATTGAACGCAGAACGAGAAAGAGGCTCCGATTTCCGCCTGGGGATCAAGAGATTTGGCGTCCGCTTCCTCGCGATCTGAGAGAGAGGGGGGGGGGGGTACTTCCGAAATGCGGAACTACCCAGGGGACCGGGTTGAACGTGGCCGTGCAACTTCCGAAAACAGAACTGGGTTAATTTATTTCGTTAAATAAAATATTTAAGTAAACAATGAGTCTCAGCTTGTTAAATGAGTTTATAAAACAATTTTTTCAAAAAAATAAAATATATAAAATAAGTTAAAATTTCAATTTAGAATTAGATTAAATTTTATAAATGAGATAAGTTAGAATTTTCGTTCGATTGGTGTTGAGTTTCATAAACTAGTTAATACAGAGTTAGAATTTGAATGTGAAGCCAACGTGAGTTGTGCTCAGAGCTGAGTTCGAGCTCGAGTTCAAGTTCAACTCGATAAAATAACAAATCATAAGCGGATATGGTTGATTTTTTTCTTGAAGAATCAAAACATGATGTATATGTGCATCACATAAATCCCTTTGGTGTAGAGATTATTTTTGTATCTCCATGTGTTGGGACCAGGTTGATGACCTTTTCTTGGATCTTGTTGAGTCTGTGTGTTGGGGTTGACATCGAGGCTTTGTGATAACTTTGTCATCACAAGTATTTGGATTGACTGTCTTCTTCTTTTCCTATTATGAGTGTCACTCGGGTTGCACTTTTCTATCCCTTAAATAGTATTATCCTCGATTGGGGTAGGGTGTTTGGTAGCGCTTTTAATTTCAAGATAACCTTATTTTTGAAATCAAGATTATTTGACTTCTCAATTTTATTTTTAAAATCAAAACAGTCTAATTATTTGGTGTTTGGCAAAATTAGCATAATTTTTAAAAATTAGACAGTAGTATTTGGTTATGACCAGTGACTTTGCGAAACTCTCTCGGACTCCCTTCGCAGAGAGGACATGCAGCTCCGCGAAGGCTCCCCTACAGCGTCATCCACCTCCCTCCCCCCCGCGGCGGCGGCGCTCCTCCGGCAGCGGCCAGCAAAAGGCCGCGTTGTTGTCGGCCAGCAACCCCCCCCAGCGATGTCGTATGCCTGGTTAGCGAAGCCCGCGCGTTGTCGCCCCACCCACGGCGGCGTCGACGTCCGCCTCCCTCCCCCACGCGGTGTTCCGCCCCCCCCCTCCCCCGCGTTGTCCGCTCCCCCCGACGGTGGCCCTCCACCCCGCGGTGGTGCTCCCCCGCCGGTGAAGGCCCCCACCACGTTGTCCGCTCCCCCCGACGTCCGCCTCCCTCCCCCCGCGGTGTTCCGCCTCCCCCCTCCCCCGCGTTGTCTGCTCCCCCCCGACGGCGGCCCTCCCCCCCGCGGCGGTGCGGAATATATTCGGGCGCTAAGCATTTATAAATTATGCCGGTACCTACCTATAATAAGCAAGGGCTAGCCCTTACTTCCAAATGGTAGGTGGACCACAAAGCATTGATGAAGTCACAAGAGGAATGTTTACCTACAAGATACTCCCTGAGATTAACTCATACTTAGAAAAAGGCGCTTGCGTGCCCTCTTTTGGAAAAAGTAGACTACGTTGAAACGGAGGCGCTTGCGGGATGCCTATTCGAATGCCTTTGGGGACCGTCCTCCAGGAAGAGATTTTTGAACCACCGAGAACCAGTTTTTATGTATGAATTTATGCCACGTTTTCGACCTTGAATGAGAAATAAGGTAAACCCCGATCCGGAAAGAACTCATCTTGTGATCCGAGAAACCAATCATGAAAGAGATCATCTCGCTTCGATTGCCGTATTATGGGATCTTACCTTTGGGAACTACTACTTACAGAGTGCTCTTTCCGCTTCTCTTTCTTCTTGGGTAGAAATAGAATGCCTCATCCGATCGACTTGGAAAAATGATCCAAAAAGACATAAATTCGTGGAACATGATCCGGCCGGGGAAGTAGTTTAGTGCTTTGATGCTGCCCTTCCGTCCTCTCGATTGCCTCTCTTGATTCTCTTTCACGGACCAACTCGCGTCGGTGCCATTGTAGAGGGAAACGCGGAGCGCCTCAAGTTGGCATTTCGTCTTTGATCATTTGTTATATACTTTCCACATGTGCTTCGGTGGACTCTCCCGATAAGGCGAGGTTAATGGATCCCAATGGTAGAAGTAGAATGTAATGTCAAGGGGTCCACGAATTTCAATATGTTATGCTTGTTCCATGACGACCGACTCCCCGCATTGAAGTTGATTAGCTTTATGCTTAGCTACATTTGTTCTTCTCGATAGCCAGGTAGCATGCCCGCTTTTCCTTATGAGTGGATTGATGAAGCAATATTCCCGGTATTGAGAGCAGATGGAGCAGGATCATGAACGATCAAATCGGTGCTAGCAATCTCATTTCTTTCTTAGGTTGTACTTGATTCCCTCGCTTTGCCTTGCTTTGCTTTGCTATGTTAGATAGATGTGCGTCTTAGGGTCTTGTCTCTTCCTTGACTATTGGGCTACCTTTCATATGACGCAAGCGCCTCTATCGAGAAGGAGCTTCATGTATTGCATATTAAGGTTGCGGGTCATTTTCTGCTGTCTCTAGCTAATAACATCTCCTTCTCATCTCAGATTCGCCTTTTAGGTTGTTTGTTAGAATCCGCTAAACATGAATCAGAATACGCAGCAGGCCAACACAGACCGCCTTCAAGGATGCCAACTATTCTATAAAAAGTCGGGCAAGGCGCTTGCGAACGGCTTCTTTAAAATTCTCCTTTAAATAGTTAACCCACGCACGAATACGCCGCGTCAAGGGATAGTCGTAATCGGGATCGTGTTAACGAGATTCGCTTGTGCGGATGAATTGAATCGAAGCATCGATCGTGAGGGAATGGTCTCTTGCAAGACTAAGGGCGTAGCGAAGGTGTGGCTTTCCTCCTTCGAAACCACGGTCCTTCAACAACTCGGCATCCCTCCGTCCCCAAGAAGCTCTCTTTCTTCACGCTTCGAGCTATCTACAAAAGCATTCCGGTGGACACGGCTATCCGAAGCTCGGTATCCCCTTTGCGTCGGCCTGCCATTGTTGTTTGCGGCCTTTGGAGGAGAGCATAGACCATCTTCTATTATCCGGGGACCTTGCCGTGAGAGTGTGGTCTTATTTCGCGGATCGCCGAACATTCAATCCTTGCCGCGAGAGCGTATTATTGAGGTGCTTTTGCTTCTTTACCAGATTCCCCAAGTCGTTCGCGCTGCACTTCTTAATTTAATGTCCGCCTCCCGAAGATTTAAAGCGGTCATTTATAAGCAACTAATCGACCGATCACGCTGGTCGGCGGTATGAAACACATCATATGGTAAAGTCTAGTGTTGAGACATGTATTGCCTACCACCCCAATCTTGAAGAGGTAGGCTCAATGCTAGCAAGGGTAATGTCGACTTGCCGAGAACAAGAACCCGGAACTAATAAGAACATAGTTGCGGATAGAACTTAATGTATAAATGCAAATCGATATTATTTACGGGAACCGAACTTAATAAGAGTAGCGAAGGAATTCCACGGTTGGTTGGAAGCGTCAGAGTGGATTATAGAGAACGAGCGAGTGGAGTATACGTAACGCAAGCGCCTTTTCTCGCCAAAAAGAACGAGAAAGCTAGCGCAGTTGAAGTCAGTCCGTTCCGCTCTTTTAACTCTTTGGGCAGTCGAACCAGTAAAGCCGTGCCAGTGAAGGCCCCCACCACGTTGTCCGCTCCCCCCGACGACGCCCCCCCGCGGTGCCCCCTGCGGCGGTGCTCCCCCCCGCCCACCAGCGAAGCCCCCCCCCCTCGCATGTCTCGCCTCCCACGTCTTGCCTCCGTGTCTATCTCAAAAATAAAACAAGATATGCTTTGTTTTTATTTTAGAAGAGATTATGTACATAGAGTATCTCACTTTTAAAAATGAGACAGTAGTTAAAAGTTGCAACCAAACACCTTATCTCTTTTATTTTTAAAATTTAGATCAAAAAGAGGGAAAAAAACGTAACCAAACACACTATTAGCCGACTCAATGATATAAAAAAAGTTTATGTGTAATGGAAGCTCTAATTCTTTGAATTTCATCATTGTGCCTTGATAAGAACCGAATGTTTTTATAGAACATATTCTACTCAAAATTTTCACCGTGTGTTGGTAGCCTTTGGGATGAGAGAAGATGTTGGAGAGGGCTAGGGAAGTAGCTATGCATATCTTGTCATGTCAAGTTTTGGCCCCATTACTATAATTTATAAAAATGAATATTTTTCATCACAACTCATAATTTATATAAATTATGTTCATACCCCATTACAAATTGGTAATTTCATTCTATTGTGTGACCAACAGGCTCCAATAGCTCAGTTTGAGATCTATCCAGAGAACTTAACCTTTTAAATTAAATATATTATTTTACAATATAATTGATTAATTTATCTTTATTAAGTATTTTCATCATCAGTTTCAACACATATATAAACATTCATCCATTAATGTCCTAGTCAGATATAGGTAAGACATAGACTATCAAAATCTTTAATATTTTGACACTTTGCGATCATGTCCTCATAATCGAATCAATCAAAAGAACTCAAATTTTAATTAACCTCTCTACCCGAGTTAAGGATTAACAGTACTAACTAATATAGCATTATATCCTATCTTTTTGAGATTGAATGATCATTTATTGTCTATTCAATTGCTTCACAAAGTTTTTCTAACACCCAATATGTTGATTGCATTGAAATATTATATTAGTGATCCATAATAATTGTGCACATGATGCATCATATAAGATTTCTCTAATGACTTAGATCAAGAATTCAATCGTGTAACCGTGATAATAGAAAATTCTGATTGAAGATGCCATTCAAAAATTCTAAATAGAAAATCTTGATTGACACATGATCGATTAGGAGTTTTCTATTATCACGGTTGACTTTTTTGTGTTCTATAGGTGATTAGAAAATTAAAAAATTGATGGACAATTTTCGAGGGTATGTAGTTAATGTTTCTAATAGTATTTGTATATAAAGTGTGCACTCAACCTTCAGCAATGGTTAGTCTCAACCATTGCACTTGCATACGCATAGGATGACAAGTTCTTTAGTTCCCATGTAAGCATACATGCGTTGTAGTTCACATAATATGTGAGAACATGGAAAATTGTGTCCTATTGCTACACTACAAATGCCTACAAACAGTGTTGTGAGAAGATGTTTACATTGACATTTGATATGAGTAAACTTGCACCAGATTTTGAAAACATTTAGGTCAAGCCACCTTTAACCAAGAAGAGAGCTCGGAGAAGAAAGAAGAGAAGGATTCCTTCACAAAGAGCACTAGAAATAGGTCGAACAATTTATGCATGTTCTAGGTGCAAACAACATCATCATAATTGACAATCTTGTCGAAATGCTATAGTAGAATAGGTATGAAATACATGTCCTCTTACTTGTTATACTTAGCATGAATAATTTATTTCCGCTGCATGTAACTTGTTATATTTCTCTATGTTATTTATTAAGTCATAATGTTATTCATTGGAAATTAATCATACTATATAGCTATGGCCAGCAGCCCTTCAGTTCCCAAGGTGCGATGCACCTATGGACACGGAATTTATGAAGTTCGAGAAGGTGAAACAAACTAGGACAAGGGTAGAAAGTATTATATGTGCTCGGTAATGGTCATCTCCATTTTAATTTAAAATTTCTTTTTCATTATTGTATGTCATAAATGTGTTTCATGTATAGTTTCAAATTGTAGGTTCTTTATGTGATGTGATTGGTTGCTAACTTCGTCCGATGATCTTTGTTGTTGTTGTTACATTGTCGTTCTTGTTGCACATCTCTAAGAACACATTGTTCTGCTCAAATCAGAGTTAACTAGACAGAAGGGGCCGACACACAAACTAAGAAACAAGTTGCAAGTTGTGCGAAGATTTTAAGTGAAATAGGAGGTGAAGAAAATGAGAGTGGCATTACATCTAGCGACATTGCTTCCATGAAGCGATACTTATACCGGAAAACAGTTGATACTTTTGGGCCATCATTCTCTTTTGTGATATTTCACTCGGATGGTCTTAGATGATGTAGGTGCTTGTGCTACTCTTAGTTGTAATTAGTTTTACTTGTGCTACTTTTAGTTATGGTACTCGTAGTCTTGTGTAGTTTTGGGGACTTTGTGGTTTTAGTTGTGGTACTTATTCTAGATCTACTTTCAATGCTTTTGTGGTAATTTTTCATACGCATGTTTGTTGAGAAATTGTAGCTATATATTAATCATAGCCTGTTTTCATCTTAACCAACAGGTGGTGAAGAATGTCTAGCCAGAGGTGAGGAAGAAGGTTGTATAATAGCCAACTTTCTAGAATTAATTTATTATTACACTGATTTTCTTAGAATTAGTTTTAGCGGGTGGTGAGAATTCATAATTAATTGCTTCTTGCCGATCTTTTAGGAATAATCAAATTTTTTACTGTCAAGGTATTTGTATGTGTAAACACTGTCGTATTCATGTGTTAATGTACTTCTCGATGATATATAAGCAAGTTATTTCGGGCCTTCTATAAAGTAAAAGGATCGATAAAAGATAGGGTCTCATCCCTTTCATAACAGGCTAAAATGGATCAAAGATATCTGTAGTCAATCATATATTAGTATTTAAAAATAAATCATGTTTTTGTAAATATTTGGAGCAATATTTGTGTATTGCAGAAAACAGGGTCTCAATCGTTTCATAAAAGGCTAGACAGATCACGCTGAAGAGGTATAAATTACGTTTCATGTGAGAGGTTATAACACCCATGTAACACATCAGCGTTCAAAAAAAGGAGTGGGGATGATGGGAATGTGAAAAAAAGGTTAACACCCGTTTAAGTCATTTTTGAAAATGAGCCTATTTTGATAACAAGGAAATTGAAAAGGACCTCCTATGCATTTTCTCTCAAAATTAATATATAATATGTATTTTAAAATTTATCGTTTTGGTACCTATTACGATAACAGAATCGAAATCAAACAGAAATAGAATAGAATGATTATGAAATTATCGGAATCAAAATCGAAAGACCTTGATCTTTATTAGAATCGGAATCAAATAATGATGGTTATGTTTCCAAATTTGACCATTTTAGCCCTAACTTCAGGTCGCATTATCTTACAATCCACCAATCAAATGACAATTATTAAAAAATACATAAAAGGACTTTAGTTCCAAAAATTTAAATTCTAAATTTATAAGCTATTTCATATATGACTTCAAACAAAATGACTCGAAATTTCTAACCCTCTCTTAGAGTAAGATGTTAGTCTTCACTAGGAGTGTAAACAGAATCTAATATTTAGATATTCCAATTCAACTCCGATGAAATTTAACGAGTTTGGAGCTTGTTTTTTGTTTCCTAAAAACTATCAGAACCAGAATCAGATATTGGTAACTTATCGGAATCAGAATTAGTTGATTCCGAATCTGTTAATCCAATCTCAATAAAAAATAAGTATATATAATTAAATTAAATTAAATTAAATTAAATAAATTATAATATATAATATATAAATTGATAAAATAATAAAAATAAAATTTAAAAAGTATATTTAATTTTAATAATTATATGTGAATTATTAATTTATTTTTGAATAAAAATTAATATTTAATATGTATTTCAAAAATTATCAGATTTAATTCTGATTCTGATAATGGAATCGGAATCGGATCGAAATCGAAACATAGTGATTCCGAAATTATCAGAATCAAAATCGAAACCCCTCAACGTTTATTAGAATTGGAATCTGATTCTGATGATTCTACTGCCGAATTTGACCCATTTACAACCCGAGTCTTCACAAAAGTGAGGTAGCACATATATCCACGTCTTTGTTCTTTGCAAAATCTACGTCGAGCTTGAAGTTTATTTGACAAATAGAATGAGCATGGACCTTTATGTTCATGATCGGGTCTTCGTTGTCCTAGTAAGTTATTGGGCCTCTTTTTCTGGCCCATGGACTGAAAATTAATATATTAAGATGAGACTCAAGTTTGACATGTAGAAAAACAATACTTTATCTTCCCTTAATTATTAGATACCAAATTGGCACAAGATTAGCTTCTACTAAATTCAAAACTCTAAACTCTTATTTGGGTCGGTTAGACATTTTAACTATTCGATAAAATGTGTAACCTTTGAATTTGGTTTCAATTTTGACACTGCTTTGGTATACCATTTGAATCATGGCATTCAACTCTTATCCAGAAATTGTAAAATTAATATTTCAGATTCTTATAGGTGCTTGGTTGCATGAAAAATTGACCTTTTGTCGTAAAAATTACTTTCTTCTAACAAAACTTGTTAAAAGAGATATTTGACAACCATTAAAATTTATATTTTTAAAGAGATTTCCTTCTCAAACCAAAAAAAAAAAGAAGAAGATGTGAGACCCCCTCTCTCTGGTTTCACCCCCCTCTTTTAGTCTTACACGGTTCTCACTCTTTATTGTTATCGCATCTCCCCTGACATGACAATTTTATGACATTGTCTACCTTTGACTTTATTTTAATACAACTTTTAATAAGGAAGGTGTATAAGAATTTATTGTGCAACCAAACACCCTATTAAATTAAAAGCCAAATCAAATACCACTTTAATCTCAAATTATTTGAAGTCAGCCATTTAAATCTCCTTTCCTGCACTGGCATCAATTTAAAGTAAATTCTTCATAGGTTCTTAAATCATCTAAATTGCTTAAAATTACTTTCCTCCCTGTTGGGAAAAAAGGCTTTAATTATGTTGCATTGACGATGGATGGCTAAATCTGAAAATTATTAGGTGCGGTAGTAAAAAGAACTTGTATATTAGATTATTAGATGGTTATCCTCTATGACATTTCTTATTTTTAAAAATAAATGTTTAAAAGTCTTTGGATGAATAAATTTTCTTAGAGAATGCGTAAGTCTTTTTTTTTGTTATGAAGAAAAACAGACTGCTTCTATACTGTGTAGTTTTACCAATAACAATAAATGTAAATGCTTTCTGAAAAAATCATCAGATGAAATTACCAACTAATTATGAATAATTAAAAAATAGTGAGTTTTTTTTTCTTTCCGCTCTTTTGATCTGGTTCTTGAAGGGAAAAAGGAATTATAAAAGAGAAATGGAGTCACCCTTTTTCAAGACAAGGACCTCAGTTGTGGGGTGGCCCAGCATCAACTCAAATGAGAACATGTATAACAATTTCTTATTGGGCCCTCCTCCTTCTCTTTCTATATTTTATCTATTATACAACTATACAACTTTTTTGTTTGAGAAAACAGCCTACATATGTATCTTTTCCTTGATAATTTATTTAATCAATAAAGTTCTTTTTTTTTGGACATGGCACAGTGGTATTCTGCGCGCGGGAAAGCCACCCACGGCGGGGCGGACACGCCGGGTTCGAACCCGGGATCAGACGCCCTGTCGGGCGAAGGTGTCCCACTCCGCCACGAGGCGGGGGACAATTCTTTCAAACACCCGAAAGGACCACAGAGAACGACAAAAAGGATAGACCAACACTCGTATCATTATATATGCACATATAAGGTTTTGTTATTCCGCCAAAGTTTTTTTCATATTTTTTATTTACGTTATATACCATATAATTTAGCAGAAATCCCTCTATGTCGAATACTCTTTATTCTTAAAACTCCCTTGGAGTCATTCACGTTGTTTGTCCTATTCAAAGCATTGAATACATAGATCCCAAAAATCTTTTGGTTTGACCATGAGAGAACCTAATCTTTGGTGTTATCACTGATCATCATGATCTCCTCTCCTGAATATATAGCATTGATATGCCTGCAGCTCTCTACCACCGCAAGCAATTTGGTTGAGGAAAATGATACGCATCTATTGGTTGATTAATTTCTGAGTGCAACCCCTGTCACCATCTTATTAATTAGGTCAACATCAATATTATGTGTGTGTGTGGGGTGGGGTAGTGACCCAAAATTTGATAGATATTTTGAGTAAGTATGTAGTGATACTCCATCTTTTAGAAATATCAATATCAATATTAATATAATATTATTTTTGATACTCTAATCAAACAGGCCGTAAACAATAAAGTAGACATTCCTCACTTTTTTTTCTCTCGTTGGGTCTCAACCATCTGATTATGTAATACATATTAATATGTAATTATATGCACAAGTAAATTCGATATTGTCCGCTTTTCTCGTGCACAAACATGTTAAAGAAGGGTTAAAAAGCTTGCATCCTCCTCAGCCCTCCCTTCTGCTCTTCTTTCAAGTGAAAAGTGCTTTCATGTCATGGAATTAAGGTCGATTCGTGAAGATTTGGTGTCAATGATTTCTCCCAAAAATCTCCAAAAACTCGAATCCAAGAGATTCGAGCATTTTTCTTTACCCAAATTCTCTATCCAACTCTCTCCGATTCTCCAACTCTCCTCTCTATTTTTATGCACCGAAATCAATGCGGATTTGTTGCATTTAGTTGGAATTTTGAGTTGTCGGAGGTTTTTGACAAGAATCTCTCCCTTAGAATTCTAATCAAACATGACCTTAGTAATACGTACTACTATGAATTTTCTTACCATGGTTAGTTCTTAGGGTATAAACGTGATTTATGAGTCCAAATGCTTAATTTTATCTTAGCCCTCCAAGATTTTTGGTTTTTTTCTCCTTTTGTTCATGACCTCCCAAGATCATCTCACTCTATTTGATCTAATGTGGTGTTAAATGATGTGCGGTATCGAGCAATCAACATTTTTGTGGTGTTTGGTATTTTACGATAAAATTTTATGTTAAAATAGATTATAAAAGATTAAAAACATGAATTTAAGTAAATTTTATATCAAACATATATATATATATATTTAACATCACGCACACATCTTATAAATAAATAGAATTTTTTGTCAGTTCTTAATAGTTTAAGAATTTTTCATTTTATTTCCGAAAAACAAGTCCAAGTATGACTATGGTGAACAATCATGGAGATTTGCAATCTACCAGATACTTATTGGCTTCCGGATGTAATTTTCAGTTGGTTTCAAACTCAAATAGTTGAACCTAACTAATGTATTACTTTTTATAAATACATTTTGACCTAAATATCATAATTTTGATAAAAAAGAATTAAATTGTCGAAGCAGTGCGGAGCTTAATCTTTATTGTAGTATATTTATCGGTGACATATAATAGGGTTTAACTTGAGAAGAGAAAAATAAATAGGTTTAATTATGGGTTAAGTTACTCTAGAATGATTTGAACTTGACTGTATGACAATTTAGCATATAGTATACTTTCAATAAATATGTATATTTAAATTAATAATCTTTTTTTAGATAAGATAGCGCGCATTATATAGTAGGTTTGGTCGGATTTTGATTTTCTTGGGGGGCTCCTCCTAGCTGTTTTGACCCGTTAACAATCCGAGGAGTTTGGATCCATACAAGATGACCTCGTGTGTGAGAAAGATATTGAACCATTATTAGCTGTTCGGACTCAATACCAAATCCGGGATATGTAGGGGTGTAAATGGGTCAGATCCTGGGGCAGTGGAACCATCACGGTTTGATTCTGATCCTGATGAGGGCTAAGATGTTTTGATTCCAGTTTTGATAATTTCGGAATCACTATGTGCCGATTTAAATTCGATTCCGATTCCAAAAATGAAAGCGGAATTTAATTCGGTAATTTCGAATTTTGATATTAAATATCATTTTTTATTCGAAAATAAGTTATGAATTCACGTATAATCACTAAAATTAAATATAATATTTTTTAATATTGTTTTATTAATGTATATATCAAATTTTATAATTTATTTGACTTTATTTAATTATTTTTACTTTTATTTAATTTTTTCTTATCGAAATGGATAAACAAAAATGAAACCACCTGACTCCGACTTTGGTAGTTTATAAGATACAAAAATAGTTTCCAAACTCGTTAATTTTTATCGGAATCGAATCGAAATTTTAGAATATCGGATTCCATTTACACCCCTAGGGATACAAATCGAATCTTGGAGAGTGAATATATTAGATCTGATAATATGTTCTCATTCAGTTAGATTTGAATTCTAATTAAGTGTATAATATATTTAAAATATTAATTTATAAATTTAAATATGTAAAATATTATATTCTAACACTATTTTATTTTTTAAAAGAATTGTTCAACTTCAAGAATGGTTTGATTTACTTTCACCAATTTGCAAGACCAAATTAGAATGATCATTAATTCAACTTGAATCGAGTCGAATCAAAGTGACTGGTTCAACTCAAGTTAATATTTTATTTTTAAAACATAATACTTGTCATATATTTATTAATGCCAACCAAATATAATGGTGTATGGTGAAGAATATTTAAGTATATTTTTAAATAAAATAAATTTAAACATATAATTATATATATTAGGTATACATAGTAAAAAGACTTATTCCGTGTGGCGGCCACATTTCTGTGTCCACTCCAGTTAACAATTGGATAATATCTGTATTCGGATATCTTCTCCGATGAATAGATCATAATCCGACATCATCCACAACATAATTTCGGAGTGGATATGGATTACAGCCTTAGATGAGTATAAGCAATGCCAGAAGAACACAACAAGTGGCAGCAAACAAAGAGGGCTATTGTTTGATGTGCCAATAAAAGTATATTTCAGTTTTTGGGCCCATGATTCTGCCTCCACTACAATACAACTGAGGGAGTAGGGAGCAGAGAATGGGACTGCTCAGAGGTGCCATTGGAGAAGGTGGACCTAAGTAAGTTAGTTACATATACTCTGAGGGGTTCTTTAGAAGCCAAGGGGATAGCAAAAATGTGCAATGAACCCCAACTAAGCTGGAGATGCCATGATGGGGACTTTATATGACACTACACTACCACCACCATTTATTTCCACTCCACAAATGCAAGAGGCACTCCATGCATCAATGATTCAATGGTGCTTTGTGATTTGTGCTGTGTGTTGAAAACATGGACCAAGCCCACAATATTCACATTCCCATTTTCAACTGGCTTAGTAGATAACTCTTCCGGCAAGTAGCATGCTCTTGTGCTCATCAGAACTCCTTAGTTCCCACATCCCATCTGATCAAGAACCATTTTCTTAACTTGTTTTTATTGAGGAAAGTGCTAACATAATCTGCTGCAAGTTGGGCATGCACTACAAGTGGTGGGCATCCATGTCACCTTGTCTTCCAATGGGACAAGGATAAGCACCAAACCTCCAAAAGTGGTGTCTCCCTTTTGGCTGCAGGGTATTTATTGAGGGATTAGTCTGGCATGGGGTCAAAAACACCAAGGGGTGGAGTTGGGGCCAAATACCGCCTGCCAAGTGTTTTCAAGCTAGGGACTGAGGGTTGTGCTTAGGACCATGTTTGAGTAAGAGAAGTGGGGGTGGGACACACACCTTTCTGAACAAATAGAACACCTACTCTCTTGATTGCATGGTAAGGTCTAGGGGTGGGACACACACCTTGCCAAACAAATAGAACACCTACCATCTAGCTTGCATGGTAAGGTCTCAAACCCTTCACATAGGCTCCCGGTCAATGCCATTTAGTGTCCGATGGGGGGAATGTGAGGAAAATTTCAAAGGGGTACTATTTCTCTGTCTCTTCTTCTAGCCCACCTGGCTTGACTAGAGCTACCCCTATCACATCATCATCAAAGTGAGAAATTTGTGTGGAAGTAAAGGCACCCTTTTGTGTACACCAGGGAATCCTACATGGATGCATGTGAATGAAGATAGACATCATGATCTGTAACTGGTGTCTGGGGGTGACAAAGAAGTTATTTTATCTTGCATGAAGATCATCACCGTCATCATTTACAAAATGGAGACAATACTCTTTTGAATGAAATATTGACCTGACAAAGTAGGTAATATTTTGTGTTGCATGAAGACTATTTCCTCTTCACATCACCATCATCATCATCTTGACTGGCACGTACTTTTTACATTTTAGGATGGTGGGTGTTATCTCTTCAAAGCACTACCTTTGAAAGAATGGGGTGACGGCACGTGATACGCGGAAGATAAATTGAGAGTGTACTTTAACGAGGATGTAAACATTCAGTAGTGAGTTAATAAAAGAACGGTCACGATTATTTATGGGGTGTTTGGTTGCATGATAATGAAGGTTCTTGTTTTAATTTTTAAAAATTGTAAGAAAATTTGTTAAAAGAAGTGTTTGGTAACCATGACAATTTTATGTTTTAAAAGTGATTTTCTTCTTAAACAAAAAAAGAGGGTCTCACCTCTTCTTTTTTTCTTGTGGTCCCACACTTTGTTTCGTCATGTGCGGTGGTTGCTCTTTTTTGTAATCACATCCTTCCAAACATGATAATTTTATGTCATGAGTTGGTTCACTTTTTATTTTAATACAATTTTTTATCATGAAAGTGTACAAAAAATTATCATGCAACCAAACACCCCATTAGAGTCTCGATAATTCGATAGTAAGTTAATAGAAATTCAGTAGTAGGTTTTCAAAGATTCAATAACATTTTAATAGAGCCTCAGTAACGAGACTCGGTATAGTAGCAAGTCCTCCAAAATTTGGTACTAAACTAACACAAGCTCAGTAACGAGGTTTTGGGAAGTCGAAAAGATGTCACGTCATCTTTAAAGCAAATTGTCGTTTGATCTTCAGTGCATCACGTGCCATCATCTCATTGAAAACTGCGAGAACTCTCTCCGCTCAAGATGATCCAACCTCAACATACAACGTTCCTAGTAAACAACTTTCTTGTTCCTAGTAAACCGCTTTAAGGAACGGTAGAAAGCGGTTTGCCGGCCAAGTTGCTTGGCGGTGGGCCTGACCAGTGTATAAAGGGCGGCGGAGCCACCAGGGGTTTCTTCTCTCCGCCACCGCATTGCGCCGCCCAATTGCCACAGTAATAACAGTTGGTCGCCGGCTGCTTTCGCACCCACAACCTCGCCCTCTCCTTCCCTCCCCACATTCCCCATCCCGTCGTCCAGTTCACCACGCATCCCCATTCTGCCACAGAGGAAGCTGTGGAGGGGGGGGCGATGGTGGTGGGGGAACAAAGATACAGATAGGTGAACGGGGTCAATTTGGACGGCAGCTGTGAAGGCGAACTAGGAGGAGGAGGGGGGAAGAGAAAGGGGTGGAAGGTCGCAGGCCGAGGTGGGTGGAAGAGGGGTGCCGTGGTGGAGATGGGGAACTGCCAGGCGACGGACGCGGCGGCGGCGGCGATACAGCACCCGGGAGGCAGGATGGAGAGGCTCTACTGGCCAACGCCGGCGAGCGAGGTCATGCGCCGCAACCCTGGGCACCACGTTGCCCTCATCACCCTCTGCCGTCTCACCCTGGACACCCAGCAGCAGCACGAGCACGGAGGGCCGGCCGGCGCCGGCGGTGTCGGCGCCGAGAGCGTGCGATTCACCCGCGTGCTGCTCCGGCCCAAGGACACCCTCGTGCTCGGCCATGTCTATCGCTTGGTCACCTCCCAAGGTTCAACTTGCTCCTCCTCATCTGCTAAATTGGTTGATTTTCTGTGGAGAGAAGGAGAGATTTGATCCGCTTGGGCGCGTTCTGACTCTTGTCTTGCTCTGGTGCAGAGGTTATAAAGGGGCTGCGGGCGCGAAAGCACGAGAAGATGAGGGCCCAGATGGAGCTTCTCAAGCAGTAGCAGTAGTCGCCGAGGGAGAA
Organism: Cryptocoryne crispatula var. balansae; assembly: GCA_036172225.1. NCBI lineage: Eukaryota > Viridiplantae > Streptophyta > Magnoliopsida > Alismatales > Araceae > Cryptocoryne > Cryptocoryne crispatula. The sequence continues at coordinate 36,846,014 of CM069930.1, read as the reverse complement.
GGCAACCGGTGATGATCAGGGATCAGATTCCTCCATGGGAGGCGGTGTTCACGATGCCGACAAGGATTCCGAGGTAGATTTCCACTCGCTTCCGTTAAAGCACCGCCGAATTTCCCCGGATTGATGTCCATCGGAACTTCCCCAATTGGGCGGCGGCGGCGGCCAGATTCCGCATTTCTATCTTCGCGTGTTCCGCTCTCCTTCCCCGACCAACCCATTCCTCTGCTGACTGTTGCTTGCTCTCAGGTGGCTCCACAAGAGAGGCGCAGCCGTCACCGCGGGGCGCAGCCCGCCGGCCGATCTGGGCAGTGGCGTCCTTCGCTGCAGAGTATATCGAAGGCCGCCAGCTGACTGTTGGCTTGGCAGGGTCCTCTTCCTCACGGAGGACGCCGAGGCCAGACACTCACCAAACTCTGCGTGATCTTCCGGCCATGGAGGCTCCATCACAAGCACTCATGGGAAGATTCCATTTCCTACTCAAGGGTCATCTTGGGAGATCAAGAACTCCTTATCTAAAGAAAGACAAAGAGGAAGGCAGAGCCTTCCAAGTCCCAAGATGCGGTGCACACACATCCTCATATGAATATCTCTGTTCTCCTGTTCCTGTTCTACTTTGTCATATGTTGTTGTTACATGGAGAGATTCTCTTGGATGTTCTTATGTTTCACTGTAAACCTGCATATGGCCCCCATTTCAGTGAGAATATGTTTGGAAGCTTCATATCATGTTTCTACAAGCTTGATTTATTTCTGCGGTTGTCTTACTGGTTCAGTCTTTGTCTACACATAGAAGAAGAAGTGAGGGGATAACTCTGAATATATGCGAAAATCTCCATGTCCAGATTAGGACACAAACCCTCAAGAAGAGGAACAGAGACAATGGATCAAAGGACTGGACAGATTAGAGAGGGTTGCTCATCCTGGCCGTATCTTTAGCTTGAATACAGAGATTTGTGTACCAATACTTGATCGAGATATGCACACATGGGTGTATCAAACAGCTTCAATGTTTGCATATTCTTTCTTTATTTATGTGGGCAGTGAATTGTTTCTTATCAGGTCCCATCTCTCGGTTGCCTGATTCTTTTTTCTTATTTGCTTCTGTGCTTTGTATGTTTCTTTTTTAAATCTTTTGGGGGCATCTTTGCCACCAACATTGTCCTGATACATGGGGCCTGACACCTATTTGAGGCTGTACCTTACAGTAGAATTGTTATTTGAGCGTGGAGTTGTGCTGGCACAATACACAGTACTTGGTATCTTTTGGATTCACATGGTGCCAAATACAATGAAGCTCAAGAGATGAAAGCATTACCGTGATGCTGGTGAATGATTGATTAGGTGAGCCATGTTGGGTATCTTTTCATGTTTTTTTTATTAGATGGGTAAACTTGAGAGAGAGAGAGAGAGCCTGTGGAAGTATGGTGTCCGAAAAGGAAGATATATGCCTGGATTCTGTTACTCCACGATGTCCAAAAGGTGAGCTTTCTTCCTACCCATTTTCCTAGGTCCGATTCTCCTCATACATGCTGAATAGACCTTCACATTAGTCAATAGATTAGTGAACTGTCCTGGAAGATCAGCTATTTCTCTCTCGATGGCCACAAAAGAAGGTTTTTTACTACGGGAACAAACCTACTTTCACCCCCAGCAGGACACAAGAACTAAGGTCTTTTTTTTTGTTTCGACTCCAATTGATTTCTAATCTCTGAATCAGTCATTGGAACATTTGGTAAAACTTTAGAATACAATAGTAACTAGTTGATAAACAATTTATTTTAAGTGGTTCTCTATAATTTTTTTGTTTTGTTTTGAGAGGTGGATAACTAAAAGTTTGTGCTCCACCAAGTAGATTAGAAATGAAATTAAGATTTTAATTAATATTTTTCATTAAGTCAAATCAAATGTCAACTAAGAGGGTTATGGAGTAAAGCTGGTGGACCCAGTCAACTAAATAACACTTCAAGATGTCATTAGTCAGGTATTGTTTTAATTACTTTGGCAAATTGTTATTTCTATGTTACAGAGATAAGAAAGGTATAGGAGGCAGCAGAGAGATAGTACTCAAGGAAGGTATTTTTGTTCAAAAAATTGAAATGTTTGACTAATATTGTTCTGAGAATATTCGGCTAATACATACTCACTTTTAGCAACAAAATTTTTAAACATTTGTCAAAATATTTTTATTTTTTATTAAGGTACATTAAAAGTACAACTAATTATAAAGAGTGATATATAAAAATTTATTTCTTTAAATTCGAATAAGTTCTCAAACTTCTAATTACATAGCATTAGATTACTGATCTGGAAATTTATTTGTAAGTTCTTATTAATAATATAAAACTTTTGGAGTTGTCTAGTATATTGAACTGAATTACATTTATCAAATTAGTAAAAATTCAATTTAGTTTTGTAGATCTAAATTATGTCTTTGACACTTACAATGTTTATTCTTGTAGTAGACTTACCCACATGCTTAAAAACCACAAGTTCAAGCTTAAAATTATAGACTTATATTTTTACACTTATATTTCTTTCTACAGGTTTACACACTATAGACTTATACAATAACTAACAGCATAATGGTTATACACACTTGAATATGAAAAGTGTCTATCAGAAAGGAATATGAATGTGAGGCTATTTTAAGAAGAGATCATGCCTCAGTTCTAACAGATGTTTAAAATTAATCTAATTACGAATACCTTGAAAGATTAAATAGATAGACTATCAACAATTTTGATTAATTATTTTTTGAAGATTAAGTTGCAAGAATTACGAAGTTAAACATATTTTATTGAGAATAATTTGAAGAAAGACGATCTCTTAAGAAGATTTCTAATTAGCATAAATTGTTGGATTAGTTAGCTGATTTAATTATTATATATTCACAAATCAAAGCGTTCCATTAAACAACGAACTTATGAGAGGCGGTCAATTATTTGCACAACTGCAATAGTTTTCTAATTTCTAGTTTCTCTTCTAAAATCCTCCGGGAAGAAGTATATATGTATCACTAAGTTGAAGAAGTAAGACAACCCACTTGTCTTTCTTCTTGACAATCTGAAATGTCTAATGAGGTGTTTGGTTGCATGATAATTTTTTGTACACTTTCATGATAAAAAATTATATTAAAATAAAAAGTGAACCAACTCATGACATAAAATTATCATGTTTGGAGAGATGTGATTACAAAAAAGAGTAACTACTATACATGACCAAACAAAGTGGGGGGACCACAAGAAAAAAGAAAGAGGTGAGATCCTTTTTTTGTTTAAGAAGAAAATCACTTTTAAAACATAAAATTGTCATGGTTACCAAACACCTACTTTAACAAATTTTCTTATAATTTTTAAAAATTAAAATAAAAACCTTCGTTACCCTGCAACCAAACACCCCATAAGGGGGTTAATGGGGTGTTTGGTTGCATGATAATTTTTTGTACACTTTCATGATAAAAAATTATATTAAAATAAAAAGTGAACCAACTCATGACATAAAATTATCATGTTTGGAAGGGTGTGATTACAAAAAAGAGTAACTACCACACATGACCAAACAAAGTGGGGGGACCACAAGAAAAAAGAAAGAGGTGAGACCCTCTTTTTTTGTTTAAGAAGAAAATCACTTTTAAAACATAAAATTGTCATGGTTACCAAACACCTCTTTTAACGAGTTTTCTTACAATTTTTAAAAATTAAAACAAAAACCTTCGTTATCATGCAACCAAACACCCCATAAACGTTTTATATTTTTTGTTATGTACGGCAGGGCAACCAGGGGTCCGAGATTCCAATAATTTGATTCAATTTCATAATAATTAACTGATTCACAACTCTTTTTATTTCATATAAATTATAAATGGAATATTTCTATAGTGTATCAAAATAAAATTGTCAATTTCATATAAATACAAATTATTATGTATTTTATAAATTAATATAATAATAAGTAATAAAAACAACAAATTCAAAAGTATCAGATCAAATTTTAGTAATAATATGAGATTTATGATCTAATTTTTTAAAATTAATATATAGTAAATATTTTAAGAATTATTGAAATGCATTGGTTCTGATGATAAAATTAAAAGTAGAACACAACCAGAATATCATTATCCTAATTTAATCACAATCTAATTATTGACGTAACATATTCAAACCGTTTGCAACCCTAACCTGAATCTCAGTGACCAAAAAAAAATAATCAAAGTCAATCTAATTCTTACTTGGTCAGAGTATCAAAAATTATATTATATCAACTTTGATATTGATATTTGTAAAAGTTAGTGTACCTATCGATATAAAAATTAATATAAATTGATAATTGAATTACATAACACTTTGTTTCTAGTGAAAAATTTAAAATTGACATTAATAACTAAATATCTTTCGGATTGGAATCAGTCTCAATTTCAGAATTGATAACTTGTATAATGTTCTTACCAAAGAGGTAAGACGCTACCACACATGTTGAGAGTAACTTAGAAAAGAAAAGAAAGTTAATTACCTATAAAAAAACCTATATAATCTTGATACATGTTATAACTCTTTAAAATCTTAATTTACTTCCATTATGGTATTGATTTAATATTGTTAATTTTTATTGTTATTTTAATGTTTAATTAATAAAAAATTTAAAATACTCTCTTTTTTTTAATAAAAGAGGGAGAGAATATTAAATTAAGTTAGAAGTGTAATGTTAAAAATTAAATAAAAATTTTAAATAATTTATTTTAAGATTATAATGATGTATTTAAATTATCATGTTGACCTGAGTGATGCACAGTAGTACCCTGCCTCTTGATTCTTCATGTAGTCCCATCATATGGGTATGGTAACATGTGACCTACTTGATTAGACACCTGATTGATTTGAAAGGTCATTGATCCCTGGGGATTTTTTTTTTTTGTTCACGTGGCCCAGTGGCCAGAACCCCGTTGGCACCGCGGGTGGCGAGGGTGGCGAGGGTTCGACCCCTCGGTCGAACCCCACGGGTCGTCCCCCCCTTGGGGATGCCCGGCTTGAACAGCCGCCGGGAGGCACCGCGCTCAAAGCGCTCGAAGCCCCGACCTGCGCCCGGTCGCGTACCAGGCGAGCCACGCTCGACCGGTGATCCCTGGGGATCCACCATCAACAGCTACCACCCATAATGTGGCTTCTACAGTCCACTTTCTGCCTTTGAATTGTTGAAGTGATGGTTTGTCTTCTCCTTCACGTTTGTTTCACCTTTGTATTAAAAAAAATTTAAATGCATCCCTGGCCCTTGTATATTCTCCAAACATTGTTAACAAGAAATATGTTGTGATGCTTTGGATGATATTCCTTTTCTTCGTGAAGAGAGTCATGGTTGTATGAAGCTTATAAGGTGCTTGGTTGCAGTACTGTTTTTGTGATAAAATAGCGTATTAAAGTAAAATCTAAGGTGGCTAAAACCTTAAAATTATTGTGCTTGACCAGACAATACTATTTTGTAAGGTGAGTCCATATGTAAGAAAGAATGGGTCCATATATAACAAGGAAAGAGAAAAAAAAAAGTCCCACATCCTTTTTTATCCAAGCAGAAGCACTCTATAAAATCAAATTTTTATCGTGATTTTGTTTCACAACTTTTTATGAAAAAATATGTTTTTGTAGAGAAGATCTATTGCATCATGTAACCAAGTATTCTATAAGGGGACATCATGCCACATCTGGGAGATGACACATAAAAATGCATAATAGAATAGAACGAAAAATAAAAGCAAGACAGGGATATTCTTGTGATCATAGTTGTCTGCTTCGGCTTTGAATGCCACTCTGTAAAATTGTGGTTCACCTTCACCTGCTTGTTTGAGGTACACAAAATCTATGAAGAAATAGGAATGATGATTCCAGTTAAAACGTTTGGGGAAAATAGGGCTTGTCTGTTTCTTTGTAAAACCATGAAAACATTGCCTGAGATTACTAAAAATATCTCAGTATGGTATAAAATAATCAGCAATTGATTCAATTATTATATCACTACTCCACCTCTCCCTACATTCGAACATTATAATCTCAGCAAGTATATTACATCATCAAAACTCTATTTTTATTTTTTTTATTTAAAAAAACTTTATTTCTCAGTGTATTTACATCATTTATATGATCATTGCACCCTTGCAATGCCTACATTTGAATCTGGAGACGGCAAATTGGGCTTTTAACTGATGGGCCTTTTGGGTTTTGCTGCAACATGGCATTGGCTGTCATCATAGTTCCTAAGAATTGAATTGTCTAAAAGGGAAAATTTTAGAATGGACTAGCTAGTGTTTACACCTAGATTCATCTCTGGTCAGTGGTTTCGATTTGCACTTTGTTTGATAAAAACATATTAGTTTGTGCCTTGATTCTTTATAAATATCTTAGATTACTTCTTATTCGACAAGGTAAAGAATGCTAGATTTCCATTTTTCAAATGTCCATCTTACTACAAGTCTAAATGATTTGATAATTTTTCTTGTGTAACTATGGCAAAAAATGTTCTCCCTAATGGTTTAAGAAAAAGCCTATACGTAAACTATAAAGAAAATACTTCTATGCCTCCAAATAAACTTTATCATTTCCTGTAAAATAAATAAGACAATTTATGTATATATTGCTCTTAAAAAGAAAAACTTCTGGCAAAAACACATATTGGTACAATTAAGTGATAATTCATAAGCAGATTGTATCAATAACAATGCAACACTAGCTAGCTAGGTACATTCAAATTTTATCCTTCCTTAGAGCCAATGTAGTATTACGGTTGTACTAAAGAAATGAAATACGAATATAATTTATCGTGACATTGGATTAATCATACATCATCATGTTATGAGGCATTACACAAACAGATTATTACCAAATAAATATTAAATTTTTATGCTGCCAAGTGGAGTGTGGATTTTTCTGATAGGTTGATGCGAAAGGATAGTGTGTGTAGCCTTCTGTATATATCTCGAATCTGGGACCTCAGAATCAGTTAATTATTATCTATATATTTATTAGGCTTATACCCAGGAAGTTAATCATATAGTTAAGCTAAACAAGAGATCTAGAATTATCTTTACTACATAAATATTAGTGATGTATGCTGAAAATAATCTACACAGGTATGAACTAGGAGAACCAGATCTTCTTACTCCACTCTTACAAGTGCACTGTTTACTTGAACTTGATCAGATGTGTTGTAGGAAGACTTGATCAGATGTGTTGTAGGAAGCATAATCATTGTTTTTAGTGATTACAAATCATGCTAGCTAGAAAGCTGCTTGGATCATATATAAGATTATTCTGACATAAAACTGCACTTATGGCCCCTTTGTCCACCAAGACCAGTCACCTGATCTCATCACTATTTTAACCTGCAATGCATCATCACAGTCTAGAAATTTGAGTCTCAACACTGGGCTCCAGTGTCTGCACTACACAATGATCATTCTCAGATTGCAAGAGATGGCCACCAAATATCTTTTGACTATTGAGGTGCCAACATAGCTGGAAGCCATCAACCAGGAGCAACCCATTTGCACTCTGGAGGAGTTGTCTCTTCTCACACCTCCTTTTCACCTTACCATTATTTTTCTCTAGCTCTCCTACATGCTCATTGTTGTGGTATCCCACTCCATCAGTGATCATGAGAGAAAAATAAGAGAACCTCTTGGTAGAAATGGATCATCAGATCAGATATAGCTTAAGACTATATATACATGTCTGGGGTACCACGTGTCTGAAACACCCAGCCAAGGCCACATGGTTCTCTTCTCTACAACCTTGAGAGTGGCCCTTTATGGATACACAAGCAGGGGTGTCAAGTGGACGGGCTTGGGCCAGCCCGGCCCAAACCCATCATAGCCCGTATGTTAACAACCCAAGCCCAACCCAATTTAAATGTAATCGATCTAAATGGGCTTAAGCCCAATGGGCCACAAAAGCCCATTTACGGCCCAATGGGCCAAACATAAAAAATAAATAGAAAACATTTTACACTTTAATGAAAAAGTACTTGCAAATCGATTGGAAATAATTTTCTTTTATATAGTAATTTTAAAAGAAATAAAAAAATATTGCATCATGTAACTACTTGTGTAAATATTTTTTAAAAATATTACCAGAAATTTAAATGCACTTTTAATATTTTAGTTATATATCATTTTACAAAAACTATAAAGTTTCTTTTCTTATTTTATAAAATAACGTTACATGAGTTTTGAATTAGTTTTATTTTCTGTTAGAACAACTTAAAGGTTGATAATTAAAACTTATATGTTATAGAATATTATTTATAAGTCATACTTTAAACAAATTACATATTAAAAATGTAATAAAATGTGTATTCATTTTAAATAAAGTTTAAATAATTTGAAAATTTTAATTAATAAAAAATTTATCAAATCTTTTATTCAACATTGATTTATAATAAAAATATTTTATTTAAAACATTAATTTTTGATTTATGCTATTTTGACTTTTCATTTAAGTACTGTGATCGCAATCGAGTGCTACCGAAAATTGATTTAGAGCTGATTTTGACAAATACCAAAATCCTCACTTTAGTGTAGGGGTGGAAACAGTTCAATTTGGTCGTTTTTTTTTCAAATCGAAATCAAACCAATAAAGGGAATCGAACCAGTTCAGTGAACCCTAAAATATCTCCTAAGTTATTTTAGACCACAAAATTTTATTTTATAACAAAAAAATAATAAAAATTTTTTAGTTAAGTTTTTGAACTATGTGATGTGATGATAAAATGTTAACATCAACAAATTTTGTTCAAAATAATTAATTGACAATTTTATTTTATTTTATTAAAAATAATATTAATTTATAAACTTTATTTTTATATTTTGTTAAAATAATTTATGAAGAAAACTCTCTTGTATCTTGAATATTTTTAAAAATGTTTTTACTTTATATTTTATTTTATAATTTTATTTTTATTATTTAAATTACTTTTAATATTTATTTTTAAAATATTAAATTTTAATAAATAATATATTTATATGTTCATCAATCATTTATTAATTAATTATCAATTATATTCCAACCGATGGTACTAAACTTCGTAACAAAGCTTATAAACAAATACATTTTTATTTATAATATATCGAAACCAGGTTTTTTGATCTTTGACATGGTCAGTATCCCTTTGTGCACTTTACCCCCGACACTTACATTTAACGGGCTAAGTGGGCCAGCCCGGTCCAAGCCCATCCAGCCCATTTAATAACTTGGACTTTTTCATGGGCTTAACACCAGCCCAACGGGCTTGCATAAGCAGCCCATGTCCGCCTGATAGCGGGCCTGCCAACGGGCTTATCATTATGGCCCGTCCATTTGACACCTCTATACACAAGGCACTTCTGAGATCAATTCCTGCAGAAGGACATGTATACACCTCTAGGTAATATTTTCCCTGGAGTCATTTAGCTCTGCCTTGTAAAGCATGCTCTCTACACTTAAGTGCCAGGACATGTAGATTCTCATAAGTGGTCTTCACTTGTAAACACTGCTAAGACCTCACTTTCTCTCTCTATATATATAAATATAAAGGCTGTTGTAACCAAGGAAAAGAAGATGGCAATGGCAACTAAAGTAGACAAAATGCTACAGGGAAGGGATAGGGTTAGGACTTGTGATGTTTGGTTCCTCTTGATGATAGAGAAGATAACAGTACCTTTGGGGCTTTCCACTCTCTTTACTTGAAGGTGGGTCACTATAGCACTACCACCACGGTAAAACCTGCAAAGGCCGAAGGGTGCTATCCACCAAATATGATATTTGCCTCCTTGTATGCCCAACTTGACAGTTTCAGAAGATAAACATATATATGCCTCTCTTCCATGATCACTTTGGAGAGTCTAACTTGGTAACACCACCTCAGTATTATAAGCACAATTAGGGATGAGTCTCATTGCCATGGCCATCAACCCTTGTATCTATAGGTATAACTGATATGTAGGGGTGAGCATTATTCGGTTCAAACCGAAAAACCAAACCGAACCGATGGGTTCGGTTCGGTTCGGTTCGGGTTGGGAGACGTAAGGAAACGGTTTGCCAAACCAAACCGAACCGTTTAAGTTAAATGGTCTGGTTCGGTTTGTCTTCCCGTATAAACCGGACCAAACCGTTAAACCGAATGTCTACAATACCCTCATTCTCTTTCTCATTTTTGCTTTAGTATTTAAGTAATATATTAAAATATGCAAGGGCAAAAATGGTAAAGAACCTATTTCTAAACCCCTGTCGACTAAGCCTCTTCGCGAACCGCGACCGCGCGACGTCGCCCCCGATTCGGAAATCGGAATCCCTAAAATCCTCCCCCCCCTCGGCGACTAGCTCTTGCGGTTGCGGCGCCGGCACTCAATCTCCAGGGTCTCCCCTCCGGCTCCCGCTGGCATCCGGCATCCCCGTCTCTGTGATTCCGTCGGCCTGTTGAGTGTTGCCCCTGCATCGCCGTCGCACCTGGCCGCGGCAGTCGCCTGGGTCCGCGTCGCGCTTGCGTTGCCGTCGCGCCTGGATCGATGTAGCTCTTGGATCGCCATCGCTCATGCGTCTGTCTCTCTCTGTCCCGATTTGTCGCAAAGGGGACACAACCACAGCGGATACGGGCAGGGCATCTCTCCCTCTCGCGGCGCAGCATCTGTCTCTCCCTCCAGACGTCGTGCTCATGGTGAGTTCTTACTGCTTACCAACATCTCTCTCTCTCTCAACTCTCTTCCTCCCAGCGTTGCACATTGATGACCGCTGAGCCCCTCTCCTCTGTTTGGAACATTGGACCAGTAGGCAACAGCTGCCGACCTGTCGCAACAGCAGAACACTGAACACATCACAACTGGACCGTATAGCAAGCAAGCCAGCAAGCCCCATCCGTGCGGGTCAAGGCGTGAAGGTAACATTATTTTTGTGTGTCATTTGGCCCATTTCAATACTATTTTAAGATGGGGACATGGCTGACTAGCTTAATTTTGTGTTAGTTTGAGATTGATTAAAAGTTTTAAACATTGGTTAGGTTACTATTACGATTTACGACGGCATCAACAAGTGAATCGGTCAATGTACAATTTTCTTACTTAGTCAATATTTTCTTTAAAACTTGGTTATTTAGCTTGTCATGTTTATGGTTCTTTATATTACTTGTTAGATGTCACAAAGCAACAATAATCCACTTCCAATTACTCTACAAGATACTGGTTCAGATCCTAATACTTCCAGTCATCCAAATGTGACAAGTTCTAGATTATTTCCGAAACTCAAAGTTGTTAAAAAACGAGCAGATGTATGGGATCATTTCTCTAGACTTGACAAAGATGAGAATGGCCAAGAAAAATGCAAATGCAATTATTGTGGTTTTGTTTACAATTGTGATCTCAAAGTTTGTGGTACTAGTACACTTAGGAGTCATTTGACAATGAGATGCAAAAAATATCCACATAGTAGGGTCAACACACTTGGTGGTTCACAAAGTCAACTTATTTTCCACTCATCTACGAATGAAGTTGAAGAGAATGTCTCATCTAACACTTTATTGCATTGGAAATTTGATCAAGAATTTATCAGAAAAGCTTTAGCACGTGTGATAATCATAGATGAACTTCCATTCAAATATGTTGAAGGAGATGGCTTTAAATTTTTTGTTAACGCTGCATAACCTAGATTTCTTATTCCATCAAGACATACTGTTGCTAGAGATTGTTATGCTTTGTTTGTGGAAGAAATGCAAAAATTGAAGTGTTTTCTAGCATCTGATTGTAAAAGAGTTTGTATTACTACGGATACATGGACATCTTTGCAAAGGATAAACTATATGTGTGTCACTGCACATTTTATTGATAATGATTGGAATTTACACAAAAGAATTCTCAATTTTTGTCCTATATCTAGTCATAAAGGTGATGCTATTGGGAAAGCACTTGAAAAATATTTAAGTCATTGGGAAATTGAGAAAGTCATGACTATTACAGTTGATAATGCATCTTCCAATGACACTACAATTGCATATTTAAAGAGAAGAATCAATAATTGGAGTGGATGTGTTTTAAAAAGAGAATTTCTTCATGTTAGATGTATTGCACATATCATGAATTTGGTTGTCACTGATGGTTTGAAACTTGCAAATGATTCAGTTGTTCGTGTTCGTAATGCTATACGATATGTAAGACAATCCCCTGCCCGATTACAAAAATTTAAATGCTGTGTTGAGGAGGAAAAAATTTCATGCAAAAGTTTGTTATGTTTAGATGTTCCAACTAGATGGAATTCTACATATCACATGCTTGAAATGTACTCAAAAATTCCAAAGGGCATTTGAAAGATTTGAAGAACATGATCCATTCTTTAGTAGTGAACTCTTTGAAGGAGAAGGTTTGGGGGTTCCAAGAAATGATGATTGGGAGAAAATTAGAAACTTAACAAGGTTATTAGAGAGCTTTTATGACCTAATTTTGAGAGTTTCATGTACACTTTATGTTACATCTAATACATATTTTCATGAAATCGATGGAGTTGAATGTTTGTTAAAAGAATGGTGTGAAAGTGGTAATGCTGAATTTTGTGACATAGCTTTGAAAATGAAGCAAAAATGTGACAAATACTGGGGAAATCCCGAAAAATTAAACATTATGGTTTTCATTGCTGTGATTCTTGACCCACGATACAAACTTGAATTTGTGGAGTTCGGTATTTCACAAATGTATGCAGAAGAAAAGGCATTGATAATGAAAAGAAAATTAAAAATAGCTCTCTATTCTTTGTTTGAAGAATACAAGTGTGTTAATTCAGCATCAAGTAGTTTGCAAAGATCAGTTGAAAGTGTTCAACTTGGTGGTTCAACTTCAAGCTCCAGTCTTCAAGAATCTGACCAATCCACACAGAAGATGAAGACACTTATCAAACATAAATTCAAGCAACAAAGGGCTGAAAAAGAGTCTGGGGATGTAAAGTCTGAGTTGGATAAATATTTAGATGAGGATTTAGAAGATGATACTGATGACTCTTTTGATATTTTGAATTGGTGGAAGCTTAATAGTGCAAGATATCCAACTCTTTCACTTGTGGCAAAAGATGTGTTGGCAATTCCAGTGTCTACTGTTGCATCAGAGTCAGCATTTAGTACTGGAGGGCGTGTTTTGGATCCATTTAGGAGTTCATTGTCTCCCAAGATTGTTGAAGCTCTTATTTGCACCCAAGATTGGCTCCGATCTTCAAAAGAAATGAGAAACATATAGGAGAAGTTAGATGACATTGAGAAATTGGACAACGGTATGTTAACATCTTTATTATCTTTTCTCATTAATTATCACTTGTTTCATTTAAATATTAATGTTTACTGTTTTAATTTTCAGATTTTGCAAGTTTTACTGCTGCACCAAATGTGATTGATATATAATTTTTATGGTTTTGTTGGCGATGGTATGAAGTGAGTATTTTTCAAAATATGAATTGAATCAATGTCTTATCTACTCATCTTATTTTGGTTTTGTTTTTTAGGAGCTTCAAAAGTTATATTGGTGATGGTATGACCTATGACAATTTAGCCTCTACATCCTCTTCCACAATAACTGCTGGTTTTTCTTGTTAGTTTTTCCTTGTTATTTTCCATTTGAATAGACTTTATCTTCCTGATAAATTTTTTTATGTTACTTTGTTTCCAGGTTGGTGAAGTAGGTTGGGGAAACATGAGACTGGAGACGGGAATCAATGAATTATCCAAGAGCAACTTATTTTTCTGTTAAATTCTATGTTTGTGATAAATGTTTGGAGAGATTTAAACAGTTTTTTGTATTTTTATGGTGTGTGATTTTCTAGCAAACATGAAATATGTACGCGAATGATTTGTGGATTTGTTTGATTCGTAGGTTTTTTAAAATTTAGATTGTTATTGATCTACGTTGATGGATCATTTATGGTCTAGCATTTGATGGATTTTTTCTATCTTACGGTTATTGATAGATTTTCTAGCATTTGATGGATTTTTATTGATCTACGTTGATTTTCTTGCATTTGATGGATTTTTTCTATCTTACGGTTATTGTGCTGTTATGTTCCTTGTTGGTTTAAATTTTAATTCAAAATAAATTTTGTCGGCGTACAGACTTTGTTAGAGTGCAAATTAAATGTTATTTCTTAAAAAGTCATGTGCACACATGATTTAAAAGTACTTCTGTTTAAAATTAGAAAATATCTATGAAATAAAGTAGAACATGTCCATTAAAGGCCCAAACCGAAGACCAAACCAAACCAAACCGATTCTAGTTCGGTTTGGTTTGGTTCGGTTTGGAGATTTTGCGGTTTGGTTCGGTTCGGTTTCACAACCTAATTCGGTTTGGTTTAGTTTCCGAAAAAAACTCAATAAACCAAACCAAACCAGCCTCTACTGATATGGTGGAGGCCACTCTCCGATGTGCCCATGCCGATTTGTTTACTGCCGACTCTGGAGATCATGGCCCGCTCCTCTAAAGAATTCAAGAATCTTTCTTTCAACTTGTTGGGTCATTCAACTCAAAATCTCGAAGTTATGAGTATGGTAGACATTCTATTTATATTTTGAGTTGACTAAAAAATATTTATATTTTGAGAAACTATTTGTAATAGAAATCATTTTAACCGGCCTTTCACATGCATGCTAACTTTTAGTTTCCTTGTGGCCTCCCAGAGGTTCATTCAGTTTCAGAGGATTTGCCATACTCCCCTTACGGGTTCAAACTAAGTCGACTCCTTGATAAAAAAAACTACGGCAGATAGAATATCAAAACACTTAAATTTGAACAAGAAAAAAATTAGATTCATTAATAAATCGAGTTTGAGGAGAGCACTACTCGGCTCAATAAAAATAGCGAGCAACTTTATTAAATATTTCTTTAAAAATAATTATGAATATTTATATGTATACAATGTATATAATGTCAATTAGATTTTTTGAATAAAATAAAATCTACTTTAATTTGAATTAAAACTCAATTAGAGTTTCTAAACAAGTTCAAATTAACATTATACATTGTTAATGTATTCATTTTGGGCTATCATTTGAGCTCGAGTTTAAATTCACCTCAATTAACTAAACGAGTAACTCTCTCTGTTAATGAGCTCAGTCAAACACAAACACCGGCCGGTCAAACTTTCTTCTTAACTAGCAATGTGTTACTCAAGCTCGGTTAGATCATATCAAGCTAGGCCAGGTCGGGGTTAGGAGCGGGTTTGTTGGAGCCCAAGGATGGCAACTCAGGTCAACCTGGATCGAAACAGGTTAGTCGAGACGATCCGAAGATATTGGACTTGCTAGTAGAGGCCAACTCAGCCGACTTCGTTGACGACCCCGTCAAACCCCGGCTAGATCAGCTGATTTGTGTCCTGATCAGGTCGATCGAAACCAAATCCGACCAGGTCCAATCGATTGGGGCCCGAGATCTGTGACCTAGGTCAACCTGGATCAGAACAGGTTAGCCAAGGCAATCCAAAGCCGTTAAACTAGCCGAGGCTCACTCGCCCTGTCGGATGCCAGCGAGATCGGTAAATTTGGATCCGATCCGGTCGATGGAATCCAACTCTGACCTAGTATTCCATGGATAAGATAAACAAACGTAGCTGGAGCAGCATGATGTTCTCATCTCAGGTTGCACTCCTATACACCTAGCTACATATATATACTAGTCAAATAACGTGCTTCGCACGTGTTCGAGTAATGTACCGATTAGATATTAATTCACTGGATAATTGAGATAAATTCTTATGATATATACATAGATTGAAAATTTGGTGATTGTCTCATAATGATTCATTATGATTTGCAAGGTCGGTTCAAATTTTTTTGATAAAAATGATCTAATCACCTCTTTGTGAAATACCACTCAAAAATATGGGTGACAATTTATTGAAATTGAACTTAATCTTAAATTAATTGGGAGCAACTCATCAAATAAAATATTTCATCCTTATCATCAAGATCATACTCTGAAAACTGAAACGGCTTGATGGAATATTCTATTTCATCATCACTTAAGTCTAAGGTAAACGAGAGGAAGAAGATTCAATAAGGTTATATAAAACCGGAAGGTAGTTGATAACACAAGGTCAAGATTTGTGACAGTTTCCAGTTATGCAACCCTTAATTAACAACTAATTCAAGAAACCATTGGTAAATTTTAGATAAGCAGCTAAAAAAAGAACAAGAAAATAAGAAAATTTGCAAAGTTCTAAATGAACATTGGGCAAAAAGATTTGAAATTTGATAAGTAGAATGAAAAATATTCAAAGCAGAAATTTTATATGGTGGATATACTTCATTAATTAACTTGAGTTATTGTTCTTTCAATCAGTTGACTCATCGAAGGGTCGTGAAGGAGGGTGTACGTAGAGGTGAAGTACGAATTTTGTGATTAAGATGTGTCTTTGAAAACACTGGAAGCTAGGTGACGAATGCGGTAATGAGTAGCTAGGAAAAAAATTGTCATGTAAATGCAACCATTAAAAGAAATACAAATTAAAGTAAAATTTTAAGTAAATATACGTAGAGCTACAAGGCGATTGCATATTTTAAAGAAGGCATCAATTTAAACTTGCATTTAGTTCACTTTTTTGTAAAGAAACAAAATATTAATCGTAATGGAAAGCAACATGTGTTCCTTTCAACGAAATGTTACAAATATGATTTAAATAAAGTACATAATAGACATGAAAATAAACAGCAACATACTTATCAAATGATAGGTTAATGATGCCCTTCGAGGTGCAAAGAGTGGATTGCAAAGACTGTAGAAACAGTTGATGAACTATCTAGGTAGCCAAACACGGGTTGAAAAAAGACATTAAAAGCCACAAAGTATACACCAATTAACTAAGGTACGGTTGATGAAGAAATAAGAAAGGGGATTAATGAATTATCCATTATGCATCAAGCAATGTACAAATAAGAAAAGTAACAAATGCAGTAGTAGATCCCCAAATAGAGAAATAATTTCCACTTATTAACCCTCAAAAGATAAAAAAAATTAAAGACCATCCGATGGAAGCAAAAGCCCAGTCCTTGATGAAAAAGGTAGATGCCAGGAACATAGAGGATGGATTGGAAGCTTGTTTTGAGATTTTTTTCCTTGTCAGATGCCAGCTAAGTCCTTTTCATCTACATTACTTATTATCTTTTCCTTGTCACTTTCACGAATGTACACAAGCATATATGCATTTGAGTACTTGGTGAACTTGAATGGAGTGTAGTTAAAATCAGGATTTGGCCGAGGCAACTGCATAATATATATCAATAGTAAGTAATCACAAGCACGACCAATTGGAGCAAGGAAAGCAATATCATTACTTCCTCACCACCATATTGCTCCTCCAGTGCCCTCTTAGTGTCCTCCTTTGTTACTCATTCATCACCAGACTTGAACCTGTAAATGGAGATCTTATGGAAAAGAAATAATGCATATGTGCACTACAAAGATAACTTCAGTATTCCCCAAACTAAGAAGGGCTTGACCCCTTATCTCTGGCCATCGATGGTGGCAGGAATTGATAGTAGCGCATCTATTTCAAATCTCTCCCATCGAAAGCATCGGGCTTGATTTCTTTCATTTATTTTTGTACTTGGCTACTCTAGAGATACAAGAACTGAATTGCCCCTTTAGGTGTTGATAGGTCCTCGGTGTACAAGAGTTGAAGCACAATACCCTTCCTTCAATTTTTATTTACTGACAACAAGTATATTGAGCCCTCTCTTTTTTTTTCAGATTTTTATCTTTTTAGGTCTTATTTTTCAAGATTTAAGAATTTTAGACCTCAAGGGTATTTGGTCTTTCCAAGTTTGCATACTTAGTCCGTTCTCATATTTCCAATCTTTTCAGATTTTCAAAGTTTATGAGTTTTCAGATTTTAAATCCCTTGACTATTAGAATTTTCAGATTTATTAACTTTTAGAGTTTTGATTTTTCTATATTATTTATTTTTTTATTTTTTGCATTTATTAGAAATTTTTGATTTCACAATTTCCAAAACTTTGATACCAAATAAGTATAAAAAAGAAGCCAAAATAAATAAATTTCTATGTAATGTATAAGTGCCTATCTAATCCCTGCCCTTTTACCGTACCTTCACTTGACAATACTATCTTACCAAGAAGTCTTCTTTATTACCATAGCTTCATTTTCTTGACAAACATCCAAAAACTCATGAGTGCCACTAAAAAATGTTGACCATTTTTTATTAAAGCCAACTATAGAAAAAAAACAGGATGTGACTAAAGAACCCTAAATTGCCAAATGTGAGAAGACCACATGTTCTACTTAGGTTGATAAACAACATCAGGAAAGAGTCTTGAAAAAAAGAAGTCTAACATAATGAAAATAACATATAGAAAAAGGCAAAAGTGCAGATTGTGAAAACATTTCTAATAACCTTGGAGACCGATACCAACAAAAGCCAGATTATCCCCTTGCTTCGATAATATAGTGTAATGCTGATGAGAAACAATGTGAATAGATATTGAATGATCATGAGCACACACAAAAATTTAATGCATATACATAGTTGGCAGAAAAGAAATACAGTTAAATTACCCATAGGTAGTCTCTTGAAAAAATAAATAACATATAGTTTAGTAATTTTCTATATAAGACATTGATACACCAACAAATAGCAGGAAGCAAATAAACAAGAAGATAAGTTGAAACATCTTCTCAATAAATGAGCATCACCTAAGTTTGCAAATCATCTCCAGTGACAATATTTCCTATGGTCTGAAGTGCAGTAACCAACACAGAAGGTGAAGGGTAACTGTAAAAGAATGCTGACAAATAACCATGTCTCCAAATTGTACCAGATTAGTTAAAGTAAATAAATTACAAAAAAAAGAATAAATTAAAATAAAACATAGTCATTTAATTTCTTACAGAAGAAGCTCCACAAGTCTTAGGACAAACACCAGCTTTAATAACAGTTTGAATTTTGTCATTGGTCCCATCAGAAAGATATGAAGGTGCCCAACAGGCATATGTCAGAACTTCCCATCCGTTGAATGAATAAAGCGTTCGAGTGCAGGGAGAGTATGTTTAGTTTGCTTAAATTGCACATTTTCCTGTCAATTACGAAAACAAAAAATTGAAAATAGAGAACTAAAATTTTTACACAAATACAACCTGCTCAAAAGAAGGTTGTGGCTCCCTCTGCAGAAGTTAAATAATGTCCATGTTGCATTTCTAAGCATAAAAAGTTTAGCATGTTCATTTAGTAGAGCGAGCAACGACATCAATGAACCATGTGCAAGAACAAGATCTCCGATTGTATCACCTCCTCGATAGGAGGACTTCGTTCTAATTGCCAAAAAAAATATGAACAGTGTTAAAATAAGAGTTGCAGATGAACCGGTGAGAATAAACGAAAAAGGAGAACTTTTTTTGGTACCTATCGAAACCAGCTTCCTAAATTGCGCGGTAGCCTCGAGCTACAAGTTCCTGTCATCTGAAAAGACTCTAGCCAAAACCCTGATGGGATGATAAAACAATAGAGGTGATTATGAATCGAGGGGTTACAGAATCGGCACCGACAAGGGCTGCCATCGAAGATGGATGATGCCCTCGGAAGCTGGGGAGCCAAGACGAAGGCTAGCATACAAGCTGCATGATGCCAGCATATGTTGGGAAGCCGAGGCAGAGGCCGAGTGTGGAGTTGTCTAGTGGGGGCGGACCGCGGTTGAGTGCACGAAGGACGGAGGGCGAGTTAGATCAGCCGGGGAAGGAAGTCATCAGGTGAAGGGATTTTCCAAGAGTGGAGTGCGGAGGATGGAGGGCGAGTTTGATCGGCACAGGGAGGCCGAGGGGCAGAGTTGTTGGGTGGGGGAGAGAGTCGTCGGGTGGGGGAAGACCATGGGTGGAGTGCGGAGGATGGAGGGCGGATTCGGTCGGCCGAGGGAGGGAAGTCGTCGGGTGGGGGAGACCGAGGGTGGAGTGCGAAGGACGAGAGGGCATGTTTGATCGGCCCCACCGGAGGGAGATTCATTTTTGCTGCAGTTGGGAAAGATCGCCGCGCCCCGGTAACCGCACGGCCCGCCGACTCTCGGCAAAATGTAAAATATATCCTTAGAAGGTTGCGTGATCGATTGTGCTTAACGTTGTAAACGAGGTCGAAGAATCATCAAATTCAATTTTGATTTCGACAAAGATTAAAAAATTTTAATTTTGATAATTTCAAAAGTATTATATTTCGATTTTGATTCGATTTCAATTTTATTATTAAAATTAGATTCGAATTTGATAACTTTTTAAATGTATATCAAATATTATTTTTTATTCAAAAATAAGTTAATAATTTACGTATAATTATTAATAGTTTATAAGATACAAAAATAAATTCTAAATTCGTATTTAAATTCTTATGTATATATATATTACATGTACCGGCACAGAAAGAAACACAAATATATTGAGACCTACGCCTAAGAACCAATTTTCAAATTTACTGTGCTGCAAATACCTAATATATAGAATTCAGAAACCGTTTTTCGTATACATGATAAAGAAGAAAAACAGCCATATCTCGTATAGGGGGAACCGCTACAGGAATCAGGATGCTATCACTGTTCAAAATATTTAGCTAGCATGAAGGAGGCCGAGGGCGGAGTGCCGAGGCGGAGTTGTTGGGTGGGGGGAGGCCGAGGGCGGAGGCCGCATCCGTCGCGGCGTTGGGTGGGGAACGGCAGCAAGTAGAGAGTCGTCGGGTGGGGGGAGGCAGCGGAAGTGTTTAGACGAAGACGCCACCACCGAATGCTGGGATTGCGGGGCGCTGGGCGTGGTTCTCGCCAGTTGTTCGCCACGCTCAGCTGAAGGAGCAGGGAGCGGGAGGGGGAGGGGCGCAGCTCATCCAACGGCGCAAATGAATCGGATGAGGGGCGGCTGAGGGCGGAGGGCGGATCGATCGGGCGTCGGGTGGGGGGGGGGGGGAGGTCGAGGGGAGGGCGGAAGCATTGGGAGGTGCCGAGAAGTCATCGGCGGTAGAATCATCGTGATGCATATCAACAGCCGTGGGGATAAGGGAGGCTGAGGGTGCGGCGCATCAGTCGGGTGGGGGGTGGGGGGGGAGGCCGAGAGGAAGGCGGAGTGCGTAGGAGTAGGACGCGGGGGTAGATCGATCGGGCATCAAGTGGGGGAGGATCGATCGGGGTGGCCGAAGGAGGAGGGCGGTGCATTCGTCGGGTTCGTCGGGTGGGGGGATCGATTGGGTGGCCGTATGGCTACAGTGCATCTGTCGGGTGAGGGGCAGAGGATGGAACCGTCGGGAGCTGGCCTCGGACGCGGGTATGCGATAGGATGGAGGGCGGAAGCATCGGAGCCGACGTGTGCGATTGCGCGGAGGGCGGAGGGCTGTTACATGGAAATGTACGTAGACGTCTTGGCGTCCAGATGTTTGTCGACCAAAAGAGTACTCCCGTTTCTAATAGATAGGTATAGATATATACCCATCTCCTTTTCTATATATATATATACATGTATTCATCCATCCATGTTCATATACATATATTAATCATCCATACACGTACGAGGTGCAAGGACCGCCGTACCTGTCCATGAACGGTAGCGCGTGGAGACGGCACGCAAGCGCCACCATGAAAGAACACCCTTCTCCTCCAAATATCCGGTTATCATGCTGGCTTTTGACTGCACACATAAAAAAACCACCGCTCGTAGCCGCTGCACCTCCCCCCCACGAGCTGCGGCAGCTTTCATGGCGGCCCGGAAAAAGGGGACGAGAGGCGGACTCGGTGGGGGATCGCTGTCATGGCATGCCCGTGAGAAGATAAAGAAGGGTATCCTGCAGGCACACGCGCTGCCCCCTCGCTCCCCCCCTGATCTCTCCCTTTCTCTTTTCTCGCTTTGTCCTGATGGATGGAGTGTAAAGAGGCTTCCACCTTTGGGCGCATTCGCCTCATAGGATTCCCAGCCTCTGACGTACGGGGGAGCCGGAAGGGAGAGAGGACACCTTGCTTCCGGGGGAGAATAGAATTTATTCGTCGTTAGTTAGGAATGTAGCACCCCGGTCTTCAGAACACGCGTGAAGGACATGTTTATCCCCGAGTTATTCTCGTATCAAATAGCACCTAATAAGAGAATCAATCACCGGATTATCGGTGACTCTAATAAACCACTTTTCAAAAATTGAGTTGCAAGAACAATAAAGTTAAACGTGCTTTGTAGAAGAGTACGTGGAAGATGAAAGACCTCATGAGAAAATTTTTAATTAGTAATTAATATTCGAGCATAACCTAACACGGAAATATAAAGATCTATTGAGTCTCTATTGTGACTCATCTAGGCCTATGATATGTGATATGTGTGTGTGATCTTGATAGGAACGTCAAATCCTTAAAGGGGTGAATCCTTTTAAACACGATTAGTGAATATGTTAATGGATAAAACTCTCAATTAATTAAAAGGCATCCGTTGAAACGTACCCGCCTTATATTTACACATTAATTAATTAAATAACTCTCCATTAATGAGTTCACATTCAACTCAAATGCCGGTCAAACTTTCTTATTGACAAGCAAGGTCTAACTCAAGCTCGGTTAGATCATATCAAGCTAGGCTAGGTCAGAGTTAGGAGCGAGTTTGTTGAAGCAGGAGGATAGCAACTCAGGTCAACCTGGATCGAAACAGGTCAGTCGAGACGATCCAAATATATTGGACTTGCTAGTAGAGGCCAACTCGGCCGACTTGGGTTGTCGACCATGTCAAACCACTGCTAGATTAGCTGATTTGTGTCCCACTCAGGTCGATCAAACCAAATCCGACCAGGTCCAATCGATTGGGGCCTGAGATCTATGACCTAGGTCAATCCGAATCAGAATAGGTTAGCCGGAAGGGAGAGAGGATGCCTTGCTTTTGGGGAGAGAAGAATTTATTTATCATTGGTCAAGAATGTAACATTCCGGTTTGTGAATACACGAAGAGATTCAATCACTGGACTACCAACAACTTAGATTAACCATTTTTCGGATGAGTTGAAGAACGATGAAGTTAAGTGTGCTCTGTTCGGAGTAGGTTGAAAATGAGTGACTTCTTAAGAAATCTCATAAATTAGCAATTAGTATCGGAGCATGACCCATTTGGGAAGTCCGATGTGAATCATCTAAGCATGTGTGATATGTGATGTGTGTGTGATCTTGACAGGAACATCAAAGTCTTCGAGGAGATATCTCGTAACACCCCGATTAGTAAATATGTTTAAGTGGGGTTATGAGTATTGGACTGCCAACAACTCCGGTTAACTATTTTTTTAGAGATTGAGTTAAAAGAAATTCGAAGATAAACGTGTCATGTTATGTTGTAAGGAGGTCGAGGATAAGTGACCTCTTAAGAAGACTCATAATTAACATATATTGTTAGGCCAGTGAATCGATTTAATCGTTACAAAGAAACTACTCAAATAAACATAAATTAATTAATTAAGGATTACTTCACATTAAAAAAAGATCAATTATTATATTTTTTCCTGAGCATATTCAAAGTTATGTTTTCCTTTTTGGTTCTGAGTCTAATTTACACTAAGTTAATTAATCAACTCAGCGTTTTCACATGCACGTCATATCTGATGTATTATATTTATTACTACATTTCCGAGTTTCACCAGGTGGTTTAAGTTGTTTAGTCTTGTTCAATTCAATTTTAGCTTATTTTGCTAAAACAAGAACGAAACAAATAAACAAATTGAACCGAATTAGTTCGGTAAAAACCCCAACCCATGGTGAATCAATTAAACCGGACAATTTAGCCCGGTTCAATCGCCAATGCAACACATGTTATTTATTTTAGTATTTTATTAACGTTAATTTTAGTATTTTATTTGCAAAGTAATAAACTATCATCAACGTTAATTTTAGTATTTTATTTGCAAGACAGAATTATGTCTTTTTGTTAGTAGTCTATATAAATTTATAACAATATATATACTTTTAAAATTGATATAATATAAAATTTAATGAATATTTCTTTGAATCGATGGCATCCTCGTTGGAGTGGGACATACACATATATGCACATGGGGGTGAACCGCTGAAGCCTTTAGCTTATCATGATGCACCTTTGCAGACATTAATTTACATGCAGTTGGGGGTACCCCCTAGTGTGTGTACTCTTTAACTTGTAGTTTGAGGGTATCACACACACACACAACCAAGGCTCGCATTTTTAAAGGCAATATATCATCACCCTCATTGCATTATTCTGAGCGTCCATTAAAATATTGGAGTCACGATGATCTCCTTATATAGATGACGACGACGACGATGGCCTTGTGGTGGTCTTCCCGACCAACATGCATGGCCGGTATATATTTTTGGTCCTATGCATGAATCACCTAAAGATATATAATTACTTGCTAATTAATTAAAGACCCACTTGTTTTTGGCTTAATTTATGTCTAACATCCGAGAGGTTAATTAGACACTCTGACTATTATTTGATAGAATATATATCTAGCCTTTGATTGGACCAAATATTACACACTTATTCTATAATTTAGTGAGAAGTTTGGGCTATTAATTATATATCTGATGTAACTACAAACTCTTTACAATTGCTTAATGTCAAGTGTTGTACTACAGTTTTTTTCATCAGAGATAAATAGTTAAGATTTTCTGTTCCATAAGAAAAGAGATTAAAGGTGAAATTGGAGGTACAAACGACCCAATAGATTGAAGGTAAAGTAGGGGTACAAACGAACCCCTACTTGTCCCTTATATCTTAATACATCACTTAAAAATAAAGTGTTAAAAATGAAGTGTATTTTTATTTTTATTTTTAGGACATAATCTCACACTTAAATGATACATCTTTGAGTAAAAACTAAGTTGATTAATATAAAAATATATTGAATATATTAATTTTTTTCACCACAAGTTAAAAGGTTAGACATGAAATTAAGATTTTAGATTTCGTATTAAGCACAAACAATCAATAATCTAAACTACATTAGAAGGTTTTCCTAAGTGAAGAATTGATCATCCCGTCGAAGTGTATCCAAATCTTCGATAGTCAATAGTTCATCATGTGACCTCTGTTAAGATATTTTCTTTAAAAAAAATTAATAATAATAAAATAGAAACGGACGCGGCGGGCTTCGCGCGTCCGTTTCCAAATTTCACCCCTTGCCGTTGGAGAGCATACGAGACGTGCTCTCTCTTTCTCTCTCTGATATACGGACTTTCTTCTTGCGTACGCTCTCTGTCACGTATAGGCTCTCGCTCTCTCTCTCTCGGCTTTTGATTCCAGCGCTCGGACATACCACGAGGGCTTCTTCTTCTTCCTATTATTCTTCTTCTTCTCTAGAAGCACTCAAAGCATGATTGGTTCGCATAGCTCTTCTGAATGAAGTGCTGACGGGAGAGAAGGGTTTCGCCTACCCGAGGGTCGTCGTATCTCTAGGAGGACGTTGCCGCGAGAACCGCACGTCGGTTGGCAATAGAACTCTTAGTTCTAGCGATTACGCGCTTCGACCCGACAGGCTATGTTTCTAACTTTATCTATTTAATTTTAATCTGTTCGTATAGTTGTGTTTTTTGTCGATTTTCAGGTAGACGATCTAACAATCTAAGAGTTCTATCTTATCAGCATATTATTTTTGTGTTAGAAGCATATATACATGTGAAAAAAAACACAACGTAGTCATTCATATATACGTTAGCGTACGTTTTAGTTAAACGTTCTTGTTCGAACGTTGTCGTTTAGACGTTCTTACTTGAACGTTGTCGTTTAAACGTTTTTATTTGAACGTTCTTGATTGAACGCTGTCGTTTAAATTTTATTTGAACATCATTGTTTAAATATTCATACGTTCTTGACAAGACGTACGTAAACGTTCTTGTTAAGACGTATTTAAATCATTCTTATTTAAACGTGCTTAGACGTTCATGTTTAGTCAGCATAAATTAATTGTATGCTTTGTTGGTTTAAAATATTGACAAACATCTTGATATATTTATTTACAGATTACTATTGTCTTGATTCTCTCATGGCTAGCTTAATAACTAGAGAAACTCTTAGCGCCATCCCGGAAAAATTTGATGGAGATAATTTTAGGAGATGGCAGAACCAAATGCGCTTTTGGCTGACCACCCTTGGTCTTATTTCAGCCATTAGCAATAGCACAACTAGGAGTAGGGAATCTGATACTTCACAAACCATCACTCGTAGAGTTCAAACAAGATCATCTCGTCCCCAAACTGAACCTGAATCTTCTTCTTCCACAACAACTGAAGAAGTTGACTATCATTGTCTTCATAGGATTTTAGGATCCCTTTCAGATAGACTCTATGATCTTTACTACAACTCAAGAAGTGCTAGTGAGTTGTGGGATTTATTAGAAGCTAAATATGGACTTGATGATCTTTGGGCTTAAAAGGTTCAAGGCATCTCGATTTTAACGAAATTTAAATTTGTTGAAAACAAATCAATGAATGATCGAATACATGAGTTTGAGAACTTAGTCCATGAAGTGAGAACCACGGGATCCCAACTTGATGAGTCATTCCGGATTGCATGCATTCTGGATAAACTACCCCCATCTTGGTCACGACTTCACTAGGACAATGAGTCACGCTAGGAACTCTTACCTTAACCCAACTGTTTGGTGCACTTAGAATTGAAGAACAACATAGGGTAAGGGAGAGTTCGACTCAAATTTCTAAACCTAAGGCCAACATAGTTGAGAACAAGCCTTTTAGATCTTATAGAAAATCCTTTCATCCTAAGAATAGGAATTTCAAGAAAAATCAATGGCAATCTAAGAAAAAATCCCAAAACTTGAATCCTCACAACAACAAGCCAAATGAGAAGAAAGAAGAGAGATGCTGCTTTGTCTGTGGAAGAACAAATCATCTTGCTCATCAATGCTTTTATCGAAAGAGGCATCCGCTAAAGGGGAAAGGACAAGATTCTTCAAACAATGGCCCTCGAGTCAATATGGTTTCGCAGGATGGTGGAGCATCCATACGGATTTAGGCGTTCTTTTAAACCTTGAATCAAATTCAATTTTTGATTGGTGGATTGACAACTGGAGCTAACATTCATATATGTGATCGTTCTTGGTTTTCTACATGTATCGGGACTCAAGTTCAAGAGCTGTGATGATGGGAAATAATGATGAAGCAAAGGTGCATGGGATCGGAAGAGTGGATCTTACTTTGACTTACGGGAAGACATTGACTCTGCCTGATGTTCATCATGTTCCGGACATTAGGAGAAACCGATTAGTGGATCTCTTTTAGTTGACAAGGTTATAGATTAGTATTTGAGTCAAATAAAGTTGTAATAACCAAAAGCCTATCCTTTGTTGGAAAAGGATTTATGTATGATGGGCTTTTTAGATTGAATGTAAGTTCACCTTCTATTAATGAGAAATCTATTGTATTGAATGTTGAATCAACTTCTTCTA
This sequence comes from Cryptocoryne crispatula var. balansae, assembly GCA_036172225.1. Classification (NCBI taxonomy): domain Eukaryota; kingdom Viridiplantae; phylum Streptophyta; class Magnoliopsida; order Alismatales; family Araceae; genus Cryptocoryne; species Cryptocoryne crispatula. Next base: position 36,818,602 of record CM069930.1, on the reverse strand, counting down.
CTTGGCATTCTAGATTGGGCCATGTGAATTATAATTCTATTAAAAGGTTGATGCAATTAAATACGATTCCAAAAGTTAGCATTCAAAATGAAAAGAGAAGTGGCGTATGTGTTGAAGCTAAGCTACCTAGGCAACCATTTAAATCGATTGATAGAGATTGTGATGTCTTAGAATTAATACATAGTGATGTATGTGATTCTCGGACGATTTTCAAGAGGTGGTAACAAATATTTTGTGACATTTATTGATGATCTTTCGAAATCTTGTTATATTTATTTGATAAGGACTAAGGATGAAGTAATAAATAAATTTGATTATAAGGTAAGAATACGAAAATCAACAAGAAAAGAAAATTAAGATACTTAGATCAGATAGAGGAGGAGAATATACATCTCATGCTCTTACTCAATTTTGTCAAGAACATGGAATAATTCATGAGATAACTGCTTCGTATTCACCACAATCTAATGGTGTAGCAGAGAGGAAGAATAGAACATTGATGAATATGGTTAATTCTATGTTAATTAGTTCAGAGCAACTTTGAGAATTTGTGGGGGGAGGCACTTTTAACTGCATGTTTTATTTTAAATAGAATACCCTTTAGACAATGTGATTTTACCCCTTATGAAATTTAGAAAAGGAGAAGACCTAACTTGAATTTTCTTAAAGTGTGGGGGTGTCTTGCAAAGGTCAAAATTCCTTAGGTTAAAAGGAAGAAAATTGGACCTAAGACTGTGGATACTATTTTTATTGGATATACCACAAATAATAATGCTAAAAATTTCACTAGCAACACAAATAGATTTTTAGTGATTAATTCTGAAATAGGAGATATTTCGAATAATGCCATCATTGAGGCTAGAGATGCAGTTTATTATGAGAACACATTTCCATTTAAATACGGGAATTGAATCTAGTGTCAGAAGTAGCAGTTCTGGATCTAACCCAAATTTAGTTAGAAATAGAGAAGATCAAGATGAAGAACCATTAGAAATAAGAAGAAGTAAGAGAGCTAGGACAGAAAAAGTTTTTGATGATTTCTATGCATTATTAGTAGAAGATTCTCCAATCACTTTTAATGATGCTATGAATTCCATATACTCACTTTTTTGGAAGGAAGCTATAGAAAATGAAATGAATTCGATAATTCAAAATGGAACATGGGTGCTTAGTGATCTACCTCCTGGTTGTAAGACAATTGGATGTAAATGGGTTTTCAAGAAGAAATTGAAACCTGATGGATCTGTAGATAAATATAAGGCTAGACTTGTAGCTAAGGGGTTTACACAAAAAGCTAATGTAAATTATTTTGATGTGTATTCTCCTGTTGCTAGAATTACCACTATTAGAGCCTTGATTGCATTAGCATCCATACATAAATTGATTATTCACCAAATGGATGTAAAAACTGCATTTTTAAATGGTGAATTAGATGAAGAAATTTATATGGATCAACCTGAGGGTTTTATTATTACGAGTCAAGAAAACAAAGTGTGTAAATTGATTAGATCATTGTATGGATTAAAACAAGCACCCAAGCAATGGCATGAAAAATTTGATGAGATTATTCTTTCTTATGATTTTAGAACCAATCAAAGTGATACATGTGTTTATTACAAAATATTTGGTGATCATATTGTTATCTTATGTCTATATGTTGATGATATTTTGATCTTTGGATCTAACATGCATGTTATAGATAAAGTTAAGGATTTCTTATCTCAAAATTTTGACATGAAAGATCTTGGTGAAGCTAGCTTGATTTTGAATACAAGAATTATAAGAAATTCAAATGGAATAGCCTTGTCACAATCTCACTACATAGATAAAATCCTTAGAAAATTCTATTATATAGATTGTGAGCCTTTATCCACTCCTTATGATGCATGTGTCCACCTAAAGAAAAATTTAGGTAACCCTACATTACAATCTGAATATGCTCAAATCATAGGCTCACTTGGTTTTCTCACTAATTATACAAGGCCAGACATTGCATATGCTGTAAATAGACTTAGTAGATATACTATAAATCCAGATGTAAGTCATTGGAAAGCATTAGAAAGAGTACTTAGATATTTAAAAGGTACTATATCATATGCTTTACATTATAGTGGATATCCTTCTGTATTAGAAGGTTTTAGTGATGCTAATTGGATTAGTGATTCAGTAGATGTAAAATCAACATCTGGATTTGTTTTCCTTTTAGGAGGAGGTGCTACATCATGGAAATCTACTAAACAAACTGTGTTATCTAGAAGTACAATGGAATCTGAAATGATTGCACTTGACACCACATGTACCGAAGCCGAATGGCTAAGGGATTTCTTTATTGATATTCCATTGTTTACACATCCTTTGCCTCCTATATCTATTTTGTGTGATTGCAGGTCAGCTATTGATAAATGTATGCATGGCAATGTTGATATGAAGATGAATAGAGATCTGAAAGTGAGGCACAAGTCGATAAGAGATAAAATGAAGCAACGATTGATAGCCTTAAATTTTGTGAAATCGAAATGAATCTTGCGAGATATTTTCACAAAAGGCTTGCACAGAAACGGTGGTTCTAGAAGCGTCGAGGGGGATGGGATTGAGCCCTTAAATAAAAAGTTACCACGGTGGCAACTCAACCTCACGAGAGGTTCAATGGGTAGAAACAAACCGATGGGTAACTATGTGTGGAGCACTTATATATAATGCTCTCATCCCTATGGCGATAGTGCTCATGTAGAAGCGAAGTGGTAGGATGAGTTTTAAACTCTTAATGAATCCAAGACCCAGTGGCGGGTGGTGGTTCCTTGCTCTCACCCTTGGAGGATTCACCGACATGTGTGGAGTCGTGAGGCCGCGACTATGAGATGTGGGCTATTTTCTAAAACACACATGAGATACTGCGTTAGGCCATTAATAGCGCAACCCGCATGAAATTTGATCTTGCTATACTATGTGTGGATTTGGGAGAACTTGAATCATGGAACCCGATTCAAAGTGAAACATCCATCGAGTGTTCTACAGGCAATTCCAAATATCACTAAGTGGGGTTCAAACCGAAAGGTACCTTCACCTATTACATAGTATAAGAGTGCTCTCTAGAATTTGTTTGTTGATATTATTTTATTTTGATTTGATATTCTTCTGCGAGTTTTAAGAAAATATGTGGGGGATTGTTAAGATATTTTCTTTAAAAAAAATTAATAATAATAAAATAGAAACGGACGCGCGCGGGCTTCGCGCGTCCGTTTCCAAGTTTTACCCCTTGCCGTTGGAGAGCATATGAGACGTGCTCTCTCTTTCTCTCTCTGATATACGGACTTTCTTCTTGCGTACGCTCTCTGTCACGTATAGGCTCTCGCTCTCTCTCTCTCTCGGCTTTTGATTCCAGCGCTCGGACATACCACGAGGGCTTCTTCTTCTTCCTATTATTCTTCTTCTTCTCTAGAAGCACTCAAAGCAAGATCGGTTCGCATAGCTCTTCTGAAGGACGTGCTGACGGGAGAGAAGGGTTTCGCCTACCCGAGGGTCGTCGTATCTCTAGGAGGACGTTGCCGCGAGAACCGCACGTCGGTTGGCAATAGAACTCTTAGTTCTAGCGATTACGCGCTTCGACCCGACAGGCTATGTTTCTAACTTTATTTATTTAATTTTAATCTGTTCGTATAGTTGTGTTTTTTGTCGATTTTCAGGTAGACGATCCAACAACCTCTTCTTGGTGGTCAATTTAAAGGCAAAAACATGCCCAAAAAGGGTAATGAGATGTTTAGATGGATAAGAATACATCTATATGATAAAATTATATATTAAAGTAAAATTTACTTTGGTATTTGGTTGCATTGAAAGTGAGCTTTTAGCCCCAAAATAAGTTTTTACAATAAACCTTGTTAAACAGTGTTCCATGATCATTAAAGTATGCTTTCATAAGGAATTTGTTCTTAGAAAAAAAAGAAGAGATCATTTTTTTTGGGTAGCATCTAGAGAAAAAAAAAGGTGAGATCATTTCTTTTGTTTTTTTCGTTACTTTGTTTGTTACCTGATGGCACTAAACATGATCATTTTGTATCTTTAACTGTCTTAGATATTATTTTAATATATATTACAAATGTGCATACAAAATTAATTTTTAACCAAACACCCTATAGTATAAAAGGTATAAAATTATCATGTTTGATGAGATAGATGACAAAAAATTAAGTAGTGACCCATGTATAACATAACGAATGAGGATTACAAAAAAAAAGAAAAAGAAAAAATGGTCTCACCTCTTTTTAATCTAAAAAAATGTATTTTTGTCATGATTTTTAAATGTTATACTTTTATCATGATTGCTAAACATAATTTTTGATGAATTTTATCAGAAAATACATTTTATAGAGAAAATCCACTTTATCATGGAACCAAAAACACTCTAAAGAAACAGGAAGAAGACAATGATGAAGCCCATAACGCTAGTGTGGGGGAGGGGCACAGGGTCCAGTGACCATTGAAAAATTATAATGAGAAAAAGTCCCCTTTTGAAATAAAACTATTTGATATGAAAATCTATACAAACACCAAAGATGTCTCCAAGAGCAACTTGTACTTCTTTGCTTCACATTATATGTACATTTTTAGCTTTCTGAAGCCTTAAAAAAATTACAAATTTTAATTTTCTAAATTCTCAAGAGAAACTTACCTTCTCCCTTCACGTCCATCTTTTGTCTCTTTGCCCTGATTTTATTTTTTTATTAAGGGGAATGAATTAATATCAGTCGTAGAGATACCTTAAACTTGGATATATATGTATATCCGTTAATTTCTCCTGCCAAACTGAAATTTGGCAAATGCATGAGTGTGCTGTGTAATTTCGTTGAAGCTATTTACCGGCGGATAGGGGTGCAAACGAACCAATGCACTCCGCAAGTAGCTCGATGTAATACCCCGATTTATGAATATGTTAAAAAGATTAAATCAGTGGACTATCAACAACACCGGTTAACCATTTTTCGGAGGTTGAGTTGAAAGAACTCCGAAGTTAAGCGTGCTCTGTTGGGAGTAAGCCAAGGATGGGTGACCTCCTGGGAAGGCTCTTAATTAGCACGATTGTTGGGCCAGTCAGCTAATTTAATCGGTCGTTACATATGGTATCAGAGCATGACCCAGCCGGAAGGTTCGGTGTGACTCGCCTGGGTATGTGATGTGTGTGATCTTGACGAGGGCGTCAAGTCTTTAAGGGGGGTAGATTGTAATACTCCGATTTATGAATATGTTAAAAAGATTAAATCAGTGGACTATCAACAACACCGGTTAACCATTTTTCGGAGGTTGAGTTGAAAGAACTCCGAAGTTAAACGTGCTCTGTTGAGAGTAAGCCAAGGATGGGGTGACCTCCTGGGAAGGCTCTTAATTAGCACGATTGTTGGGCCAGTCAGCTAATTTAATCGATCGTTACACTCGAATCTGGACTCGATAAAAACTCAACTCGATTTGTTTATTATGTTAAATGAACAAGTTTAAATAAGAAATAAAGCTCTACTCATTAAACAAGTCGAGTTTGAACAGACTTATGTTCGGCTCGATAAACTCGCAAGAAACTTGATTAAATAATATATTATACATTTATTTTTAAAAATTAAAATTTGAGTATTAATAATTATATATTATCACTTAGATATATTAAATAATTTAAATTTTGAGTTTTAATTTACATTGAGTTTTATAAATGAGCTAAGTCTAGAATTTCACAAATAATTTTTTATTGATTTTGAGTTTATAGACAAGTTTGCGTATAACTTAAGTTTGAACGTGAATTGAATTTTAATCTAACTACTATTCGAGTTAGAACTCGACTCGACTTGATTTATAAACAAATCAAGCTTGAACAAGGATTTCACGTACTCGCTAAAATTCGAACTCGAATTCGAACTCGTGTAAAATAAATGAGCCGAACTTGAACACCGTACTATTCAACTCGGCTCGACCACTTTGCACCCCTAGTGGCGGAGAATATTAAATAAGTGAAGGTGGTTTCTATAATTTCACGTTTTTTATACGAGGCCTTAACTGACAGTGACCGCACCTCCGCGTCCACGTGGCTTTCTGCTTACCGCTCCTTCTTCTGACTCCTCCACGTGAATGTACGGTCGCGATCTATTCCACCTGGCACTACGGCATGTGGTCCCGTCTGGTCAACGTGGCGACGAAGTAGAGACCAGCTCATCCGATCCAGACGCTGACGTCAGATCGGCTACCGGCTTACCCGTGGAAGCGCGTCCTCCTTGAGTTATTTACTTGTGGCCGTCCGATTGAGCAAATCTCCCTGCGGAGCTCCGAGGGCCGTACGATCCGTGCCCTTCAGACGAAAAATGGTGATAATTTTTTTTGAACAACAACGGAACCACCTAATTCATAGATAATAGAAAAAGTACACAAGATAATACAACAGAAGACTCAGGTAAGAAACATACACAACCAAACTATCAGTAATTACAGATCTAGAAAAACTAAACTTTTCCAAGTGACTTGACCATAGCCACAGGTCGATCGGCACATAAAAGTGCTTGCAAGGTCGAACAACAGGTGAGGATACTCTTATAAAAGAGTTTGACAATAGTCCCGAGACCAGATGAACACACCAGAAAGGTGTGAAGATCGCACAGACTATCGGTCTCGAACTAAGGTAAGTGACTATGAAAGTAACCGGAAAAGATAACCTAACGAAACTCGACCACACAACACAGAGCAATAACACAAAGACAACTAAACTAGATAGATAAGCCAAACTCCACATCTTCAGTGTAACAAAAGGATACAAAGAGCCTAAAATAAATTTAGGCGAAACACTGGAGAGGGAGTATGGGAGGGAGGAATTTTCCTCCCTCCCAAGATAAAAACGACTACAAAATAAAAAGAAAAAAAATTCCACAACGAGTTGTGCCTCCTAGAACGGATGAGGATGGCGCCTGATAAGAAACCGCCAAGTAGGAGGACCGCGAAACAGGTACCGCCGGACGACGAGGTGCTACCTAGGACGGTGAGGCTTTGGCGGAGTGACGATAGAGATGGCGAGGTGTCCGCTCCCCGCCGGATGAGATTCTGCTGGGGAAGGAGAACGTTGCAGAGGGTTCCACTGGGCGAGGGAAGCCGCGCGGCGAGAATCCGCCGGGCGAGGGTTGCCGGGCCGGAGCGATGAAGACGACGAGGCTTCCGCCCCCCGCCGGACGACGTTCCGTTGGGGAAGGAAACCACCGTAGAGGGTTCCACCGGGTGCAGGAAGCCGCCGCAGAGGAGGGTTCCGCCGGGCGCAGGAAGCCCCCGCAGAGGGATCCGCCGAACGCAGGAAACCGCCGCAGAGGAGGGTTCCGCCGGGCAAAGGGTTCCGCCGGGCGCAGGAAGCCCCCGCAGAGGGATCCGCAGGAAGCCCCCGCAGGGGGTTGCCGGGCCGGAGCGATGAAGACGACGAGGTATGACAAGTACAAATGATAATTACATTTATGCAATTCGAACTTTCTGAATTGTTTTTAAGTTGTGCGTTTATATCCATGGAATTAGGTTCAAGCTTCGATTTGTAACATTCTTGTGCGATTTTGATATTGATGTGTAAAAGATAGAGTATTGATATAAAAAGTAACATTATATATTTGTAGAAATTAAAATATTAATATGTAAATTGGTAAAAAATAATATAGGTACTACACATTGATATTGATTAGAGTGCAGTGTGGGATTTATTGCTTCTAATCTGGCTTATTTGACATCAAAATTTGTTGGAGATAAACCAGATTTATCTCTTAAATTTTAGAGATAAACTTGATTTATTCTCAAGTTATCCTCATATCAAATATGGTCTTAAGTGCCAGCTATCCCCTAAGTCAGGGGGTTGCGGACCTGCGGTGGAGATGAAGTTTGTGTTAATGAGAATCAGGGTGGATTCGTCTCCATTATTAAAAAAAAATTATCAATCCTAACCACTGCACAATAGCTCTTATTACAATATCTCTCTATTGTGTATATACATAAACACATATATATCTGTGTATATACAAAAATATATTATGTGTATATATGTACACAGATATATGGATATAATAAAGGTGTAAATTCACATAGTCAAGATTAGAATAGTAAATTGTTCTATGTTTGACCCGTTTACACTACTGGAATTCGAGTTGAAGTCGACCTCTTTACGAGAGTAGTCTTGACTCCAATTTAAACTTTTTGTTACATAATTCCCTGCTGAAATAGTAAGTTGACTATAAAAGTTGTTCTTTTTATCGGTGCATAATATGTACGCATGGGTGTATGTATGTACGTGGTTAATTATAGGGGCATAAACTTGCCGAGAGTCAAGGCTAGAGAAATAGATTGATCAAGTTCGACTTTTTTATCCTACTCAGTATCCTTACGAGTAGTCTCGACCCTATTTGAACTTTTTGTTACCAAATTAATTCCCGTTGGAATAGTAACACTCAGACTAGAAGTTCTTAACTGTATCAATGAGTCTATTCAAATACGCACTCCTTAATTGATTGAATTTATGTTTTTGTTCAAACATATTGTTCGCTAGCTTTGATAGTAGGACCTAGATTTGAGCTTTTTTGATGCAATGTATTGCTTTGTTTGCATTCCTAGATAGAGTCACGTAGATAGGTACAACGATGGACGCCCCATTTGCGTTTGGAAGCTACCCTGCGCAATACCCCCCCCGTTCCCTTGGATTTTCTCGGGGTCCGATCTGTCATCTACGTTGGGGGGGGGGGGGGGGGGGGAGCGGCGCCACGTGAAGCTGGCCACCTCTTCATGCATGCATGCCGACGCCGCCCCTGCGCGCGTACGTACGCACGTACGTACGTGGGCCTCTCGTTACCTGCAAGTTTGAACGCCTGCGTCCTTGAACCGGAGAGATCCACGCTGCTCATAAACAACGAGGGCAACGCGACGCCGACGTCAGAACCTCTCTGCAGCGTGCCCAGCCCCAGTACATCACGAGCAAGCCTCCCCATATTTAATAATTATCATCCGATCAAACAGCTTATCGAAATATAACTTATAAGCAACTAAACTTTGTCATATACGTACCTTGGAGTTTTTTTTTTTCATTTAACGCACTTTTTTTTAAACTAACACGGTAAAACTTTGTTTTGTAAATCTAACACACTTTGGTCAAAGTCGTGTTTCTTTGACCGAAAATAGCAAACGGTCCCGACTAATGACGGCGAAACGGGATTAGTTTAAAGTCGAGTTTTTAAAACCCGACTTTAAAGTTGAGTTGTAAAAACTTGACTTTAAACCAAACCCGGCTATGAGCGAAGAACGGGAGTGAAAAAAATCGTGTGGAAAAGTCGAGTTTTCAAAACTCGACTTTAAAGTTGAGTTGTAAAAACTCAACTTTAAACCAAATCCGACTATATATGAGCGAAGAACGGGAGTGGAAAAAATCGTGTGGGAAAGTCGAGTTTTCAAAACTCGACTTTAAAGTCGAGTTGTAAAAACTCGACTTTAAACTAATCCCGTTTCGCCGTCATTAGTCGGGATCGTTTGCTGTTTTCGGTCAAAGTCGAGTTTTTAAAACTCGACTTTGACCAAAGTGTGTTAGATTTACAAAACAAAGTTTTACCGTGTTAGTTTAAAAAAAAAAAGTGTGTCAGTTCAAAAAAAAACTCTACGTGCCTTCGGGACTAAATATGCTCACCATCCAAACAAATCTGGCCATATTTTAGTATCTGACAGAAGAGTTCGGATCGCCTCCTAACAGAAGCGTTTATGAGGCAGTAACGGCACTTGTTATTCAGAGCTAAGAGGGTACATAGGGGAAGAGAGAGAAGAGGCACAAGATGAACATTTCAATGGAGGGAGGGAAGGGGGGGGGGCGGCGACTGAGATGACCAGGCACCCGCTTGAAGACAACTTGTAAGAGCTGTACATGATGATACATACTTGAGATGGAGGGAGCCCTTGATGTCTTCTTTCTTCTTCCCACTGGTACATACATAATTTGAGCTTGCCCCCACCATGCATTACCTCTCTTCCAGCTCCCCCTCTGTGCCCCTCCATATGGCCTCTTGTTTCCACCTCCTTACAAGCCAAAACACACACAACCCACTTTCCTTCCATCTGCTGGAGTCCCCCACCCCAGCAGCAGTACTGAGTCCAGCCTAGCAGAACAAAGAACAAAGAAGAGGAGGGGAGAAAGAAAAAGATAAGAGGATCCAGACTCCCCACCCTTGGGGATTCTCCATACCCTACTACCATCATGCCACAACCACACAGTAGTAAGGCCCCTCTCCCCTCCCCACTCAACAAATCAAAGCCAAAGAGAAAGAAAAATGCAAACAGGCAGATAAAAACCAGAGAAGAAAATGCAGCACTCCCAGATTAATATATTCCACTAGACTGCTCTCTCTGCCATAAAAAATAAAATAAAATAAAAATTAAAGAAACTCAAACTGGAAGATATCAAGCCTCCCCCAGATAAGCAAAGCTCCTCTGAAAATACTGAGGAAATCTGCACAGCTCCAGCACTCTCTACTGCAATCTCTCTCTTTTCTTCCCATCTGCTACACTGCTACAATTACTCACAGTATATAATACGAATATATCATTACTAGATAGATATATATCCTCTCGGTCAGCCATGGCCGTCGTTATTAGCTTATTCCGCCGCCCTCTCTCAGGCGCCTCTCCTCGCCGCCGTCGTCGACGACCCCCACCCACTGGCAGCTGCTGAGCTTCCTCCTCTTGTTCGACGAGGAGAATGACGGCGACGAGCTTGCGGAGAGGACTGCGGAGGCCGTGTTGGCCGCCGCCGTTGCCGCCATCTGCGGCGGGGGTCTCGGCCGCCGTCCGCCTGGCGGCTGCTGTTGTTGATTCCGGCCGCTGCTCAGCACGGCTTCTTGCATCAGCTTGTGACAATTCGCAATATCCTCCTAAGATGAAATTACGAAGTCATACGAATATCATGGTATATATATATATGTGCAGTGAGAGATTATTTAGCCAGTCAAGTAAATAATCAATTGGGGTGCGCATGTATATATGTATATATGCTTACAGTGGTTAGACCGGCGCACCATGAAGAAGCTGATTCAGGGCTGATGGTGGAAGGCAGAGACGAAGGAACCTCGCCTGCCGCGCAGATAATGGCAGCAGCCGCCATTGATGACGGGCAGTGATCCAAGAAATCGATCTCTGAAAATAATCATGTTGGATTTGTGAAAAAAAAATGTACCTAAATCTATTGGGAATAAACCGTATTAATAGACTAATAATTCATGATTCACACAAGATTAGTGTCTAATGCTATAAGAGGGACTAATCAAGGTGGTGTTTGATGTGCTTTGATAAAATAATTAATTTCTTAATTTTATTCCTAATCTCTCTCGTGAGACATAAAATATTCTCAATTATTTGTATCCGAGAACAAATGATTATAACAAATCACATGAAATTAAGTGATTTCCAATAAGTTATTTTCTATGTCCATATATATGCTGTACCAAACAGTTTGAATGCCCGATAATCTTTGACCGATTCTGAGGTGTTATATCAATTGAGACAAAAACAAATCTGGCCGAAGACTTGTCTCTTATTTTTGGTCGGCGGATTCTAATCCCTGATAATTATTTTAATTATAGAGATGTCTTTTTTTATATTAACGAGAAACCTTTAAGAGAATAATATCAAAGGCGTTTTCATTTCTACTAAAGCCACGGGATGAGTGTCTAATACAGCATGCGCTTGCTACCAGGATCAACAAAGCACAAAAATATTAACAGCCCAGTGCAATAATTTCAGAGAGAATAATATATATATATAAATAGCTGGCTGGTAATTAATCAAGAGGAGAGGGGCGCCACCTTCCACGGCGCCGAGAATGATCTGAGCGGCGCGAGAGGCCATCCGCCGCCGGGCGAGCGCCCCGCCGGCTGGGTCCGCCCTGCCGGAGAAGAAGCCGACGAAGGCGAAGGGGGTGACGGAGCGCAGCCGCCAGCCGAGCGCATCCAGCACCAGCAACTCCATCCTCTTGATCGTCCGCGGCTCGAAGATGAACCTCGCGTTCCCCACCTGCAATGATCCTAACACCATTACCGCTCTACAACCTTCATCTCCCGATCATATATATATATATATATATATATATATATATATATCTATATATATATAGATAGATGTTCATCGTCGGCGAGCTGAGCTTCGCCGGCGCCGGCGCATACCTGCAGATCGAGGAGCGACGGCACCAGAGTCTCTTCCATCTTGGCGGCCAGCGAGAGGCACGCCACCGCCAGCAGCTGCATCGGCCAGCCGCCTGCCGGTTGCTGCCGCCATCGCCGCCCCATCAATGCCCGGAAGACGACGGATCAGATATGAGAGAGAGAGAGAGCAATATAACGTTAATTAAATATAAATGCCAGTTCTGAACAAAATAAATAAATAAATGCCAGTCAGACCCGTGCTACGACTTTCTTTATCGGTAAATGCATGCACAAGAGTGGGGGGCGGAAAAAAAGAATGGAATTTTATTTTATAACAGTACCGAAGAACCGAAGAGATCTCCGAGGGAGCCTCACATGCTCGCCAGAGCCGTCCTAGAAAGGCGCATGCTACGTATGAAAAGACGTATATACGTATACTTATACGCCACCGGGTGAAGTGACGGCGGCGGCGGAAGACGAGATTAACGGCGAGGTATCATTGTACATACGGGGAGGGCGTGGCGAGAGAGGAAGCGGTCCATGTAGTTGACGGCGAGGTAGGCCGTCGCCGGCTGAAACCTGAAGAACTCCCGCACCTGCGCTCCCATCAAAAGACGGCCGGAGTGATTAACCGCGAAGGAGGAGGAGGAGGAGGAGGAGGGGCGATGGAGCATCCATCCATGGCGGATCGACCCGGCCGGGGCACGGTTAGCTAGTTACCTTCAGAATCCAGGCGATGGCACGGCGGCGGGCGGCGGGGTCGAGGGAGCCGGCCGGCGGAAGGGCCAGGAACCGGGCACGGTAGCGGATGCCCGGCGAGTAGTCCCCCTCCACCCCAGCCCACATCGCCACCACCTCCTCCTCCTCCTCCTCTTCCTCGTCGTCTTCCCCGCCTACGACGTCCACGAACATCCCGCGGGCGGGGAACAGCAGCTCTTCCCGCTGCCGCCGCCGGGCTTCCTCGCCGACGGCGCTGCCGCCTTCATCGTCCGAGAAGGAGCCAGCGTCCTCGCCGCAGAGGAGGAGGTGGTCGTCGGATTCGCCGGAGGAGGAGCCGAAAAGGCCGAGGGCGTGGCCGGTCGGCAAGGAGGCGGAGATGGAGGAGGATGAGGAGAGCGGCATGGCGGCGGCGGCGCGAGAGACCCCGGCGCGATCATCGTGTCTTGCCGTCCATTGCCCCGCCCTCTCTGGCGCCGATGGCTGCGAGCTTCTTCTCACTCAGTATAGCAGCGGCGGTGATGAATGAACTTCTCCTAACATGTCCCCCCCCCCCCCTGCCTTTCCCTTATCTATATATGAAATATTGTTTACATCTTCTCTCCTTCCAAAAAAAATGTATATCTTCTCAAATATAAATTATTTCGTATGTATAAAATATATACATACATGCGATGTGCATACGTATATAAAGAGAGACGGAAAAAAGAAAGAAAATATATATCATCACAAAACCCTAATCAGTGGGGTCTTGATGGAACTAGCTAGCTAGGGGTGTGTGCACTGTTGGTTTGATCTGATTTGAGATCACTTTTTTTTTTCAAATTGAACCCAAGTGAATCCAAGCGGTTCAAGACGAGAAGTTAACTGAATATTTAAAATAATTTATTTATTTATAAATACTTATTTTTCAAGTATAAGTTATTAAAATAAATATTGTTATATCATAAAAATATATTAATTAATATAACTTTACTTAGTCATATAGGATCATCATATAATTGTTTAGATTATATCTGTTCGGCTCATTTGTTTCAATTTGGGAGACTATCAAATCAGTCAAGCCAAGCTGAGATTAAGAGGGTTCCAGCGCAACTAGAAATGCAAACGAATCAATACACTCGACGAGTAAATTAAAACTGGACTCGTTTATTATGTTAAATGAACCAACTTGAACAAAACATAAAGTTTAACTTATTGAATCAATTCAATTTGAATAGACTTTTACTCAACTTGATGAGCTCACAAACAACTTGATTAAATATTTTATTGAATATTTGTTTTTAAATTTTAAATTATAAGTATTAATAGTTATATATTGTCACTTAAATATATTAAATAATTTAAATTTTAAGTTTAAATTTAGATAGCTAAATATCTAAAATTTTATAAATGACTTTTCATTAATTTTGACTTTTATAAACACGTTTACATATAACTTAAGTTTGAAGGTGAATTGAACTTTAATCCAGCTACCACCTCGAGCTTGAACTCGAGCTCGAGCTCGACTCGATTAACAAACAAACTAAGATTGAACAAAGAGTCAAAATATTCGTTAAAACTCGAGCTTAAATCCCAACTTGTGTAAAATAAATGAGTCGAACTTGAACACCGTACTACTCGTCTCGTCTCAACTGCTATATTCACACCTAAGCACACCCCTGGATAGAACACCTTCAACCTCGCAAGGCTCTCTGTACGGCTGCAGCACCTTAATATGCATAGATCAGATGGTGATCAATGGGAGCTTCCCTTCATCATGTCAATACATATATATCACAGCAGCTGTTGATCTTGATGTATGGAACCCACCAAGCGGGGCAGGCAGGCATCTGGGCGGTGAGTGCAGACTGCAGTGCAGTCCTTGCATGCTTATTAAACTAGAACTTGATGGCCTGCACAGCACTGAAGGGTAACCAGAGGGACCATGTATATGTGTGCATATTTATACAGTTATTTACCTGCCCAGCAGATAAAATTACTCTACATGCGCCCTGTCTCCTTCCACAGCTGGATCCATTGGCTTCTTTGGACTTGGTCAGAAGAAGGGGAAGAAAGTAAGAAACCCATCATCAGAGAGGTAGCATAGCATCTCACATGTTCTTGTTAACTGGTAAGCTTGATGACCCCAGCCAGTGCTCCTGCATTTGATTATTTGAGACACAGATCCAAATGGGAATCACACAACTCTGAGGCACAGCTCTGTTGACCCCTTTAGATAATGACCATATTGGTTTATGGGCTCTTAAGAAGAAAGCCTACAACTTTGAAATTGGAGATTACATGACGATGCAACTAATTAAATACTTGCATTAACAGTTCAACTTCTGGAGATCACAGAAAATTTTGGTATATATATCCTTGTGGATTTCGCATGTATAAACTTTCAAAACAATTGTTATTCTACCAGAACGGCTGCATTCTTATCTTCTTGATACCAAGGGTCCATTTGGACCCATATAAAAAAATAAATTACAATAACTTTCATTGAACAATTTTCCAATCTAATATTTAGTTATCTATTATTCATTTTACTCTAAAATATTATTCATTGTTTGGTTATTCATAACTTATTTTTCTAAAAAATACTGTATATTCATTTGACTACATGGAAATCATTACCTAAAAAGCATGTCTTAGAACGTGATAAAATAAGAGTGGTAAAATAATATGTATTTTAAATATTTTTTATAGTTATTAGTTACCAAGTTTATCATTCCAAACATAATTATGCCATAAAATATTTTATTAAATTAAAACTTTCATAAATTTATGTTTTACTTAAAATTTTTATTTGAGAACTTAAAATACATCAATTACTATAATTGAAAATATACACCACATAATACACCAAGTTTTTGATTGACCCGTTTAAAACAATTTTAGAGAAAAAGACATATTGTATATTTTTCGTAAGGCATTTGACATCTTGTGTTTTGGAATACATGTCATTTGTAGTTTTGAAGAAACGAATTATAGCATCCAATAGTCAGCCTCCTAAAAGATTTGAATAAGAACTAAAGTATGTTAATAGAATCTAAATGAAAAGTTAAATGAACATAAAACCTCCAAGTATAATACTGCATGTTAGATATTTAATTTCACATAATTAAACTAAAGTGTTGGTCCATGTGGCACTTTCTATATGTATATGTTATAAGTAAAAGATATATCCACTTGCTATTTGTTAACTATTAGGAAGAAAAATGTTCATGAATCACTTTCTATTATACTCTAAGTAAAGATTAACAGTCAGTTGGCACAGATAATTAATATGTAGATATATAGGTATATATAATATATGCAAAGACCTAATTAGACCTGTCAATGGATCAAATTAATAAGACTCCAAACTTAAATTTGAGAAGAATCTAGCAAATTATAATGTAATATTTAAATATAAATAGAATATTAATTATAAATTAAACTCCAATCTTACATTTTTTAGAAGACACACATAATGTATTTTTGATAATAAAAAATTGGATGATGTGAATTTCAATAATTAAGTTTTAGAAATATTCTACCTAAATAAACCTAAACTTAGAACTTCCCAATAAATTTCTAAAACAATAAAAAATATTTATTTTCATGAGATTTAGATAGTTAGATTTTTGTGCATGCATGTTTGATTAAGAGTATTTTGCCAAATACGTCGGCAACATACTTTTATTTTGATCTCAATTTTGGCTCCACTTTGAAGCTTTTAGTGAAACTGACTTTATATGGTTCAAAGCTCAATGTAATATGTAGTTTTTAAATAGATAGTAGATCTAATAGTCTGACCTAAATTTAGGCTTTAGACAAGATATTAAGTGCTTTGGTCAAGATATTAAGTATCAATTTAGAACCAATTTGGATATTCAATTAAGCATCTCTATCAATATTAAATATAATATTAGATGGCATCAATTTTAACATTAATGTATATTCAATGTCAATATTCCAACAACTTTAATGTAATATAATCACATCAACTTTAGTCTACTATACCTAATATTTATTTAAAACGATATCCTTTTATGATATACGTGTATAATATTACAATATCTTTCAATATTTCAATATTCTATAACCTAATAAAATTAACTCTTTAAGTTTAAATTCTTAATTCAACTTCAATAAACTAAACTTAGTATATACTACTAATCAACTTTAGTCTTACTCTATCCCAATAGATAAAGAGATCATTAATTTGAACGAGCAAACAATAGGTGAGATCGAAACTATCATATCACCACCTTTCTGTTTAAAACTTTTCTAACTACATGTTCATACTGCATATCAATCAAAAGCTGTATTTATGGTGTTTGTACATAAATAAGAGTGATAAATTAATATACAAAATAGATCAAAGGAAGGTGAGAAAGATGTGAAACTTGTCAAAGGAAAGGGGACTAGAGCCATATCAGAGGATTAAGACACCAAGGAGTGGGAGAATAATGAGGTGGGAGTTGTCTAAGAAATAAGAGGTTGAAACTACGTACCATTAGAAGAAGAGGACAAGGCTATAGGAGGAAGGTAAGGTTGGTTAATTAGGTTGGGTTGGGAACATCTAGAGTTGATTAGTGTCGCCTTGTAACCTTTGAGGATAGGGAATAAGTTATTGCCTCGTTGAGTTAGAACATCACATTGAATAACAAAGATAGATACCGTACATCATGTTTGATTTAAAATGTATCGATTTTCTTATATGTGAATAAAATAAATGATATGTTACCAATATTGCTAAACTATTGGGGGCTATATATCATGTTCGTTAGCTCAACGAATGGGTCGAATAATTAGATAATTAATTAGTATTGACATCTCTAGTCACCCTACTTTTTTTATAAAATTAACCAAACCAAAACTTTTATTTTAAAATACAAAATAATCATGATTTCAAATAGGTGATCATGACAAGAGAAAATACCAATAGTAATTAAGTTAAATCTTAAGTTGCATTTGGTTACACTTGTGGGTCGAGTGATCATGCAAATAATGCATTCTCTGTCATTGTTTAAAAAGGTGAAGACTATCACCTGAATTACTTATCCATTAACTGACTCTTACTTGATAGAGGAAGAAGGTATTTTGTGTCTTTATCTCTCCCATTTGAAGGTCTTCATCTCATGTCTTTTTTGCATAAACCTTTTCTTGTAGGAGATATAATAACTAGAATTCCCTCAAAAGGTATACTCAAACTATTACAAAAGTCATTTCTTGTAGGCACAACTGTATCTTAATCCTAGCTTGTTCTTCTAAGGGAAGAGAGAAATACTGGATAGAGATCTTATATAACAAAAGAAAATGAAGATAAGAAGAAAACAAACTGGGAGAGCGGATCACCTCAGTTCTGAGGTGGAGGGAGAAGTTTTAGTCCCCAATAAGAAATGACCACATACCCTCGCCACTTAAGTGATGGTTCAAGAACCGGTTCGGTGAATCGCTACCGAAAAGGGCTAAACCGCTACCGACGTTTTACTAACTCGTTACCGACGGGTAGTGAGTTGCAAAGACATCGGTAGCGGTTCAGCCTTTTTCGGTAGCGATTCACCGAACCGATTCTTAAACCACCACTTAAGTGGCGGGGTATATGGTCATTTCTGATTGGGGACTAAGACTTCTCCCTCCCCCTCGGAACTGAAGTGATCCGCTCTCAACCAATACATATATTGCATGGAGCCCTTCAGAGAAGTAGGGAGGACAAACAATTATTGCCCATGTCCAATCACCACTGTTTGCAAGTCACCTTGACACGTTATACAAGCAGAAGCCTCCTGCCGCTGGATAGGCAGATGCGGTATAAATCAAAGTCAAGAAAAGTTCTTACCAATGAAATTTAGGTACCTTCCATTTTTTTCAATAGAATCATTGAAGGTGTTGAGAAGACAGTCAAGAGCCTTGAAGTGATTGACAGGGACTCCTTTGCTTGCCAGGACTCATGAGTCTAGGCAATAAGTCCGATGTTCTTAATAGCCAGGTTGGTAGTATAGTATTAAATATTTGTATCACTATAAATTTTTAATTCTATATTGATATAAATCTTCTGAGGTGTCTGGCTCTTAATATACCAACTTTGAAATTTGTACTGTAGACATCGCATGAATTGTGGTACAAGTGCCCACCTATGTCACATATTATTCTGGTTGGGTATGGTCAACCTAAATCTCCCAGTGAAAGATCTAGCTTAGAGGACTTGACACTTGCAAAGTTGTTTCAGACACAGTAGCTAGCATGCGGCTTAAGATCATGGAAATTAACGTAGACACAGAAAAGACTACCTAGATGCTATTTATACACTGTTGAAGATCAAAGTTGATTAGTATGTATGGTTAGTAGGAGTTTCAAGATGGTTGACCTACTTGATTCACCACATAAATATTTGTTGTTAGGCTAGCTAGCTAGCTAGTCAGTCTATTTGAGGTTTATTAATCTTCTAAGGAACCGTTTGGGTAGTAGATTATCTAGACGATAAACTTGGATTATCTCCTCATTAACAGAAATCTTCGTACTGGCCATCATCTGCTGAGAAGATCAAAGTTGATTAATTATATATGTTTGGGTAGTAGGAGTTTCAAGATGGTTGACCCACTTGATCCACCACAAAAGTATTAATTTGTTGTTAGGCTAGCTAGCTAGTTAGTCTATCTAAGGAACCGTTTGGAACTAGATTATCTAGACGATAAACCTTGGATTATCTCCTCATTAACGTGTACCAAACTGACCCCAAAATCTCCCCTTCATTTACCACCCACCCTTTGCTAGATCTTGAACAAGCTGAGATGCGCAGCAGCTGTCTTCTCCGTCTGCATCACGCGTCTTCGCTTTGACTGTGTCGACCAATCAAATCAGTTAATTACTCCCTCTCTCTCCTCCTAGTTTTTTTTTTTTTGGTAAACCTCTCCTCCTAGTCAAGAAGGCTTCTCTCTCTCTCATATACGTTGGAGACCATCCACGTTCAGATGTGGTACGTATCTCTGCTCTCTCAACAGTAACGTATGTTTTAAATGGGTTTAAATTGGAGATTCATGAACCATACCTTCATTAATTTGTATTTTCTAAACTATCTTGAATTCCATCTTCATACAGAATGATCAAGTTCGATTATAAACTTTTTAAATGAACTCAAATCGAGTTTCATAAACGGGTCCTGATATATACTTTGATTTGATGGGAACTCGAACTTAAACTTGGGTCGAGTTTTTATTTCAGTTTGAGTTTCAACTTAACTTGACAATGTAAATCAATGGAGCATCAAATTATTTAGTTATTAATGGAGGAGTGCGGATCGTCTGAGGAGGGCTCCTGAGGGAGTCCCCTCAGGCCACACACAAAGACCCATTAAATGTGGGTCACATCAGCAATTTAATCCACCTTCAGACCTTGATGTGACCCACATTTAATGGGTCTTTGTGTGTGGCCTGAGGGGACTCCCTCAGGAGCCCTCCTCAGGTGATCCGCACTCTTAATGGAGTGTTTGGTTGCATGATAATTTTTTGTACACTTTCATGATAAAAAATTATGTTAAAATAAAAAGTGAACTAACTCATGACATAAAATTATCATGTTTAGAGGGATGTGATAACAAAAAAGAGTTACTATCATTCATGATCAAATAAAGTGGGGGACCACAAGAAAAAAGAAAGAGGTGAGACCCTCTTTTTTGTTTAAGAAGAAAATCACTTTCAAAACATAAAATTGTCAAGATTGCCAAAAACCTCTTTTAACAAGTTTTCTTACACTTTTTAAAAATTAAAATAAAAAATTTTATTATTATGCAACCAAACACCTCATAATTAATCAAAACCGAATATAAAGTAGAACTCAAACTCGGACAAAAATAAACTCTTCACAATCCAGGCTCAACCCCTTTGCACCACATAAGGAAGGGGTACATTTTTAATTGTATTATAAAATATATAAGCATGATAAAATAATACATTAAATACTTTCATATTATAAATTATAAAAAATATTATATATGTATTATTTATTGTGTTTGTATATTAAATTTTACTATGTCTTAACCTGCATGTGGGCATTTCATATAAGATATTCTTTACATTAAGGTCACTGAAATTAAGGATTTTTTCACATAAATATCTGAACTTTTGACACGAATTTTTAAATCTTCGACTGATTTTCATTAGGGTCCGTCAGTTAATAATTTAAGCTATTGTTGATTCGAGCGTAACTAAATCTAACTTAAATTAATTTAACCTTCGATAAAATGGCTACCTAATCTCTCTTTAGTTTTACTCTCCTTGCCTCATATATTTTTTATTAAAATTAGTATAAATAAAATGAAAAGAAAAAATATTTAGAGAGAGAAAAGGTAGTGAGAGATTGACATGATGAGAGAGAAGCAAATGTTAGAGAGACATTGACGAGAGAGAGACAGAGAGAGAGGGATATTTATTACATGAAATGAGTATGCCAGTAATTATTTATACAGTTAATGGTAATGTTAAAATTATTTCAACATGAAATGAGTATGTCAGTAATTTCAACATTAGTTAACCACATAAAATTATTTTAAAATGAATTAAAAATTCAGGAATTTACACATATGGTAAAAATATTAGGGACTTTAATGTAAAATCTCTTCGAGTACATTTAGACTAGTAGGTTTTTTTTAATGTTCCATTTATATATGGCTGGTGTCAAGGGCTGTTTGTTTTGAAGACCGTGTTTAATTAATTAAGCGACCAATCGAAAGTATATATAAAATGACCAACTATTTCTCTGCAAGACTGGGGAGACAAGCCCTTTGAAGACACGTGCCGGAATTGGATTTGTTTTCCCGAAATATTGCTTAAATAAATATTATATATATATATTTGTAGCATCATCATTATGATATCTCTATTTGGCAAAAAAAAAAATTTAGTATGATATCAACGTTCTGGCCCCATTTTGAAAGCGATAACGTGCACTGAAATATCAACTTATAAGTTAAAATATCAATCTTAAACCCTAACGTGCACTGAAATATTTTTTATTTTTTTCTGATAATCGATCGTGAAGAGTACATACCAGTTGAAATTTTACACATAGATATATATATAGATAAAGACCAAAATTTTCTATACCAGGGGAATTGCCATATATCAGCATGGTATATACGATGTGAGTACCACCAGCCGTGTTCTCGTTCTATGGATTTTGAGTCTCATGGGCATTGCTTAGATTAAATTGCGTGATCAACAGATTTTTGCCTAATTCTTAAATATTCATGTTCACATATGCCATGTGGATCTTATTGATCAGATTAATAACTTAATCACGGTAGACCTTATATTTTTATATCTAGATAGAAAATGTTTCTTCAGACGAACATCCTAGAGAATCCACACTCCTTTTTGTGAGTCTCTCTGGAGACTTTAGACGAGAATCTCTAACTCTAAATCTCAACCCAACACAGATCACCTCGAGATAGTGTCTGAAGTTGTAATTTCAGATCTCTCATGCATATAAGTGATATCATATGATTTAATAATTTTTCAACTCTTGAGATATTAGATGATGTCATTTATGTGAAGATGTTCGAGACCAGTGCACTCTATTTTACTTGGTGTCTCGTCGCTGTCATTTATTTAACTTTCCGGTGCCTTGATCTCTCGCTCTCTCTCTCTCTGTGTCTGAAAATCAAGATGAGATCTGTCTGAAAATCAGGAAGATGTCGGAGACAACGGAGAAAGACGAGCACGACTCTCTCTCTCTCTCTCTCTGTATATATATATATATACTCTTTTTCTTCCTCCCAAGAATTTTCCTTCCAGAACACAAGCCTCCGGGACCCTCCCATTGACACAACAACAACAACAACAACCCAGAAGGCCAGAACTTGGCTGGCCTCCGCTCTCTTCTCCCTCGCCCCCATACTCCCCTGTAACTGCACCATACACATCGCTGCCAAGAAGACACCTGTTTCGCCCTAATCTGTCCCCTCCAAGCCCTGCCCACATCCCTCCTTACTTCACATCCATCTCCGATCCCACCCACCATTCTTGTTCCCTTTCCCCCTCTCTCTCTCTCTCTCTCTCTTGATTACCCAGCAGCAGCACTAAACAAATGTGGGACGAGCAGACGGGACGCCCTCTTCTCTCCGACTGGGTCCGTCGGCTTCCCCGCCATTCGCTCCGCCGTGTCGCCACCTGCCGTCGCCGGCGTGGTGGAACCTCGGAGTTGCAACAGGTCGTCCGCCATCTTCTTCACGGCGCGGACATGGTCGTCGAGGGGCCGCGCCGGAGCCACGGCCGGCAAACGAGCCAGCCGGTCGCGATCGGACCTCGCCGTCTCTTTCATCCCGTCCAAGCAGAAGAAGAAGAAGAGAGGGGGGGGAGGGAGAGAGACGCCGCTGCAACCGGATGGAAATTTTTAAATAGACACGTTTTAAATAAAAACTATTTTCTGAACTTAACACACAGGA
The DNA here is from genome assembly GCA_036172225.1 of Cryptocoryne crispatula var. balansae. NCBI lineage: Eukaryota > Viridiplantae > Streptophyta > Magnoliopsida > Alismatales > Araceae > Cryptocoryne > Cryptocoryne crispatula. Next base: position 36,795,304 of record CM069930.1, on the reverse strand, counting down.
ATTTTTATTTCAAGAGCTTGACCTCAATGTAACTTTCCAACATGATAAAGTGGGGGAGTATAGGAATCCAACCTTACATAAGGTTAAACGATGCAGTGATTTAATCTCTTCTCTACATTGGTTTAAATATTGATGTCTAAAATGAGTTTCTGTATTATAATAGCAACTTGTTCCAAAACCATTTAATCTTAAGAAGCTTACCTTGAGATGACGTTAAGATTTTGTATACTTTATTGAGTTAAATCAAGCAGTAGCACCACCTAAGTCTGTGTGTATGTGAGATGCAGGTGAGAAAGTTGTGGGTTTAAATGTATGACAGCTTTACAATGCAACTTCATCATATATATATATATATATATATATATATAAGTGGGATGTTCTAAATATATAATTCTACTCCACTTGCTGATGAGTTCTACTTCATCTTTTTCTTTTAAAAATAGGATTTTAGTGGTTCAACTTATGAGAAACTGTGTTATTTTTTAAAAAATAAATTTTTTTGTGCGCCAATTTTAGAAAATAATTTTTAATGTTTGCTAATTTAAAAAAAAAATCCATGGCAATCAGCTGGCGTGCACATGCATGCTGTGGGCTTGTGGGATCGGATGAGAAAGGACAATAATATGGGTCGGTCTCCTCCTACATATTTAATATTTAATATTTTGCTCGTGCTTGCATTAAACAAAGCATGGATTTGAAATATTAAACTCCGTCATTAGTATATAATATGGTGTGGCACATCTTATACTTGTCAACCGAGGACGGGCCGTATAGATGATGATCCCTATCTTTAGTTTAATTAAATGACACATATTAATAAATATTAATGTTTGGGTGTTTATGAGCTATACTAAACGAACGATGGGGCGGGTTGTGCGGTGCATATATATATATATATATATATATATATATATATATATATATATATATATATATATATTCAAGTATACTGAAAACCAGCAACAGGCTGGGTTTGATTTGTCTTAATCTGGGTATTTAATGAGGCTACTGTTTGATTTTGTCATAGTTAACTCTTAAATGCATCTCTTGTATTCTATTAATTAAAACTCTTAAATTTAAGTGGCATGTTTTTTGACTTTTTGTCAAGGAAAGAAAACTCGGAGGTCGGTCTCTGGTCGGTCGGCCTCAAAACTGATCCGTGTTAGTTGGGGTCGCAACCCGGGTCTGGTCGGAGTCGGAAAAAAAAATTTATTTTAAAATAATAACCGGGTTGGGAGGTCGGAGCCGGGTCGAGGTCAGTTGGCCCAAAAAGCGACCGGGTCGGGCGACCCGTCCGACTGGGTCGTCGACCCGGTATTCCATGCTTTTTGTTTTTCGAACATAATCTCTTCGTAGAAACAAAAGTAAATTAAGTAGTAATATTTATCATAAACTAAGAAATTAGACATGAAAACTAAGAGCTCACAGTTCCGAATTAAACCCAAACAGATGGCACCTTGGTGGACGAAGCTGATCGCCATATTAATGGGGTAGATAAATATGAGTTCAAGTCACATGATGTATGTGATCATAAGAAATTAAGTGTAGGAAAAGGCATACACATGAGAGAGAGCAACCACTTCAACCAAGTAGTTCAAGGGTCTCACACTAGTAAGCCTTTCAAGAAGTTGAGCCAGATGGGCACAAGTCCAGTGATTAGTTGGACACAACTATGTGTGAAGAAGCTTGGAATCTTTACACATTGTCAGTTCTACATGTTGTCTATGTCATAGGTAGGTATTGATAATCTTCTTAGTAAGACAGCCAACTTGCCCATGTCATATGTTGGTATTAATAAATCTTCTTAGTAAGACTGTTATCCTGTCTATGTCATATGTAGGCATTAATAATGTTCTTAAGTTAGACTGTTATACGAAGGAGAGGAATCCCAATGTATAAATATGATAAAGCTGGCTCACTGTAGACCTCAGTGATGCCCAAATCAGATGCTATGGGCAGCAAAGGCCAGGACCAATGACAGGTGAAAGACTTGTCTCAACATGAATGGCCTGGCTCTTTCTCATCATTTATAACCTGTGAAATTATTCGTTGGCCTTGGCCATCTAACATGGGCACCACACATCATATTTTTTTAAACTCAAGTCATCATGACAAAATGTTATAAAAGCTCTGATAGATTTCTCAAAATCCAATGAAGCAGTCACACTGCCCCCAAAAGACACCACGCACACATCAGTCAGTCACCGATTATATCACATGATGCAAGCACAAATGGTTTTGGTTCTTTTTAACATGGGATTAGATTATCCAAACTCCTCCCTCTGATTTACTAACATCATTGCTTGTGCTGGCACTTATTAATTACCATGGATCGGTTCCTAAAACTATAGTGAGTCAATTAAAAATTAATACCCTCCAGCATGTCTTGTCATGTCTTGTCATGAGGTGCAGGTTGGCTTGCCACCGTCACATGGACCACAATATATGGTGCGGTGTGCATTCAAGTTTCGGATTCACCATATTGTTGAATTATTAATTTATCCACTCAGAATCTTACGGTGATTAAGAAAAAGGCCAATTACCGGTATAGCATATCACATATAATCCGATATGAACCAAAGTTAACCACGAGCACTAATAGTATTTTGTTGAGTGTTTGGTTACGTGACAAATTAAGTTTTTATTATCACATCTCGTCGAACATGATACTTTTACATCTTTATGGGGGTGTTTGGTTGCGTGATAATTTTTTGTACATTTTCATGATAAAAATTTATATTAAAATAAAAAGTGAACCAACTCATGACATAAAATTATCACGTTTGGAGTGATGAGATAACAAAAAATGTAACTACCATACATGACTAAACAAAGTGGGGGGACCACAAGAAAAAAGAAAGAGGTGAGACCCTCTTTTTTGTTTTAGAAGAAAATCACTTTCAAAATATAAAATTATCATAGTCGCCAAACACCTCTTTTAACCAATTTTCTTACAATTTTTAAAAATTAAAATAAAAGTCTCTATTATCATGCAACCAAACACCCCCATTAGTTGTCTTCGATTTTATTTTAACATAAAATTTCATCGCGACAATCTATAAAATTGCAACCAAACATCTCATTAAGTTGTGTTTGGATGAAATTTTAATCGGACTGGCTTGTTGTGAGAATCACTGGTATGAAGCTTCTTTGAGGTCTCAACAATTTCACATTAGGTGTACTTGATTTAAAAGTTATATTTGAAGTAGTGTCATGGGTAGAGGCGTTTTGGGACGATTTGGTTCTAGATGGAGTATTGTTTTTCCAACCAAAATCAAACCAAAGAGACAAATCAACCCGAGCCAAATCGATAATTCGGTTTGTCGGTTTGGTTTGCTTCAAACCGATGATTAAATAATTATTATTTAAAATAAAATGTATATATAATATCAATTTATAAGTTAAAAATATCTAAAATGTATTTAAATAATAAAATTATATATAATGTTATTTGATTAATAAAAATAATTCTTTGAGATATTTCGGGTTAACTCAGGTTAAGAAGAAAGTGTAAAATGTCACATACATAATTGGAATCCAGACATTATTCTCCACAAGCACCTACTTTCAGCTCTGTGCGTACGTGTTCTAAAAATGCCTTTTTCTTTCCCTTCTGATATCAAAACTTTACTACACAGAAGTCAATAAACAACCAACCCATTTGGTTGCACTTCTGTGTGACTCATTAGAGATTTAAATGATTGAAATCCCTTTAAAAAAATTATACCAAATGTGTCCTTAGAATTGATGAATAGGTGATCATGGAGAGAGGACGCATCATAATCTTATTATTATTATTTGTCTTCTCGACATTTGATCATATTTTCCAACAGACGAGCTAATTCTTCTAAGAGATATCATCCAAGGCAACCCTAATCCGTCCTTAGTAATTGTCTTTTCTTTTTTTTAAGGCTCTTTAATTATCTGCATGTTTTATATATCCACATTATTTCATATATTACTTGGTGGCATTTCATGGAACTTAGGTGGCGTTCAATAGCTTGATCTAAAATTTTAAACTCTTAATTTCATCACTAACCACTTAACCAGTGATAAAAAAATGCTAAGCTTAATGAATTGACATCTAACTATATACATTATAATATATATGTCAATAGAGTATATTACTAGCATACAATTTAGATCATATACCAAATATAAAATAATTAATTTTATAATATTTTTTAAATATTAATATGTATATATATATTTAAATAGACTATAAAATTAAATATTTTATAATTATTTTAAATAAAAAGATACGGTCACATTTTATTTAGTTTAATCTAAACATGTAAACTCTTAATTTCAAATTTAATCTTTTAATAAGTGGTAAAAACTAATTATTTAATTAAGATATAAGTGATTTATTTTGTTTTAAAAGAAAAATTTTAAAATTGTTGGTAATAATCATCAAATAACTTTTTATAAATTTTATGGTAAAAACTTATGTTTATAACAAAAATTCAGTTTATCGTGCAATCAATTATTTTATCAAAAATCAATGAAATTTATTTTTAAAATAAACATGTGCAAATGCACCTAAGTTGATCGTTGAGTTTGAATATTCAAATAAAGAAATATAATTACTTACGTGCACTATGGGACATCCTTGCATTCAACGGTGAAATCAACATGAACAAAGTTTTTTTCGAAGGACATAACTACATCTGAATCAAAAATAGCTATATGTCACCAATGAAGGGCTCAGGCCACTTTTCAAATTTAGATGTTCCATCAAACCTTAGTTTAGACATATTATCAAACACCTTCTATAATCTAATGTACGACGGAATCAGGTAATAGAGAGAATGATTCAGTGCTATCAAGCAGGCTCTTAATAAAATATCTGAACTCTTAATTTCATCTTTACTGTCTCTTTTCTATAACACAAAATCTTAAATAACTACAAGAAAAAGAATTAACGGTGATGACGGGAAATCATTGTCAAAACACGATAAGTCGTTACAAAAACAAATTGACAAAAATCTCACTATTGTCGCAAATAAATTTATCGCTAATAATATAGGTTACGACTTTGTAAAAATCACTGAAAATTAGGTATTTTATTAAGAAGTTACTATCGTATTCATTTGTTTTGCCAAACTTTCTCATTGTCTAATCTTTGATCTTTTCAAAAATTAGTCATCAATTAAGCCAAAACAAATGGCAAGTGAGATCCTCTCCCAATTGATGATGAACAAAGATGGATATTTTTGTAATATTCAACGGTGCATGGACTAAATTAAGCATCTGGTAGTAGTTTTTTTTTGTCAATGTTTTGATGATCTTCAACAACCTATATTAGCTAGCTACTCTAAATGTGATAAAGAAGTTGCAGGAGACAAGATCTCTAACCTAGATCTTTCACCAACAGGTATAAGTTGACCAATCCCAGAGAATAATATGTGAAAGATGCTGTATTTCTTACTCATGCCTACACTGAACATAGGGTTTCTCTAATTTGGAAATTAATGAGGATCTCATAAAGGTTATCTTTTTTTATAGTCTCCACAAGGCGGAACTGCCTTTCTTTCCTGAGCCCTTCTTTGATGGAGTTGCACATGGATCCTTGGGATCTGTCAAATTGTCCTCTTGTACTGAAAGTGTTAGATGCTATTTATGTTCTAGCGCCCACATTCAATGGTGAAATTTTATTTACTCACTCTTTCATGATCCTCTTGCATTACTTATCTCGGCCATTGGTACCCTGAAGTCAGCTGCTCTTAATCAAAATCGTTATTTAGTGCCCATTCTCTTGTCAGACCAATGGGCAGCAATTCTTCTCATTTATGAGTGTAACCTCTCCCAAAGATCTATGATTGGTTGGAATGGAAAAACTAGGGTTTGATTCCAGATAGGCCATTGGGCAAGCAAATGAACAAGGTGGATCAATATTATGGACAGGGCTATGATGGGCTCAAGACCGGCCTGTCAGAATCAGACCGATCATATTATCAGAACAAATTCCAAGTTGAAGAAACAGAGTGTCTCTCACCCATGTTCTGGGGTTAAAATTGCCTGTCTGCCTCAACCTTTTTTTATCTAATTTAGGTATTTGAATTTCATTATGTGGGTTTGCCAAAATGAATGGATTTAAACCAAGGAAAATATATACATCATTCTTGAAATTATTGGTCTTGGCAAAGTGGGGTGTTATCATGGAGAGGTTGGCAATATGTTATCATGTGTTGTTGAAGAGGGAACATGGTGTTTACATGTCCCAGGGGCCTGTCAACCGGAATGCCACCGTTTTGGATTTGTAAAATGATATTTGAGAAGGTAAGAGTCTCACCTTATGGGATGTTTGGTTGCACGCCAAATTGTGTTTTTGTCACAAACAAAACATATTTTTGAAATAAAAAATTGTTAAAACTTAAAAGGGTGCTCGGCAATCAATACAAAAAAATATATGTTTTTATAGATGTTTTCTTATTAGAACAAAAAAGAGATGACACTTGTTTCCCCTTGTGGTTCCTCGCCCTTTTCTAGCTATACATAGTTCCCCCACCCTTGTTGTGACGGCGTCTCACCAAACATAATAATTTTATTTCCTTATGCCCTGTTTGGTAACACTATTAGGTACATCTGTCACTATCAATTTTAAAATTGATATCGATAGGAACCATTGAGAGGTGTTTAACTAATTGTATCAATTTTAAAAGTTGTAGTGCAAACAAAGCATATTATGTAATACAAGTGACAATCTGTATTACTTTTGATATTGATACTCCAACATTTGAAAATATTAATATCAACATTGATATAGTACCGAAAATGAAACTATAACCAAACAGGGCATTAACCTTGCTAGCTTTTATTTTTAATATAAGATTTTGGTATGAACATGTATAAAAATTAGTATTCAACCAAACACCCCATTAATCGTCGATTATTTGTTTCCTTTTAACTTCCAAGGCCTAACTTTTTAGGGAGGAGCTTTGTTCTAGAGGTAGCATCTGATTCTCATGGTGAGTGGTGGAGGAGAGAGCATCTTGAATGGATAGATAAATATCCTCCTTTATCTTCTACCCGAATGTAGCAAGCAGACCCTCCCGGAGGTTTGTTAGCTCGTTAGTGGAATTTTAGGGGGAACCATCTTTATTCGGTTCTGATTCTAATTCTGATAAGAGTTAAAGTCTTTCGATTTTGATTCCGATATATTGGAGCTACTATGTTTCAATTTCATTCCGACTTCAATTTCATTATCGGATTCGAAATCGAATTCAATAATTTTAAAATACATATTATATATTAATTTTTATTTAAATATAAGTTAAATTTATAATTGATTACAAATTTTCAATACAATTTTTAAAAATTTATTTTTATCATTTTATTAATTTATATATTATATATTATAATTTTTACCTTTATTTAAATTAATTTTATTTATTTGTACTTATTTTTATCGAAATGAGATAAACAAAAACAAAAATCAACTATTTTGGATTCCTAAGTTATCAAAATATCCAATTTCGATAACTTATGAGACACAAAATTAAGTTTAATGTGCATCGATCAGAATTTCAAAATATCGGATCTCCATTAGACCTCTATTAGTTTGGATCACATCAAAGTCTCACCATTCTCTCTGATTCTAAATGCTCTAAATATGTGATCTAATATATATTAAATTAGTTGTGTTGGTCCAACAAAATCTTGTTGATGATATTGGTAATGCCATCTAAATTGGAGTTAGAGGTGGTTTGGTGTTATTTTGGTGTTCGGTGAAACAAAATTTACAAAATAAGCTACAATTTCAAAATATCATTACGTTTACCGTATCTCAAACTTAGGGGGAAAAAATTTAAATCTCGAAGTTTTTGAAGTGTTTCACGACACCTCAAACAACATCATACGGGGGTGTTTGGTCGCATGAGACTGTTACAAAAATATATGTTTTATAGAAGTTTCTTTCTCAGACGAAAGAGTATGTGATTTTTTATCTCTATTGTCTGCACTCTTTTTGTTATTATAACATCTTTCGTTATCTTTAATTTTGTTTTAATATAAAATGTTCTCCCAAAGTGTATAAAAATTATTATATAATTAAACACCCTATTAGCTAATCAAGGAAAGCTTTGACTTGGTAGCCCTCATTCTTAATCGCAAGAAATTAAATATTTTTGTATCCTTTTGGTCAAGCTTTTGGAAACACCTTCCCCACCCGACAAAACACATCTCCCAAAAAAAACTTAAAATATAGATTCATAATTACTTAAAAATTTTAGAAAAGATTGACCTTGAGCTGAAAAGTGTACCACTTGTTTCTCTATCTCTTGTTTCTCTCTCTTATATACTTTTCTTATTCTTCTCATATTTCATATATTTGTTAGCATCATTCTATGTATCATTACAACATTTCGTATATGTATTCTCATCGTACAATATATTGTATCATTATTTCTCATTCATATTGTCATTTTATGTGTATATTATCATTTCATATGTACAAACCATCGTTGCATTGCATTTACAATTCATCGTTCTGCATGCATAGCATCACTTTATACATAAACACTATTATTTCATGTAAAAGCTATCTTTTCGTACATGCACGTTATCATCTCATCATCAATTTTAAGAATCATATCAATATTCTACCATGCATTCTACCATTGTTCTTATGGACATATTCAAAAGATCCAAACTAATTTTTTATTCGGATCAATAATTTTGCCAAGAATTAGATCGATCATGACTGATCCGATCAAAGAATCGGTCGATCCTAATACGGATCAGTCGATACTACAATCTATGACTTCTGTGGTGCGGTGGTAATGGGAGGAAAGGAGAAGAGATGGTGGGACCAGGGTCGACGGTTAATAGGGTGTTTGGTAGCAATTTTTTCCCTTTTTTTTACCTAAAATTTGAAAATAGGGAAAGATAGGTATTTGGTTACGTTTTCTTCCCGCTCCTCTTTTTTTGGAAACGAAGAATTCTATTCCTAATAGCTTTCTCCGAAATAAAACAGGGAAGGAGTTGTTTTATTTTTAAGAGAGACGCGGGCGCACGTTTTCTCACCCGTCTCCCACGTCCGGCGTCTCCGCGGCATCTCCGTCTCCCCCGTCCAGCGTCTCCGTCGGCAGCGACCCGCCATCGCGTCTCTCCCACGGGACGACCGCAGCACACGCGAACGACGGTCGGACCACAACGCGCGAGGACGAACGGCGGACACCGTCGGAGTACGTTCTGTTCGCGGGGGACGACGTCGGCTCCGGGGGCGCCCGAGCCTAGGAGCCTTTCGGGGAGGGGGCCGGCGGCGGACGCCGGCGGGTGGGGGCGCCGGCGGGGAGCTGTCCGGGGAGGGGGGCCGGCGGCGGACGCCGGCGGTGGGGGCGCGGCGGGAGCTGTCCGGGGAGGGGGGCGGCGGCGGACGCCGGCGGGTGGGGGGCGCTGGTGGGGCCTGTCCGGGAGGGGGGCCGGCGGCGGACGCCGGCGGGTGGGGGGCGCTGGCGGGAGCCTCTCCGGGGGAGCTGTCCGGGGAAGGCCGGCGGCGGACGCCGGCGGGTGGGGGCGCCGGCGGGAGCTGTCCGGGGAGCTGTCCGGGGAGGGGGCCGGCGGCGGACGCCGGCGGGTGGGGGCGCCGGCGGGGAGCCTCTCCGGGGGAGCCTCTCCGGGGAGGGGGGCCGGCGGCGGACGCCGGCGGGTGGGGGCGCTGGCGGGAGCCTCTCCCGGGGAGCTGTCCGGGGAAGGCCGGCGGCGGACGCCGGCGGGTGGGGGGCGCCGGCGGGAGCTGTCCGGGGAGCTGTCCGGGGATGGGGGGGGCGCTGGCGGTAGCCTCTCCGGCTAGCCAAACAGTACTATCTACTTTTTAAAAATTATGATAGTTTTGCCAAACACAAAAATTAGACTGTTTTGATTTTAAAAACAAAATTAAGAAGTCTTTCAATCTTGATTTCAAAAATGAGGTTATCTTAACTTTAAAAGCGTTGCCAAACACCCTATAAAGAATATTAAAATTTTAAAACAGTAGATATTATAAAATTCATGTCTAATGTTCTTTTTTAAGATCTTATTTTTGAGTATCATTATTACTCTCCTATCTATATAATATATATATATTCTTGTTTTAATGGTATGACAGAGGTACGTCTTATTTAGCCTTCCAAAAAAAAAGTTTTATACCTTAATGACGAGGATGGTAATCGGAAAGAGCGGTGCAAGGCAAAATGATGGTCAAAACTTCCTTGGCGGCTCTTTTCATAAGTCAATAAAAGGGTCTTGAATTCAGGTCACGACGTGGGTGGGCACAAAACAGTTCAAATCGAGGAATCAAATCGAATCAACTCATTCGGTACGATTTGATTCGATTTGGACCTCTTTCGATTTGATTCGGTTTGAAAATTTTTCAAATCGATTTAAATTAAAATAAATCATTTAAATTGATTTAATCAAAAAATTATAAAAATATAATAATATTAATAAAATAATATTTTTATAAATTTTATACTGAAATAATATTTATTTTAATTATTTTTAACTTAAAAACTATTTTATCTATGTAAAAATTAACTAATTTAAATATTTTTATATTTTTTCGATTTAAAACGAATTGAAATCAATTTGATTCAATTCGATTTGAGAGGTTGATTCAATTCGATTCGATTTGAAAAAATATTTTAAATCAAGAAATATCGGACGACCGACACAGAGAGGACGAAAAAACGTCATTCCCACTTATATATACTAAGTAAGATGACATAGGTACGTCTTATTTAGCTTTCCAAAAAAAAGTTTTATACCATAATGACGAGGATGGTAATCGGAAAGAGCAATGCAAGGCAAGATGATGGTCAAAGCTTCCTTGGCGGCTCTTTTCATGAGTGTCTTGAATTCAGGTCACAGCGTGCGCGCTATGGGTGGGCACAAAACAGTTCAAATTGAGGAACCAAACCGAATCAACTCATTCGGTTCGATTTGATTAGATTTGGATCTCTTTCGATTTGATTCAGTTTAAAAATTTTTCAAATCGATTTAAATTAAACTAAATCATTTAAACTGATTTAATCAAAAAATTATTTAAAAAGTATTATAATATTAATAAAAATGATATTTTTATAAGTTTTATAATAAAAATAATATTTTATTTTAATTATTTTAACTTTAAAACTATTTTATATATGTAAAAAATAATTACTTTAAATATTTTTTATATTTTTTTGGTTTAAACTAAATTAAAATAAATTTGATTTAATTTGATTTGAAAAGTTAATTCGATTCTATTCGATTTGAAAAAAAAATATTTTAAATCGAATCGAATCGAATGGTGCCCAACTGTTGGGGTTCGCGGCTCGCCACTGTCGGGTTTTCGATGGGCTGGCGGGCCAAGATCGACGGGCCTACTCATTTCAATAAAATGAGAAACGGATTATTCGACGGGCCTCTTAAGTTTTTTGACGGGCTAACCGGCCCAGCCCGTCCGTTTGACACCGCTAGTGCCCATCCCTAGCGTGCGCTCTTGCTCATGTTTGACTTTGACCTGCAGCTGACGTGTCGGAGAGAACAAGGTGGGACCGACTGACTGACGTGGAAATGGCATATCCAACGTCACACCCCCCCCCCCCCACGTTCTAATCAAGGTAACCAGTCGTACACACGCATCCGGTAGAGAAACCCAACAAAATTCTATTAAAACAAACGCCATGAATTTTTCTGAAATTTGGCTGCGGCCTAATATGTTACGGGGGGCGTTTTTGGTTGCACATTAAATTGTTATATATGTCTTTTACAAAATTTTATATTAAATTAAATTTAAAATAAACAACTATCTAAAACCTTTCCGGATATGTTAACGAAAAGAATGTCACTTATATACGATGTAAGAGATAATAAGGAAAGAAAAAATGTCTTGTCTCTTTTTATTTAATAAAAAATGTTATATAAATATATTTTTGTTATAATCACTGATTATTTTTATTATGTTTTTTTATATAAAATTTTTTATCACTGTTTATTTTTGTTTTTTGCCGACTCTTTATATGTAACTTTAATCGCAAAAAAAACAAAAAAAATCTTAACAAATCACCAAAAACATTAGACAGTGCCTTTTTTGCATAATTTTCCAGGCAGGAAGGAAAGGAATCCTTTCACTGGAATATTAGAAAGTCGCGTATAACAAACACATTTAAGGAGATTTGGCATCATAAAATTTCGAGAATAAACCTATTTTATCTCTTAAATGTTGAGGATGAACCAAATTTATGGTCCGAGTTATCTCGATACCAAACAGTCCCTCAAAGTGATTTATTATCTTTCTATCGAAGTACAGAAAATCAAACCCCTGAACATAGGGCATCGAGAATTTGGCATCATTCTTCTTTTGGTCCCTCCTTTTGTAATATTCAGGTCCTTTTACAAAAAGTAAATATTAATTCCTCCCCCCCCCTCTGTTTATATGCTCGTTGAACCCTCCTTCCCCTTGCCCTAGCCGCCAGTCTCTCCCCCTCCTCATTTTTCTCTCGCGCTCTCCCCCCCTTCGGTTACGCCTCTGCCCCCCTCTCTCCCGACGCGCTCGGCCCGCGCGGTAGAGCCCCCCCCCCCTCGCCCCGTGGCTCTCTCCCCCCCTCCGGCGCTCGGCCACCCGGCGGCCTCCAACCCCCCTTGACCTCTGCCTCCCCCCGTGCCCGCACCGCCCCTTCCTCTCTGCTGTGCCGCCGCCGGTGCGCCTCTGGGGTGCCAATGCACCTTCCCACCGTCCAGAGTGCTACGGTATGCCTTTTATTTTATTTTTCACTCCCCCACATCTATTCTCTTGTGCTTCCAGCGATGCTATACCTATCTACATTTGTATGCTTGCGGCTAGCGTCGATTGAGGGAGAAATCTTTGTTTAGCCGGTCCAAGCCTTGTATCGGCTCCGGATCGATTTGTCGACGTCATTCCGAGTGGCATCCGGACATGTCTATTATCACTAAATTTTTATTGAAAATATTTACATGACTTGTAGATAATAATGAAATAGATAGATGTGTGATTTAGAGAGTGAAGTTATCTTTAGTTGTCTATTTTGATTTATTTAGTATGTAATTGCAAGTCAATTAGTGATGATCGTATAATTAGCTCTATCATAGTTAATTGATTTTATTCTTGCACGATATGTGGTAAACCTTGATTATTAATTGTCAACCCTATAGATTATGATTAGTTCTCTTAGTCCTTGATTTATATCGTGCTTAATGTGGTAGGTTAATCAAATTAGAGAGAATCCGATTTAATTATTAAATCTGAATTTTCTTGCAACACTATCAATCTTTCGTATTGTGGTTATTTTAGGGGTCTACGTCATGTCGATGTTGGCATAGCATGCTTATGTATAGAATGTCGTTTTGTTTAATCATGATAGATAGCGTGCTAGTAGCATGAGCGTCAAGTATCATGTCTACGTGTGTCTTTTGTTAGATTGTGAAAATGCATGGTTTACTAGCTTGTCTATTGGCTATCATGGTGGTAGGGTCTTCAATTTAAATGTGATAGTTTGTCATCGCCAATTTGTTTCATATTGTATGAGATTGATCATTGCATAGTATGAGATGCATTGTGATGCATGTGTGCATTAAAGAAATTTAATGAGACCGAGCTATCTTGGACTAGTAGTCGTGTCCGTGGGCGGCGGAGCTTAGAACCGTGCCCGGTGCATCCTTCGATCCCGTATCCCGCGGGTTATCCTAAGTGCCACCCCCGCCTAGGTGCACTACGGGATTTAGCTTAGCTATACAATTACTCTATATATGGTAGATACGGTCATAGCTCGTCGAGATCGCAAGACGACGTTTTCCTTGCGAAAAATGAAAATGTTGATGTTTCATGTAGTGGATAGATGCATCGTAGAGTGGTATTAGTGTTAGTATTTATGTAGTGTTCATTAGCTCATTTAAGCATACATGTTTTGTATGATATGCATGGTAAGTCTTTAGTTAGTGTTGCATTGCATAACCTCTTCCTCATACTTTATATATTTGTGAGAAGCCCTCTTTGGTCTTAGTTGTGGGTTGGTTATGGTTGTATGTCAAAAAATTTGTGGAATGCCAACTTTCATATATATATTGTTTAGTTTTATATGGTATATATATCAAGTGCAGGTTGGGTAACGTATATGTATCATGTTAGGGCCTTTGGCTATCCAATTTGGTGGATGATGGGATGTCTGCGAGTCGTTATGACTCACTCCAATCCTCTATTATATTTTTTTCAGGATATCAGGTTTAGCGCAGCAGAAGCTTGGTGGTATGGACTCCAAAAAAATAATTTGAGCGATTATTGTGCAATTTAGACCGGTATCTGAATACTTAGATTAAATTTTTATTCCGTGATTTGTGATAAATGGTTAGTGTTAGAATTGTGAACTGGGACCCCCCCTGTCTTCGAGTTTTTCCAAACCGATGTGTTTTTGGGGGTTGTTTCCCCGGTTACGTCGCCGGATTGTTTTCCGTTGTGCAGGTTGAAATCCGGGTCGTGACACCTTTGATCCCCCTTTTTTTTGGTTTATATTCTTATTCCGATTCTTCCTAGCAAGTAAGATGTTCCATATTAAAATGCTGCCTTTTTTCTGTTTGCTTTAATCCTAAGATTCTCTGGGGATGCAAACTAGTCGAGTAATACGTATTGTTCAAATTTATCACGTTTATATCTGCACGAGTTCGAGTTCGAGTTCGAGTTCGAGTTCTTAAAAATATGCTCGATGTTCCTTGGTTCTTTATTTGATTGAGTTGAGTTCAAACAAATATGTAGGCTCATGCATGTCGCGGACAAGCTAGAGTATAATAACTATATATTTTTTTATATTTTAACTCAATTTAAGCTTATTTGTGAAATTCGAATTTGTACACAGTTATGAAACTCAATATATGCTTAAGTTCAAATTAAATATTATTTTAAATTATTTTATATATTTAAGTGAGATTATATAATTGTTGATGTTCATAATTTAAGTATGTAAATAAATATTTTTAACCAAATAGGGCATTAATGTAACCATACCTAGTGCGCACAAATATTATATTTAATAATAATTATGGGACTTGTTAGATATTAGTCTTTATAATTATTCATATCCACATAAAAATAAAAACTTACGAAATACTTAGATCTCTTGTTTCTAAGAAATAAAGTTTCTACCACCGGAAAACTCTTTAAATAATCTTAATTGAGATTTTTAATTCTTGTACGATGAAATTACTCTCTCTCTCTCTCTCATATTATCACTATCTATCTTCACTCCTACACTCTTTTCGTCTGTCTAGAAAAAGAGGATATTTTTATCAAAAATTTTAGAAATTAACGATGACATTTTTGGGGTGTTGTTTACTCCCAATCAGCCTGTGTTGAGTTTTTTATTTAATAAATATTATCGTAAAATTTAATAAATAAAAAATACTATAAATTTGATATATTTTAATTTGAAATATATTTTGAATAAACAAAAATGATATTTTCAATAAGTTGTGATAAAAATGTTGAAGCCAGTTTGACTCGTTTTAACATGCTTCGGCCAGTTAATCGGTCCATTTATGAATGACAAGTCGAAACTTTAAACTAGATAGTGGCTCTTGACTGACCCGGCCCACAATCCCGTGAGCTAACCCGACCCATTGCCACTTCTAGAAGGAAGGGAGGCCAAGCCATGACCTATTGACCTGCTAAGGAGGACATCACCTTCTAGGGGGGAGAAGGGCCTGAAGGGGTGGTGGCTGAGAAGCACAATGGAGATGGTTAATGTTGTTGGTACAGTAGACAAGTTTTGGGGAAGAAGTCAGACACAATGGAGAAGGTATTAGGAAAATGCACATTTCTTGATTTTTTTTATAAATTCAGATTTTTTTTAAAACCATTTGCGACAATTTATTCCATAAAGTCAATATTTAACTTTTAAGGAACTACTTGTTTTCAAATAATTTAATATAGTTTTTTATTTTTGAATTTTTAAAGAAGACTTTCTTTTGGATGATACATTTATAGCTAATATTAGAACTTTATTTAAATTAAGCCAAAGCAAATATCATGCTATATTGCTCATACTTAGCATCTTGTGTTAGATGAAGCCCATGTAAAATTAAGTTAGTTCACATGAATGAACCAAAAAGTTAGATCATCCTATATTCTCTTATGGCCTGTTTGGCACCCAAATTTTTTGGGGATAAACCAGGTTTATCCCCTAAATTTTGGAGATAAACCTGGTTTATCTCTAAGTTATCCTCATACCAAACATGCCTGGTACCATAAAATTTTGAGGATAAACCTAAGTTATCCCCAAGTTATCACCGTACCACACAGGGCCTTATGCCCTGTTTGGTTAGAGTTTCATTTTTGGTACTATATTAATATTGATATTAATATTTTCAAATGTTGAGGCCCTGTTTGGTAACACTATTTGACACCTCTATCATTATCGATTTTAAAATTGATATTCCTAGTAATCACTAAGAAGTGTTTGGTTAGTAATATCAATTTTGAAATTGATAGTGAAAACAAAACACATTATGTAATACAAATGTCAACTTGTATCAATTTTGATATTGATACTTCAACCTCTAAAATTATCAATATCAATATTGATATAGTATTAAATTTAAAACTCTAACCAAACGGGCCATGAAGTATCAATATCAAAAGTAATACAAGTTGTCACTTATATTACATAATATGTTTTATTTGCACTACCAATTTTAAAATTGATACAATTAACCAAACACTTCTTAATGGTTTCTATCAATATCAATTTTAAAATTGATAGTAATAGAGGTACCTAATAGTGTTACCAAACAAGGCATTAGTGATCTTCTTGTGTTATTCAAATATAATTAGCTGGTTTAGATTTTTGTACTAAAAGATTACATAAGGTTAATATTTATGAACCCAACTATCTAACCGAATGTGCCACATCTCAGATAGAATACACACAGTAAAAAATTTGACAACATAATTGAGAAAATAACTCCTCAAAATTATATTGATTTGGGAATAGATGAAAAAAATTAAATTGATAATTAAATAATTTCAAAATTTACAGTAAACTCTAATACATATAATTTAAATAACTCAAATATGTATCTAAAATATTAGCCAACTCTTCGACCAACTCTTTAAATTATAACTTTACAACACTCTTTAAAATATAAATTCACAACACTTTTCTTGTGCTCCTATGATTACTTAAAAAAAGTTAAAATAAATAAGGTGAGTAACATGAAATTTAATTAGCAAGTCCATCATAACTACTTCCACTTAAATAACTCAAATAATTTCAAAGATTACAGTAGATCCCAATATATATAATTCAAATAACTCAAATATGCATCTAAAATATTACTAAACCATTTGACTAGTTCTTAACATTATAAATTCACTACACTTTTGTTGTGCTACTATGATTACATAAAAATTGTTAAAATAAATAAGGCGAGATGTAAAACTTGGTAAGTTCCTCACAACTACTTTAACTTACCTTTACGGCCTGTTTGTTTACAGTATTAAGTACCTGTATTGATATCAGTTTTAAAACTGATATTGATACTTTGTATCAATGGGTGTTTGGATACCAATATTAATTTTAAAACTAACAGTTAAAAAAATTTTCATTTTTAATACAGGTGAATACCTGTATTAAAAATGATACAGAGAGGAGCCTGAGCCGGAGCCGTCGCCCCCCCTCCCCTCCCCCCCCGCCGGAGTCCCCCCCGCTCCCGAGGAGTCCCCCGCCGGAGTCCCCCGTCGCCCCCCCCCCCCCGCTGCGGAGAGGGCCCCCCTCCGAGCGGTGAGGCATCCAAAGGCAGTAGCTCTCCGCCGGGATCCCTTCCAGCTCATCCACCTCCGACGACGCCGCCGAGGAGGAGGAGGCCGACGCGTAGGGATGTTCCCTGTCCTCCATCATCAGCTTCCTTAGGGGAACCCGAGCGCGCTTCTCGGCATGATCGTCGGCCGCGGATCCCTGGTTCTCCCCTTTTTGATGCTCGATCGCGGCCTCGCCAACGACGCGGCCGCGGTTGAAGATCGGATAGAAGGGAAGGATCCGGCCATCGGAGAAGATTTCGTCCGCCGAGATGGCCTCGAGGCCCTCGAAGGAGTTCCCGGGGAGGGCGGCGAATTCGAAATCCTCGCTACCACCGTTGTCGCCCTCGTACCCTCCGGCGCCGTCCAGCGCGTGGCGGAACCCACGGAAGGAGCCGAAGGCAGAGGAGGCCTCCCGCGGAGGCTCCTCCTCCAGCGCCGGCCACTCGTCGGGGCCGATCTTCCTGAAGCTCGGGGTGGGAGCGCATCTCCCTCTCCGGCCGGTACCGACGCCGACTGCATCTCGCCGGGAACAGGGGAACGCCGACTGCATCTCTGCGCCCCCGCTGCGGAGAGAACCCCCGCTGCGGAGTGATTTTCATATTGGTATTATGTTACCAAACATGTAATATCAATTTTAATATTGATATAACATTACCAAACATTTAAAAAAATTTAATACTGTCACTTTTGATATTAATATTACATCTTCTGAGAATATCAATATCAAAATTGGTATTGTATCAATTTTGATACTCTAACCAAACAGGCCATTAGGTAGTGACATATTTATGATAAATTGCAATATGGTATGACTTTCAATTCTACTTCAATCAGGACATCAAATCTTACTTTGATTAAGAATCCCTCTCAATCTGAAAACTGGCTCCTATCTTTTATTTCCTATTAATCAAATACCTAATCTTGATATGATTGCAATAAGAGTTGAAAATTCTGTTTCATTTTAGAAACTAATTCATAGTTTTCTATTTCTTTTTTTTTATTTTTTATTTGTTAAAACCTTCTTCCACATATTGTTATTTACCCCCAAGTCTGATTAGGATCAGGATAATCATACTTTGAAAACCTAATCTAATATTAAGATTGATTAATATTTTTCTAATTCATTTATTTCTTTACCTAGAATACCCTGTCGTACACATAATGCACTTGTCTATGGCCTCCACATGGCAGAAAAGATGTATCCGGAAGTAAAGTCTAATCATACTGTTTGAGATGTATTAATTCGTTATCAGAGAAAGCCTGGGTGCCTTTCAAATTATCATAGAGTGAGAGATTATTTGCAATTTTTACATCTATTGTGTGGTAAGGCAATAATCAGACATAATCAAATGGTAAAGTTGACGGGGGTAAAATAGACATTTCACACGGCAGTCACCGTGATGGGACGGCCACTCACCCTTTCCGTGACGTCGCTCCACTTTCTCCGAAATTCATTATTTATTTACGTTAATATGCGTAAATATAATAATGTTTACTGGCGCCCATCTCCAACCGTTACTTTACTCCCCCCCGACAATCTTTCGCCACGTGGCCACATCCTTACCGTTGCTCCACGGAGGTCAAGACAGACCTAACCCGAAGAAGCGCCCTTGCGCCTCGTGAGGCCTGACACGTCGGAAAACCTGGATTTTAGAAAACATGCAAAAAATGAGTTTCCGCCGCTGTTAAATACCTCCGCGTGATTTGGCCGTCACGCTTTTCCTGTCGTGGGCCGTCCGTACGGCGCCGAAGCAGGGACTTGTGGGAAGCCACGTCAGGAGGGTGAACGAGGGGGGGTAGGGGGGTGGTAGTATCAGAGTTCTAATATTAATATATGTTTCCTTATTTTAATATTGATAGTCCAAAGTCCGAAGTCGTGATCGGTCCAACCTGCTCACCTACGCAAGGCCCCAAGCCACCGCATTCTCTCTCTCTTCAGATTCTCTCCGTCTCATCTTCCTCCTCCGTCCTCAGGGTCGCCGGCGAAGCCCCACGGCAAAGGCGGCGAGGAAGAGCGACGGCGAGATACTGGCGGACACAGGTAGAAGGGGAGAGATCGGAGCGGAGCTGTTGCTGCCGCCGCCGCCGCCGCCGCCGACTCACGGCCACGGGCTTCTATAAGTCCGCCTTACCGTTACTTGAGGTCTCCTCACCCATGGATTTGACCGCTGTTGCTGCTGATTAACTGGTCGGGATACCCCTCCCCCCCTCGATCTGAGCTCCGAGCAATCCGGTTGCACCGCAGATGGCCGTGGAGGGCGTGGGAGCGGCTGCCGTGCCAGGTTCATGGGCGATAGCTTTGCTGGTGGCTGTGGTGATGGGAGTCGCGATGGGGCCTGCGGCGATGGTGATGGCGGCGGACGACGGGGTGAGGTGCCTGCAAGGGGTGAAAGACGGTCTCTCCGATCCACAGGGGAAGCTGAGCTCGACCTGGAAATTCGGCAACGAAAGCGTAGGGTTCATCTGCTACTTTGTCGGTGTAAACTGCTGGAATCCGCAGGAGAACCGAGTGCTGGATCTGAAGCTGCCATCCATGGGGCTCGGTGGCCAGATCCCTTCGTCCCTGCAGTACTGCAACTCCATGAATAGCCTCGACCTCTCTGGAAACGAGCTTACCGGGACCATCCCGGCGGGGCTCTGTGCGTGGTTGCCCTACCTCGTCGTCCTGGACTTGTCCAATAACCAGCTCTCCGGACAGATCCCCCCGGACCTCGCCAACTGCAGTTACCTCAACACGATTCTGCTCTCCGGCAACCGCCTCTCTGGACCCCTTCCAACCCAGCTGGGTAATCTGCCCCGACTCAAGCGCCTATCCGTCTCGCACAACAGCCTATCAGGCACCATCCCCTCGTCTTTTGCCTCCTTCGACCCCGCTGACTTCGAGGACTCCGGCCTCTGCGGACGCCCCCTCAGCTCCAGATGTGGCGGCCTCGGCCGTAAAAGCCTCATCATCATCATCCTCGCGGGCGTCTTCGGCGCCGCAGTCTCTCTACTCCTGGCCTTCGGTATATGGCGTTGGTGCGTCGTGCACCCTGCTGCTAAGAAGAGGAGAGACAGAATGGCCGCGGCCGAAGCCGCCACAGGTGGTGCCCTCAAGGAGGACGACGGCGGCTGGGCGGAGCATCTGCGTCCTCACCGCCTCGAGCAGGTCTCGCTCTTCCAGAAGCCTATCGTCAAGGTCAAACTCTCCGATCTGATGGCCGCTACCAACGATTTCGACCCAAATAACATCATCTCGTTCTCCAGCAAGGGAGGTACCACCTACAAGGCCATCCTTCCAGATGGGTCGGCGCTGGCCGTGAAGCGGCTGCACGCCTGTGTACTCCCGGAGAAGCAGTTCCGTGCAGAAATGGGCCACCTAGGGAAGCTGCGGCATCCCAACTTGGTGCCGTTGCTGGGCTTCTGCGTCGTGGAGGACGAGCACCTTCTGGTGTACAAGCACATGCCTAACGGCTCCCTTTTCTCGATGCTGCACTCTGACAGGGAGCCGCTGGATTGGCCGTCCAGGCTTAAAATTGGTTTAGGCGCTGCCAGAGGTCTCGCGTGGCTCCACCATGGTATCCAGCCCCCTATGATCCACCAAGGCATCAGCTCCAGGGTGATCCTTCTCAACGAGGATAACGAAGCTCGCGTCACCGATTTCGGCCTCTCGCGGCTTGTTGGGAGATCGGGTGACGGTGCCAACACGAGCGCCTTCGCTAACGGGGATTTTGGAGATTTTGGGTATGTCGCCCCGGAGTACTCATCCACCATGGTGTCTTCACTGAAGGGGGACGTGTACGGTTTCGGTGTGGTTTTGCTGGAGTTGGTAACGGGACAGAAGCCTCTCGAAGTGGTGAACAGTGCCGGCGAAACTTTCAAGGGAAATCTGGTGGACTGGGTGAACCAGCTTTCAGCCGCAGGACGGATCATTGACGCTGCGGACAAAAACATATGTGGAAAGGGGAGTGATGGTGAAATCGTGCAGTTCCTGAAGGTCGCTTGTGGTTGTGTGGTCTCCAGGCCCAAGGAGAGGAGCTCCATGTACCAAGTTTTCCAGCTGCTGAAGGCCATCGGGGAAAACCATGATTTCTCTGAACATGTTGATGAATTCCCGCTCATCTATGACAAAGATGATCAGGAGACGCAATAGAACCTCTTACCAGGCTCTTTTGATCCCTTCATCTTGAGGTACATGTGGCGATATCAAATCGGTATCTTGATGATGCAGCGTTGTGACAGGTTTTATTTAAGGTATTATGCATTCATCGTGCTCTTTGGGCTTTACTTGTCAGTTCACATGTTTATGACATTGTTGTATTATTACTAAAGTTGCATTATCTGTAGCTCGTGCTGTAGCTTCTTCATTTTCACAACTTGTAATGGTAGCGGAGAAGAGCACAACAGCTGTAACATACTCCACGATGTTTATTTTTGCTTCTTTGAAAGCAATTTTATTGTTTCTTTTTTATGTATTTCATCACACTTAGTTTGTTTCACATTTGGCTTCAAATTCTATGCTGTTACTATGTACCCTGGGGGCATCTTATTAATTATTCATTTATTTGTTGAAGCCTCCGAGGTGTTTTTATTACTTGATGATCAGGTTCTTTTCTTGCTTATCTTAATTTTATTTACATTTTTCATACTTATATTGTTCTTCTATTTTATTTTTTACTATGATAATGTAATAGTCTTAAAACTCTTAATGCTCAGTAATTTTCTGCAATGCTTTTATGACCTCTTGCTCTCTCCTGATTAATGCCTTTTGGTACATCATGCTATGGAACTGTTATGATGTGGTTTATGGTCTCTGATTAATGCCTTTTGGTAATTTGCATTTTGCCTAAACCAGTTATTTCTCGCTGAACATGTTGCGGTTGGCTGTGTTCGTGGCTTGGTAAATTAGTTAACATTGCTTCTCATTTATTTAGTAACAGCAATATAGTTTGGTGAAGTTGAATTCATGACAATTTGCAACTGTTGTTACCCGGTTATATCTTCTTTTTTGGATAGAAGTGGTTGGCACGAACATATTTATAAATGAAAAGGAGTTGTACAGAGATAGAAGAAATTCTTTTTCTAAGATGGCTGATGCCACAATACAATAATTAACAAAAAATGAAATGATTACAAGATGGAGAAAAAGTGGAGACTACAATCCAGATGGTACTAGTTGAAAACAGAACAATACAAAGAACTGCTTGCAAGTGAGAAATTTCTCCACATAGGAAGCCCAAACCATATAGGAGCCTGAAGATGCAAAAGTCCAGTCTTCGACAAAAAGCGATCCGTTGTAATATCATTGAAGGATTCTCAAACTGTTCTTCAATGACTCCTATTTTGTGAACTCCAAATGGACCAAAAACTAGCCTCAAGTCCGCTCTCCAGGTATTTCTTTGGTTCCAAAATTTATCAACGATACTACATCATCCTACTAAGACCATGGTAAATTTTCGCTTCTAAAGGGTGAGTGTCATAGCGAGTTAATGATACCACATCTAAGAAATAGGTGGTTAGTATCTCTTGTAAAGTATCCATAGAAAATTCACTTAGAGGATTGAATAAGAAACAATCTCTAGATCGGGTACCTGGTTGGTAATCTGCCTTTGAAAACATTCTACAAAAACAACCTAATTTTGAAGGGAAGCCATGGACTCTACATCTATGTTATCGAAGGCATGAGGTGGTGTTGGCGTACATTTTTTCAAACAAAAAAAGAAAAGAGGAAGAGAATGAAGAAAAGCAAGGCAGCCTGGCCTAGAAGATGGGCCGACAGCCCATTAATTGGCCACAATTGGGCCCAATTAAACACCCCAGCTGTAGCACAGAATCCAGCCCACAATTGGCACAAGTCAAGCCATGTACAGGCCATATGCGCTGCCCACAGGAGGGCCTGGGCCTCTTCTCAGCCCGCTGGCCCAGAAGCCTGCCCAATTGGGCCGGGCCCACTTCAGCAGCAAGGCCATCAAGGCCCAGCCGCACCCACCTTGCCACCTCAGCTCCTGGGTGCGCACCCAGCTGCCAGCACAGCCCCCCAACAGTCACTTGAAGGAGAGGGAAGGCCAAGAGACAGCCAGTCAATCAATGTAATTAAGTGGAGTAACTTCCATGGGGGAGGCCAAGAGACACCTGCGCACACAACTCCTGGCTCTCCATCTCCCATCCTCACTCCCTATAAAATGAAGGGGGACGCACCAGCCAAGGGGGAAGAGGTTGGAAGCGCCGACAGGCTGCCGGACTGCTACCCCAGAGCTGCTGCCATTTGCGCCAACAACCTGCTGCCGCCAGAGGGAAAGAAGGAGAAGAAGGAAAGAAGAAAAAAGGTAAAGAGAACTGCTGGGTGCGCCCATACAGCCCCTTGATGGGGTCTTCTTTTTACTTATTCCAGACCCATCTCCTGCCCTCCATAGGCCCGTAGGGATCAGCCTGTATAGCCCATGTTCGGACCCAGGTCAAACCCTCTAAAAACTCCCTTGCGCAGGCCTATTCCAGTCCATGGTTGACCCATAATCAGGCCCATGTACAGGCCCCTGCTGCGAGCCCATGGCCTATCCCTGCTCAGACCCATAATCAGCCCCTGTTCAGGCCCATAATCAGTACATGTTCAGGCCCCTAGAGCAGGCCACCTGCTGGTCCAATCCCAGCCTTGGCCGACCCCCAGCATAGGCCATTTGCAGCTCACCTAGTAAACCCCCCTACACAGGCCCAAGAGAGCCCATAAGCCTGCCCATTTGCCTGCCCTCCTCGCAGCCAAACTCAAGCCCCCGTGTGGCCTAACTAAACATACTCTATAGGCCTGAAGCAAGCCTCATCCTGGACCATCTCCAGCCCTCTTGCAGCCCACTCAAATCCCCCCTGAGCTGCACCTTTTTTGGCCCATTGAGCACCCCTTTAGCAGGTCATCTCCTAGCTGTCTGCGCACCCCATTTCAGGCCCAAATCCGGCCCCAATGTAGCCCACCGGACAACCCCTGCTGCAGGCCCCTGGCCGACCCATGTTCAGGCCCATAAGCAAGCCCATTTGACAGGGCCATCACCCAGACCCCACAGCCCCCTGACCGGTCTCCAAAGACCAGATCCGGGTCCGGCCATGTTACCCTCTGTACAGGCCTGTTAAGTCCCTCCAATCAGACCCCAACCAGAGCCTGAATTGCCCTCCCCTGTAGGCCCATTTCGGCCCAATGTAGCCATGCCAAAACACCCCTCTGTGGTTCATTGTGAAGGCAGCGGTCCGGAAAAGGTCCAAGCAAGAAGGCAGTAGCCAGAGGTGGGCCGGCTGGAAGGTGACGGCCCGGCACCCCTTGGAAACCGTCCGACGGGCCAAGGGCATAGCCGGGTGGCCTTCCAAGCCGGTCCAGCCAGCAGAACAGCAGCTTCCAAGCCGGTCCAGCCAGCAGAACAGCAGCTTCCGAGCAGGCCCTTCCGGCCCAAGGACAGCCCAAGATAGGCCCGGCGGGCCTATGAAGATTGAAGGCCGGCCCGGAACGCCGATGGAATTGAACCGGCCTCCATGGCCTATGTTTCAAAAAGTGAACAAAATAAAATCCAGAAATAAAACTAAAAAGAAATGGACGACTCCCCCCGGGTCCGCCCCGGAATGTCGATCCGGACGGTGGCGCGGGCATGCTCCCGTAGCCATCGGTTCCTTCCCCCAATTTTGGCTAAGTCACTGACTAGCCTTGTTGGATGGGTAAACTTCATCACATTAGAAATCTGTCGGTATACCGTTGTAATGCCGAAATTTTTCTAAGGTAGTGAAGGACCTAAATTGGGGGAAGGGTCATCACTTATTGTACACCGATGTACCTCATTCATACTTCAATGAAATAAATTCTAAGTCAATTCGATGCATGGAAATGGGCACCGACTGGCAGCCCAATGGGCCCGATCAGATGCAAACTGCCAAAAATCAAATGAGCAGAACTCTTTTACAAACAAAAAAAACTAATAATAAAGCAATGCAGGTCTGAAATGGGATTTTACTGCCAGCCCGCTGCGAACCCTGTCTAGGCCCATGGCTGCCCACCTGAAATCACCTGCGCAGACTTCAGTCCAGGCCCATGAACAGCACCCTGTTCGGCCTACTTGCTGCCCCCTTTTGAACCCATGCGCCAGGCACAAATCTAGCCCAAATCCTGCCTGCGGTCAGTCCTTTCTGTCTGGCCCAAACCGGCCCATTTGCAGGCCTATGCCCAGAGCCCAAAAACAGTCTCCTTTGAAACCCAGTTTTCAGCCCATCCAGGACCTCCTGAACAGGCCCCTTTGTGGCCCATTCAGCCAACCGCCAAACAGGCCCCCAACCGGCCCACTTGCAGGCCTATGCTCCACCCCTCCGAAGCTTACCTAAAGCCGGTCTAGAACAGGTCTTCAGGCGACCCATTTTCAGGCTCATGAGCAGCCCATCTAGCAGACCTCCAAATAGGCCCATATCAGCCCATTTGCAGGCATATGTCCAGAGCTTAAAACCAGTCCCTTTGTGACTCGGTTTCAGCCCATCTAGGACATCCCAAACAGGCCCGTATTCTGGCCTATCAGCAGGCCCTTTTCCAGATCCTAAAACCAGTCCCCTTGTGACCCGGTTTCAGCCTATCCAGGACATCTCAAACAGGTCCCCGACCGGTCTATTCAAAGTCATCTGAACAGACCCCTAAGCAGGTCCGACGCTGCCCTTGCTCAGCCCACGTTCAGGTCCTAAGACCGGTTCCAAACCAGCCCTCTGTCCAGGCCCATCTCGGCCCATCTTAATCCATTCACTCCAACCCCTTTGTGGCCCGGTGAAATCCCAAACCAGTCCTTAAACAAAAAAAAAATCAGATTTTGATCAAATTTAAAGCAGATGAAGCTCAAAAATCAGAAAGAATCAAAGTCATCCAAAAATGACAAATAAAACAAACCCGAACAAATCGGTTTGCATCTGATCGGACCCAAAAGGCCGCTGCCCTTTTGAGTTCTTTACTTTATGTTGTGGATGTGCATATCTCCGAAAACAGGTTGCCGCGACGGTTAATCAAAGGCGTTCGAGCCGTTGCTCGATGTAAGTTAACGCCGGATACTCGCACCATCCGGCGGAGAAGGGTCAAAAATGAAATTTTCAAAGAACCCGAACCTCGGTTCTAATATTTTTAAACTATCACCGGACTACCTAATATTCTCAGGATACCACATATTTTCCTAGAAAAGTCCGGGGATGTCTTTCTTTCTAAAGAACAGACGCAGAAGAAAAAGAGGTTCACACAGGTGGTTGAAACAAGGGACCCCTCACCTCTTCCAAATGCCTCACCCCATCGCCTCCAATGATGGTGGTGATCTGGCCACTGCCGCCGCAACACTGTGGGCAAGCTGAGAAACCAGCTCTTCAGGCGGTGAAGAAAGAGCCTGCGGGTCCATTTTGAATCCCGTAGGCCTGATACCGAGTCCACAACCTGGCAGATTACAGCCTAGACAAGTGAGGCGGTTGCTTCTATTAGCATAGCTCCACATTGATTTCCACCAACATACCTTAATACCACCAAGATTTAGCCTTTGACTGGATGATTTGACAGAGAAAGCTTGCTGCTACTGTGTAGCCATATAAGGTTGTCCTCCTGGGTCACTAAGCACCTTTGATCTTTGAGAAAGCCTAACAAATCTATGAAGTTAGTAATTTCCTTTTCTTTTAAATCTCTTTTGAATTGTAGAGACCATTTGTCTCTCTTGCCCCAAGGGACCTGACACTTGCATCCTCATTGGTAGCAATTCTGCTACGCCTATGAACCTAAACATTCAGAGGTGTATGTCCCACCCAAAGATTTGTTTAGAATAATATCTTTCTCTCATTACCTTATGCCCTGTTTGGTTAGAGTTTCATTTTTGGTACTATATCAATATTGATATTAATATTTTCAAATGTTGGAGTATCAATATCAAAATTAATACAAGTTGACACTTGTATTACATAATATGCTTTGTTTGTATTGCAAATTTTAAAATTGATACAATTAACCAAACACCACTTAATGGTTCCTATCAATGTCAATTTTAAAATTGATAGTGATAGAGGTACCTAATAGTGTTACCAAACAGGGCGTTAAGCAACTGAGATAGAAGACATGAAGAAATCAGTGTGTTGGAGAATGCCCTTCCATATAGCCAAGAGTCTTCCATGGTGTCAAAAATTGGATATCCAACCATCGATGCTACATAATTTATACGTAAAGCAGACAATTCTAGTTCAACACGAGTCCATGCTGATATTTAACTTTTATATTCACTTGGTGACAAATGCATTCTAAGGACAAGAGTTATACTTTTTCTTCCCTTATCCCTTTTCACTGACAGCTTTTGCCAGCAATGTCCGGTGATCCTTGGATGACAGAAATTGGCACAGACAGCTTCTGCACAGCATTGGAACCTGCACAGCTCCCTTGTCTTCAGTGCACGAGAACATAGATCCAGAGATCCCCAGTTCATCCAATCATAACATTTTCTTCTATCCTTCATTGACATTGTGTGATCATTGCTGTGACCTCTTGGTGCACCTTTTCTCCGGATCTGTTGAGATCTTACCGCCACTACGCATTGCTAACTTCTGTTGAAGTGTCTCCTCCACCACCGTCCTTCTTCCTCATCCTTCTTCATCACCATTTCTGTTCTGCCATTCTCTATTTCTGAAAGGAGATCCTATAGTACATGAATAAGAAGCTTCTCAAGGGGGGGTCTTGGGTGTTGGAAGAAACAATCAATTCTGAACAGATCTGCTGAGGAACAATTTTAGAGAGTTTCTTTAAATTTTTTTTACTGTTCTGACCATGTTTTAAATATTCAATTTTAAGGGGTGTTTTTTGTAATTGAACACAGCTTTGTATAAAGAACCAACCATGTAGTTCCGAAAAAATGATGGTGAATAAAATATTTTTGGAGCCATTTTGGTGCATGTTCGTTCAGTAATGTTCGTCCAGTAGGGGTGCCTCCCCGGCTCTCCACCCCGATCGACCGAGGAGGCCTTCAACATCCTCACCTTCTGGCCAGCAAGCTGTTCTCTCCTTAATCTTCTCACCCTTCGGCCTTCGTGCCTTCCTCCTTCACCCACCTTTACAGGTCTGAATCATCTTCTTCCTTTGATCATTCTGTCAACACACTACTTTTGACACCAGAAGCTCTTTATCTTCAACAGTGCCATCGGTTTCAGCAACGTCTGGCAATCCCTGGACGACAGAAATCAGCACCGACAGTTTCTGCACAGCATTGGAACTGGCGCATAGGGCTGTAAATGGAGCGGATACGGAGCGGATATGGCATTTCCGAATCCGCTTCGCTAGTTAATTCGGATATCGGATATCCGCTCCGGTTAGCATTCGAATACGGAGCGGATCTTCACAATCGAATATCTCTCGAATATGGAGCGAATACGGATAATATCCGGTTCGAACTACGGTGGGGGAGGTGATGCGGCCCGAGCGCGCGGTGGGGGAGGTGATGCTCAGGGAGGCCCGAGCGCGCCCACAGCCTGGGGGATGCTCTGCTCGGGGGGAGGGGGAGCTGCCGGGAGGGGGCCGGGAGGAGGGCCGGAGCCGGAGCCAGAGGGGGAGCCGCCGGGGATGCTCGGGGGAGGGGGAGCCAGGGAGGAGGGCTGGAGCGGTGGAGCCGGAGGGGGAGACGGCGGGGGGAGGGCTGGAGCCGCGGGGGGATGCGCGGGGAGAGGGGGAGCCACCGGGAGGAGGGCTAGAGCGGTGGAGCCGGAGGGGGATGCTCGGGGGAGGGGGAGCCGCCGGGAGGGGGAGTCGCCGGGAGGAGGGCAGGAGCCGGAGGGGAGGCTCGGGGGAGGGCTGGAGCGGTGGAGCCGGAGGGGGATGCTCGGGGGAAGGGGAGGCTCGGGGAGAGGGCAGGAGCCGGAGGGGAGGCTCGGGGAGGGGGGGAGCCGCCGGCCGGGAGGAGGGGGAGTCGCCGTCGCCGTTGCCGGGAGGGTCGCCATCGCCATTGCCGGGAGGGTCGCAGTCGCCGGGAGGGATGAGCTGCCCGTGGTCGCCTCACCTGCTCAGGACGCCAACTCCGCCCGTCGCCTACGGGATGCGCCGATGCGGGAGGGGGAGTCGCCGGGAGAAGGGCCGGAGCCGGAGGGGGGGGATGCTCAGGGGGAGGGGGAGCCGCCGGCAGGAAGGAGAGTCGGGGGTGAGCCGATGAGGCCGCCGGTGATTAGGGATAGGATAGTCTGGTTTAAAAATCACCGTTGGATCTTATATCCAACGGTTCATGTCGAAGCGGATTTTAATCGGAGCGGATCCAGTGATTCCGAATCCGCTCCGTTTAAAATTCGGATAATATCCGAATCCGAATTTAATATTCGACGGAGCGACTTAATCGGATAATATTCGACTATCCGAATACCGGCGCAGCCCCCTCGATCGGTTTTCAGTGCACCAGGACATAGATCCGGAGATCCCCGGTTCATCCAATCACAACATTTCCTTCTTTCCTCCATCGACATTGTGTGAACATTGCTGGGACCTCTTAGTGCATCTTCTTTTATGAGTTCTGTTGAAATCTCACCGCCACTACGTGTTGCCAACTTCTGTTGAAGCGTCTTCACCACCGCCCTTCTTCTTCCTTGGCCTTCTTCGACATCGTTTCAGTTCTGTCATTCTCTGTTTCTGAAAGGAGATGCTATAATACAAGAAGAATCTTTTCAAAGGGGGAATTGCAACTACAGTGCCCCCATGGGCCACGAACCTCTCTTTTGTTTTGTCTTTTAGCGCTGGCCCTTATGTCTTCACGTGGATGGACCGTTTCCCTCAAATCAGCCCAAGCCAACTGAATGTGGGCCAGCCCGAACCCCAGTCCAGTGACAGACACCGACTTAGCTGGCCTAGCTGGCCGCCCAAGTGGTTCAGTGATTTTCTGGCTGTCCAACAACCTTGCAAGATTTGATGGTTTTAATTCATATCAGTTTTACCTTTCCTACATTAATAATCAGTTTAACCCAAATCGATTTAGTTAGCCAATTTTAGTTCATTTTAGCACTTTAATCCAACATCAACTTGGTATCAAAGCTTGGGATCAGCTTTTCTTGTGAGCCGATTCTTGGGATACTTGGGATGACTTCGGTATATAAATAAACTGCGAAGATCGAGATGCGGTTTAAAAACTCGATGACAAGTTTACTCCTGATAGAGGAGAATGATGGAGACCAATTTTTGAGAGTTTTAATAGAATTTCTTTTATGTTTTGTCCATGTTTGTAAATTCTTAATTTTAAGGGTTTTTTGTAATTGAACACAGCTCTATATAATGGGCCAACCATATAGTTCCAAAAAATGACAGTGAATGGAACTTTTGGACCGCTTTTAAGGTGTGTACGTCCAGTAGGGGCGTAGCCCCGGCTCTTTGTTTTCACTACCCCGATCAACCGAGGAGGCCTTCAACATCCTCACCTTCTTCATTCCTCCTTCATAGGTCTAAATCATCTTCCAGCTCAGATCATTCTGTCAACGCATGACTCTCAATGCCAGATGCACTTCATCTTCAACAGTGCCATCCGTTTCAACAATGTTCAGTGATCCCAGACGACAAAAATTGGCACCACAGCTTCTGCACAACTTCAGAACCTGCACAGCTCCCTCGATCGATCTTCGGTGTGCAAGTACACAGATCTGGCAATCCCCGGATTCATCCAATTGTGTCATTTCTTTCTCATCTCCATTGACATGGTGTGTACATTGCCATGACCTCTTGGTGCATCTTATTCTCTCCAGATCTGCTGAGATGTCACTGTCACTGCACGTTGCCAACATCTGTTGAAGCATCTCCACCACCACCACCCTTCTTCTTCCTCATCCTTCTTCATCACTGTTTCCATTCTGCCATCCTTTGTTTCCGGAAGGAGATGCTATAGTACACAAAGAAGAAACTTTTCAAAGGGGGCAGTCGAGGCTATAGTGCCCCCACGAGCCTCTCTTCTGTTTTGTCTTCTAGCGCTGGCCCTTTTACCTTCAGGCAGATGGACCATGTCGCTCAAAGCGGCCCAAGCCAACTTAACGTGTATCAGCCCGGACCCCAGTCCAGTTGGTTCAGTGATTTTCTGGCTGTCCGGCAGGCTTGCAAGATACGATTGTTTTATTTGATCTTGGTTTTACTTTTCCTGAATTAATAATTGGTTTAACCCTAATCGCTTTGGTTAGCCAATTTTAGTTCATTTTTAGCACTTTTAATTCTGGTTTACCCATTTCAGTCCCTCGTCAAGGTCCCATGGGGATCACCACCAATGAAGGCAGAAGGGAGGCTAATAGCTGCCTACATCTTTCCCACCTATTTTGGACTGGGAAGACAAATGGTCAGCGAATCCTATTCGGACATGAGGGTCCAATAACACAGGAAGTTGCGGATTCAAGCCTTTGGGACCCAATACCTGGGGAATAAAGTTGCAGATCCCCTATAGATATCGAGTCCACATGACCCAATATTTCATCTTCTCTGCATGAAACTGATTGGAAACGTTGGTGCAGCACAGGCACTGGGGAACAGCAGTGCTGGATGTACACCATAGGCCTCCCATCTTGTGCCCCTCTGCCAGTCACCCCTCAGCCAGCTGGCAGGCTGAATTTTTACTGATCTTATTTTTTATGAGTTTTTTAAACTTCAATAATAACCAAGCCAGGCCAATCCTGGGATTCTTTTCCTTCGGTGCATCCGATCTGATCCTGACCTGAGTTCCTTGCTCCTGCCTTCTTATGAGGCATCTAAGCACCCTGAAATGGCTGCCTTGGTGTGCCTCCATCCTATTATGCGTCTCCCTCCGCCCTGCACACGATCACATGGCGCCAGAAGAGAATGAATTCCTTCTTTTCCCTTCCTCTCCATCTTCAGAACCCGTTTTACAAATCCTCTATGCCAGCTGGTTCAAAAAGAGTAAATTTGTTTAGCATTGGCGTCAAGAAACTTAAAAGGGATTTGGATCTGTAAATGATTTTAGCAAGTTTGGTATTTATAATTATTCATGGTTCTAGAGATCTATGGGCAAGTAACGTGCGATGAGTGGGGGACGGTTTGCTTGAAAGTTCTGTTGGGCTTCAGCTCTTTAGGTATATCATATTGATTTGCCACTTTTTTGGTCCGGTAACAGTGTATGTCATGAACTATCTTATTGATATATCATAGCACCATTTATTGTAAATTTTTAAACTATATATTATAGTGGATGAATTGCTTTCGATCTTCGTGGAGGGAAGCATTATAAAAACATGTGCAATGACCTTGTTGGTCGTTTGAAATGTATGTTTTACCCAGCAATGCGTTGGTTGTTTTCACGTGAGGTTGCCTTTCCATCACATGCAATTTTAGCATTATTGTTACCAAGGAATAGTCGGGGGTCGGCCCCGGGTCGGTCGGCCCCAAAACCGACCCGGGTCGGTTGGGGTCGCGACCCAGGTCGGGTCGGGGTCGGGTCGGGGTCGGGAAAAAATATAATAAAAAATTCAATTTAAAATAATAACCGGGTCGGGGGGTCGGGGCCGGGTCGGGGTCGGTCGGCCCAAAAAGCGACCGGGTCGGGCGACCCGGCCGACCGGGTCGCCGACCCGGCGAACCATGATTGTTACATATGGAAGTTCTAAATTTAAACCATGATTAGTAGGATAAACATAAGCGCGCACAAGTCTAATTAAAGTACTTGCACACGCCACACCGTATAAACTAACATCATCCTTTATACATATTACGACGTGGACAAACAACTGTGCCATCTCTTTATTTCATTTGACTTCGAGAAGTATGGACTTATTTCGCTAGTTCAAGGGCTCACCTCGCTCTGGTTCCATCGTATTCAACCGCGTGCGAGTCGGGATAAAACTTGACTCTGCATCAATCATCCTGATTCTGTAATTTTCCTTCACGGCACTTGTACATATGACCCTAGAGACCAAGTCAGGCATTGCCAGTTTCAATCCTAATCTCATGATTCCGTTACACGGATCAGCTGCCGTCCAGTTTTCGGAGCTTCGTTTAAGAACCCATCACCATGAAAATTTCTTGGAGCGGAGGAATAATTAATGTTACAAGAGAAGTCAATCTTCCGTTAATTGACGTCTGGATGCCCGCTTCTGCACAAGTGGGTTACGGTCACGTATCACCTGCGGAGGGTAAAAAATGAATGCTACTGACAAAATAGATCACAACGTTTTAAGATGACCAGCTATTGAACAGAAGTTTTACGGTCAAACAAGTTTCTTAATTACTCCTTTCCATGGAAAAATACCAACTTTTGGCATCTTGTAGAGTCGAACGAAATGGAATGGGTGCAGAGACTGCGAGGTTCAAAAGTTTGCTACTGCTTTAAACTTTAAAGTACTCCTGTCTCGCGAGTACTACCATTCAATGGTGATTTTGATGATTAGGGAGCTCCTTATTCTTACTGTATAGTTGAGTTTCCAGTTGAACTTGCATGAGAGCGATAGAGAGAGAGAGAGAGGGTACTTTTATTTTATTTTTTTCTTGAGGAAATCAACTCCCGCCCCCATGTTTCATGTTTGAATTATTTTTTGTCCCAACCATCCCATTCATTGTTTATTAATCCTACTATCATAAATTAATCAACTCCCGCCCCTACTGTACATTAACACCGCTAGACGACCTCACTTTGACGTTAACTTTCCCATTTTACCCTCTTTTTAGTACCGCCGGCCTGTTCTCTTAGTTCTGGTGCTGCGTTTCAACAGATATTTTGCCCGCCTTGCAGAACCATCCTATTCGTTTTATTTAATTAGTTAAAAATCAGTCAATGATAATGGGAGCTGAATAGTTTTTTTAAAACGCCATGTATGAACGTTGAATACTTCATGTTCAAAATCTGTTTACAGTGCATTATTTGATAAATATTGAACGGAGGCACGGAGCACGGAGGCTCCACCACACCCGACGCCCGGCCGGGTCTATCTTAATTAGCCTCATCAACCCCATCCAGGTCGGCGAGAAGCCGAGGGACCGCCGTCTCCGCCGTTTCCTTAAGACGATCAGATCCGTAGCCAAAATCTCCATTAAAGCAAACGGCGCCACCAAATCAACCGCCAGGAACGCAGCGCTAGAACCAAGCACCGTCATCGAGGGTTCAAGCGAGGATTTTGTGGAAGAGGGAGCTTTGGAAAGGGGAAGCCGTGCATCTGTCGCCATCGATCGAGGGTTTCTCGGAGGCCAGCCTTAGGGAAGGGGAAGACGCACCTGCGGAAAGGAGAAGCCCCACCTGTGGAAAGGAGAAGCCGCACGTCGGTCAGGAAGTTGCCGTCGAGGGTTTCGAGCGGAGGTCACCTCTCAGAAGTCGCCTGCGGGAAGGGGATAGCGCGCCGCTGGTGTCGCAACTCTCATCACCGCTTCTGTCGCGAAGGAGGAGTTCGATCGAGGGTTCCACGAGCCGCCTCTGTGTGGGTTCGATGGAGGGTAATTTAGGTTATGTAAATTATGGATCAAGTGACATAACGGAGGGGACATGAAAATTTTATTCAAGCAAACGTTGGGACTTTTAAATAAGTATGTAAACGGTGGAACTTTTAAAAAATTTTATGTATGTAATAAGACCTAGAATTAAAATCCCCTTTTACGAATGTTTGTACCAACCTGCACACAAGGTCTAGGTTTGTACTATCTTGACCAATGTATAAGACCCATATATGTAGGTATTAGGCCTCAAATTCTTCGGGTCCACCACTAATGAGCAAGAGCACTATTAGGCACTACGTGATTGGGATCGGAAGTAGGAAAATATGAGAATTCTATCAGCCTCTAGTTAGACTAAGGTGGCATTTGTTTAGTAATCCGAAAATTTAATGCCCTGTTTGGTAACATTATTAGACACCTCTATCATTATTAATTTTAAAATTGATATTGATGGTAATCACCTTGAGATGTTTGACTAATAGTATCAATTTTGAAATTTTCAGTGCAAACAACACATGTTATATAATACAAGTGTCAACTTGTATCATCTTTGATATTGATACTCTATCTTCTAAAATTATCGATATCAATACTAATATAGTATCATTTTTGATACTCTAATCAAACAGGCCGTAAACTCTTTATTTTATGTTTAACTTCTTAGTTCATGGTAAAATTAAGTAATTACTTTGATTAAGATGTTTGTATATTAATCAATTCAATGTTTACTTAAAAATATATTATGTATGCTATTTTTATTCTCAATGGAAGAGTATATCTTAAAAATAAAGAACTAAATTTCATGGCTTATTTTTAAGACGATCATTAAGAGATAAGAGGTACATTTAGGCTGCGTTTGAAAACGTTGAATGAACGTCTGAAATCTGATTCGGTCAGATTTCAGATATTTTATGTTGTTTGACAAAATGTCTGAGCTAATGTCTGACCGAACACCTGATATATGAAAAATGGTCTGAACGGTTCAGTCTTGACATGTAGCTTTGTTTACTTCAGACGTTTCTCTGCTCACATGTTGTGTGCAAAGACATGCACGTGAGTGATTAACTTTTTCATTTGAATATTCAAATCCAACGTTGGTGTTACGCCTTGTGCACATATTTGCTCTAAAAATAAATTTAATTTATTTTTAATAAAAATGATTGTATAGTAAATTAAAATTTTGATATAAACATATGATTTTACAATAAAATTTATTAAAATTTTATTTTATGATTATTACCAAAAAAAATTGTGTCAAACAAAATAAATCACTTATATGTTAATAAAATTAAATATTTTCTCACTTATTTAAAAATAAAATTTTAAATTAATAGTTTAATTTTTTCAAATTAAATTAAATCAAACTGTCACCTTATCCTTTTATTTAGAATAAGTTTAAAATATTAAAATTATTTAAGTAAGATATATGTATGTTAAAAGGAGAAATAAAAATCTAAAGACAATATATCAAATTTTATTAGCAATACAAACTTTATTACCTAACTCATTAATAAAAATATATATCGTTAAATTAGTTTGAGAAAACATATATTTATATATATTTAAATTTATGTATTTCTCATAATGTTCCGTGTAAATATTATATATATTAAATTTGTATATATTTAGCTCTTGTCTAAATAGTACTCATTCTATTAAGTTTTAACTATAATATAATTTTTATAAAAAAATTTATTAAAATATATTTTGACTTGTTATATAATAAAATTTAAATGTTACGTTCAAATTTTAAATTTTTTATATTTTTTATGAACACGTGCACACGTGATCCAAAAGTTTAATATAAAATTAGTCTAATTAGATGTTGATTTAGATGTTTTGTCAAACATACTTATCACTTGTATCTTAATAAAGTTAAGTACTTTTTGTTATCACATGTTAAGATATTAGAGATGAAATTAAGAGGTTAGATTTTCAGATTAAGTCTAATCAAACGCCACCTTAGCGAGGTAAGATTCAAAATCAAATGGCCAAACCTCTGTCCGAATCAAAAGTCTGATAAGCCCAAGCAAACACACACCACCAAAGGGAGTGTTTGATAAAACTTAACAAAGTTCTGATATGATATCTGATTTGGTAAGTTGTCAGATTTTTTGGCTGCGTTTGGATGAATCTCTTGAATATCATCTAACTGTATCTCTTAAATCTGATAAAACCTCTTAAAAATAGGTGGCAGATAATAACTTATTTTGTTTAGAGGTTGAGAGCCTTGACATGATTGTTCATAGTGGTCTACACACTTCAAGGTAGAATTGTCTTCTCTTCATTAATGACAACATCTTGATCAAATTAAGTACTTATCTTTGCCACAAACTAAGAGGTTAGATATATTGTGGCTCCATTTGTTTTTGGCTTAATTCATGTCTTACATCTAAATTGGTCATAGATTAGACAGTGACATCTTTGGTATAATTTGTGAATGTAACAGTAACCTTTTCATAAATCACGTGATTCACTATACGTTTTTTATCTGCAGAGGTAAATATCGAATGCCCTGTTTGGTAATGCTATCAGTGGCCGATATCAATAACAATTTTGATAATGATAGTAGCAGAGGTGATAAAATTATGCTTGGGTATTAGTTTTAATTTTAAAATTAACAGAACAAAAATTCATCGATGTCAATACAGATCCTGATGTGTATTGAAAGTGATAGAACTCTTCGGACGGAAGCCTTCACAACCCTCTCCGCCTGAAGCACCTCTCAACAGCCCTCTCCACTAGAAACGGAAATTGTCGTTGTTGTTTATTTCAAACTGTTGTTGCTGTTAATACGTAGAAAAATAAAAAATAGACCCCTTTAATTGTTAGGAGGCTATATATAAATATATATATATATATCAATTTATTATGCTATGTCTATATGAAGTATGGCCAACAAAATATGAGATTTTGACATTTCAATTTGTTGGAAGTGATCAACTTTGTATCATTTCTTTAGTTTTTGTTTTAATTTTATTACTTAAATTATAAAATTTTAAGTATATATTTATATTTGTGTGAATAGTATAAATATTTTTATATTTTAATAATATGTTTGATGGTAATGATAATTTCGACTCTAATCAATCAAAATATCTAATAATGATTTTGATATTAATATTATATTACCAATCACTTATTATCAATTTTAATATTGATATAATATTACCGAACACCTAAAGAGATTTGATACTATCACTTTTGATATTGATACTCTATCATCTTAAAAAATCAATATTAAAATTGATATTGTATTAATTTTGATAGTCTGACCAAACAGGCCGTAAGATTTTATGTTTCACAAGAGAAATTAGAGAGAATTAAGACTTTAAAAATTTTATTAAGTCGGACTTATTTGTTTTGACTTAATTGATATCCAATCTCTAAATTGGTCAAATAGTAGACAATGAGATCTGTTGTAAGATTTCTAAATACAACATTAATTTTTTCATAAATTACTTAATTTTAAGTAATTCACTGTAATTTTTAAATTTTCAGAGGTGAATAATTAAAATTTTATGTTCCAAAAGAGAAATTAGAGATGAAATTAAGAATCAAGACATTTCATTGAGTCCCGAGGCCTCTTTGTTTTGCCTTAATTGTTGTCTAAACCTTTAAATTGGTCAAAGATTATACATTGAGATGTATGGTAAAATTTCTTGATGCCATAGTAACTTTTTTGTAAATCATTTAATTACTATAATTTATATTTTTAGAAGTGAATAACCAGTATTTTATGTTTCACGGGAAAAAATAAAGATGAAATTAAGACTTCTGACATTTCAAATCAAACACCTAATGGGGTGTTTGGTTGCATGATAATTTTTTGTACACTTTCATGATAAAAAATTGTATTAAAATAAAAAGTGAACCAACTCATGACATAAAATTATCATGTTTGGAGGGATGTGATTACAAAAAAGAGTAACCACCGCACATGACCAAATAAAGTGGGGGACCACAAGAAAAAAGAAAGAGGTGAGACCCTCTTTTTTTGTTTAAGAAGAAAATCACTTTTAAAATATAAAATTGTCATGGTTACCAAACACCTCTTTTAACAAGTTTTCTTACAATTTTTAAAAATTAAAACAAAAACTTTCATTATCATGCAACCAAACACCCCGTGAGACTTTAAATTTTCATTTAAGCACAAACAAATGTCATCTAAGTATGTTTCAACTTAAACACAAAACAAGTAGAGTTAACACACATTATGTTCGATGAATTATTTCCATTGTATTTGTGAGTTCTCATCTACTTATATTTAAGTTGGACGATAGTTTGTTCAGTCAATAAATGAGAGAATTCTCATTCAGACGGCTGGAAAGCATGCGATGGCTGTTTCTCATCGAGGGTATGTAGGTTGCTTGTGACAAGTCAGTGGTCTTCTGTCTGACTAAAACTGCATTTAATTGGCCTAAATATATTTCTGTTAAGTTTGAATATTCATGCTGTTTGACTATGTGTCTTGATTATCCTCTAAACGCATTCTCTTGGTTAAACCCTTGAAATTAGGGATCTATTTTAGGGGTGAGCATGGTTCGGTTTGGTCCGGTTTGGACCATTTTTTTTCCAAATCAAACTAAACCGATTCAACCCCTCAAACCGAACCAAACCAAACCAAACCGATTTCAATTCGGTTTGGTTCGATTTGGTTCAGCTTAAACCAAATATATATATAAATATTTTAATTAATTATTTTTTACATATATATAATGGTTTTTAAGTTAAAAACAATTAAAAACATATTATTTTATTATAAAATTGATAAAAATATTATTTTTAATGATATTATAGCAGTTTTTATATAATTTTTTTATCAAATCGGTTTAAACAGTTTGATTTGATTTAAACCGATTTGGAGGACTTTCAAACTGAACCAAACTGAACATGGTTCAAACCGAACCAAACAGGCCGATTCGGTTTGATTTTTCGGTTTGAACCGTTTAATGCTCACCCCTAGTCTATTTGATCCCAGTAAAGTAGGCCATATGCATCGAATTTAAAAAAGAAAAAGAACACATGATGGGCTGTCATTTGGAGCACTACGTAAGAGACATTTGTAACTCAGTTACATACGCCGGTCGGCTGTAGCCCGGTTGGCACTTCCCTGCTGCAGGGGTAGACGGGCAGGAGCTAACCTTCTCCCTGGAGGAGAAAAATACTTGTGGGGATCGAGTTGGGCTCGATCTCTCATCGCGTGCACGTGTTGCACGTTGTTGAGCCGTTAGGCCACCGTGAACCAAAAAAAAAAAAAGTTATTTACGTTCACAATTTGAAGCAGTACGGGTAATCTAATCTTTGGAAGGTCACCCTTCGAGCCATTTTAAGCACAGGAAAATGATCCAATCCTAGGCAAGCACTTGGAAGGAGGTTATCCTCGTAGACAGATTGTTATCTGTTATGCCCCGTTTGGTATTGAGATAAAATTGATGGAGATGAGAATATGCCACTCTTTATGATAATCTTTATCGCTATTATATTTGGTTTAAATTAAGATATATTTGGAAGATAATTTTTTATGATTTATGATTATTAATTTTGAAATTAATATTGATATATATAAATTAGTTGGCTTTAAATATAAATTTTAAAATTTATATCATAAATAATTTATAAATGATAATTCAAAAGATTTCATATACATGACTATCACTCGGGAAAAAAATTCGAAGATAAAATATCTCGCATACTAGATGAGATGACTTATCTTTCACTTTATCCACATCTTTTTAAGATAAATCAAATTGAGTTAATCTATGTCAAATCTCATTTTATTTGTAAAATAAATTTTACAATCGAAGATAAATCAGATTTATCCTTAATTACCTCCGCACCAAACGTAGCGTTATAGTTACTTGTTGTAAATTCACTTCTTCCTACCACATCGATCGGTAGCTGAGTTATGATTTTGGATCTTCTTTTCATGGGTCGTAGCTACTTTCAATTTCGTTTTTAATAAAAATTTTAGCCCCGGGGTCATTCTCAAAAAAAAAAAAACGCATAAAATCAGAGTCAACGGAAAATGACTTATTTGACCTTTCTCGTCTCTAATTCTCCTCCTGGCGCAATTTTCCGTGGAGGGTAATTGAGCGAAGTACCCAGTCTGTCACCGGCTAACACACCTTCAAAAAAAATATAAATTTTAATATAATATTATTTTATTTTTAAAATATAAAATAATATTAATAATAAACTAACAAAATATTTTCGAATATTTTTCAGAAGCATCAAATAGTGTACTTGTATTTCTCCTTCTTTAAAATTTTATTTTTATAAAAAATATTTTCATAAATTTTTGTTTTTATTGCAACTCCCAATGAGACGTTTGGTTGCACAATAATTTTTTGTAGACTTTGATGATCAAAAATTATGTCAAAAGAAAATGTGAACCAACAAATGATATAAAAGTATCATGTTTGGAGGGATGTGATAACAAAAAAGTGTAACCACCACATGTGACCAAATAAAATAGGAGATCACAAGAAAAAAATAGAAGATGAGACCCTCTTTTTTTTTCTAAGAAGAAAAACACTTTCAAAACATAAAATTGTCATACTTCTCAAAAATCTCTTTTAAATTTTTTTTTGACAATTTTTAAAAGTTAAAATAGAAATCTCCATTATCATACAACTAAACACCCCATTATCATGGCTTTTTGTTTTCCAAACATTATCCCTTTGCAGAGGACCCTTGGAAGCAATCTTGCGGAAAGAAAGCTTATTTATTCCACCTATGGAAACAAAAGGTTACAGTAAATCACTTAAAATCAAATAATTTTTAAGAATCAAATGAAATATTCAAATGTTACGGTTTAGTGTTGATTCAGATATTTTATCAAACATCTAAAAATACTCAAAATTTTGCACAACAGTATAATTTAAACCTCTGAAAAATTCAAGGGTTTAACGTTTTACCAAACAATATAAATAATCTGACCTTCGAAGGTGATCAGATGGTGGACACCGGTTCGGCCAAATCAACCAGATTGTAACCCACATGCCTTTTTCTGACAGATAATAAGCTTGAGAAAATCATCTTATAGTTATTCGGTGTTTAGCTTGCAAGATAAATTTTGTGTACACTTTCGTAACAATAAAATATATTAAAATGAAACGTAATAGGATGTTTGGTTGTATTATAATAGAGGTTTTTATTTTAATTTTTAAAAATTATAAAAAAATTTGTTAAAAGAGATATTTGACGATCATAACAATTTTATGTTTTGAAAGAGATTTTCTTCTTAAACAGAAAAAGAGGATCTCATCTTTTTCTTTTTTCTTGTGATCTCCCGCTTTATTTGATCATGTATGATAGTTACTCATTTTTGTTATCACATCCCTCCAAACATGATAATTTTATGTTTTGGGTTGGCTCACTTTTTATTTTAATATAATTTTTTATCATGAAAATGTATAAAAATTTATCATGCAACCAAACACCCTGTAAACTAATCGATGACATGATAATATGTTTAGAGTGATGTGATAACAAAAAAGAATGAGAACTATCTAGTACCATAAAGAGTGGAAGACCACTCCAGATTAAAAAAAAAGTGGATTTCACCTTTTTTTGTCCAAGAACAAAAACATTTTTAAAACATAAAATTGTAATAGACACACCTTTTAACAAGTTTTATTATAAAAACATAAAATTGTAACAAAAACTCAATTTACCGTGCAACCAAACCAAACACCTCATTAACGTCTGTTATGTACTTTTGTAAACGGGTAAAATCCCAAAAAAGATATGTATGAGTTCCATAGATGGCATGTATGAACATGAAAAAATGAGACCCCAAAACATGAACTCCTTAATGGGGTGTTTGGTTGCATGACAATTTTTTGTACCGATAAAAATTGTATTAAAATAAAAAATGAACTAACTCATGATATAAAATTATCATGTTTGAAGGGATGTGATATAAAAAAAAGTAACTAAAGAAAGAGGTGAGACCATCTTTTTTGCTTAAGAAAAAAATTATTTTTGAAATATAAAATTGTCAAAGTTGCCAAACACCTCTTTTAACAAATTCTCTAACAATTTTTAGAAATTAAAATAAAAATCTCCATTATCATGCAACCAAACACCACATAAAGCTTGATTAATTTATTTCAACCGCTGTAAACTTACAACAGATTGTATAGTTGCCCTCA
The DNA here is from genome assembly GCA_036172225.1 of Cryptocoryne crispatula var. balansae. Taxonomy (NCBI): domain Eukaryota; kingdom Viridiplantae; phylum Streptophyta; class Magnoliopsida; order Alismatales; family Araceae; genus Cryptocoryne; species Cryptocoryne crispatula. The sequence continues at coordinate 36,751,998 of CM069930.1, read as the reverse complement.
TTGGTGGTTGTTTCTAACTTTAGACAGATTTACAAGAATATAATACAAAGATTCTTTCTAATTCTATATATATTTTAAGGACTCACCCAAGAACAAAAAATAACTCAAGAAATCGTTGTTCTACTTACGTTAAAAACATACGGAGTTAGAGGTTAAAAATGAGAAAATGTTGTACAACAATAAGATTAGCATGTCAAGAAACTTCCTTGAGAATGATAAGTAGATACCGAAAGCAGCCATAAACCAAAAAGATCACATAACACAGCATCCATATCCCGGCTCATTTGGTCTCTGAAAGAACTGGAGCACGCTGTTCTCCGTACTTGACTAGAACACCAGTTAGCACAGCTCTCTCCTTTACCTTCAACCTGAAAAGACGAAGGAAACAAGATTTGTTAGTGAACTGGAAGAGTGTTTTAGCTTAAAACTTATCATTTCCACAACCACCATCATACAGAACTCAACAAAAAGACTTGATCCCAAACTATTTGGATTCTATCGCCACTCTGGAATCCAGATGATATGGGACTGCCAACCCTTATGTCATATTCATCCCTCGTGCAGCGGATGCTGAACCCTTTTTATTGTCCATTCAAAAGTTAACACCCTTTGTTTTGTTTCTACTTTATTATAACCAACTGAAAATAGCAGTTAGGTGGACAGCCCACATGGGCTTTTTAATGGGATTTTATTTGGTATTGCAAATTAAGTGCCCCAAACTGGTTAGGCTCCCTTTAAGGTTAAAAGAAATTCTACACTACTGATGCAAGTTATACCTCGCCACTGATGAAGGCAGATTGAGTTGTGTTGTCTTAATTGGCTTGGTTTTGACTGATTTCTTTCCAGAAACCTTCTGAACTTTCTGCTTTTGTTTTGTCAATCCTGGTTTTACAGCTTCCACATCACTTCCAGGGCCTAAATGTTCCTCATTCACCAGGAAGTTTTCCCCCGCATACTCAGTACTTGATGCTGCATCAACTAGATATGGAGAATGTAGATCTTCCATAGTAATCTTTCTAGAACTTTCCACAGAGCTCTCATCAAAACCATGAGAAGAGACACCCAAATTTGTCTCACTGATCGCTCCATGAGAATCAATCAGCAGCTGCTTAGTGAAAATTGTCTGTTGTCTGAGATTTTCTGGGCGAGGTTCTTGAGAATGGAATGTGCTTACAATATCGCAAGTAATTTCCTTTTGCACTCTACCGAAAAGTATGCTTTGCTTCGAATATGTCAGCACAAACCTATGTAAACAAAATATTTAATTATATACTAAAATGTATTAAAGAAATGCTTGTGTTACCATACAAAGAAAAGGTTACAAGTAACTGAAGACAACATGAATGACGGATGCGAAATTGTTGAAAGGGAATTCAGCTAATAACACCACCTTTTCTTTAAATGCAAGTTAATAATTCCAAAGAAGCAATCATAGAACTTTCTTAAACGAGATTTGTACTGCAGCAACCCATGGAATTGATAGGTATTATTGGACAAGCACATCACTATTGTCTATGACTTCACTAGTGTCTTACATGACATTCAAAATAGTTCACAGTTCACACCTACTGCTGATCTAGCAAAAAATTCTCTCTAATAAACGTAGTGAAAGCTACCAAGTTGTTCGAGAATCTAAATATCCATGGCCTATGCTGCAAGGTTGTAGCTCACTCCGCAGCTCCATGATAAACAAGGGTGATCATTTTTTGTAAGAGGACCTGATCCACTCCCCCTGGATGATCATTTTCAGTATGAGGACCTGTTCCACTCCCCTGGATGGTCATAGTGTTAATTGCAGTATAAGAAATTAAGTATTCTGGCTTTCTGATCCCTCTAACACACTGCATCATATGCGAGCAACTGGTATATAGGTGTCTCGGAGCATTAAACATATGTACGAATGCTTAAAGCTCTCTTCCTCCACAAACATAGTTACTACCAAAATTTGAGGAGACAATCTATCAGATGCATGCCATCTCCCATGAAAAATTCTTCATGTTAGAAGCTTAACCAACAGAAGGGAGCTAGGACTCAAAACTGAGAGGCCAAATGACAGCTAGAAACCGTCATCTAGATTCTATTGTCAGCCTGTTTTCTGTATATTCCTCCTGAATTTGGACAGCCGACTCCACTTTCGGGTCCTTAAAACAAGGTATCTGAAGCCACCTATGACTAAGTGAGTCCATCTTTCAAAGATGAATAACCTGTGAATTCAGTCATCAGGTTATTGATGCTTATCTACTCATCAGAAAGTATGTGTCTGCATGAAATTAAAAACCCACCCACACTGACGAAATGTTATTTGTAGTCATGTTAAGTCAATACTTTTAAAGAGACATGTCTGGCCCGAATACTGAGTATTTCCATTGGGTTTCCCATTTAGAAAATGAAATCCATGCTGGTGATGCCAAGTCAAAAACACCCTTGCTCTTGCTGCTTCTCAATCAAATATTAAACCAGCCTCTATCATTACCCCAATGCTGTCACGGACTCAAGGGATAGCCAAGGAATCAAATAGGACACTGCTGTCAGGGGATAGCCAAGAAAAAATAAGCACCTTTCCACCTTAAGGAAAACTCTCTTGTTTAAACCAATAACCACGCTTAATACTTCTGGATAACATTCTCCAGTGAATAAAGCTCGAGATAAATAGTTTCCAAGATAGCAAACACATTCCTGTATCACAACTCAGTGGTGTTTGGACTTTGTGCATTACAGTCATGTACCTAGACTTCTAAGGGAACTTACCTTCTAGGCTTCTACCAGGCACAATATTCTCTGTTAGCCTACAGCTTCCACCAAGCCACTAAGTTTAGCTTCATCATCACCACCCAACATCATGTGACATAAATCCTGCTCTAAAACCATAGAGTGAACTGCTTAAATCCCCAAAGGAAGCATACCATTCACTTTGGGCTGTCTCTTCGTAAGCTTGTTCTAAAAGGACATATGAGAATCATAGATCAATTCACCCATTTACAGGGTAGTAGCTCTTCTCCTTTTTCTTGATTATCGGATTCATCAAGATTCTTTCTACTGAAATCCATGAGTAGCCCCTTCCTAAGACAGCTCTCCACTTGCCTACCTCAGCTGACATGTTAAAGTGGCAACCGACACAAAGGAGAAGGACGTATGCTCCCTCTTAACCCATAAAATAGTCACATCCACTCATGGATTACGGAATCGGTGGAATCGGACCGATTCCGACCGATTCCGGAATCGGATCGGAATGGAAGGACCGATTCCGGGAAGAATTCCGCGGAATCGGTCTGAATCGCCTGGAATCGGTCGGAATCGATCCGATTCCGACCGATTCCATGTGGAATCGGTCGATCCGACCGATTCTTTGGAAGGCCGGTTTAACCCGGCCCGGTTCGATTCCCGGTTCGACTCTGGACCGGGAATCGAACCGATTCCGGCCCTTTTAGGGCCGGAATCGACCCGCAGAGCTGCCCTCGGTCGATCCCGCGGCGGAAGGAGAGGGCGCAGGCGATTCCGGCGCGATTCCGGCGATTCCGGCCTCGATTCCGTCGATCCACCGTCGATTCCGGCCGATTCCGTCGATCCAGGGTCGATTCCGGACCGATTCCACCGATTCCGGCGATTCCAGGGGCGATTCAGGCGATTCCGGCGATTCCAAGCCTGTTCTTCAAAGGATTCCGCCGATTCAAGCTCGGATCGGCATCGAATCAACCTCTTCTTCGATCTTTGTAAGGTTTTTGGTAAGATTTCTTCGCCAAAACTTCGTACGTCCATTCTTACGCGTTTCCGACGAGTTTGAGTGTCGTTAAACTTTACGATTTCTGTCCGAACAAGTCCGTTTAAGTTTTGAACTATCCGGATATGTCCATTTTGCACGGGAAAAATTCCGGATATCCCGTACGCCTATTTTTACACGTTTCCGACGACTACGAGTAGAGTTAAACTCGGTGATTTGTGATCGAATAACTCCGCTCAAGTTGTTTGAACATCGATTGGATGTTCTTTGTACGGGAAAATTTTCGGATACCCCGTACGTTAATTTACGACCATTTCCGGCAAATACGTAACCCTTTAAACATACCGAATGGTGTGTTTCTTGGGTTGTCTGCTTCCCGAACAGCGTCTAAAACAATTGGAATATGTACTTAACTTCAAGTCTTCAAGTTTTCAATTGGTGTTCATTAGTATTTGTATGATGTGTTCTTGTGGATATCATGCAATGGTTATTTTTTAAAATGTTTCTAACTCATTTCCTATTTTTTTAGAATTTTTTCTGAAGTTTTTGAATTTTTTTGACGAAAAAAAATCAAAAAAAAAAACGATTCCGGACCGATCCGGAATCGATTCCCTTCCCAGGAATCGGCCGATTCCGGCCGATTCTGGGAATCGGAATCGGAATCGGTCCAACCGATTCCGATTCCGGAATCCTTGATCCACTTGTAAGCCTGGCAAAAATGACTGAACATTTAGCCTACCCTAGCATATTTATCACCAAATGACACCAAGCCCAGCACCCAATCTGACCTCATCATATACCTTCACAAAATCAAATTCTACTGCTCACTATTTTTAGAAGATATCAGAGCACAAATATGTTCTATATCAACAAAAACATTTGTTTAACCTGGCACAACTAGTAAAGGAACTTTAATTCTAAGTAATCACTAACTTTATTCAATTTATTCTGATGATTTCTAAGCATAATCTTGCAAATAGTTAGTCCCAGTTTCAGGAGCTAAGCATCTAGAAGTTTTGTTCTTGTCCTGTTTTTTGCCCTTATAACATTCTCTTCAGAGCCCACAAGGCATACGGCTCCAAATATATGAATTGGCAGCCACAGATTCCATACAACATACCTTCTCTAAACCTTAACTTCATTTATGTAGACGGCTGCTAAACCCCCAGAAACAAGTGGTAACAGTTTCTGTCAGTCAAAAGATTCTTATAAACAGGCTCCATCTGTAGAACCACTCAGATAATGCCAATTCATCAAGCACAAACATAACTTTGTTCTGTTTCAGGTCCAGAAACAGTTGGCTTGACAGAAATTTGCTCATAGCGTGGCAGTATCCAAAAACAATGTGTAAAGTAACTGCAAAAGGAAAAACGGGACAACTTAAGTTTGGCCCTTCTTCAAGACAGTTGGATTTAACCAGGCCATCCTTTGTATACCATTACATAAACTTTCTGAAGACAACTTATGTAGATTATTGCCAGACAGATACACACAATTAATGTTCCATACACTAGCATTACATGATAAATTTCCAATAAACAATATGCACCATCAACAAAGTTACCAGATTAGTAGTAGAAACAAACAAGAAGGAAAAGAACTCCAAGTCAAATAGTTAAACCATCGTAGCATTGTGATTATTTAAGTTTTTCTTTGGAAAATCATAAAACAACCACAAAAATATGCTAAGGTGTCTTACTTATTTGCAGCCTCGTCGGAGTCAAAGCCAATAAATGCAAATCCCCTGCAAACAGGATCCCTTGTCTTCTTGCTTCCAACAACTGCAGGGCTTATATTAACAATCCCTTGAAACCTTTTAAATGCCAATCTTAGATCCTTGTGGACATTCTTTTTCCTTGGAAGGCCTCGCACACGAACACATGCCACAGGAGCAGCTTCAGCCACTGCAAGTTTCCAATAACTGTATGTTGTGTCATCGGGCTCAAAGAAACATAAGCATGTGTAAAAGTCCAAGGAATATAAGCATCAAAAGAATCAAAAGTTTACCCTATTGCAGCAATCAGAGAAAGCACTACTCCCTACGTATCAGATTAGTGGCTCATGTCTCGAGTAATAGACAAAGATTAAAAATTGGTCCAGACCGGGCCAATCCGAAGCTCATCATCCTTCCTAACTTCCTGAACACACATCTTATGTTTCAAAAAGCAATCTCATATTTAAGAAGCAAAAGTTCCACTGAAAACAACGGAAAGTGGGCCTTAATAGAGAAGCTATGGAGGTGAAAGAGACGGTGTTAAAGATGTAGTAAGATTGTATGTTAGAATCAGCAGAAACTTGAGATGATTTGTGTTTATCTGGAGAACATTTTCCAGGCCAGAATACAGATCCGTCAAGGGGTTCAGTTGACGTAGGAAACGAACAGAAAGTGCTCCTATGGTGGATAATTTGCTGGTGCTTTACCATTCAAGGATGGAGAGTGCACCCAGTCTAGGTTGCCTGTCTAACGTCCAGAATGCTCTTTTACAACTGATAAAAGTCACTGGTATACTGCGTGAGAGCGAGACTCAAGGATGATGACAATGATGCAAACACCCAACTGTTGTGATCTATATCTACACTGAAAAAAGGGTCGAAATGATGTTCTGTTAGCTTTTGACATATGATAATTGCTATGGGAAGAGTTCATCAAAAATATATATTTCCCGTTCCTGAATGAAGATTCTCTCTGTTCTCAAAAAAGAAAAATGAAGAATCTCTGAGTGTAAAATTAATAAAAGAAAACAACTATAACATGGAGGAACAAATCTCACAAGGTGACCACTTTGCCACGAGGGACAACGAAAGAAAAGACAACGCCTTTCCGCTTACAGGGCTCAGCAAAGGGCTCAAAGTTCAAACCTCCTACCATCCAATCGGGACTGCTGTTGCGCCGGCCTCTCCTCGCCCGTGGCTCCACTCTTGAGCTTGCTGATGTTGGCCAGCTGCACTTTCCTGCTCTGCTCTATCTCCTCCATAAGCTTGTCCTCGATCGATGTGTCGTAGCGCTGCCCCTCGCCAAACCCTGTCGGCTTGTTTCGCAGCCACCGCTTCATCTCCTCGAAGGGCATGGCGGGACCATCCTCTTCCTCCGCTCCTCCATCCTCCCACTCCTCGTCGTCGTCGTCGTCGTCGTCGAAATCCATTTCGAGGAATTCGGGTGAAGTCGCCTTCTCCCTGCGCTTTCTCGAGGAAGCGGACGCCATGGCGAGGCCGCCCATCCGGCGCCCACCTGAGAGGGAAATGCGAACTGGGAAAAGGACTTCGCCGCCGGTCACGGTAACATGGAAGTATTCACCGCCGGCGCGGACTGCGAGAATCTTGTTGGCGGCTCTCGGAGTGGACAGGTAGAGCGGCGTATTGGAGAGGATAGAACAGATTGGGGCGGCGGCGACAGGCGGCGGCGGCAACGGCCGAGAGCCCCCCCTGCCTACCCACATCTCTCTCTCTCTCTCTCTCGCTCTGCTAAGTTCCGAATGGAGAGAATACAATAAGCAGCCTATCTTTTATTTTTACGCTATTTTAATTTATTAACGGCCGTAAGGGTTCATTTTGTAAGGATTAGATTCATCTCAGAATCTCCAAAAGTTAATGTATTTGATATATTTTTATGCCTCTCTCGAATTCTCAAAATTTTGTGTCTATTTTTTAAGTATTTTAAGGACATGAGGCAATACAAATTCGTTGTATTTGTTTTGAATTCTGAGTTCTCTAAGATTTCTAATCAGAATTTCCCTAGTAAAAACTCTAAATCGCACGTAACCTAAATTCGAAAAAAAATATAATGAGACTGTGTGGTTACGTGATAAGTCGAGTTTTGTAATTTTATATTTTTGTAACAAAATTTACTAAAATAATATCCGTCGATGGTTATATATTTATGTTTTAAAAAAATCGTGGACGGAACAAAGTGAGATCTTTTTTTTATCCAATGATTTCACTTATTCTTGTTGTCATGTCTCTCCAAACATGATAAAATTACTTCCTTGGCTCGTATTTTATTTTAACATAATTTGTTGTCACAAGTGTATATAAAATTGTTGTGCGACTTTAAATTTACAAGGATGCACCGGAACTTACATCAGTGCATCACATATGGCTAAGATTCAGGTGCATGAACCAGAAAGGCTTTTGGATTGTGGATATAGTCCATACTTAAGGGGGTGTTTAGTTACATGATAACAAATTTTTTTAATTTAATTTTTAAAATTTGTAAGAAAACTTGTTGAAAGAGGTGTTTGGTAACTATGATAATTTTATGTGTTTAAAAGTGATTTTCTTCTTAAACAAAAAAAAGAGGGTCTCACCCTCTTTCTTTTTTCTTGTGGTCCTCCACTTGGTTTGATCATGGCAGTTACTCTTTTTTGTAATCACATCCCTCCAAACATGATAATTTTATGTCACGAGTTGGTTCACTTTTTATTTTAATATATTTTTTTATCGTAAAAATGTACAAAAAATTTATGATGCAACCAAACACCCCCATGTATTAGCAACTAATTGTGAGATCTGAGGATTTTTTTTGTTGCATAGTTAACCAGCTTTGCCTTTTCTGTGTCTTAATTATCTATGAAAAATTGTTTTGTATTGATTTATGATACATACTTTGAGTTTATATATGGATAGTTCCCTAGACAGATACAATGAACCAACCGTAAATGATCGTATCCCATTTTTATTATCATATCTCACTATAGTTTTTTATCTTTAGCTCTCTTGAGTTCTATTTTAATATATTTTGGTCACTAAAATACATACAAACTTATTATGCAACCGAACACTCCGTCGGAAGAAGCTTATATTGGCCAAGATAATAAAATTGTTCAGCTTTAATTATATCCACAAATACATGACTATCTTCTAACATCCTCATGTAAATGGATGGAAGCCCATCAACGTCTTAAAATCTTCTCCAAGAAAATTTAGCGATTTATTAAAAAAAATCTCGTGTGTACGTGTCAGTTTGGGCTGTTTAATTGAAGGTAGTTTAATAGGTTACGAGTACATGAGACGGTAATCAGTGGAATTTAAGTGCGGGTCGAGTTTGGCTCGGTTGGCACCTGCCCTGCGCCTGGGAGCGCAGGGCTGCGGTTCGCTTCCCGGCAGCGTCAAAGCCGGGCACCCCCGCAGGGGGGGTGACAGGTGAGGTTCGGGCGGGCTTCGAACCTCCGCTGCCTGCAGTGCAACAGGCCCCACTGGGCCATGTGTGATTCCAAACAAAAAAAGTGGAATTTAAGTGAGTCAATAGCAGGAATATCAAAATACACGAAGCAGGTAAATACATATATTAATATGCATGGCTTACTCCATGGGAGATAACATCATAATCGGATTCCACGGGGGAATCAGTTTTGTACGATTTAGATAATGGTTACCGAGGGGTTCCGATTCCGATAAAAGTTAAGAAGTCTTGATTTGGATGATAATTTCGGAGCACCGTGTTTCGATTTCGATCAAATTCTGATTTTATTGTTAAAATCGGAGTTAAATTCGATAATTCTTGGAATACGCGAGATATATTATTCTTGTCCAAACTCGAGCTAATAATTCACAAGTAATCTAAGTTTTGGTATGATCTCATTGTTGTCGTTTTATCAATTATGTATAAAAATTATGATTTATTTAATTTTCAGTTCAATTAAATTTACTTGTTATACTTTTTTTGTTGGAAACGGATAAATAAAGACAGAATTAACTAATTCTAAATCCTCAAAATATACTAATAAATTTCGAACCTCTTAAATTTTATCGAAATTAAGCCGGAGTTTATGAACATCTAATTATCTCTCCCCATCTCTACAATGTGATGGCTTCCGGAGAGAACGTTTGGTGGAGCACCAAAGATTCTCACCGACTTCCACGCACGGTGAAGAAAACCTGCAGTCCGACGTGGCATTTTGTTTTAGTTTTGTTCGAAAATTCGAGCTCTTTGTCACGGGTCTTTTTATTAACAAAAGCAAACTACTGTCTATTCATACCAAACTAAAAACAGTACAACAAATTACAAGGACTCGGGTAAACAGAAAGACAAACTAAGTGAACGAAGACAAATAATATACTGGCCGATACTAAGTTGTCTCACAAAATAAGACAAAGTCACAAATCGATCATGATGAAAGATCGAACAGTAGAGATAAAAGCTCCACTCAGAGAGTTAACTATTTGTCTTGAGATTGGATAATCACACCAAAGAGGTGTGGATGTTACCCAGAATAATAACAGTCTCCAATAAAAGATCGTGACTAAGAACAAAACAGAGGAGGTCACTCATCTTATTCTGTGGTCAGAATCGTATAACTCAACGAAGACACCACGAGTTAGTATCTCCTTCTTCTACTCTAGAGATATTACATCCGAAAATAAAAAAAATATAATACACAACTTACCTTGTTTGTTTATCAAGATACAAAACATGTCTTCGGAAGTATTGAGAGGCACCTTAAAATGATTTGGATAAAACAAATCTCAATCAAGCTCAGAACTTTGTCTAGACCTATCAAACACTGTTTTAATCATCTGTTTTAATCGAATTTTAGCTTTATTATCTTTGTTAATTAATTTATTTTTAAATAAAACACACACACAAAGGCGTTTGCACGGTCGTCTCGGTACGGATTTTACAGGCTCGCTTCTGCATCGCCTCATTTAAAGGGAAGCCTCCAAAGGTCTCTCTCTTTCTCTCTCCGTAGGAGGAGCTGGTATCTTCTTCTCGGAGCTCGGAGCCGGAGCCGCTCTATCCTCTCAGTCTCCGACCATCTCTGCGCCTCGACCTAGGGTTCCGCTCCCGTCTTGCCTCCTCTCGCATCGAACGGGCCGCCCATGCCCCGTCACTCTCCCGCCGCGGACTTTTTGCGCAGGTCCCTGATACCTCCCCGACTTTCCTTATTGGCGTAGGGTTTTTCTCGGAACTCTCCCGTTCCAACCCCGCTAGAACATCGCTGATTTTTTTTTTCCCCGATTGCCGCTGCATCGGCTGCTTCCCGACGGTCCTCATTATCCTCCGTCCGGGCGAGGTGCTGCACGAGATTGTTGGCATCGGTGCAGGTAAGTGGCGCCTGGCAAGCTGCGGGACGGTCTTCTGCGTGTCTCCGGGCTGTAGACGTGTAGTGGTCATGGTTTTGGCGGTATTTTCGAGTGAACTCACGAGTATGGGCTTTGTGCCAGGGCGGAGGCAAGGTCCGAATGGCGAAAACGAAACCCGGGAAAAAGGATCTCGACTCGTATACCATCAAGGGGACAAACAAAGTGGTCAGAGGTATGTCGCAATGGGAACAAACTATGTTGGCAGTAGCTGTGTAACTTATCGAAGTTCATCTGTGATCTTTTTTGTTCAGAAGCATATCATCCAGCCGAAATGCTTACGAACTTGGATTCTGTGATCTTTTTTGTTCAGAAGCATATCATCCAGCCGAAATGCTTACGAACTTGGATTTTGGAGCAATGCGATTCATGGATGGTGTTTGTTTTGTTTCGTTGGTGATCGTCACATCTTTCGTGGTTTTGCTGTTCCTGTTGCTGTTGCCTTCGTGCAGTGGGAGACTGTGTGCTGATGCGGCCATCGGACTTGGACAAGCCGCCGTACGTGGCGCGCGTTGAGAAGATCGAGGCAGATCATCGCAGCAATGTAAAGGTGCGAGTGCGGTGGTACTACCGCCCAGAGGAGTCCATTGGAGGCCGTCGCCAGTTCCATGGTGCCAAGGAGCTGTTCCTCTCGGATCACTATGATGTACAGAGTGCCCACACCATCGAGGGCAAGTGCATTGTTCACTCATTCAAGAACTATACTAAGCTGGAGAATGTTGGCGCAGAAGACTACTTCTGCCGCTTTGAGTACAAGGCAGCTACCGGCAGCTTCACTCCTGACAGAGTTGCGGTGTATGCTCGTTGCGTCCATCTTACGTTGTCCACTTTACATTCCTCTTTGCGTTATTGCCAGGTGCTTTGTGTAAATTATTTTCACATGTTTATCATCATGAAGGTATTGCAAATGCGAGATGCCTTATAACCCAGATGATCTTATGGTTCAGTGTGAAGGATGCAAGGACTGGTAATTCAATCAGATCTATGCAATCTGCTTCTTTTTTAATTCTCCTGATCGTCTGCTATTCTGCAACTATTCTCTTGTCTTTGTGGATAAGATGATATTTGTTTTTCCGAAATTCTGGTAGTTAGCACGATGGTATTGAACTCTGAAGTCTGTATTCTTTACACTAAAGAGGCATTAAATCCTCAAGTATCACATGTTCTTATATAGGAATTTTTTAAATGGACAGCATGTTTTAAATAATTGATGGTTCTTTACTCTTATAGATACACCCCGTCAACTCCGGTTTAGTATTTGGTCTATACAATGACAATTCTAGGGTTGGAACAATATTGCCAACTTGATATGTATCTCCCTTCCTTAGACAGCAGATCAGTGGCGGTGCCCTTATTGGTTACTTAGCCATCATGATACAGGCACATATGCTAATGAAAAAAGATATCAATAACATTAAAATTCAATGTCTTCTGGCATTTCGGTTTTCTCTGGTATAAAGCATTTTGCAGGTATACTTGTGATGAATCCTTTTGATTACGAGCAACAATCAGTCATAAGCGTCTTGTATAATTCTATTGCACTCTGGTTGTTCAGTTGCTCTGTCATACTTTACGACATTCTTTGAGTGTTCTCATGAACATGCTGCAAGAATCATGTGAAATGCAATTAAAGGTCATTTAGCATTATTTATTAAGGGTTAGGGCATGCTTTTCTTTGATACATGGATTTTACGTTTTTTTTCGTCATGAAAGCTTTTGGTTACAACTTATGAATAATGACTGGGAACGAGCTTTTAAGATTATTCTCTTGTTTCTGGTTACTTGTTTGTCTTATGTCTTAAACCTCGTCACGAACATCATGCAAAGATGTGTTCGTTCAAAGAACGCAATCAATACCCTTCAATCAATGTACTTTTGGCTTCACAATTCTTGTTCAAGATTGTAGGGATGAATTTGATGTTCACTTTTTCTACTTTTTAGATTTTATATGATGGATTATGCATGGAGAGATTGACTGTTTTTACTTATAAGAAATAAAATCACCCATGTGTGATTAATGTGTCAAAAGTGGAAGTTGAAGATGGCACCAGTCAAAGTGCTCCACCTAGCATCTAGGGGTGTTCACTATTTGGTTAACCCAAAAACCAGAACGAGACCAACCTGAAAATGTTGGTTCTATGGTTGGGGTGTGGCATCAAGTTGATTTGGTTTAAAATGTCTAAACCAATGAAACCTGACCACAACTAGAACCCAAACCCATGGCATTGGGTGCAGCTCACCAGCCACTTCAATGTTGGTGCGTTGGAAGTAGAAGAGGTTTATGAAGTAGGCAAATGCATTGTAACTAAGGATTGTCATCTTGTATCATGATTTTATCTTGGGAAGATTGAAGAAAAGAGATCTCAGAAAAATCTCAGAGTTTTGATCTTGGAAATGTCAATCAAAATGTATGTGTATGTGCAAATGTAATGTGAACTTTTAAAAAAGGACAAGAAAACTTATATTTGACATCAAAACAAGTTGACAAAGAATTAAAAATGAAATACAAAGATGTCTTAATAGGGGACATATAAGATATCTTATGTCACAACAAAGCTTCATCATGACCAGTATGGATAGGGAATCTCTTTGAAATATCTAGATATTGATATGACATTTTATGTCAATTGCACGTATATAGTTATAAAATATTAAATTATAAATTTTATTAAACAATAATGCCTAGTTGAATCTTTGGATAGATTTCATGATAAAGTTGACAATATATGAAGCAAACTTAATAAGATCATTTAACTAAAATAATAATAGAAAATAGAATGATAGTGAATTTATATGATACAAGTAGTTTGCCAAATACGGAGTCAAGAAGTTATAGATAGTAGTAGGTAGAGAAAATAAAGAGACTAGAGATATTATATATATATTCTCATTTATGCGATTTCGTTTCTCAAATGCATGGAGAGAAAGATATTATCGGGAGATTACGAGAGATTGTCGGGAGATCGCATTCCATGATTGTAACATCTGATGTGGGACAAATAGGGCTTTCCTTCTTTGCATGTGTAGGTGCGGGGATAGTCCCACACCAAAGGTCTAAAGAACATGGTGATGAATATTTTTATATAAACAACTTGCATGCATCTTACTATAGCTTGGATCCCCCTCCCCTTGATTCACCCTAATTCTCTTCCTTTCCTCCTGTCCTTCCCCCTTTCGAAAAAAGAGCCGGCCTCCCTTGCTGCCTTCTCCCCTTCTCGATGTCTTCTAGCAGCAGCCGCAACGATCCTTGGGGGGGGGGTTCCCCCTCCAGAGGGGGACCCCCTTGCAAGAGTCACCTCGATGGGTGACTGAAACTGAACTCTTTTCCGATTATCCTGCTTGTTTGGAATTCCCAAATCTCTCTCTCTCTCTCTCATCAACATTTTTAAAGATTTAGTCAAAACGAGTACCGTCTTGTGTCATAGGAAAATGTCGGATAAGGAGCATAGTGCTCTTGCACTTCATGATGTTAGATGGCAATACGGATATTTGCTAAATGTTGACAAAATAATAGTGAAATATAAGTGGTGCGGAAAAAAATGAATGGAGGTGTTTACCACTTCAAACAACACGTGCTATTAGTGAGAATGTGAAAAAATGTGACGAAGTACCAGTAGAGCTATGATAAGAAATGAGGAGCTATTAAATCCAGAGTGTTATAGAGAAAGATATGCATTGAGCAGAGGATTGATTTGCATGATAAGTCGCAAATCAAACATGAGAAACACAAATCTCATGTTTGAAAACTATAAAAGTTGTCAAGGAAATGCTCAAGTTGAGGTTGATGGATCAATTTCAAGGGATAAAGAGGGCACAAATCGGGAGGGGAATGCAGACAAGTAAGGGTCAAGTCTGTGAAGGTGAGTGATGTGGGACGAGGTGGGACGGTCCGGCGACGTGACGTTGCAGCAGGCTGTCGGGAGGCTCAAAAAGACCTAAAAGTGCAGGAAATAAACAAATTTAGACTTAAACCGGTCAAAACGGGCCCAAAATATATCGAACCATGCCCAAACCGCTCAAAATGGGCCTGAACCGGCCGCAAAATGTGCTGAACCGGCCTGAACCGGTCCAAAATGGCCAGAACCGGCCGGTTTAACACCTGAACCAGCTTCTGGAGCATTGAACCAGCCTTGAACTGGTGTGAACCGGCGGTCGGACCCGGTATGGACGCTAAACCGGCGGCTTGGCCCGTTGGCGGGCGAACTGTCGCGTGGGCCGGCCGTCGTAGACGAACCAAGCCGGTGCCACTTACGCGGCGAGGGTCGTGGCCGCCCGTGGTTGGCGGCGGAGGCGAGAGACGCGGCCCACCGCGTACCCCGTCGGTGGGTGGCTGCCTTTGACCTTGCGAGCGTGAGGGCTCGTTCGGGGAGGAGGGGGACTTGCGAGGGTTTCGTCTCGCGGCCGCGGCCGCGGTGGCATGGCTTGCGGGACGAGGAGACGCCGGAATTGGCGCCGGACGTCGCCGTGGCCGTCGCCGAAGGGGAGGGGGTCATCTGTCAGCGCTAGCTTCTTCTTCTTCTCGCTTCCTCTTTGCCTCCTCCTTCCATCTTCGTCGGGGTCGCCTTCCGGAGGGAGGATCCGGCGGAGGGAAGAACCCGCAGGGGGGGTTTTAACAGGTCCAACAAGGGGCTAGGGCATCCCAAACAGGTGGGGGAAACAGGGTGGAGGTACTCCGGGGATCGCCGGAGGTGGGATGAACGGGGTGGAGATCGACAACGTCGTCGAAGACGTCGAAACAGGTGGAAACGGAGGTGAGCGGGGTGCCGACGGGATCAAACTCGAACCGGTGAAGGGGGAAGGGGCAAGAATGGCTCGGAGGCCGCCGGACGGAGGAGGGGGATGAAGATGCCCACGTCAGAAGGTTGCGAAGGAGACCGGTCTTCACCGGAGGTGGAGTTGGACGACCTCCATCGAGGAGGGGGTGAAGGGGAAGGGGGTAGTGCCCCTGCACAAGAGGCAGCCTCCCTAGGTTCCAAAAACTCACAATGAACTCTCTTTATTTAAGGTGATCTTTAGTTTTAATCCGTTTGACCTGTTATCTTTCAAATTTAATGAGTTGATGATTTTCTTCATTTTGAATCTTCAAGTTTGGATTTTTTTGCTAGGGTATTTAAACGTGGAGTTCATTTTGGATTTGAATTTGGTTGTGGTTTGATTTAATTTGAATTGAGTGAAATTTGCTTTGTCAAAATTAATAAATATGTTTTTTAGAGTTTTTAATTTACTTCGACGTTTAACAGGTTGAACTCCGCCATGACTGGTCCCAAGCCCGGATAAGAAAGGAGAAGGGTTGCGGTAGGTGACAACCAGCGTAAAAATAATGTCACATCTCATGATATGGATTCAAATAATATAAACGTTGGGACGTACTCACCAAACGACGCGTTACATCGTATCCTGGGTGTGGCGAAAAATATAGCAAGGATGAGGGTGTTCCCCACATGCGACGTGCCACATAAGCTACCTATTGTGGTGTTAAATAAGCAAGGGTTCCCACATCAAGGATGGGTGTGGGTAAAGAAGTTAGCCCATAATAAAGAACAAGATATGAGTTCTAGAATAAACTCAAATGTAAATAGACATTATTATAAAAATAAATGTAAGAAAGAAAATATTGAAAGAAAGATAAGAATAGGCACTTGGAATATTGGATCTCTTACAGGAAAACTTATGAAACTTGTTGATAGTATGGAGAGGAGAAGGATTAATATTATGTGTATCCAAGAAACCAAATGGATAGTAGAAAAAGATAAAGAAGTAGAAAATACAGGATATAAACTATGGTACACAGGAAAAGAGAGAAATAAAAATGGGGTATGTATCATTGTTGACAAAACATCAAAGGATGCAATAGTTTCAATACAAAGAGTAGGAGATATGATTATTATGGTAAAAATGATTATAAAAAGAGAAATAAGTAATGTAATTAGTGCATATGCTCCACAAATTGGCTTAAGTAGCGAGATTAAAGAAAATTTTTGGGAGGATATGGACGATCTTATGCAGAGTATACCAAATGAAGAAAATATATTTATTGGAGATCTCAATGGACATGTTGGAAACAAATGTCATGAATATGGAAATGTTCATGGAGGTTTGGATATGGAAATTTGAATGAAGAGGGGAAGAATATTTTAGATTTTGCTATGGCTTATGATCTTATCCTCACAAATACTTATTTTATTAAAAGAGAATCTCATCTAATAACATTTAAAAGTGGACAAATAAAAGTTAAAATGATTTCATTCTCACTAGAAAATCCAATCGTGCTATTTGCAAAGATTGTAAAGTAATTCCGAGTGAAACTTTAAAAAGCCAACATAGGTTAGTGATTTTAGATGTTAACATTAAAACACAAACAAACACATATAAAAGAAAGTCTTCTCCTAAAATAAAATGGTGGGAGTTAAAAGGAATGAAACAACAAATATTTAAGACCGAACTTTTAAAGTTAAATGATTGGAAGTTAGACATAGACGTTAATGCTATGTGGATGAATATGACAATAAAAATTAGAGAGATAGCTAAAAAAGTACTTAGAGAGTCTAAAGGACATGGTCCACCTAAAAAAGAGACTTGACGATGGAATGAAGAAGTGCAAAAGGCGATAAAGAATAAGAGAGATTGTTATAAGAGATTGCCGAAATGTGATAACAATGAAGCTTATGAACAATACAAGATAGCAAAAAAAGAAGCAAAAAAAGTTTTTAGAAGAGCAAGAGATGATGCTTTTAAAAATATGTACGAGAAACTTGGAACTAAAGAAGGTGAAAAAGATATTTATAAACTATCAAGAATGAGAGAGAGACGGTCTCAAGATCTTAATCAAATTAGATGCATACAGGATAAAGAAGGAAAAATTTTGATTAAAGATGATGATATCAAAAAACGATGAAAAATTTATTTTGATACTCTTTTTAATGACAACTTTGCTAAAAACATAGACGACGTAGAGAATGCGACAAACTTTAATTTAAATTATATTAAAAAATTTCAATTTTCAGAAGTTAAAGAAGTGTTGAAAATGATGAAAACAAGTAAGACATGTGGTCTGGATAATATTCCTATCGAAGTGTGGAAGTGTTTGGAAGTTTTAGGAGTGGAATGGTTAACTCGACTTTTTAACAAAATTCTAATATCGAAAAGAATACCGAATGAATGGAGGAAGAGCATCATTATACCTATTTTTAAGAAAAAAGGAGATATACAAGATTGTGCAAATTATGGAGGGATCAAACTCACGAGTCATATTATAAAATTATGGGAAAGAGTTATTAAGCGGCGATTACAATGCTGTACAAATATTTTAGCTAATCAATTTGGATTTATGCATGGTCGATTTACAACTGAAGTTATTTTTCTTATTAGAAGTTTGATAGAAAAATATCGAGATATGAAGAAAGATTTACATATGGTGTTCATTGATTTAGAAAATGCTTATGATCGAGTACCAAGAGAGGTTCTATGGTGGGTGTTGGAACGAAGGATGGTGCCTGTTAAGGACATGTATGGTGATGCAACTACTAGCGTATACACAATTGGTGGAGAAACAAGAGATTTTCCTATTTCAATTGGCTCACATCAAGAGTCTGCAATAAGTCTTTATCTTTTTTCATTAGTTATAGATGAATTAACGAAGATTATACAAGATGATATACCTTGGTGTATGATATTTGCAGACAATATCATATTGATAGATGAAACACAAGAAGGAGTGAATAGAAAGTTAGAAATGTGGAGAAATATTTTGAAGACTAAAGGTTTCAAGATAAGTAGAACTAAAACAGAATATATGCATTGTAAATTTAATGAAAACCAAAGCACAGTAGGTGAGGGCGTCCGTTTAGATGGGATAGTATTGTCTCAAAAAACTTAGTTCAAGTATCTTAGATCAATTATTCAAAAAAATGGAGAATGTGATGAAGACGTTAATCATAGGATTAAAGCATGTTGGATGTAGTGGAGATTAGCTTCAGAGGTTCTATGTCATCGTAAAATTTTATTAAAGTTGAAAGAAAAATTTTATCGTATAAGTATAAGACTCGCAATGTTGTATGGTAATAAATGTTGGACAATAAAAGAAAAACATACTTTTAAAATAAGTGTTGTCAAAATGAGAATGTTAAGATGGATGAGTGGTTACACTTTATTAGATAAAATAAGGAATAAATATATTAGAGAAAATGTAGGAGTAACGAGAATTGTAGATAAATTGAAAGAAGGGGGATTGAGATGGTTTGAACATATTAAACGTAGACCTAAAGAGGCTCTAGTTAGAAAGATAGAAAATATTAAAATGACAAACAAAAAAAGGGTGTGGTAGACCTAAGTTAACTTAGAGGAGGGTAATTCAATATGATTTAGATGGTTTAAATATCTTTGAAGAAATAACACAAAATCGACATGAGTGGAGAAAGAGAATCCATATGGTTGACCCCAAGTAATTTGGGATAAAGGCCTTAGTTGAGTTGAGTTGAGTTGACGTTTAACAGGTTGGAGATTATCTTTGGGTTTTAGTGAGTTGATTAAGGTTTTATTGATTTATTCATTAAAATTGGCTTTCTTCTGATTTGTTTTAATTTATGCTTAGGGTGTTCAGATTTTTCTTCTTCTTTTTTACGGATTCACTTAAATGGTATGGATTTTGAATTTGCCTTACATCGGTTGTTCCCCGCCTGTTAGGATGGTTTATTATGATATGTTGATTGGATCAGATTTGATTTGATTAAGATCAGAATTTGATGTCATCGGTTAATTCCTTATCTTGAACATGATTATTTTGAATTGAACAGCACTATAAAATGGCCTGGATCTGGTTTTCTGAGGGGTTTGTTTTGGGTTAGCTACCTTTTAGGAGAGTCTTGCAGATATAAGAATGTTGGGCTTCAATTATGAGGATTCTCTTCTCTTAAATTTAATGGCTGATGATTCCAAATTGTGGGATTATCTGGAATTAAAGTTCAGTTCAGATCTTGCCTAGAATTTAGCCTCTTCAATTCAAATTTTGTTATCATTTAGTTTTACTGACCTGATCCCCCCTTTTTTTAATGATTGATGGATTCAAATCTTGAGACCTTCCTGGCTGGAAATCCAAATTTTACAGATCTGGATCTTGTCATGATATTGTTGAATCTGTAAGCTATTAAGGACCAGGTTTGTTAACCACTGAATTGGTATTTCAGCTCTTTATGTCGACCACAGATTTAGCCCAACTGAATCCCAGTTTATTCTTCATGTTTTCAACTTGAGCTCCACAAATTTTTGAAATTCACCCATGGGTTGTCATGTACAGATTCTAGACTTAGGGTCAGCCTGTCTTCTCTGTTTACTGCCGGACCTGCCCTCACTCTTTCAAGTGTTAATTAGCATGAATTTCTGCTCTCCAATTCCAGTATTCCCAATTGGTTCTCAATATCACACTTCAGCTTTTTATTTTCAAGTTCCTGCATATTTTTTTTATGTTCTGGAATTCTTTGGTGGCCGTTCCTCCAGACCTTTGAATTTCTGAATTACACTTTCAGATTCTGAGAGTTTCAGATCTGAAGATGATTGAATTTTTATTATCAGGCAACCGGTTGATCAGAGTTTGGTTCCACTGGTGATGTTTGCATCATCCCAAGTTCATAGAGCTGTTAGAACTCTTCGCAGCATCACCGGTCATGAAATTTTCTTTATTGCTTCTACATGATTTACATCAGTATGGGGGAATGCATGCAAGCCGTATTTCCCACAGATTTAACATATTTGAACTCCTTCCAGCCTTTGATAGGCATCAAAAAATTTGCCCCATTGTCTTGAGATTGAGCATGTCCCAGCCTTTGATAGGCATGTGAGAAATTAGCTCATAGTTCATGAACCTCATTAACCCATAGTTTGACATATTGGCATGTTGGTTATGCACAGCCTTCCCATGGCATAATGGGTGAATAGCTCTCTGTGGGGCATGGTAAGACATTGGGGTCTTTAAATAGAGCTTTGTATGTCTACCTTAATGGGTCAAGGGGCATGCTTGAAGCCGGCCCAATGGTTTCTCTTTATTTTGATTCTTTTAAGTTAAGTCAAGACCATGTGGCGGATTTTTAGCCGACCAGATATTCATCTCGGTTTGTGGATTAATTTAGGTATGTCTACCTTAATGGGTCAAGGGGCATGCTTGAAGCCGGCCCAATGGTTTCTCTTTATTTTGATTCTTTTAAGTTAAGTCAAGACCATGTGGCGGATTTTTAGCCGACCAGATATTCATCTCGGTTTGTGGATTAATTTAGTGAATTTTTATATAATTTTTGTTTTTTGTTTATTTTATTATTTTTATTTGATTATGGGTCAAGAGGCGTGCTTAAAGTTAGTCTATTGGTTTCTCATTTATTTTAAAATTCTTTTAGGTTATATCGAGACCATGTGGCAGATTTTTAGCTGAGCAAATGCTCGCCTCAGTTTGTTTAATTGATTAGTGAGTTTTTATTTAATTTGAATTGATTGTTTATTTTAAGTTTTTTTTATTTGAACTCCCTTGTTGGAATACTGTTCATTCGAGACAAATGGGCCTTCAGTAGCTCGTTGTGGCCGAGGCTCGGGCTTCGCGCGGCCACGCACCCCTTTTCTTTTTTGTTTTTTTGTTCATCCCCTTCAGTGGGTCTCACTTCATGCCACCGTGGACCATAGTCATGGGCAAAAATAATTCCACCGCAGCCCCTCCATGCTTGGGAGACCTCAGCGGAACCCGCAGGCCTTGACGGAGGGATCCTCTCTCGCAATCGTCGCTTGAAGGCTCCAGAAGGCAACGCAATGGCAGCGCATTCGGAACCAATATCCAGTGATGCCTTCTGCCACGGCGAACAGCTGCTAAGGGGGCTCGGTCGTGCTACAGAAGAAGGGGAACAAGGCTCATAGGCTTTGGCTGCTCGTCCGAAGGAGAAAACGACTCCGGCGGTCCCGGTTGGAAGAGACGACGGCTTTCGGCGATCCCAACAGGGAGGAGGATGTTTGTTGGCACTGTCGGGAGCAAAAGACCTCGATGGAGCAGCACAAGGGGGGAGAAGGCCTCGACGGCCGCACAAGGAATAGGAAGAGGTTTCGACGGCATTGCTTAAAGGAGACTTCGCTTACGGCGTGACCCAGAGGAGCAGTAATTGTCAGGACAACCAGAATGGGAAGACGGATGGTAGGGCGAGCACCACAAACAGCTCCGATAAGTCTCCCGATTTTCCTTCCTTCTTGCAGCATTCCTCTCAGACTCTCCAACCTTCCGGCCCTTCCTCCATGGTTTGCAACCCTCTTTTTATAGTCTCCCGATCTTTCAAACCCGGAAGGGTCTCGAAACGGCAATACTAGTCCAAGCGGGATTTGGCCTACCATGTGGCATTCGGAACTACTCCGGATAGACTCTCCCACTTCCAAAAGTATATCACAGCTACGCTATTGAGTCCCACTCGGACTTGGGATTCCTTCCGGCTCGATTGACCTTATCCTTATCATGGTAAGTTTTGCTCTCCAGATTATGGCTCTTCCTTCCTTTTCCTTTTTGGCAAAATTGGCCCTTTTGCTCACACAGAGTATGTCCAGTGGGCTTATCCTGCCCATTCAATTGTTGACCCATAACTTCTGCAACATAGGTGCTAGGCCAGTCGTACACACCACTAGCTACTGTGCCCATTATATGATACTCAGCTTATTTTGTTCATACGACACCTACATGAAACTGTAGGCAAGTAAAAAAAAACTAATGAAGCATGATTCCTCGGGGATCCAACTTTGCATGTCTTTTTCCCTTTAAATTTCCTAGTTAGAAAAACACGTACTGATATTTGTCATCACACTCATCCATTGAGTGTTTGTGAAAGTTTTGGCCTTCAAGAGTCTCAAGTCTGCAAATTTAGAGGGTAGGACTCCTACCACTTGACACTATCAACAAAGCGGTAATGTGAGTGGCTCTGGAAATTAGCCAGTGAGATCCCTCCTTGCGTTTCAACGTGGTCTGAGCGAAGTATTCATCTTAGACTGACACTGGTTGTTTCAGGTCTTTCAGTTTCATAGGTAATATTTCAAAGATATGAAATGATATATTGCAAAATCAGTCATTCTTCAACTCTTATGGCATTGTTCTTAGTAATGTATGTAGAATTTTATTTTGCAAGGATGAGTGCACCAAGTCTTAAGGTTATTTGAAGTAACTTGCGCTAAATATAGCATTGTGCTTCCTGGGACAATGATGGTCACAGGGGGAGTTGGCAATTCTTCTTTCGAAAGAACTTGATGGATGAGAAAATTGAGGATGTCTCTAATCTGTTGGGAGTCATTAAAGAGGCTAGATGCAAGGACACTTTGGATAGAATTGATAGGACTGTCGAGAAATCACCTTCCTTTTCTATCCGCTTGACCAGTATGAAACTTGCCATAGGGGGGATTAAAGTTGCTTGGTGGAAGCTAGTTTGGGCACCTGTCTCTGTGAAATATTCGCATATTTTTGATATTAATGTGTAAAGGCTGTGTTCCTACTGGGATTATCTATAAGAACTCATTTTTTGGAATTAATTTCAAGTTGTTTTGTGGTATCAGGTGGGAAGACATTAACAACTTATTCATCCTATCCACTGTGGTATCATCCAGTCTTTGGGGCACAATTTTTAGAAGCTGGAATCTTGAGTGAACTTATTCCCAGGATGTTACTAGTATACTCTTTGTGGAGAAACAAAAACCCACAGAAAGATAACACTAAGTTATGGGACCTTTCCTTACCAGCTACATATTGGGCAATTTGGATAGCAAGGAACAAAAGAATGCTTGAAGACACCTGTGGTCATCCTTCTAATATCCTTTTTCAAAATGAGCAATAGCATAGAGGATTGATATTTTACCCACTCTGGGTCTTTGCCGGGCCATACAATATTTAGTAGTTTGTTTTTGAGTGGATTGAACTGATGCGGTGAGCTTCTTGTAGGATTCTACCCCGTCAGTAATGTTCGAATAATTCTCACTAGTCTTAGTTTTTACACCCACTCTTCTCTTTTGGCTTTGTCCTCTCAATGCACTGTATTCTTTTTTTATTTATCAATGGGTTGGTTCTGTCAGGCGGTTGGTGCAGTCTGGGGATGAATGCAACATTCAAGATGTGGTGGGAGGTGGCTGGTACTTGGCAATTAAAGAGGTAATAAATGAAGGATAGAGGGAAGGCAAGAATAGAAATAACTGATGGGAGGCAGTCGGTTCTTGGTAATTAAAAGAATGTAGATAGAGAGAGAGTGATGTATCAGATGGATGTTAAGAATGCCTTCTTTTAGAATGATCTACATGAGAATACATGGAGCAACCTTCCTACTATGTTGCACAGGGTGACGTTAAGGTGTGCTGTCTCAAAAAGTCTATTAATGGGCCTCAAGCAAGGCCTGTGAACATGGTTTGAGAATATTAACCCCACAGCTTCTGATTTTCATGAAGAGTCGTATGGGCATTGTTACCAAGGAATGTAGGATCCGAAACCGGGAGCAGATAAGTCCACTCACGACCAATGGGGATGTGGACTAACAATTGTAGAAAAAGATTTTTTTGGTGTCAAAAATTTAAAAAATAAAGATTAAAACTATCAAGATTATAAAACATATATCAGCATTATAAATAAAAATATTGAAATGATATTTTTGATTTTTTTTCATAATATATATGTTGAAAGTGAAAATATTGCATTTTGGGTCTCTTTTAAATTTTTGTATAAAAATAAAGAAGTATGTTGATTATACTTAGTTAGTCATAGATAAAAAAGAGTATTGAATTATATAGATATTGGTTGATTATTGATATTTATATGTTTTGTAATTTTATTGGTATGGACTATCTTTTTTTGTGTTAAAATACAAATTTTAGTTATGTTTCTAAGATGGACATTTTATATAGTAAAAAAGAGAATTGTTTAGTAATATAGTTTTAAATTTTTCTCAAAATAATATATATGGAATATAAGAAAAGATTAACATGAAAATAAAAATAAAATAATTAAAAGTAAAACATGCGGATTGACCTGATATTGGGTCAATCTTGGCGACCATTGCAGCAAGATAGGCTGATCCGTTGCGGGAGCGGACCCACTCTCGCTGGATCTGATCGGATCCAATCTGCAAACATGAATGTTCTTCTTGCAGCTTATGTCGGTGACATTGTTTTTACTGGCAGTGATGAAAGTGAAATCAGAAATGTGATGTTGCATCTACTTAGACAATCACAAAAGACTTGGTTGGCCTCACAATTTTCTTGGTATAGAGGTGGCACATGGTAAGGATGGAATCTCTTTATCAACCAAAATATGCATTGGACTTGCTTTGGGAAAGAGGCCTCAAATTGTACGTCTGTAGATGTCATTGTCATCAACCTGGCTTTTTTGGATGAGTCTAGGAATGATTTTCAGGCTGCTGGTCAATTTAGACATCTGGATGTATACTCATTTAGTCTAAGTATGTAAAAAGGGCACTGTAATTGACTTACCCTACCAGAAACAGGGACTGGTGCAGGACGAAAAGGTAGACACCACCATCTTTACACGTAAGTGGGCCGAAACTAATAACTAAACTGCTGCCATATGTCTGACCAAACTGAAGACGGGTGAACCGAACTTGAGCCAATCCAGAAATTAGCTGCTAAAAATCTGCTGAACCAGGTTGAAAGATACTGAACTGAGCTGAAACAAGTTGAAAATGCATTGAACCAAGCTGGAGGGTGCTGAACCGGCCCAAAACTGGTCTGGGCCTGCCCTGAACCTGCCCTGAACTGGGCCTGAACTGGTCTGAAATGCATTAAACCAGGTCGAAGTCAAACCAATCTTGAACCGGCCTGGAAATTGCTGAACCTTCTTGAAATTACCTGAACCAGTCCTGGACCGCCTTGAACCAGTGTGAACCAGACCAAACTAGGAACAGGCCAACTTGGATGACCCTGAAGCAGGTTAGAACATTTGAACCAGCTGGGTTAGATGCTGAACTGGTCTGTGTACCCAGTTAGGCTGGCTGAACTGGCTGCAAACAAATTGGGCCCGGCTGGGCCGGGTCTCACTGCATGAGAGTGTCCAATGTGTGTGTGCGTAGGGGGGGAGGCATCTTTGCGAAGCCTCTCCGTGTTGATGAGACTCTTTGTCCTCGACTCCCTTCTTCATTGCCTTCATCTTCTTTGCCTTCATCCTCATCTTCTTCCTCGATGCTGCAAAGAACGGGAAAACAGATTGGGCGGAGCAGGGGAGGTGGCAGGGTAGCTCGGGTGGAGGAGAAGACAGAGGTGGCTGTGTGTTGAGAGGGGGCCGCGAGTGCTAAGAAAGGGGTCATATAGGGGAGCCAGAGGGCTGGGTGGCTTGGGGGTGGCCAAGGGGGGTGGGGAGTGGGTGTGCAGGGGGTCTTGGGTATGGCGCAATGGATTTGGGATGGTGAAGGAGGACTGGGACTTGGGCTTGGGGGGTGCCGGAAAGATACGGAGGAAGGGGTGGTGGTCTTCTGGCGGTGGGGTGTCCTGTGCCAGGCTTGCTCAGGGAAGCGAACATGAAGGAAGACGAAGGGGAACTAGGGAGTGGGGGAGGGTTATGTGAACGGAGAGAGAGAGAGATGGGAAGGAGAGGAGTGAAAGGCACAGACCACTAGGGGTGAAGGAGAAGTAGAATGTAGAATAGGAAGAAGGATGAGGGCATGCCTGGTCGAAGAGGGGAAGAGAGAGGGGCCAGGAGAAGAAGAACAGGGGGAAGGGGATATTATTTCGAGATTGAGATCGAGAGAGGGGGAGAGCTTCATTTCTTCACCATGGCATGGGATATAGTTATGGGGTCTTTTTATAGACCCTCAAAACAAAAGTACAAATATATCTGAGACTCAGACATATTTAAACTTAAAGTATATTTTAACTCTAAAATTTATTTTTTTAACTTTTAATTATCAAAAGAAATATGAAAATTTCAGAAAAATAAATCTAATTCTAGTAAGTATTTGATACAAAATATCTCGATGTCTCCAAACTTGAATGATAGCACCCTCGACCTTTTCACCCTTCGTATCCGATCTGATTTTCATCAGGGATACTTGTGTGCGTGCGTGCATGCATGTGTTGTTTGTATATATAGCGAGAGAGATTGCATTGTTTCAGATATGAGAGTGGCTGCACGGTAGGGAAAAAATGAAGAGGGAAGGAGGCTGAAGGAGGGAGGTGAGGATGAGAAGGCCTCCTCTGCCATAAGATTGGATACATGAATGAATGGCCTTCTCAGCTGAAGAGCAAGGGGAGGAGAGGCTGTGGCTCATCTCCCAATAAAGTTGGGGTTTCATTTTCATTTCCTCCCAAAACTGTCCATTCATTACTTGGAGTACACAATGAGGTTTTTGAAGAGGCTTCCCACTTTTTACTTTAGTTTCTTCAAATATATAAAAAGCAAGTATCTTTTATACTCTTTACACAGTTGGCCTTTTCTGAATTTAAAATTTTGCTTTGATGCCTCAAGACTAGAAAACATTCATAAATAGAGAAAACTGCGTAACAAAACACTAAACTGATAAAATATTTTAAAAGTAGATGTTAATGCTGATGAAGCTTGTCCAAAGTGACACATCCCCTCATGTTGACCGTCTGTACCTGTCATCCGAAATCGAGTGCATCACCAAAGCTCTTGCTTCTTGTTTTTCTCTCTTATGTAACAAGCTGGGCATTTTATATATATAATAAGCTCCAGCTTTTGGGGGAGTTTCAGATGGTTAGAATAAGCTAATGATTCCTTATTGGATATTAACAATAATGTAATTAGATGACTTTCTATATTGTCATGGCTCTTTATTCTAGATAGTTTTCTCCCCTTTTTGGGTCTGGAATGTTTGCCTCCAAACAATCTATACCAATCCACTATATTTTATCTGTAAATGCTTTACTGCAAGATAAAAAGTTGTCAATTAATTTGTTATTGCAACATGGTATTTTGAATTTTCTTTTGTATCCTTTTTCTTCATGCCCTTGAAATATCATTTTCTACTATGGGTTACTGATTTGATAGCTTTTCCATTTTGCACGGTTTTGGGTAGGCTTTAAAAATGCTTGCTTTTTTATTTTTACCTTGTATTCAATTACTCACTAACGCTTTCTTCTTATGCAAAAATAGGTTTCATCCTTCATGCATGGGCATGACAATTGAACAGGCAAAGAAGTTGGATCACTTTCTATGTTCTGATTGTGGCACTGAGAATGACGCTAAAAGATCCCTGAACTCATTCCCTGTTTCACCAGTATGTGAGCCAAAGGTTTGACTAAGTGCTCTGCTTGGATCTCTGTACCTACTGATGGGAAAGCATAGGAAAATGGATTCATGATATTTGATCGGTCAAAAATAATCTGTTGCAGCCTGTTGGGGAACTCTTGTATTTAGTGATCTTATGAGCAAGGAATGTTGGGTCGCGGGTCGGGTCTAGGTCAGCTGACCAAATCTAACTCGGTCTGACTGGGTGAGAAATTATTTTTTAAATATTAAAAAAATACAAAAATGCACAAAACTATGAAATATGCCAAAAAATAAAAAATAGGGAATATGACTATTCATTTCTATTCGAATATTACATTTTGTTCTTTGCATAATTTATATATTTTCCTCATGATATTTGAAAAGAATACGTAATGTTGAAAATGTATACATGTTGATTGTACTCGTTATCTGAATGTTCCACCATAACTAGTATATGTGAAGTGCATGAAAGTATCCGATAAGGATACATATGTAGGTTGAGCCATTCCATAATTCTCTTGTAGATATTGTAGGAAACGAAGAGTCTTGATATGAGTCAACTCCATAAGACTGTCCGTTGTACTGATCTCCGTCCCGTTGTGTGTTGATCTTCATCACCTTGTGATTGCGCATCATGATCTGCCTTGCATTGCATGTGTATCGGTCTTCTCCGGTGAATTGCATCGTTGTATGTTATATCTCTGGATCTATTAACCACCTTGGATCAAGCAGGAACTAGAATCATTGGGGACTGATCCGACTCGGTTTAGATTGATCTTACCGATTCTAAGGAAGGACATCGATTCGGAATTGGTTTGAATTATTTTTTTAAATTTTTTTGCTTCAAAAAATTTATAAAATCTATGAAAAAGTTCATAAAATAGGAAACTCACTTTAAAAATATTAAAAATAAAAATGTAATGTTTAACATGTTTTCATGCCATATCAACCATATGTCCATGCATTTGACCTTTTTATTTGTCGTGGTCAGCCATTGCTTGTAACTACAAGCAAATAAAAATCAATTAAAGTATTAAACAATCAAGTTAAACAGGACAATAATTAAATTAGGACAGAATATGGACTGTTTAGGGGGGTGGCCAGAAGAGAACAACCCCTATTCGGACTGTTTAGGGAGTTGACGAAAACTGAACAGAGGCTGTTTGGTATTAGGGGATAGTGGGGGGGGGTGGAGGGGGTAGGGGGACCCTAAACACAATTTTAGGGTGTTCCATGTTAGAATTGGTCGAATTGGATCGATTCAAGCTAATTCGATTGATTTCAACGAAATCATGTCTGGAATGGGTCCTTCAGCC
Source organism: Cryptocoryne crispatula var. balansae (assembly GCA_036172225.1). Classification (NCBI taxonomy): domain Eukaryota; kingdom Viridiplantae; phylum Streptophyta; class Magnoliopsida; order Alismatales; family Araceae; genus Cryptocoryne; species Cryptocoryne crispatula. The sequence continues at coordinate 36,722,663 of CM069930.1, read as the reverse complement.
CGGAATCAGATCGAGACCGACCTATTTTGGACGGATTTTTCAATCACGCTTTTAGGCTTTAGAAGTGAGGTTTTTACATTTTTATGTTATTCTTTAAAAGTTTTAATGTTATATATAGTTATATATTATTTAATATATTTAAGATATACCTAGTCTCAAACATCTCATGCCTCCGATAATATCGGATTAATGATGATTTTTTATTAGCATTCCATGATCAATCTTGACTTGCCCTAGTGTCTTTTTTCGTTCTGGTATTTTATCATAAACAATATAATATTACACTTTTGAGTATGGTGGTCAGAAATGTGCCACAGTTTATGCATACAAGTGAAAAGCACGTTACACCAAAAAAGATGCTCCAAGATGATAGTCTCCCCACTCCAGGTCATCACTGAATCACACATACATTGGAAACAGATTCTTCCATATGCACAATATCTTTAGCAGCATAAACTTTAAAAGTTTTGACTGCTTATACACATCCCTTTCTGCAGCAGTAATAACCAATTTCTGTCGTCATGATCAGAGGCCCTTCATTCAGGCAATTTTTCAAATGTTTCTATTTTGACATGTTAGACCGAAAAAAGAGAAACATGATAATAATGAAAGACAGATGCAAGAAAGAAGCCTTCAGCTCCTAAATTCTATAAAAGAGTGTTATCAAAGGCATTTGAGACAACTGCCTAGGCGACGTGGGGCGGCCCCTCCCCGCCTCAATTTGGCCAAGGTCGCCTAGGCGATCCCTCCATTTGCTACTAGGTCTCTGTCCTGCCATAGGAGCTTCTTTTCACCTGATTGGGTGGAGAAGATGAGATTCTTGGGCCCAATAGCTTGGACCCAACTTTTTAATGTGAACCATCTCCCAAAGCACTGAACTGCCTGGTCGGACCGGCCAGGTTAGTGCTTCAGATTGGTTTGTTTAAAGTTGTCGGATCCTCCACTTTATCTTGTCTGACATACCTGAAATCGCCTTCTTCCCTGTCCAAAGGATTCCTCGGACCGTGGCAGGAGCTGGCCCTCCAGTGTGGATTTCCCCTCCAGTGACCCTCCTCTTTTACTGGTATTCAGATACTCTCATATAGCCTTCCTATGGTGTTTGTACTCCCGAAAACTTCTCTCCTATTTTTTTCTCGAACATGGACAGCTGTAGTGAGGGGCATATGATTGCCTCCATTATCGGTGGTGGGGGTGATGGGGTGGGGTGAGGGGTCTGTGCCTCAACCTCGTGACTCTGACTACATAGACAAAGCTCTAGAAGCTCCAATTTGAAAAGTAAAGACGAAACATGACCTTCCTTAGGTTTGCAAGCAAGAAGATGGTATGTCATGCATCCCTGGGAAGTGTATTACTATTACCAGCAAATGGGCAGAATTATGAGCATAAATTCTGGCTATTTTTTGTTACCAAATTCTTCTACGCAGTGAAGAAATCTACCCAAGCCACAGGTGCACAGAATTTTTCTAACTTTTCTGGTTTCTGCTATCCTTGGATTAATACCATTAAGATTAGAAGATCCTTCTTTCTCACTTTCGTTTCTTGCTTTACATTTTTCTTGTTTGTAACTATGATCAAGCAGTCCCAAATGATATCATAGTTATTCATACAAGTATGTAGTAGTACCATATAAGGTTTGACTTGGAAGACTATTCATGCAACAATGCCAAACGAAAAAGTTGTGTGACTAACAAACCTCTGGAGCTATATTGTAGCAAAAAATGCTAATGAATCTTTGATAGAGAACTATGTCCAAGTTCACCTTTTTATCTTTTTATCTTTGTCGCTAGAGCTTGGAACAGGCATTCTAATTCACTGTAGCTTGGGTTTAGCATCTTTCCTCTTCTGCTGGTATTTCATGGGCTGTCAAGAAATGTGTCCTGTGACTCATCATTTATCAAGGTAGCTGTTTTAAGTAATGCACCCAGTTAGAGTTAAATGTATCAGCACTTTTGTTGCTGTGTTCCGTTGGGAGTTTTACTTGTTGCGAGTCACTTTTCTCATTTTCATGCAACAAGAGAGATATTTATCTCACTTTTATACAGAAATGAAGTGCAAATGCACCAATCATATTCATCTTTGCATTTCTGACTACAACAAGAACACAGTTCAGCTTTTTTCATCTTTAATTTCATTAACAGTTTTTACTCCTGCTCAGGATTTTTGTTCCTTTATTATAAAAAATTAGTCTGAGTTCTGTTGTGAATGCAATATAAAAATAGTTCTTACATCTCCATAGGTAGCATGTCTTCCAATTTTGGATATCATGAAATAATCTGTGTTATTTTTTAAAATGTGCAATGCCACAATTCAGTTAAAATAGTAAAACACTAAAATAGTGGTTTTATTGCTTTTTAAGAGGCATAGGGTAATACCAATTACTTGTCTTTCACCAGTATCCTTTTGGTTTTTAAGAATGCAATAAATGAGGAACCACATGGAATCTTAAACTCTGTTCTATATTTACCACCAGAAGATCACAAAGCCTAGACTCCTTTTTTAACAATTCTTGTCTCGATCCATTGAAGGGTCAAGACATTCACGAATACTTTCCAACTAAGCTCTCGATCGTTAGCACCATGGAATGCGATCTCCCGAGAATCTCTCGAGATCTCCCGAGAATCTCTTTTCTTCTGTGCGTCCGAGAAACGAGATCGCCGAAACGAGAAAATCTATGTAGTACCTGTGATACCTTGATCTTCTCCGCCTATTATTATCCCCAACTTGTTAGATGATCTTGTTAAGTTTCTTTCTTATATTGCCAATTTTATTATGGAATCCATCCAAATATTCATCTAAACATTATTGTTTGATAAAATTTCATAGCTTAATATTTTAATGACTATATATGTACAATCGGCCCAAAATGTTATCAATCTCCTATCCATATTGTTCAAGATGAAACTTTGGTCTGACATAAGATTCTTTGTATGTCTCGTGCTAACAATAGTTCACCATCTCTGTATTACACTTTTAATTCTCTCATGACTTATTTTAATTTTTAATATGAGTTCTCTTGTCCTTTTCAAGGAGATTATATGACATTCTACATTTAAACATACACATTGATTGGTATTTCTAAGATCTAATCTCTTGAGATTTTTTCGAGATCTTTTATCTTCAATTTCCGTAAGATAAAATATAGATGTGAGATGACAATCATTGGGTAAAGTATAAATGAAATCCGAGATCCGATCTCCCGAGATTTTTCCGAGAATCTCACGAGATCTCTTCTCTTTCACGCTTCCGAGATGAAGCCGAGATCCGAGACGACAATCCTTGGTTAGCACTCAATGAGTTGGTACAAATTGGTGATGAGAATTACTGAATCCTGCACTTGGCTAGATATTCTGTAAGAACTTAAAAGCCTCTTTTTTTTCCTAAGAGGATAGTACCACTTTTTTGGTTAAGGGAAAGTGAATTAAAGATGCACACAGATGGACAATAATATGGTGCTCCCCTCAACCACCAAAATCACCAAAGATGTGCAAGTGTAAAGTTGAACTTGTGAGGAGAGTTGGAGACTACTTTGATTTTTGTAATTCCAACATAAAGCTGGCAGAAAGTGTCTCCAAGGAAAAGTTAAATTACTGTAGACTCTAACTGTAGCCCAAACAAGTCTGAAGATCATTTACAAGGGTGGAAAGGAAAACAAATGGGTTGTAGGATGGGCTGATCCTTGATCAGGTTCCGGGTGGGGGGGGGCTGATCTGAGAAGAAGCTTTCACCAGAATCAGGTTAAACTCTGTTGAATTGGCCCCTTCTATATGGATTCAACCCCATTCCCACGGGGTTTGCCATCCATGAAAGCAGAGGCAAGGTAGGCCGGATTGGGGATCAAGAACAGGCCAGTTGGGACCCAACGGACTTGGGTCACCTGGGGTTGGTGACCCGAGTTGGTCCAGATGGGAACAGGCTAGTCAAGATGACTTAAAAAGTCATTTTGCTAGTCGAGGCTGACCTGTCTGACTCAGCCAACCCCAGACTGAATCGGCTGATTTGGGCCCCGATTGGATTGGTATCGGTATGGACAATTCAACCTGGCCGGTTGGCTGATCCGACCTGGACCGGGCATTCCATGAGCAGAGGGGTGACTGCTGCTGTTCCGTGCATCTCACAGGTGAAGATGAAGGTACACAACCAGCAAGGCAGGATCTGAAACTTTAAGAAGTTGTGGATCTGGGTGCCACAGACCCAATAAACTCATCTTCTCCGCCCAAAAGAGGTGGGAAGATGCTAGATTGGTGGCTCCATGCTGGTCACCCATATTCCACCTCATCCTGCACCCATCTTCTTGCCCCTCTGGCAAATCTGATTTTTACTATTTTTTGGATTTCTTTTATTTGGAAATCCCTGGATGCAGTTATATGACTTCGCTTTGCAAATAATTATGAAAATTGATTGGGAGTTGAGAACAACTTTGGACTGCCATTCTCAATAGAGCTGCAAACAAAACGTTTATTGCATTTCCACGTTTGTTCTGTTTAGCTAAATGGATAATCTGAATCCATTCTTAGTGAGATACAGAACAGATATTAATAATTAGTATATTTTGCAAATTCAGAGTGGATATATATATTGTTCAGTTCATAATTTTGATTAAAATTTATTAATTAATATCTTTAATAATATATAAATGTTCAGAAATAAATTTAGGATGTACAAGTTGTGATATATTTATACATATTGACTAAGTGCTGTATCTTAAAGAATGTTCAAGTATATTTATAAATAAAATAAAATTTAATATATAATACATTAATTACATATTTTACTACTTTACTCAGAGTGGGTTTTAAACATGGTGGAGCAGACATTTCCATATCTGCTCTGATCAACAATCGGATAACATCTGTCTGGAGTCTGCTCCGGCTGATATCTCAAATGAATACTGTGTATAAATGGATAAGAATCTGGAGCAGATCCAGGTTATATTTGGATCCATTTACAGCCCTACTTCTTTGAAGCTACTACTTTACCCATGGCAAAAGGATGGACAAATAACTCGTCAAACAAGTAAGGTGTTCAAAAGTGTGGAAAGCTTCTCTTGATCTCATCACGAGATGTACAGTAGAAATTTCAGTTGGCAGCAGATGGAAGACATATCGGGACACGACACTGAGGTTAGACTGTCAACCACTGATGAACAGATTTCCCAACCATGGTTCGCCGGGTCGCGACCCGGGTCGCGACCCGGACCCGACCCGGTCGGTTTTGGGGCCGACCGACCCGGTCGCGACCCCAAGACTCCGACCCCATTTTTATTTTTTATTATTATTTTTCGCGACCCGGGCCGACCCCGTCCCGACCCAGGTCGCGACCCCGGCCGACCCGGGTTGGTTTGGGGCCAAACCGACCCGGTCCCGACTCCCGACCCCACCTTCCTTGTTCCCAACCCATTTGCACTTCAAAGGAGTGGTAGTTGCTTCATTCCCGATTGTTACGAGAGAACACTTGGAAGATAACTGATGATGTGCATTTGTTGAGCTACAAAGTAGCGGAATATATGGACCTGATGGAGGCTTCAGAACAAGTCAAGGCAAGGCCAGAAGTTGAGGATTGCAAGGTCTGGAATGAAATACAAATGGAGATTTATTGACAATATTTGTGTTAAATTTGTGGAGTGGAGCAGGAAGGGAGGTGGTTTAGGCTAGAAGAGTATGGAGCAAGAAGCTCCCAATCAAAATTCAGATTTTCCTGTGGGAAGTCTGGTTGTGGAGACTGCTGAAGGTGAATAGGTGAAGGATGGAGCATAAAGAAAAAATGTGACAGTTATGCTTCTTAGTTCAAGAAAACCAAGGCCACATCTTCATATTTTGTGGCATCGTTGGAATTTCGTGGAATGCTTGTCCTGAATTTTTGAATTTCAGCTTCATTGCAACAGTGTACAGGATGTTGTCTTCATGGAGTTGGTGGAAACATGGTACAACAGACTGAGTTGCTGGGGAGGCATCTTGCCTAGTCAGCTAGCCTTACTATTTGGTCAGTCTGTCTGGAGCCTTGTAGCAAGATCTTTCAAGCCACTGCCCATCCAATTTCTAACATTCTTCTCGAAGTTATGCAGCTGGTTAGGGATTAGCAAGGCCATCAGAATTTTTCATGTAATCTCAGTTGTTCTGTATTCCTACTTTTGGAGGAGGGTTTGTAGACATTATCGCCGGGTCAACGTCTTGTCTCTTGTACCAGAGATTTCCATATGTCCTACCTTTTGCTCTTTTCATGAATTGCAGCCTGTTCTGCAGGTGACTCAGAAAAAGATGTAGCCCAAAGGTATTGTGGATGTTGACTTGTCTTATCAAGCTTGAAGGACACACACGTATATATGCCAACATGTACTATTTTCTCAAGGCGCTGCAGGCTGCTTCAGTGCAAAGGTGCCTTTCAACACCAAGGCACACAGGTGCCTTTTCTTGACCCACTGCAAATAGCAAGGTCAATTTTAACGTTTTATCTGTTAAGCAACATGCAAGAACTTTTAATTATCATCCAACTGCAAAATGTACCAGTGGGGGGGATCGGGATGCAGTGATGTGGACCACAAAAGGAGGGAGTATATGACACGTGGATGATTAGGGTGAGAATTAGAACTAGTTACGCTTGTACGTTTCCATTCATCTGTTGATTGTTGACTCCAGATGCTCCTTGCAGGGTTTTGTTTGGATCAAGATCTTTTAAACAAAGATACCTGGAAGGTAGTAAATCATAATTTTTTAATCAAACTCATGATATTCCTCTGAAATCCAATTGAAGAAGACAGCCGTAATACCAAAGCAAAAAGAGCGCATTTTTAGTAGGAAAATACTTAACATCTCTGGAAGTAGTCAACAGAATGCTACATCAAATGCAAATGGGAATACACTAGAATGAGCCCAATGGTGTGGAAAATATGCTGTTTTTTGAAGTTGACACTTGACACTGTCATGGTGACTAAACAAAATGGAACTACTAGAAAAAAGAATTAATCCTGATGGATGCGTACAACATCTAGGATGGCATCAGATGATGCTGTCTTGCATTCTTCTAGCTTTCCCCACTTCAGTTCATTCACTTCTCTTTACTGGCGTGAATACTGTTGCTGTTTTAGCAGCCATATAATTTTGCTTTCGGTATTTCTAGTTTTAAATATCATTAACTAACATGTTTAGTGGTGACCCAGTTGTCCAGTGATTGACAGACATGTCTGATTTTAGTTTCAGCTACAAGACAATGTTCCTACTACCATTCTAGACATCCTCGTATTAATTGGCTGCTTTTAATGATTTCCCCCGCTTATTTGACTTTTGGCCCATTCACGCTTATATTTTCTTTACGTAATAATATATCTTACTTGTACTCATCTTCTCAAGTGCCAATTATTTATTTTCAGGTGGAAACAAAACGGCGGAAGAGATGACCCACGTTCCCAATATTGGAAATGCTAATGTTCAATTTCTTTCTTGTACTCATCTTTAGCTGTGGAATTGTACAGAGCAGAGACTGGCGAGGGTGAACACATTCTGCTTGCCCAAAATGGAGAGATTGTAGTGTTATGTACGACGCGATGTATTCTAGCGAGATGCATGCAGGAAATTGTATTGATGTTAACGAGTCTTGTGCAGGTTTCTCCCGCAAGCTGTATGACGTGGTTGCACTCTGTAGAAACATGTACTCGGAAAGCGTAGATTTTTGTGTCTTGCAGTCTTAAAGATTTTGATCGAGTTTTTCGCTGCAGAGTTGGAGATTCTGAGCTTATGACAAGAAAGGGAATGCTTTGTGTGCTGCACTTAGTTGCTAACAGGTGGCGACGAAGTTACCAAGGGAGGAAAGCCTTGGTCGGAAGGATTGAGCAAGTCACTTCGATTCGCTGTGATACAAAATTTCAGGTAGGCTTGCTGTTGGTTCGTTTTCATTTTCAGAAAAATCGATTTAAACCGAACGATGACCACCTGTACTTCTAGTCTCTTAAATTGCAATGTACATACTACATATATTATATAGTAGCCGTAATTCTGATTTAAACAAAATATTTTATGTTCTGTTTGATTTGGTTGGAGTCTAAAAAATAATATTATATTAATTTTGATATTGATATTTCTAAAAGATGTATCAAAAATTTTAAACTTCATTCACTACGAATTTTAAATTTCACGTGTTTGATACGGTCGTTGGATTGGATCTATGTTTTGCAGCCATCTTTCCTCCGTTGCCACGTCTCTCTTCTTCGAACTTTCCAGTGCCGGCTGTCTTCTTTCCTCACCCTGTGGCGAAGGGCCTGGTCAAGTTTGAGAGTATTGAGTGTCAACTGTGCAGGCTTGAGCTGACCCGACACAAACCCAGCCCAACCCAAGTTCGTGTATCTTTAGTGAACCACAAACGTTATTGAAGGCCATGGCCCATCGTAGGTCCATTTCCGGGCTTTCTATTGAAGACATTTTATTGAACTAGATCATATCCTTGTTACCTGAGAGTGACCATGAAAATGATAAATGCGTGTATGTATATTAAAGATTGTGTCCTGGTTAAATAACTTAACAATATAATAGTTACATATACTAATCGACGGACTACATAGCTCGGTAGGGGTAGCATGGGAAAAAAAAATCAATGGACTATTTTAATTCACACATTATCAATTCTATACAGTTTTAAAAACTATTGGACCTATGAATTATGTCAACTCTAATAGCATGTTTGGTACGAGGATAACTCGGGGATAAACCAGGTTTATCCCCAAAACTTAGGGGATAAAACCCCAAAAAATTTGGGTGCCAAACAGGCCAGAGTTTTTCATGGCGATAAACCTATACAGGGGTAAGATGTTTACAAGGTTCTTCTCAATTCAACAGTCACTCAGACATTTACTTATTAGGTTAAATTGATAAATTTGAAAACAAACTCGATTCCTTGAAAGCTAAATTGAACAGGTCTTTTGCTCAACTTGATAAAATTAAAGATTAATATTAATAATTATATCGTATCTCTCAAGTCCCACACAAAGGCAGAGGGAGAAACATCATTAGCAATATGAATAAATATAATACAAAGCAACTATATAAACAGAAAAAAATGTCACCCAAGCCTCAAGAAAACCAATGGCGGCCACAGACTTGGCACCATCAGAGCACGAATGCCAGTTTGCCAGATATTAGATCCCAAGCGGACGGCTTGAAATCTAAAAAAGTTGGGAGGGAAAATTGGGCAAAAATAAATACAAATGAATCCTACAGCAATGGGGTATACACGGCTACCATCTTTCCTCTGCTCCTACCTGCCCAGCACAGCAAAATGTGAAACCAAGGGATCACTTCATGTATCCAAGACGAAGACGTAAGAGAACCCCACGGGATCGTTAGCTATAGCTTTAATTGACCAATGAAGCGAGAGATGATGATTTCTGTTCTAGTACCTGTACGGGGACGTATTGCTTTGCGGTGGGGCCGGGGGCAACCTGTTGGGTGTCTGGCGGCCGGAGTCGCCGCCGTTCTGCAGAGTCTCACCATGCGGTCGGCCTCGCCCGCTGCTAATGCTGCGGGGTCTCGACTCCCTCGGGGACTGGTTCCCAGGTCCAGTTGCGGCGCCATCGAAAGCGGATCTCCAATCATCACCCGCTGAGGCTGGTGTCCTGGGACTGGGCGCGTCATCTGCACCAGGGAAAAGATGCAGTCATGTTTTTGCCATGTAATGCACATACACGCACATATATAATGGAATACAAGTAAACGGTAAACACAGGATCTCAGGCCAGACTCATTATACCAGGAACCTCAACCAAGTTACCTGTCCCAGAACCACCGCTAGACCAGCTACCACCTCGATCATCATGGATGCTTAATTGACGTGTTAGTTTGGACAGCAGAGAAGACTGTTTCTGGAAGCGCTCCCGCTTGCGTTTAACATTTTGATCTTCCTGAAGCAGTTCCTCAATCTTCGCTGAACTTTGAACACTGCAACAGCAAACAAAATCTAGATTAACTGGCCTGGTTTCGAAATATCATGTGCATACATTGAATGATTATTTCTCATGCGAGAATGCCGCAGAAGGCTGGTTCATTGTACAGACTTCTACAAGTTAAACACGCCTTTTAATAGAATACAAGGGAAGAGAGGAGAAATGATCATTCCTTAGAAAGAGGTGCTCGGGTAGTCCTTCACAATTTACGACTTTACAATTTACATGATACATTCCCATAACATACTTCCTTCAGGACCAGCACAGGACCCAACTAAGCATTAGGAAAATTGTATGAATGTTTAGTAGACTGATGATATGTAAATATCTGATATTATTTCCCACAAATTCTTTGTGTCCAGTTTTGTTGCGACACTAAAAATGGGACGTGGGAGAAAATAACGTACCTTATAGAGCTGTATAACTGGTTAAGCATATCTTCCTTTGCCTTCTCAACCTGGCAGAGCACAACAGCCTGCTCTCAAGAGGATGATGTATAAAACAAGTTAGAAGCCAGTAAGCCACAAACGCATCGAACACAAAATAATCAGGAGTAACTTGCCTTGGGGACATTCGCTGCAAGACTGTTCAATACTGCCTCAACATACCCACGAACCTCTTGGGACATCCATCTTAGTTCTTCTTCAGGATCAGCAGGTCTTCTCGTCATCGTATCCTAGAAAATTATATTCACATTAAAGGAAATTAAAATGATTTAAAAAAAGCACTAGGCTATATGTCCATGTCAATGTACTGCGGAGCTACTCGTTTGCTTCTACATTGTTGGCACCTAAATTTTCGCAAAAGAAGAGAAAAGATAAGAACAATCCAAAGAGAAAGAGAGGTGTTCTTGCACTGAATTCAACAAAAGATGGCCCATTTGGCATTTGAGATTTGTATGAGTGAGCATTCACAACAAAAACAAACTCAATTTCCGTTCAAGTATAGCCCACCTTGTGCCACCAGTCTCCTTCCCCTAATTGGGCTAAGGATTTAATTAAATCCAAAGATCAATTGGGCCATTAAATATAGCTCTCATAATTAGCCCAATTGTGATGTTAATCTTAAGCCCAACTCAATTGAAAGCCCACTTAACATAAATGTCATTTGCAGTCCATTAGTTATGAGCTTAGTGGGCCGGAATACAAGCACAAACCAGGTCCATTTAAATGATATATCAGCCTTCGTTCTTATGTCGATGGCACGGCCCATCATCCTTGTATTTATTCCGCTAAGATCCAACTTCCAAAGAAGCCCATTCCATGCTAGTAATAACCCATATGTAGGTTTGTGCGCAACATAAACCTAGGCCTCTGTGTGCACAACACATACCTAGAACGTCAAGCAAAGAAACAAATATTTAGCTTTTCCAGCTAGAAACTTACCAATGATCCATCTGAGTGACTTTGCCTCAATGTGTGCCCCACTTCAGAAGATGCACCCTTACCGGCATTTACTTTTGAAGGTTGGATGACATTCCTGATCTTGTTTATCCATTCAGCCTTGTCAGCCATATTTTCAGCCTTCAACACAACAGCACTATGAGCTGCAGTATGAAAAGGCACAAGCAGTAAGATAACTGCACTCTTAAAAACAAGACATGATGCTTTGGAACTTTGCTAGGTAAGAGACATAAGTGGAGATTTACCTTTCAGAACAGTCTTGTAAGGAACCTTGCTAGTTATCTTAAAAACAAGGCTGGATGCTCTGGCAGATTCTGGGCCGTTGGCATTAGCCTTTTTTTCTTTGGAACCTTTAGAAGGAGGTTCTTCTTCATCTGAAGCGTCCTCAACATTACACTCCTGCCAAAATACAAGCTCACATTATTTTTACAATTCTACGAGCAACTGGCACCAAGGATGTTCAAAAACAAAGAACAAGAAGATGATACATAAGTTCCCTAGATGACAAGTGAATATCAAAACAAGAAAAGCTCTGGACCTCCAACGTGATCACGCCACGGAAATGTCTTTCTTCCTGTTTCTTTGTATACCCTAGCTGCAAAAAAATCATGGCCACAAGTAAATAGGACTATCATCTCAGAATCGTAGGACCAATGTGGAAGGCAACCCTTTAACAGTCTAGATAAAGAGCAGAAAGAGGCAGGAGAAAGGAAGCTGGATAAGATAAAAGGTACACCAAGGTTCTTGAGCAACTTCTTTACGAAAGCATGGACACAATATACTAACCTTTCCACTCTTCTCATTTAAGACAAACCACCGCTTGCTCCAACCATTTGTTTTTGCACTCTTCTTTAACAACCATCCTACACAAACGGCAATGAGGTGAGATCATGTGATATTCTTGAAACTGTTTAGAGAAGATGCCATAGAAAGACAGATGGCAGCTGGTGGGTAGCAGCATGGAACACTGTCACTCCACACAGGCATTGTATCTAAACCCAGATCAGTGGGTGCCGATTCTGATTCTGCTTCCGATCCAGATCGGATCAGATAATCACGTGATCCAATGAGAGAAAAACATACCCAGAATCAGTCCAGATTGGTTCTTCAAGTTCAAACACCCAAAAAAAAAACGTAAAAAAGCTTCTATATCCAACTTTCCAATGAGATTCTGGTCCAATCCAGCTGTTTTGGGGCCGGAATAGGAGTGGATATCAGCCAATTTTTTGACCGGCAGCGGTGTGCTGCCGCTGTATCATCGTCCCCACCCTACCATCGGTCCCATTAGGACAAGATCCGATGACTTAAGTCACCAGGGGATCCAGAGTGTATCGTTAAAAAACCACAGATTTTGATTCCTTGGATGATTCCAATTCGATCCGACCCTTTTGTGGTCTTTGATGCCGGAATCAGGTGCTGGTGCAGCTTCTTGCCCACCTGTTGTATTGGGTCAATCAGATAAATATATTCCCGGATCCGATGACTTAAGTCATCGTTGATAGGGTGGAGAAGAAGCCGCGATGGCGCTTGCTGCACTCTTGGGCGTCAATTCCAGCAGGAATCGCCGGAATCAGTCTGGAATAAGCTGATTTAGGCCGAATTGGTCCTGATTCAGCCGATTTGTGGGTGTCGATCTGATCCAGGAATCGGTTATTCAGGTCAAAATTGAATTGATGGGTGCTGATCCGATCCGAGAATCGGCTGATTTAAAGAAGTATGACAAGGAGACCAGGTAAGGTCAGCGTAGAGCAAATGTCAATACTCAATAGAACCAACTCCAACTTGACCATCTCTAAAACAGTGTGCATGTAAAACTTGAATTTTCATTAAACCTGCTGTAATTTCGCCACTTGCCCCAGCAGTCTGCAATGCAGACCCTTCTTTTGTGTCTTTCTCTTGTTGACTGGATTTGTCCTTGATTGATTTCAAGCTACCGCCAGTTTGTTGAGAACCCATTTGAGGGCTAGTTGCCTACAAAGCATATATCAAGAAATAAATCAAACATGCATTAAGAAGAATTTTTATATAACTAAACAGAAATGTATTTGAGAAGAGAAATTGTACTCTGTTCAGTATAGACTGTTCTGCTTCTTGTCCTTTTTTGGTTGAACGATGCTTCAATTCTTCCTCACGGCGTTGTCTATCCATCCTGAAAACCACATGTTTGGTAAGATACACAACAAGAAGAAGAGACATGCTGATTGCATCCATAATAGTAAATAGTCATTCTCGCACATTAAAAAATGTGCCAATTTTTAAAAGATCCAGCAAAAGAAATGCAAGTGCAAGTTAAATAAAACTAGTTTACAAAATGCTTCCAGCGTTTTGTTAATCCAGCACAAGCTGCAGTAAGATACGCACATGACACACATTTCCCATTTACCCAGACTGGGGTCTGATGCAGATTCAGAACTGTGAGGTTAAATTGATACTATTTCACAAATCATGTAATCTAACCTCAGATTCCAGAAAAATCAAAATCATAACAAAATACATTAGTGCATCACGAAGAACACAGTTCAAAGCATTGATAGCGGAATCGGCCAATCCAGATCTTATCAACACTCACCAATCTGATTTTGGCTTACAGTTCCCGATCCAAACCAGACCCCCTGTCAGAATCATCCGAATTGGGTTGGATCGAGTCTGGAATCAGTCAAATTGGCCCCAACAGTGGCTTCCCTGCTGGATGGGCTTATAAGCCCGGGATCTGGTGATCTAACATGCCACATTGGGTCCACCACAGGATCTGGTGACTCGAGACCAGGTCCGATGGACCCGGTAGACGCCACGGCTGCAATTTCCAGCATATTTTGGGGCCGATTTCAGCCCCAAAATTGCTACATCAGACTGATTTTTTATTTTTTTTCCAATTTTAGGGTTTTTGAAGAACTGATCCGGACTGATTCCGGATCTGTTTTTCTCCCAAAAAATCGGCCAATTGGACTGATCTGATCCATATTGAATCAGAATCGGCAGCCACATATCCTGGTCCCGATTCCAATCCAACGAACATTGGTTCAAAGAACCAACTTAAAAGTTTTTGTCACAAGATGACGAGCTCAGTTTAAATTACTTTTAATACACACACGAAAACAATCTAAAAGAACATCAATTAGCTAGTTAACCTTGAGTGGGCAAGCAACTAAACAGGGATATAAAGAAGAACAAACATGACACATAGCTAAGTAAGAAACAGGACTAACAGACGGAATCAGGACAAATTTGAAATTGCAAAAGAATGTTACCTCCTCTGCACTAAGCGTATGAAGTGTTGCGGAGGAACAAAAGCACGCTCCATATCAACTAGCGCAACCACCATTTGCTTGGCTTCATTTCTAAATCCATCCAATGCAGCAGATGCAATTGCAATAACCTTTAGAACATAAGATAGTCACATGAACATAAATACACGAGATACAGTTCTCCATCTATGAAGCAAAATGAGAACATAACAAAGAAAATGATTGCAAGAAGATGAAGCTACCTCTCGCTTAAATGGTGGGTATCTTCCAAGGCCAGGTGTTGCATTTGCGGCCGCTGAAATTATATCTAGTAACACCCGGTGCACCTAAGACCAATGCCAAATAAATAAAGAAAGAAAAAGGAGAAAATTGTGCAACAAATGAAAAACAAACATGATAGTAACAAGATAGCAAAACGCACAGTGGTGAATACCTAGGCGAATAAACTAATAAATAAACAACAACAGAAGTTTCCCACAAATTTAATGGACCTAAACCTAAACTATCATGTTTTCATACATAAGAAAAGAATGTCATTAAATAATGAAGACAAAAAAAAACTGGAAGGGAATGCATGCAGCATTTAGCTGGAAAACAGTAAAACAACAAATTCCTAGAGTTGAAATCAACTGTTATGTCTGTTCATGTCATGGGCAAACGTAAGAGTGCTCTACACTCTCTAAACAAATTTTTATCTGTTATCCTCCACATTCATCCTCTAGATAGGCTCAGAAAATCAAAATTAGCAACCAAAATGATGGTCATGCTTAAGGGGCAATGTTGAAGACCAACAGTCACCACAATCTATTGATACTGCATATTACCTAGAACTGTACAATCTTATCATACTATATCTCCCATAGTTCCAAGTGGATATGACTGACAACAGGTTATGTACAAAAGCTGGCAATGATGCTAAGGCATCTACAAGTCCCTTGCTATGATTATTGAACCTTTAAGCCGTTTTTGCGAGATCACCCACACAAAGAACCTCCTGGGGTTTCTTGAGCACTAAATAAATTTATTTACAAGAAAATGGCACCACCAAAATGAATGATCTCATAAACTAGCTTCATAGAAAATTTCTCTTGACACTTGCACATCTCACATCAATGTATTTCAGCTATCTTCATCAAAATCATAGGCCATTAACTATAATAGAAGTTTAGAGCCTCAGAGTGTAGGAACATTGACTTAAGATTCCATAGGGAAATCCAAAGCAGGTGTCATAAAATGTACAAATATAGAAGCAAGAGACAGAAGGAATGAAGCATAACTGTGGAACCCTGTCGGCCACATTAACTCACCATAGATTTATATGCTAGGTAAAAGCTAGTCACAGAGTGCGATTGTAACCTAAAAGCTAAATCGCCAAGCAAGCAGATGAATTAATCACCTGCAGAATTGCTTACTTCAGGGTAAAAAACATTATGCCAAGAGGTACAACTCTGCACCACCTTCAGTGTTTCAGTGCAGTAACCTCTCATAAAGCATGAAACAACGTGTCAAAAATTGTGAGGCCCCACTAATGAAAGCCATATGGAAGTGGTTAATATCTGTAACGTTCAATTTCCCACCTTTCCTTTTACACAGCCATATCCAATTAATTTCATGTGAACCCTTTACACTTTATGGGCCACCATTCAGGAACAACGTGCAGTGGGTGGATTGAACACTTGTCTTGAATGTGAAATAAACAGACGTAACAAAATTGAGTAGATTTTCTAGGGTCAAGGCCCAAGGGAAACAGGAGAGGTCTGTCATTGAACAATAGAAGCCTACACTTGCATCCAACCAACCAGTCATTGAGTCTCTAAATATTTTTAATATTTTTACAGGTATTATAAAACAACTTGAAACTTATAGATGAGCAACACGTTAAGTACAAAGAGAAAAACCGACAAGGGAGAAAATCAACAGAAACAAGCCATCCTTGACAAAAGAACAGAATAAAAGGATATGAAAAGAAAGATTAGGGTTCCCTACCAATTACAAGAAGCAGGAACAATCATTTGACATAGAGAAAGAAGGTCAGTTTCAGAGCATGACAAACTAGCCACATTCAACCAGTCATGAGCATGAATGCTGGCTCACATGATAACTAACTTCACAGAGCTAGCAGTCTTTTAACAATCTACTCTTTCTAAAATGACAAAAGACTCAAAGAGGTGGGAGACACGCAATCCAGACAGTAGAATTCCACTTGAATACGCTAATAGAGATTCCAGGGAAAGAGGAGGTCGTTGATTGTTTAAAAAGAAAACTTACTTCCCAGACAGAGCCTGCCAAATGACACCGATAATCCTGAAGTGAATAAAAATATGATCTAGATATTCTTTAAATAAGCCGCAAAATCCACATATCTTTATGTCTGTAATCCACACAAATCTCATCTTAGGGTGTCTTTCAAGCAACCTTCAAACAAAAATTTTGAATCTTTATGGCCTGTTTACACAAGATTAATTTGGAGATAAACCTCATTTAAGGTTCACATAACATACTCCCTTGTACTTGCAGTCTTCAAACTTCCAAAAGAAGTTGAAAAAAATTGAAAGAATCTGGCCCAATTAGGTGGAGAGCAAGAGCCTTGTTCCACTCAAATCACTAATTCAGCTATCTTTGACAAAATAACAAAATAAAAGGGTATGAAAAGAATAAATAGGGCCCCCAACTAATTACGAGAAGTAAGAACAATTATTTAGCAGAGAAGAAAGTAAGCTTCAGGGCACATCTAACTATCGGCATTCTACCAGTCAGCTTCTTTTGGAAGTTTAAAGATTTTAAGTACAAGGATATCAGAGAAAACCCTGAGGATTGTGTGTTGCTTCAAAACTAAGTCTCCAATCCCATCAACCAAAACCAAGCAGAAAATACACATGCTTCTGTCCACCAAAGCATTATGAGCTTGGACTGTTCAATCTAAGAGACAATTGCACTGAAAATAAAAAGCTGGATACATCATTCATTAAGAAAGCAGCAGAAGAGGATTACTTGTCCACTTGTGGGTGTTGACGTGAAAGATGGTGCCTTTTAACTATATAAAAATGATAAAAATATATGTATGATGAAACAAACAATTGGCTTATGTCAAAGGAATATAGTGAAGATTGGTTACATAAACTTTATGTTATCATAAGATTCAACCAAAATTAGAAGGAAATTTTTACCATGCAACTATAAGGCCAGCAACTTGGTAGTGAATATTGAAAATTAAAAAAATAATACGCTTCCAAAGTAGGTGTAGCCGAAATTAGAATGTTGAGATGGATACACGGTCATATTACATTGCAATATTGCATAGAATACATAATGAATATATTAAATAAAATGTGGCAGTAATGACAATTGCAGAAAAAGATATTGAGATGCTTTGGACACATTAAACATTTATCTTTGTAACCTGCAGTTAGAAAAGTGAAAGAAGAATAGAAATAAGAAAGGACATGTACCTAAACTAACTTGAAAAAAGATAAAAGGATAATGCAATATGCGTCGGATGATTTAAATATCTCTAAAAAATAATGCAAAATGATGTATGTGGAGAAAGAGAATCCATATTCACCCTAAAAAATGAAGATTAAGGCTGGAGTTGAGTTGAGTTTCATCCACCCAATACACTTATCATCAAGTACCATGGGCTCCAACTACCGAGAAGAACTTCAAGTGTTCTCACAAACATTCCAAAATATGAATTTTCAAAATACAAGAATCAACATAGCATCTTTCAAGTCATCAATCCACTCAAAACAGGAACCTGACTCGACCTGTAATGTAACCTCAAATATCGAACTTTTCTTTTTGAAAAAAAAATAGTTTTTTATTTAGCTTTAACAACTAGAAAATATATGATATTCCATAGAAATATAACTAATTCATGATATGTATAAATATATATATATATATATATTGTATTGAGATTGTTGGGTTCTTTGAAAAATATTTTATTTTGACCTTTCCACATTGGACTTGAGAAATACTGATGTTAATTACATCAGGAAATGACTTGAATACCTTTGATTAACCGCCATAGCAATTCGTTCACAAAAGACATGCATCCACACACAAAATAAACACTTGGGAGTAACAACCCCATAAACTTAAAGGAATGCAAAACACTTGAAAAGTTGATTTTAGTTTGATTTGATTTGAGTTTATTAACTTGTTTTGATTTGTTTTGAGTTAAGACTTGATGCCTTTTATCTTTGAGATTATTAATTAAATTAATTAAAGTTCATTTTTTGGGATTGGTTGATTTGAGATTGGCTATTTATTTCATTAAGACTTTGTTTTTGTGTGTATGTTG
Organism: Cryptocoryne crispatula var. balansae; assembly: GCA_036172225.1. NCBI lineage: Eukaryota > Viridiplantae > Streptophyta > Magnoliopsida > Alismatales > Araceae > Cryptocoryne > Cryptocoryne crispatula. The sequence goes on along the minus strand of CM069930.1, from coordinate 36,703,787 downwards.
TTTTTTATTGGGGATTCATTCCCAATATCATGAGTAGCATCCCTACCTCCTTGCTCGGCCATTGCTCATTATTCTTGGTCTACAACATTAAAAAATTTAAGAAGTTAACTTCACAACTTAAAGAGGACTAATCTGGGAGGGGATGAGAAATGCCCCAACTATCGAGAAGAAAGATCAAGCCCTTAAAGTGCTGCTTAAGCCGAAACAATCACCATTTCAGGGTGACTGTTTGACCAACAAAAATGGGGGCTAGGCGGGAGGGAGCAAGAGGAAAAAGTAAAAGGAATGGGAAAAACTTTGCCGGATCATGCTAAATCGCCAGTGAAAACTGAGGAATCGCTGGAGGATCACCAACCAAACATTGGAATCACTGGAAGATTGCTGCCAAAATGCTAGGATCGCTGGAAGATTGCTAGAGAATCAACCAAGGAACACTGGATCGATGATTAATTGCCAACGAATCGCCAGCTCATAGGAGAATCACTGCGGAATTGTTGGAGATCGCCGTTGTCACCAGAGTCCTAATACTTTTGAGGTGGGAATGGAGGAATCAGGTTGATTCCTCCTTATCGGCCTGACATCGGATCGATATGGAATCCAAATCAAACTTGAAATTGATATGGTCCCAAGACTTGAGTCCAACAGGTGGGATACACGAAATCAACCAATTCCCTAGCAATTCATATGAACCAGTCTGATTCTAGAATGATTCTACCAATCCAAACTGATTCCACCGGGAATCGGTTCTAGATCAATCATCCATGCACTAATTGGATCGAGACTGGCCGATCCAATTCTAAAATTAGCCGATTCCAATCCGATTCGACTGATTCCATAAACCGATTGGCACCTACCAACGCAACCTAGGGGGACCTCATCCTAGAAGATTGCTGGGATCAGGCTCTAAGGCACCAGATCAGCCAACTCCGGTCGGCTAGAGTTATCAGATTTCAGTCATATTGGCAGCCGATTATTGTGTAATTTTTTACAGTTTTTCTTTCTTTTGTTTAGATTTTAAGAAAAACCAATCCAATCCAAATCTTGGATAAGTTTTTCTTCCTTCAGATGAGCCAATCCCAATTCAGAATTCCTGAAGACAATCAAACTTCTTTAAAAGAAGATGTGATCCTTAAAAAACGCAACACTTTTTATTTTCAAAACGATACCCACCTGGCCACCAACTAACTTTACCCATACACAAGCACAACTATGAATGTCTGAGTTAGTTGAGTGATGAAAAAAAAACACATGGTCAAAAGTACCTATTCGTGAATTAGGGAGAAGTGCGCACAAGAAAGAGACCAGGATCAAGCAACTTACAGAAATGTAATGTAACCGAATCATTTTTAGATACCACGATAGACATGACACGATATAAGGTAACATTTACCTCATCCACACAGAGGCGAGAAGGTTCTTTTGCCAGCTCCAATACTCCTTTTATAAGAGATCTCAAACCTTTCTCGGGAGAAATGAGATACGGTTGATAACCATCAGCTTCGAGAACAATCTAAAAGCATGAAATATTTCATATAAGCAAATGGAAAAGGGTAATGACTGTTAAAGTAGGATGAGATGGGCAAAATTCACACCCTTTTAACATTGTTAATGTCAAAATGTCTGTCAAGAGGAAGCTGCTTGATCCTGTTGGGAAAGTTTCCTTCAAAACTTGCAACAACTTTCCAACCACTGCCCTAAAAATGACAGCACAACAGAAGATATAATCATGCCTGTGAAATTGCACTTTTAGACATTCAGAAGATAACCAGGTACAAAGATGTTCTAAAAGAAATTAGATTCCCCGAAAGAAAAGGTTTTTCTCCATGGTTAAACTCAAAAGCAAATTTCAAAGTTCAAACAAAAGTCCAACTACAAACAATCTTGGTCAAATTAACTTAAAAAGAGTTAAAAATCAAATGGTTAATGAAAAAAGCAAAGATTACGGTAAATACAGCGATATAAAATAAGCCACAATAATCTTTTTTTTTTTGAAGAAAAGCCACAATAATCTGAGAAGTATGCAACATAACATCATAGTTCCCGTAAATATACCCCCCCCAACTACCCGCAGGCTAATTACTTAGTGCGCTCTCACCGGAAGTCTAGTAATTTACATTGCAATGGCATTACTAGCAGGCATAAACTGCACGGTAAGGTTGGGATGCATTTCACCTTTTCCAAAAAATGAAAGTATGTCATACCGCAAATTGACCTAAAGATAAGACTAAACGTCAACATACCTATTCAAAGAAAAAAAACATAAAGAGAAAGCAACTTTTTGATCAATAAGACTGTGGCTTACAATGATTGAAAGCCATAAAACAAACAGTCCAAGAAATATTGAGTTTGAACACATTCTAACTATAAAAAAATGCATTTCTCTAGGATAAATATTCTCTGAATAAGATCTACCTCCCTAGAAGATTATGTCATCGCTCTCTTTCCAAGTTGACCATCAAATAAGGGAGGTAGGGCAGACTTAAAAGTTTAGGTTATATTTCATTTAATTCTTCTGAAGAAAAAACTCAGAAATGTCTACACTCCCTCTTCTTGTTTTCTTATATACAGCATATGTAGTTGAGTTTGTAGGTTCCATTCCCCTTTTTCTTTTTGTTTCTTTTCTTTTCTTTTCTTTGCTACACACGTAGCATAATATTTCTCATCCTTTCAAATCTCTATCAGATTTACTTTGATTTTTGGTTGGGACATCGACCACGATTTTTGCTATGGCTTCTGTCTTGCTGTTGCTTCTTATCAGTAGGCTGGCTGCTCCTTGGCAGAATCACTGGAGGATCGCCGGAATCGGTCCGATTCTGCTGCAGAACGTTGGAATTGCGCGATTCCAGGCTGGGTCTGGCGATTTTTGGCTGGAATTGCCGGTGACAAGGCTTGCCAAAGGGGGGATCGCCGAGTGCTGCATAAGATCCTTCGAAAGGGTCAATTCTTTCCCTAAAAGGGCCGGTTTGATACCGGGTCTAATTCAGACCTGGAATTGATCCAGATCCAGAACTCAAGGCTTCCGGCGGAATCGGTCGGATCGATTCCACCCGATTCAAGCGATTCGGGCCGATTCCTCCGAAATCAACCATGGATCGGATCAAAATCAACCGATCCGATTCCGATTCAATTCCACCGATTCTACAATCAATGCTCCTTGGCCACCACCATCTCTCTCTCCAGTGGGGACTTGTACGTGGCGCTAGCAGCATTGATTGCAAAATCAGTGGGATCGGATCGGAATCGGCCGATCCCGGAATCGGATCGGTTGATTTCAATCCAATTCCCTACGGAAGGACCGATTCCAGAGGGAATTCTCCGAAAATTGAATTGAATCATGGATCGTTCAATCTGACCGATTCTGCCGGAAGCCGGTTTGTCCAGTCCGGTTCAATTCCCAGTTCGGATTCTGGCCCATTAGGGCCGAAATCGACGCATGCTGGTCAATTCCCATGCATTCACAACGCAACGGTGAGCTCCAGGCGATTCCAAAGCAATTCTACCCTCGAAATCGATCGACCTGGCACAGGATCGCTCGATTCCCGCTGTCTGCGACGATTCCAGGGCGATTCCAACGTCAATTCCTACGATTCCAAAGGCGATCCTAGACCGATTCCAAAATTCTAGCGATCCCTTCAAGAAATTCTGCCAATCCAAACTCCGATCCATCTCGATTCAACCTCTTCTTCAAGTCTTGAAAGATTGTCAGTAAGATTTCTTCACCAAAAATCCCGTACGCCCATTTTTACGTGTTTTTGAAGACTCTAAGCATGGTTAAACTCATTGATTTTCAACCGAACAACTCCGTTCAAATTGTATGAACATCAATTGGATGTTCTTTATACGGAAAAAAATCCGAAAACTCTGTACACTGATTTTTACGCATTTTCGACGACTCCGAACGTGATTAAACCCGTTGATTTTCTTCCGAACAACTCCGTACAAATGATAAGAACATTGAATAATTGTTCTTGGTATGGAAAAAAAATCTGGAAACCCCATACGTTGATTTACTACCCTTTCCAACATAGACGTAACTCTATAAACATACCGAATAGTCTGTTCGATGGGTTGTCTACTTCCCGAACAACCCCTAAAGCAATTTATACAATGTCTAACAATTTTCTATAAATTTTTTACAAATGTTGCAAGTATAAGTAATGGCCGATCAGGGTGATGTAGCACTAGCACATCCTTCTGACGTGAGTTGGGAACACAGTCATATGGTAAACGCAGTTAGAAAAAGAGTACAATGCAAGTGATGTGGGAAGGAGATCAACGAAGGTGTGTTCCGATTGAAACAACATATTGCCGGAACATGTGAGAATGTTAAAAAATGTGATAAGGTGCCTAAAGAGAAGAGTGAGGAAATGAGAGACTACATGATAGGTATAGCCTTTTAATGGTCTATTAGGATTGAGCGGAGTGAGAAGTTACACAATGAGCTACTTGAGAGGAGGAGGGATCAAGATTTGTCTACTTACAAAAGGAAAGGCAAGAGGAAGACACTAACCGAGCCAGAGCCAGAGAGTGAGAACGACTCCACAGACACCGAGCTTAGACATGTTAGGCATGTTAGCAAGTGTGCAGCTGCAGCTGCTGCAGAAGAAAAGAGGAGAAGGGAAGCAGGAGGATCCAGAGTTAACCTAGTTCTTGGTCGATTAGTATGGGCTCACCCTACTCGGGACCGGAAGAGTGAAGGATGGAGACAGGAGCCACACCGCCATTCTGCCAGTACTCGATTTAAACCGAGTGATGAGTACTTATTTAGAAAACAAAGAGCTAAACAGATGGGGATTAAACAAGCCATGAAAGAGATGAAGGCAACAGGAACGGCTGCAAAGAGAGCAGTTCACCACGTTGTGAAGTGGTTCTTGCATGCAGATACCACTCTTAAAATGAAATGTATGTATGTTTTATTTAGTTAACCTTATTTTTGGTTGATCAATTTTTTTTAACTTAATGTAGGCATCCCAGCATATGCAACCACCAGTCCTTACTTCTAAACTACGATAAATGCCGTCGATGAGGTTGGGCCGGGAATGCAAGTCCCGACCAGCAAGCATATATATGGCACTGGGTTGAATGAAGAGGTTCAGGAGTTGAGGGAGTAGATGGATAACTTTAGATTGGTGTGGAAGGAGAGGGGTTGCACAATTATGTGTAACGGGTGGACATGTATCACCAAGAGTATGATAAACTTCTTGGTGTATTGTTTTGAGTGGACCACATTTTTGAAGTCGGTGGATACTTCTGGGAAGATTAAAAATACCGACTACATTTTTTCTTTGATGGACGCTATGGTGGAAGAGATTGAGGAGGAGAATGTGATTCAGGTTGTCACTGACAACGAACTCTCCTATAAGGTGGCTGAGAAGAAGTTAATAGAGAAAAGACAACATCTGTTATGGGTGCCTTGTGCGGCACATTTTATTGATCTCATACTGGAGAATATAAACAAGACAGAGAGTGTTTCTACACTTGTCAGGCAGGCGTAAACGATTACTTCATTTATTTATTCACATCCCCGTCTGTTACATATTATGAGATCACACACAGGAGGCATGTTTTTGTTAGGCCCGATCCAACTCATTTTGGCACAAACTTCATTGCATTGGAGAGCTTACATCGGCACAGGCATGCACTTGTGAGGTTCACCCAATCTGAAGAGTATTACAACTATATGGTGGACCACCTGCATAACAAAGAATACCAGCTGGATATTCTTATCAGATCTGAGATGCAGATCACTGACACGAGATTTTAGGAGAGGATTGTCTATTACTTGGCAATCATAGAGCCACTGGTTGTTGTATTGAGGCTGATAGACTCCGATGACAGGAATTATATGAGCACCTTGTCTGATGCAATGAACCGGGCAAAATTAAAAATAAAAGAAAAGAATCCCAGAGGTTACAAAAAATGGTGAAAAATCATAAATGACCGATGGGACAAGACTTTGCATCACGATGTACATGCTGCAGGTTAGTGGGTGAAAAAATATTTGTGCTTACCTACTTTCAGTTTAGTCAATAATTGCCTTGTTCATAATGTTAATACTAATATTGATAAATTTTTGCAGAATAGTTTTTGAACCCATACATCCAATATGGAGGACAGGTAGTGAACGACAACGAGGTGATGCGGGATACACTCTCTGTTATTCAACATCTCTGCCAATCTTAGCAAGATAGGCTAGAAGTTGAGATAGAAATAAGTTGAAGTTTGGTCAATAATTTGGAATCAATAATTATTTGAAAACTAATAAATTTTATTCTTGTCATTTTTCAGATGCAGAGGTATAAGATGAGAGTCGAAATATACTCAGATGCTAATCTAAGATATTCTTGCGACAAAGTGTCTCCTAATATACTTATTTAAAATAAAATTTTTATTTCCTTATCATATAAGTTATTGAAGTTGTTAGGTTGATTGTTTTTTTTTTACAGTTGAATGGTGAGTTCAGGTGAACACTAGGAGTGGATGGAAGTCACTTACTGCCATTGGTATCAGGATACTCAACCAGAACACTAGTTCCTCTCATTGTGAGAAGAACTAGAGCACATTTAACCTGATACATACAAAGAGGAGGAACAAGTTGGCCTCAGACAGGCTGGACAAGCTGGTATTCTATCATTATAACATGAAGTTGCACATCAATAATATCAAAGATTGACAAAAGATCTCAGATGAGAGATTTGCACGATTTGTAGGTGGTCCATACGAGTAGAAGCATAGCTCAGCAACACCACAACTTGAGAAGGTGGACATGGATCACATTATTCAGGAGAAGCATGCACTTACCTCTTAGATGGAGGAGAGGGCAGCCAGGGATCATTCAACTGAGTTTGATCCCGATGACCGTGCATGGGCAGAAAAAGAGTTGGACAGTGTAGAGGCCGAGAAGGATGCTTCAACCCCACCTACTTCTTAGGCTCAGGCAGACCCTTCTTCTACCCCAGTAGTTGTACAATAGCCATCTCCAACGTTAGCCCCAGCTCCAACTCCAGCTCCAGGCTCCAACCGCAGCTACCCAGCCCATTCATAGTCCAGGCAAAACAAAAACAAAAGTGACAGCATAAAAAATGGATAGATTTTCAAAGTTAAAAAAATCTTTGAGTTGTAGGATATCAGAGATGGCTGAAGATGTGAAGAGAAGGGAGTTCGAGATCAGGCAACGTCCTAAGAGCCCAAATGACAGCACACAGACTCCTTCTCACTCCTCAGTTGATGATGACGAGGAGTGCATACCAGCCACACAACCATCAACTCCGCAGTCACCTGATTCACAACGGCCAAAGTCATATTTTACGCTAGATGAGCGGACACCACAGCAACATTATATGGAGCCACTATATCTAACATTTTATGATCCTCAGCAGCCATGGATTCCTCCACCTGAGCTTACCTATGTGCCGCAGTTCGATGTCTACGATTTCGATGACATAGCATCGTCATTATTTTCATATGGATACTATGTAGTCAGAGGTGTGAGGCGACCGAGGTGAGGCACCCCTCGCCTCGCCTCAGGCGCCCGAGGCGACATTTTTATTTTTTTTGAGATTTAATTTTAATACTTGAAAAATCTATATAAGAAGGTGAAGAAATATAAAAAAAATACAGTAAATGCATCAGAAATGCAGGAAATATATATGAAAATACAAGGAATAAATTTAAATTTGCAGGAAAAATAAAAGTTATGTCCGAAAATGCATATAAAATTATCTAAAAAAGCTGAGCATATCTAAAAAATTCAGAAAAATACAAAAAACAGCAGAAATTATGTTAAACATGTATTAAAGGATAACTATGAAAAATAAGTTGAAAGAAGTACATTTTCTCATTTCATTTCCATAAACGTACCTAGAAATTGAACGCATCACCAAAATCGAAAAATACATGACATCGAAGTAGAAGGATGTTGAATAAAAATGATAAAGCGAACATAGAAGTACGTAAATAACGATGAGTTCGCAACAACAAGAATCCGGGTACATTCATCTAACGTCTCCTTAATCGGTTAACACAAATATGAAATATCGATAATCGATCGGAAGAGTAAGGGTCATCATCGTCGGTAAGATGAGCATGAATATCCCCGTCCGATTACGAGGTATCTTCATCCATGGCCACACTCTTTCCTTTCTCGATCCTTTGCCTTTTAGAGGCCTCTGCTCTAGTTGATGGACCTTCCTCTTCATCGATACCCGGCTAGATTCAACTTCCCTCCGTGTGAGATCCTCTCCTTCGTACACGTACTCGTCGTCCTCTACAGTGATCCACTCATCGGCCTCGTCGATATCGTCGAAAAGAAATAGGATCGTGATTGAACTTCTCCGTCTAAAATGGCGATCTCGAAGCCTTTGATTGTATTGGACATAGACAAGATCGTTTAACTTTTTTGTTCCAATCTATTCCTTTTCTTTGTGTGCACTTTATAATTTAAGAATGAACATTAGTGTAGAGTATTGAATGAAACGTGCTAAATAATGAATGATACTAGTGCGTACTGTCGAAAGGTACTCCGATTGCGTTCGCAACTAGATGCGCTTCTGAAGTGAGACTCGATACCACCAATGGCAAACCTTTGGAATTGAGGAACTTTGCTTCCCCGATCCTTCCAAAATTTGCTAAAAGAAAGATGAGAATTAATTAAAATCAAAACAATACTTTGAAATGTATAAATAAAAAGTTTTGAACGGTTAAATGTCAACCTGGAATAGAAGTTTTCTTTGTCGATGGCCATATCTCTACCGAAATAGGCCCTCGGCATCCCTGTATGTATTTAGTTGCTTGGTAATAATATCTTACTCATCGGGACTTTCAATTAGCTTCTCGATGGTATCATAGAGTCCTTGTTTTATTTCTCCGTCACTCTCGACATCCGGATTTGAGTAAAAAAATTGGGGGTTAAGATAATAACCACATTGCGTGTAATGGACGATGGAGTTGATTGTCCCACCTCACATCGATAATGTCCCCAGGTGGACCGTATTTGTCAAACTTCTCATCAGGCACTCTTAATACCTTCCTTTGCCCGGTCCATTGCTTCGTAGATGTAGCCCATTCTTGGTTTCTCGCCATCCACTAGGCGTAAGACTATCGCGAGAGGCTTGAATATTGAAAGAGCATATGCTACCTCTCAGAAAGTTGTTTTCAAAATGATGTCACGTGATTTCTTTCCCTCGGTTGCTTAGCCCATCGGTTGCTAGAGCCGAGTCCGCTCTTCGGATGTAAACATCCTTCTCGATTGACCTTGAAGTTGTGTAGGCTCTCTAAGTTGAGATAGTTGGTTGCAAACCTTGCCTGTGAAAAAAGTTAATGGCATTCGATATCGCAGAGTCAATTCGCAAACCAATTTAAAAAATATAAAAATACATTTCAAATTGAGATTATACCTTGTATTTGCTTTACTACTACAATTTCTTCCATTGGTGAACTTCCTCGTCATAGGCGAGAACTTTTGTATGCCCACGTAAATAAATGTAGTCACATAGCATGCCTAATTGTGGATTTGATACCCGACAACTTAGAAATGTCTTAGCATCAAATCGACGCAATGGGCTGCACATGGTGTCCAAAACAAACGAGGATGCATAGACATCAACAATCTACCTGCAGCTACGTAACTTGCCTCGTTATCCGTTACAATTTGGATAACATTTTTCTCCCCAACTTCAAGAACAATTTTGTCCAACAAATCAACCAACAACCTTGCATCTTTCACTTGTGAAGATGCATCTATTGATTTAAAAAAAATCAAACTTAAAAAAAACAAATCAGATTTCAGAAATATTATTTAAGATATGTAAATAGCATTAACATAAAAAAAGAATATATCAAAACGTAAATTATACCTTTTCGACAACGTCCGGGTTGTTCGGTAATCTTTGCAAACCCGGTTAACAACACTTGCGCCTTCTACACATTGCCAATAGCCTAATACAGATATTGGAATGACATTTACAATGAAAAATATGAAGATTAACGAAAAACGTACATATGTACGTCTAAATCCGGTCTTAACAATGTACACCAAGAAAGAAGAAAATAAAACAAAAGATAAGGATTACGTATTACTAGAAGGATGTTGAATGAAAAAGATAAAAAAATTTGAAGAAAAAAACGTTAAAACCACTAAAACGGACCGGTTGGAGGCTCCTCGATGCTACAGAAGGTTTTGACACCTTCGACACGGCGGCGGCGGAAGAGGCTTCTCCGGCGGCCAGCGACGGCCGGCGAGGAGCTTCTCGGGCTGGAGCGCGGCGGCGGCGGCGGGACCTTCTTCGGTGGCGGCGGCGTCGGGCTGAAGAAGAGAGGCCGCGGGAGAGAGGGGGCAGCGCGTCGGGTGCGAGAGAGAGAGAGGGGGGCCGCCGCGATCACTTAAGCCTATCGGATCCGGCCGGTTGGGTCCGGATCCGATGGCGAGAGGGCGGGCGTTCGCCTCGGCCTCGCCTCGCGCCTCCCCCGCCTAGGCGGTTGAGGCGGGGGAGGCGATCGCCTCAGGTGATCGCCGCAAGAGCGAGGCGGCAGAGGGCCGCCTCGCCTCGCCTCCTCGCCTAGGCGACCGAGGCGTTCGCCTCTGATAACATAGTATGGATATGCTCCTACACTCATAGTTGTCAAGGCGCCGCCTAGGCGGCAAGGCGCCTTTCCAAGGGCGCCTTGCCGCGAGGCGGGCGCCCGCGGGCGCCCGGGCGCCGGCCTAGGCGCCCCGGGCGCCCCGAGCAAAGGCGCCTTCGGTATTTTACATCATTAAAAAAAGTTTTTGAGAGATTTTCTCTCTTGATACCCCTCGCGAGGGACAACTTTATTTAATGATAGTTTGAATATATTAATATATTGTATTATCACTTATACTATCATACATATTTAAGATTTATAAACATATATTATATACTTAATTAAGTTTTTTTTCAACTCTTTCCTCTTTCTCTCTTTGTCTCACTTATACTATTACATCCTTTTTTGGGTTCGATCCGCGACTACTCTGCGCTCCCCCCATTTAATAATATTATAACAATATTTTACCATCACTTATACTATTGCACATATATAAATTTTATAATCATAAATGAGTTATATACTTAAATTTTATAAATATTTTTTTAACTTTCTTCTCTTTCACACACACATCATATTTACTTATGTGCATTGATAAAACACTCATATTCAATTATAACATAACAAATATATTTATATTTATGTTTTTTTTATATATAACAACCTCCTGACTCAGCCTTCCTTGAATACCGCCTTGACCGCCTAGGCGACGCCTAAGCGGCCGCCTTGTCGCCTAAGTGGAATCGGTACCCTTCAACGCCTTGGGCGCCTTGTCGCCTTGACAACTATGCCTACACTTAATAGAAGACTAGACACAACTAAGAAGTTTCGAAAACAAGAGAAAGAGGATGAAGGTCAATATCCATGATATTTCTACTTTTATGTTTTCATGTGATACAGTTAAAATTTATTGTAGTTTTTGCATCTCAACATGTACTTAACATCGGCCGATTCCTGGGAAGAAAATTGATCTCGGAATATGCTAAAATCGGTTTTTTCATTCTTTTTTCATCAACAAAATTCAAAAAATCAGAAAAAAATCTGAAAAATAAATGGTTTAGAAAAAAAATTCAAAAATAAAAATAGGAAATGGCACTTAATGGAATCGGAATCGGATCTATCCCCACCGATTTTGATTCCGATTCTGATTCTAGAATCCTTGGCCAACAACATCTCTTCTCTCTCTCCTCATTACAAATTGCGGAATTGGCTGATCTGGATTAGGATTGGTTGATTTTTAGATAGGATCAACCTATGTCAATTCGATTGAGCCAAAATCCTGGCAGAATCGCATCGGAATCGAAATCCTACTTTGCTGAATCGGGTAGAATCAAATCGAAATCGGAATTGGAATTTTTTATTAGTTTTTAAAATCTCAATTCCGGATTGGGATTCCTCACGAATTGGATCAATATCCACTGAATCAAGGTACTGATTTTGATCCCATGATCTTTGCTCCTCAGTTCACCACCAACATTTCTTTTTCCTTCTTCTTTGTATTAGTAGCCCGGTATGCCCCAACAGCTTCACCATGTAATAGCGCCTTCTATTCACCAGGTAGTAGCCTCCCTCTTCAAGTAGCTTCTCTTTTTTCTTCTCATGTCTTGGAGAGTGTGTGTGTGTGTGTGTATGTGCCAAGGATTGGCTTGGCTGGCTGTGGTGGTGGTGAGATCTTAGATCCACCCATTGCATTGCCTTGTCTCAAAAGGATAGATTCTTTTCCTCTTTCATTTTTTTCATACTTTTGTTGAGTTTGTAGAGGGAAAGTCTGCTAGCTCCTCAAGTTCAAAATCTTTCATGTTTACCTATTTCCATACCTTATTTCCCTTTCTTTTGCAGGTTCTGCTGATGTGCTTAGGTGAATTAAATCTCCTATATCCCTTCTTCTTTTGATCGGTATTCATGGCCAGCTTTTCCCCTTTTTCATTGGGTAGGACATTTTGGGCAACTTGATGGGTGAGAGCCCGATAAGGTGGATCCCCTAACTTGAGTGTGCAGTGTGCTTGCTCCTCTCTTTTCCTTCTTTTTTTTCTTTTGCTAAAAATTGCATTGTGACACCCTGCCAATGAGGGCCTGTGCATGTATTCATGTGGGGCCCACTAGAAGTAAAACAAGAAAGAAATATCCTAAAAACCCCACTGTTTGGCCTCGGTGGCGGGATAGAAGCTCAGTCAGTATACTGGCTTTGTGCAGCAAGTGGGACTGCATCCAGTCCAAAATAATTAAAAGTGGAGAAAAGAAGAAAAATGAAGGTGGCCACAACAAGAGTCCAACGGACTCTCAGATATCTTCTCCATGACCACCAGTCTTCCTAGCATGAGGTAAAAACCTATGCGGCCCTAACAGTGCATATGGACCTCCATCAGCCCTGCAGCGAAGGAAGGCTTTTTGAGATCAACCACCGGAGGTAATGTGCAGGTCCCATTGTGCAGAAATCCAACTTGAATCTTGATGGGTAGGCACCCACCTGTAGGAATAATAAAAAAGAAAAATTGTCCATTCAATCCAGCCAACGAGGTAGAGGTAGAACATGCACAAACTAACACAGTTTCTTAAAAGAAGGAAATGGTGGAGGTAGGCAGCCGGTGGGACCTTCCATGGGATCCCTCCTATGCCTACGAATATCTCCCCATTCCTCTCAATTGACATAGATATGTGAGCCAAAGCTTGGAGCATGCCAGACATTTGGAGTGCACAGAGCACAGGAACCTAGGAGAACAAGAAGAAATAAAAAACAAGACCCAAAACCGTCATCAAGGTAAATGGGAAAGAACTCAGGGGGTGCATGCCCCTATATTCTCAGGGGAAAACCCTAAGATAAACACCAAGAAGAAAAGTTATTTGGATATCACATGTTGGGGATGTATGACCGTAAATATTAAATTTTATCTCCAATATATTACTCATTGACATCCTAAGGACCAAAGATATAGAGATAAGGAGGGCAATAATCGTTAACTCCTAAAAATCATCCTTATCACAAGTGCAATAATCCAAATGAGATTCTATGGATCCTCATGCCTACCCATTTAATATCATATAGACATCTCCATGATCCATCAACTGAAAGATATTTAAATGAGGATTAATGACTTTTCACATGCCTCCTCATTTTTCATTTCAATTTCTCATGCCATAAATGATGTTAACAAAATGAAATAAAATTTTCCCATGATTATGTATCTTATAGTCATGCCATGCCATTTGTATTTTTTAAAGGTGGCAAGACAATTCAATTAATAATAAAGGACTAATTACATGAAAAGGTAAGAAAGTAAGTGCAAAAAATAAAGAAAGTAAAGGGAAGTGAGCATCTTCAGTATACTATCGAGAAGATAGCATACTAAAGAGCCTTAAAATGTTTTTTTTTCAAGAGAATAACAACACGCTAAACGCTCTGATTCAGATAAGAGCCAGAACGTGCAAACAACCAATCTCGCACACGAGTAGCCATATGACAAATGACACAGATAATAAGGAATCTGAAACCATGGAAGACAAGGCCTCGCCAAACTCAGGCCGGGTCACCTGACCTGGTTGGTTTTGGTCTTGACTGGCCTGGTCGAGACCTTGGGCCGGCAACCTTGTGCACTCGATCCAGTCAGGTCGTGGGACCTAGCACCAGGTCATGACCCTGCAACCCAAGTGGGTCACCAAAGCTAGTCCCACAAGAGACCTCCCATCCCCCTCACGCCTCTCTCACTTTCACTCTCCACTCTCTCTCTCTCTCTCTCTCTCTCTCTCTCTCTCTCTCAAACTCTTTTTCCAAAGTATTTAATTAGTGTTAATTCTCTCTATTAAATATATAATTAATGCTTAAGTCCTCTTTTTTTAGTTGTTGCCAACTAACTTTTTTTTGTTTAGTTGTGTTGCTAACCTTTATTTTGTCTAATTGTGTCGTTAACATCTTTTTCTTAGTGTTGTATTTAATTTTGTAAGTTTTCTTCTTCAACATGTCTTCTCCAAGTTGTGATACTCAAACAACCAGTTTGACTCAGAACAATTCTGCTTGACTTCATTGAACTTGATATCTAGGATGGAGAGAAAAGTTTCATGTAAATAGTGCAAAAAAATTATCTGCGAGGGAACTTACCAATTGAAGCATCACCTCGCTGAGATAAAAGACTACGTTGCACCATGAACATAACTCCACCCAAGGTAAGAACTCAATTTCGTAAACATTTACAAGTGTTAGAACAAACAAAGAGATCTTCAAAGTGGCATAAAGACACCGTCGAGAAGAAATTTTCGAACCGCAAGGCATTCGGTCCACATTTACGAAACAAGACAACAACGTCCGAAAATTCCTCGACACAAAATTTGATCATGGTACGTTGCCATTAAAGCTTGCTAAATCATGTCAATGTATCTATGTAATCTTTAATAGTTAATTACTATTGTTATAATACATGTAATGGAGACAAGCTGCAAGTCATTTGCACATGAGAATATGTATTGGCATATAGAACAACTCATGGGCCAAAGTTCAGTAAATGGGAGTGGATGCGGAAGTGGTAAATGATCAAACACACAATAAGAGAAAATTTACAATCTCATATGAGATGATGACCGAACATTAGGCCATGTGAATCTCCTCATCACATGTCCAATACAAAGGCAAACGTCCATCACAGCATCAAGAAAAAAATTTCAATATGCAAAAAGAAAACCGAACAAACGATATCAAAATGGTTCTTCTATAGTAGCATACCGACAAACGCCGCAAAAAGGCCATATTACGAGTCAATAATTGACACTAAAGCCGACATTGGTAATAGAGTACTTGTACTAACTTTGAAAGAAATATTTAATACTTATCTTCCAATAGAGGTGAAATATATTAAACAATATATTAAGTAATTTGAACATATTTGACAAGAAAGAAGATGCACGTTAATAACGGATGGCTAAACATGTTAATAACCTTTAATTTTCAAACTTATTACCTACTTATCATTTAAACTTCAAAATTTAAAACATGTGCATTTCATTCTTCTTAATAGATATAATTAGGAAGGCAATGATCAATTTTCTAGCATAATTTTAAATCGGTACCGTCTTCTAAAAGTCGGCAGATATAGAAAAAATTAAACAATACGTCAAGTCATTTGAACATATTTAACAAAAAAGATGGTGCACGTTGATGACAGATGGTTACATATGTTAATAATCTTTAATTTTCAAACTTATTATCTACATCTTTTCAAACTTTATAATTTAAAACTTATACATATTCTTGTCCTTTATAAGTATAACGAAGAAGACAATGATCAACTTTCTGATATATTTTCAAGCCAAAACTGTCTTCTGAAAGTACATAGACACATCTGGATAGGTAAAAAATGCAAACTATTATTTGAATTAATTGACAGTATTGTCGAAGAGATATAAAAGGATCAAGTGTGTCTAATTAGTAACGGATAATACAGTTGCATATAAGACAGTCGATGGTTAAGAAATCACATTTATATCGGGCATCATGCTCTGTCTATTCATTAGATTTGATGTTAAAAGATATATGCACTAATCCTCAAATTGACCTGGTAGTTAACATCAAGAAAGGCTGGGTCAGGGGTCAGCTCCAAAATTGACCTAGTCGAACCAAGTCGTGGCTCGAGTCGGACGGGGTCAAATTTATTTATATGTTTTCAAAAAATGTAAAATAAGTATAAAACTTACATAAAAATAATAAAAAATAAAGAATATATTTTATACTACATTTTTACGTATACATAAAAATATATACATAAATATAATTATATTTTATGTTGTAATTAAATATGAGTGTTTATTTGTGAATATAAGTAAAAACTTTTTTATTATGTTATATTAGTATATGTTGGGAAAGAGTTAATCTCAAGTGAGAGAGTAGAAATGGTTAAGAAATAATTTTATAAATTTTAATTATGTATCATATATTTATAATCACAAATTTTAACCATATTTAATACTATAAGTGATAGTAAAAATAATGTTATACTATCAATAAATGGGATGCAGAGTATTCGCGGATCGACCACGGTCAAGTCGAGGGGGTAGCGCTAGCGCCCCTTGTGTTAGAAGGGCAACATCCACCAAAAGAAAAATCTAAGTAAAAAAAAACATAGCAACCTGGTCAAGTGACCCTGCCGACCCAGTCGCCTGACCCCTAGCTGGGCCGCACGACCCAACATTGGGCTGCCACGAAGTCGCCCTGTCGGGTCGGAGCTAGGCCGGTTGGCCTAGAAACCGGCCAGGTCGGGCGACCCGAAGTGACCCTCGGGTGACCCGGACTTCCATAGTTAAGATAACACAATTCATATCATCATTCGTATACAACTATAACTTTATCCTTAACCTAATAAGATAACACAATTCACTTCTCATTACATTTTTTTTTTGCAAAGACATCCTCTTACCCATATGATAATTTCAAAGGGATAGGCTAGTTAGATTGCTAAGACTAGTCCTTCAGATAAAAAAAAGTGAAGAAGATTGAGGAGACCTTAGAGAGTTGAGACTTCTAATGAATTGTAAGAAGGCCTTTTATATAACTAACTATTAGTCAAAGTTCTAATAATAGTAGATAAGGATAGGAAGACATGCTTGGGCTATCTGATGCACTTGAGCAGGCTATCTGTATGAATCCTGTTAGACCTGGTATGAGCTAGATATGTTCACTTAAGGGACTTGATCCTACGATATCAAATCCCAGGGCCCGACATTGCATATAAGATTGGATCCAGTCCAATCACTAAGTGACCGGATTCAACTCATACCGGGTTCAAGAGGGCCTAGTATGAATAAGGTGGGGAAGATGCAACACGAAGCTGCCGTGGCAGTTGCACCACCTCGGTGCCAATTTGAGCCACATAAAACTCCATAGAAACCTATCTATGAGCTTATTTTATTTTTTTTACTATTTTTATAATTTATATTGTTAGGTAATATATATATACCCTGCGTGAATGAAATATGAAAACCGATCTTCTGAAATTTTTTTCAAGAATCTCCAGAAATCTCTTCTCTTTCACCCTTCCGTGCTGAAGCCAAGATCCAAGATATCAATCCTTGGTGATAGGCAACCAAGTGTACATGAAATGTTCATCAGCACGTCAAAAAGAAAACAATGTTACTGGATTGAATCACTATCCTCAGATAAACTAATCTGGCAGCTAATCTGTTTAGCGTCCTATCAATAGACTCTTGAGTATTGATACTTGATAGAATAAACATGTCAAATATATAAAATATATAACTTCCAAATCATTTGGATATTTCAGGCATAATTTAGATGTTCTCTTTATTATGAGTCATCAAGCTAGAACATAACAAAAAGTAAGGAAGAAAAATTTAGCCTGGAAGGAGAAAGTTGGTAACAGAAGTCAGAACTAACCTCACCAGTTGCTATGTGTTGCAGAAATTTGTCCTCGAACTCACGGCAAAGCTCCAAGGCAATTGCTCTCGTTCCCTCAGCAGTATGCACCATCTGCTCACCAAGTCTTACCAACTCTTCCTGAACTATTTGAGACTTACCCTGCAATCTGAAGATAAGCATTCTTTAGTCCTAAAAAGTTAAAAGACAGCTAATTGATTATGGAGGACAAACCTTGGAAAGGAAGGATTTCATTAAGAAATGCATGCAAAACCAACAAAGAATAATCAATACTTTCTAAACTGATGATAAGAAAGAGTGCCATCTGATGGTCTATGAACCGCCCACATTTCTTAGAAGATGATGTGTTTAAGATATAAAAAACAGTGGAAAAATGGCAGCCTTTGTATCAAATTGTTAGAATAATAAGGTATAATCACAAAAAGAAACTAGTTCATACAATACGACCAACACTAGAAATACCAAAATAAGTCTTCAGTTTCTGTCTGATTTACAATCCTCAAACTAAGTAACGCACCAAGAATCTCCCTAATCACAACTGGATTCTTTTTAGGTAAGCCAGCCCAGGTTGTGGTCTATTTTCATGCAAACCATTGCTATTAACCTTTCCAAACATCCAAAACCCAGCAATAATTGAGAACCATGAACCTGAACATCATTCAATAAGCGTAGTTTAAGGACCACAAACAAATGATTATCCAAATTCTTAGACCAGTCTCGCTTAAATATTTTTATTAACATTCCTGAGGACATGCATGGAGCATTTTTCCATATCAATCAAACCTGGTAAAACATCGAATATCACATTATTTGGCAGATGGTCCATGCCACAACATGGTCGTATAGAGGGAAGCACTACCTTTTTAGCTGAGACAACACTGTCAAAGGGCATGTCTCTGAGTTTTTGTCTGACGCACCTTTGTGTGATTTATAGAGAATGTCATCCCTTTTTATGTTTGGGGTTGACAAGATCAGGACCCCTAACCAGCCAGGATGAGCTGATCCAGGTGACTCCAAGCCAATCTAGATAGGACATGGCCCTACCCAATTACCAGGAGTGTGGATGGGTTGGACAAATCCTGAATCCATGATGTTGAGATGCAGCTAAAATGGTTGAGCCTCTATTCAGAGATAGAAACCTAGTCAGTGGGTGGAGGAAGGGAAGTAAAATGGATGCTAAATAAAAAAAGAAAGGAGCAAAATTATAAGCTAAAATGCAAAATTAATATGACAAAAGGCATAAACTCAAAAGAGCTTAAATAAAAGAGTTGTATTCCATCTCATTTCAAAAGGCACAGTCACTAATAGTAAAATACGACTAAGGTGAACCACTCATGCTATGAGGCCATGGTTTAAAGAATCGGTTGAATTGGATCAGAATCAATCAATTGCAAAATCAAATCAGTTGGTCTTGATCCGAATACCACATGGAGGACATATCCAACATCGATTCCCAGTGAAATACGGTCTACATGAGTAGAATAGGTCAAAAATAGCACCATTGCTCCCTACACACCAACTTGAAGCCTGCTATCCAAAACTTCAACTCCTACACCTCCTCTTCGAGGCTGGCTCCATATATATCGACTATTCGGGACTTGTACTCCCGGTCTGACCTCGGCTATGGTAACCACCATCATATGAAAATATGTACTGCTGGATACATGTGTAGGGATGCCTACGGCAAGATAAATAAAAAAATTTATTAATCCTCTAATAGACAAATACTTGAACAAAAAAGCTTCACATTCTTAACATTCGTACATGAATGTAAAAAAAATCACAATGTGTTTAACTGCCCTTTTAGCAATCGTGCATGCTGCCTTAATGCCCTTATATGTTTGTTTCAGTGTTCTTTAGAAAGCACTCTTTCTTTTGAAGCAGTAGGACTCATCCACTACTGGTGTGGAATCTGTAGGTGTGGTGGCCGGGCGTGAGGAAGTGGATCAATGATACATCCTAAACCCCTCTCCTAATCCCACACCCTCACTACGTCGAGGTCGGCTGGAGTGTGAACGCCAAAATACAACATCCTCAGCACTTAAGCCTCCCGCTCCCCTCCTCTCTTCCTCCTTCCTATGTGCATGCTTGCTAGCATGCCTCACTCTCAGTTTAGAATCTATGAACGAGTCGTCCTCATTCTCGAGCCTAGCATAAGCCCTTCACTTCCCCTTTCCTTTTTAGGTTGGCAAACAGTCATCTCTTCTCCCCATGAGCTCACCGTGCAACTCATCGCTCTATTCAATCCAAATCCTCCTCTACGAGGCTCTTCTTATGAGGTAAGCTCTCATAGTCTCATTACTCTCCCTAGACAATGTCACATTTTTTTCACATTGCCATCCACCCCACCTATGTGTTGTTTCAATCAAAATGTTCCTTCATTCATTTGTTTCCCACATCACTTACATTACATCCTCTTCTTCTCCATATCCACCATGTAATCGTGCTCCCACCCAATGTCACGAGAAGCTAGTACATTGAATGCTCCTTGTTCCGCCATTTGCACTCTACAACATTAAAAATTTAAAACATTTAATAACACAAGACAAACTGAAAAAGGAGACCGGGATGGGGTTATAAACCAACATGGGCTGTAAGGCCTTGACAGTCACTAGAGTAGCCCCTTAATCGGCTATTTTGGTCTCTCTAGAAATAAAAACCAAGCAAAACGAAGAAAAATGGCTAAGTGGGTGTCAATTGGGCTTAGAAATCATTCAAACAATGTTTCATATGAGGAAGATTCACCAAAGGGAAGAAACAAATAAGAATCGGTGAAAAATTACCAAAACCCTAAAAGGGAATCGCTGAAATCGCCCAATAATCATTGGAATCAACGCAAAATCGCCGTAATCAAACCATAGCTGCCAAAATCTCCACCCAAAATGCAAGATCACTGCCGGAATTGCCAAGAACAACACTGGAATGCAAACACTTGGTGGGGGATGCGAGAGTCGATCCTTTGGTACTGATATAGGCCTTAAATGGTTGATATTGATTCTGATCCAGTACTTAAGCTTCCAAGCCAAATCGGTAGGATTGATAAATTTGGAAAGTAATTGGTTGTTTATGTACCAATTCCATCAATTCTTCACCCATCCTGTTGATTTTGACCAATTCCGATTGAATTCAAGTCAAAATCAGTACTTCAAATGGGAATCAGCTTGAAATCAACCGATTCAATTCCAAAATTGACTGATTCCTATCCAATTTGACCAATTATGCAATTTATAGAAAGAGTTCACTCCACCTACACAACAACAAAATACAAAAGATTCAAGTAGAGGTAGAGGTGGAGAAGGTTCTTCCAACAATGCACACACCAACAAGATAGAAGCATACGATTTAAGCCAAAGACAACATTCAAGTGAAAGAACTCAACATTGGAATCAAAGTTTTTTTTATCAATACATAGCAACCAATTATTCAGAACCCCCTAAAGTCTTTCAACTACATATTCCAACCATATCTCTAGCACACGACACTGTGTATGACTTTACTTAGATAGCCTATTTGTTATTTTCACATGGATATGGGCCAATGATGATAGATCACTCTCAACGGGGTATTTAGGAAAATCTGGAAATTGAGGATGTTGAGTACGAAGATCGATTCCATAGATATAGGTGAAAGGAAGGTATAACATTACACTGTATATCAATGTCATTTGTACTATGTTACTTGTCACCTTTCTTTATTAGAATCATCATTACCATTAAGTCATTAATTTATATCCACTTGACTTAAACTCTCCTATAATGGCTTCAAAGTGTGTTAGATGTTACTTTTATAATTTTCAAATACTTTTTAGAAAATTTCTTAAGTTTTTATAATTTTTACTGATTTTTATAAATTTTTAAATAAAAAATACCAATCCAAACCAATTTCTGATTGGTTTTCCTCCTAAAAAATTGGTCAGAATCGACCGATCTGATCCAATCCAGGTACCAATTCTAGTCCGTCAATCATTGTGGTCATCCCATCAATGTAGCACTGCCAAAAGCAATTCTGACAGTACATCCATTTATGTAATTGACAAGGTAGAGGGCTCCCCCATGGGCAACAACTGCTCCAAAGAAAATATTCTATAAAAGATAGAATCAGCCAAAAGAGATGTGAGCTCTGAATCCACCACAAACAGAAAACCAACCTCAATGGGCAAAGATGGGTCTGTAAAGGCATTCAAAACTTCCGAATGGAATTGAAGAAGCTCCAGTTCAGAGGACATTGATGAACAGCCACTGCCATCACTCTTGCAGAAGGCAAGCAAACACAACCTACTTGCTAGCTGTGGCTGAGTGCCACCAGGAAAAGAGAGGTGGCCAGCCGAAACAGGACTGCTTACAGAGAGCATAGTAGACCAGCTGGGCATGGAGAACATGACCTTGCTGAGGTTAAATACCTGGTTCTCATCTTAAATTTCAAACCTAATGGCGTCCGTTAAGGTGGACTTCACACCTGCACCCCGGAAACACTATCCAACAAAAAGAGACCTGATATCCGGAAGAGAGGCCCCACTAGCAGCAGGACACCAGACAGCAGATTGGGTATTGATCTCGGGCTTACCCCACTGACCTGAGCTGACAAGGCATAGCTGGCTCGCTGCCATGACAGGAAAAAGTTGGCATCCACTCCACTTGACCTGCCTGCAACACCTTGAGAGAAGTCTGTGGATTGACCATCCTTTCTGGCTCTCTGAGAGAAAAGAGTCTACCGCTTCTGCAACCACCAGCACAAAAATGACATCAACAGTAATATTCGCAGAGTCACCCAACAAAAAAAAACCAGCAATGCACCATGATCTTGGTCGGTGAATATGCCATTCCATCCAGATCCGTAGCTGCCGAATGAACTCATCCAATTCCACTTTCCTCGATAGCAACCAATCATCCTATGGGATTAAGCACTACACTGATGACCTCAATGCTCCAGAGATATCTAAATCCCAGCTAGTGAACACCAGGATGCTGAAGGACCATCTGCTAACCCTACTTCACATCCCGGGTGCCAAGGGGAGAATGCCAATCTACACCAGACAAGGCAACAGAAGTTGTGTCAGGTAGTAAAAACCCACCACTTAAATGATGCATTTTTAATGAGCAACTCATCTTCTGAAACTTCAGCCAAACACCAATCCTTTTTCTCTTCCAAAGATTCAAGAGCAATGGCTGCACCTCTTCCAAGGAGACAAAAGGTCTAAGGCAGAAAACTTAGCCACTAAGTACCCTCCAGCCATTGTCTACTTGCCTACCCCAAAGAAATCTACAATTTACAGTAAGAGAAATGTCGCTGGACCCTTAGGCTTAGAAGCAGATGAGAGCACTTCCACCAAGATTGTGTGCCTCCCCTTATTGAGGAATAGAACCCTATCAGATTAAGAGCAAAGAAAGAAATTTAGTTTTGAAATATCCTGGCTCAGTTAACCCATGTTCAAAGAGAGTTTCTGAACGGTGGTGCTGTAATACAAAGAAACACCATGCTACGTTAAAATAGGCAAAGAAGCTGAAACTCCTTAAAACGAAGTTAAAGACATGGACATCTACTCACAGCAGAAGCAAAGAAAAACATGGTAAAAACCTTTCAGCCAGGATTGAGGCTTTTGACAAGTTAAACAATATTTGCACTCTTAAATTCAGAAATGGAAGATTGGTTTCTGGCAAAAAAGGAAAAAAATGAATGGAGCTCATCAAAAGTGATCAAATGGAAACGAAGATCTAAGGAATTGTGGCTAAAGAAAGAGATAGAAGCTCCAGATACTTTCACACTCAAGCTTCAAGGAGAAAGAAGCACAACTTTCTTTTAACCTTATCGGTTGAGGGGAATGAGAGGAAAGGTACAGAGAACAGTCACCCATACCGGCTGGTTGCAAGAACTTCGCTAGACACCATCCACACGATTCTGATGATGCCACATCAACCAAAGAGATCGTACCAATGTTCATGGTTAGTAGCACAAAATAAGCACGCCTTTCTCTTCCTATCTATTTTCTGCAGTGTTCTATCAGCTGTTGGGAGTCTATTGCAATCTTCCAAAAAAGAACATAGTTGGATTTTGATTGGTAGTTTGTTCCACTGAACTTTTCCATCCCAGTTCACTTTACATCCCCTTTATTGAGGATGTGCACAACTGAATATGTTTTGTTCTTTCAAATTAACGGGGACAAACCCACTCCAGCCCCCATCAAGGGGGGCCTCTAAATCCAGCTACAATTGTGTGGGTAAGAGTTAGTGGAGTATCGAGGGCAGACACTTAGCCCAGAACAGAAGACATCACATTTCACCTTAAGCCTGGCAAAATTTGAACCCCCAACCTTTTGGTCGGCTATAGTGTTGTCCATTACCAACTCCACCCTTGCTCTCTACCAGTGAACATGTTGAGAATTCCTTCTTTGTCGCTCAAAGCAATTTTCTGCTATGCTAACTAGAACGGGTCTATCTTCATTGATTGCATCATGAATAAAACATTCAAAAGTCTCTCTTCGGAGCTCAGCAGATTTCTTGAGAGAATATGTTCCAGCAGTTCATTTTTTTCCTTTCCATCCCGTCAACTGGTCACTGTGCTATCTTTCACCAAGGATCAACAGCTGCTGCATCAACCAATCCTAGTGCAGAAATAATAGTCTTTATCTTAAAAAAACATTGAAATAAACATCTTGCATTAGACATAGCAAGATTAGTCAACTGAAAATCAGATGACATTGAACCAACTTAGACAGAGAGCGCTGCCCAAGATCAATGGTCAAGACTAGATCAGCACAACCAGAAAATGACTGAAACGTCAACTCAAACCAGATTTATCCTAGTTAAAATGTATGTTGCAATTTATTATATCAAATTGCCAAAGACTACTATGTTTTTAAAAAGCAATCCAGATTTCTTTTGAATTTTTAATAAGTTTTATGTGGATTGCACGTTTTATCACAAAAATTACAATGCACAATGTGATAGTTCTCCCTTTGCTTGCTTGGCCACTGGCTTGTGCGACTTCCTACAGGCCCCTATTTAAATAAGCTATGTGGAAAAACTCACAAATGAAAGAAGCTGGCCAAATAGAATTTTCAAATTTTAAATGCACATAGTAATTTTAAGCCACATATTAAATGTTTTAAGCATTAACCTGTCAGGATAGTTGGTGGAGACACCAGAGTTCTAGACCGGTTCAGCAAAGTTTATCGTCGTCTACATCGTCGGAACTACAACTTATGGTTAGGGAAATTTGAAAATGGGTTTTAGCATTTCCTTTTGTTAAAATTTGCCTAATGTTGGCAAAATGGGTCGTTCCAACTGATTCACCCCAATGGCCCATTACGCTCTGCCGCTGAGAGTTGATGGTGGGTGACTTCTTTTCCTTTCCTTTTCCTTTTTCTCCTTATTTCACATGTGCATCAACCTCCTATAAAAATAGAGGAGCCCGATTGTCGACAGAGGGGGGAAAAATAAGAAGGTTATGTTGCTTTATTTCCTTCCGACTTTGCCCTTTAATGTCTTTTAATTCCGCCTTTAGTTCCGCTGAAAGCGTTTCTCCCTCTCTCACGCGGGAGATTCGGTAGCGATAGCCTGTCCCTCGTCTGCCTCCTCCGGCAAGCCCTAGTGGCCGTTCTTCTTGAACGCCATAGTCACCTCCTCCGAGCTCCTCTCTACTAGACTGACTCCATATGTTAGTCTTCTATCATAGTGACTGAAGCAGTCTTCTTCAGTAAGTGCAATAGCCCTAGTTCTTCTTCCGAGCTCAATACCCTTGCTCAGGTGGCGGATCATCTTCCTCTTTCTTGGGTTTCTGCAACCTCCCAAGGCGCGAGTCCCTTGTTCACAGATTCCTTGGAGTCGGTCTACTTCCTTGGAGGGGCTAATTTTGCACCACCTTTCCATAAAAAGGGGCCCAAAACAGTAAACTATTTTGGATAGAAAAAAGCTAACCCAACTTCGGTCTAGTCGAAATGCTGCCGAAATTAAATGATTTTGTGCTACGTTTCCATTAAAAGGGGCCCAAAATAGCTTAATATTTTGAATAGAAATGGAAAACCTAAATCAGTAAAGTCGAAATACCGGTCAAACCGAATGGAAATTCATAGAAAATCCGAAATGCCAGTCAAACCGAATGAGAATTCAAATGGAAAATCAAAATCGATAAAACCGAAATGCCGGTCAAACCAAATGGGAATTCAAATAAAAAAATCTAATTCAGTAAAACCGAAATGATGGTCAAACCAAACGGGAATTCTAAATGAAAACCCAAGTCGGTAAAGCCGAAATACCAGTTAAACCGAATGAGACTTCTAAATGAAAACCCAGATCGATAAAATTGTAATGCTGGTTAAATCGAACAAACTTTGACATGCATTGAGGAACAAAGGCTTGAATGCCCTCTTATTTGTTGTACTTCTATGTACTCAGATCGACATGAAATAAAATTCAAGTTCGATTGAGGTGTTATGTTGCTTCAAAAATTGACATCAAATCCCAATGGACTCCAAAAGATAGAATAAACTAAATAAATCATTTAAATAATTTTCAAACTTAATCAAATAATCAAATTTGATTAAACAAAAAATCAAACAATTACTTATTTATTAACAAAATGCCAACATAATCAAATTACATCTTTGCCATAAATCGTACATAAAAAATGACCACAAATAATTACAAAGCATGTTAAGTTCGAATCCAACTTAACTATAAAAAAATTTATATCGACTCAAATAGTTAATGATACTTAAATAAATAAGTACGCATAATAAAATTCAAATCAAACAAATGATCAAAACGTTAATAAAATGTTAACATAATCCAACCAAAATTATGCCATTAAATAATGCATAAAAATGTCAATCAATGACTACAAAAACAAGTTATGTTGGATTAAAATCAACTATGAAAAATTAAAATGATCAATATTATAAAGAACAAATCTTAATAATAATAAGAAATTCATTTAAATCAAGCAAAAAATGCTAATAAACACACTAAAAAAATAGAAATTAATTCTCATAAACAAATAAAAAAAGAGAGATCAACTCAAAAATCGTCTAAGTAAACAAATGACCAAAGACTTAAACAAATCAAATTAAATCTTAAACCAATAAAAAAAGAAGATTAATGAACCCAAAATAAAAAGTTTGAATTAAAGCTCAACCAAATTCCATCTATGTTACTGTGACGGCCAATCGAGGATGTTCGAGTGTTCGCTCGATGGAATTAACACCGGAATATCGCAAGTCCGGTAGAGAGAGATCAAAATTTATTTTCAAAGAACTCAGAAAACCTCACAAATTAAATAGTGGTTCAGATCATCCAAGTGATGGGTGATACCCATATCGACACTTAGCAAATCTGCAGAACCATCGGTGTTCCTATAAAATAGTACCACATTAAATTAGCCAATACTCCTATGAATACCACGTATTTTCATAGTAGTCAATGCTAGCCCAAAAGAAGAAAAAGAATTTCAAAAAGGAATTCTAATCTAAATTTTTTTATTTTTTATTTTAAAAAGATAGACGAAAAAAATGAGGTTTCAACAAGGACCTAGCCCGATTCAAAAGAGAAGTCGATGTAAAACATGAGCTCACTTGTACTTTTTCTTAAGTTGAAACTATACAAATTAGTTTTCTGTTAAAGGGAGTTTGACCCTAATTCGATTGAGGAAAGAAAGAACAAATTTTGTTTAAGATTTTTTTCTTTTGCCTCCTAAGGATAAGGTCACTGGTCCAATTTCTATTCATAACAATTTATCACTGATTTTTGGAATTCTAAAATCTGACCGAATTTGCACATTTGTTTTAAATTTCTTGAAGTGAAAAAATACTTAAGTTCTAATCTTTCGGTCCGGTTTGTTCCACATCAATAGTTGATTCAACAATTATTAGATATTAATTGTCAGCTTTGGGTTTCTTCATGCAACAAACATATACATGCATTGCAACTTATGAAGCACCCTTCGACCTTGAAATTCCCCATGCATAGGATATCCAAATAGTCCCTCTTCAAGATTTAGAACCAATGCAATTGTGACAATTTTATGGTAAATAAAAATTTAAGGACTGAACAGTATTATGACCAAACTGGATATTTCAAACAAAGACCAACTGAAATTAGCAACTATATCATGAAAGCATCCATTGCAAACAATTCTCGAGGATCAGATTATAAGGCACAAATGATTACCCATTAAGGAGGTTGGGAAGCCTGGTTTTCATTCGTTTACGGATCTGTAGAGCAAGAGTGTCTACAAGAGCTATTCTTCCAAGCTTCCCCTGCGGCGCCCCAGTAAGTATAGACTTCAGGCTCTCACTCTCTGCTCGCCAAGCAGTCTCCAATGAATTCTCTGAGCCTATAGATCCAGACTGTGCCGATGAAATAGCAACGGACTGTCCAATCAATGCCACCCAAGGAATATCAGATGCTCTTGGTGGACCCTGGTTTGATAAGAGGGCTTGCACAGCAGCCAGCGACTTTTGGTCTCCTGCTGCTTGATCTATTTTACTAATAATGCCAATTGTTCGTGTTCCTACAAAAAGATTAAAAAGAAATGCGTAGAATTCTCAGATTATAACTAAATGGAAACGTGATAGAATTTAAAATATAGATGCTGATGGCTCCACACACGAAAGTTAAATAAATTTCTAGTAAGATACAACTATTGACTGGTAGCAGACAAATCATGACATGTAGCATAGCATACCATCTGCATCAAACTCCTTAGCAAGTCTAAGAGCTTGTGATGAAGAAATTTCAGGAGCCTGAGCTGCAGGGACTACAACTAACAAGAGCGAATCATTATGTGCAGCATACTCACTAACCTGAAACAAATACTCAGAATTAATCAAAGAACTGTAATTGAAAAGTCATGAAGAAAACATAAGCACAAAAAGTCAATGCCATGCAACTCAATGGTGAGACTGTTGTTGCTGCACCATAAATTACTACTTACAGTGGAGTCGTCTATGGCCCTCTGGTCCAGCCCCGGTAGATCAATCAATTTCAATGGGGGAGCTGATAGACACAAAAAACGAATATTTAGCTTTTAAGAAATTTTCTCATCCACATCAAGCAAGATATTAGTATGAGTAGAGATCTAAGAGCAGGTGGCAACATGAAAGTAATCCTTTCCAAATACCCGGCATCATTTTAACAAGGGTGGTCTACATCATCAATTTATAGATAAAGATTAGTAATCTTGGTTTGAGATGAGATTACTCCTAACTCCATAAAAAAAGAAAAACAAGATCTAGATAAAACTAGTGGTCACGTCTATCAACATGGTTCACATAACTTAAAAATCCTACTTCAAAGGTGAAGGATTTTAATATTAACATAACCCAGAAAGTTTTCGGAAAAAATCAACATTATCCAATTAATTTTAGTTTCCCATTTTTCACCAAACTTTACCAGAAGAATTACATATTTTCCCCTCCTTCATTAGGTTCTTCTGCAGGAGTTAACAATATAACACATTTTGCACAATTTAGACAGCATGTTAATGTGCAAAAAGCACCCCTATGCCTTCTTACATTTTTCCTTGAAATATTATTGGAACAATCTGTGTTATAACTTATAAGTGAAAATCTAAAGGAAAAAGGTGAATATACAAGTTGCCTTAACCCCCCAAGTAACACACCTGGTACGACCTCACCCCCCTGGGTTCGACTAGGTCTAGTGCACTTTATGCGAATAAGAATTTGTTTCTTAAGCCTATCTGACTTGGCTTCACTATCACTTGTAACTTGCATTGTGATAAGCCCTCCATTCCTCTTTAGTCCTTCTAATGCCATGACCCGTGACACAAGGTTTTCAGGGTGATCTGCCTAAAAGACCAATGTTTGAAAGATGCAAGTGTCTCTGTTCTATGGAGTGATTTCTGGTATGACCATCCCTTCACAACCTGACTATAGTAATGCCGATTAAAATAGAAAATGATAGAGCCGAAGTAATGAGGAAATGACATTATGAAAATAGATAAACCCGTATATCCAACACCAAAATGATGTGCATGATTTTAAAAATCCTACAAAAGTGTTATTTCATTAAAACATCTAGCATCTTGATGTAGGACAAAGATAATGTCGCCATCTGTATATGTATAAATGCTGAATAAATTACCTGCATCTAAGGGCCTGTTTGATTGATCTTAATAGTCACTAAAGTCTGATTTGGTCAAACTTTCTATCATTTAGACTGTTGGTAAATTAAATGAGTTCATCTGAAGAAACAAATAATCGATGGTTATCAACTGACACGTTAAGTGGAGTATATCCACTTAAAATTGAAGCAAAATGCCCATGGATGTCATCATGCTGACCTCGCTCGCTCACTCCTTGCAACGAACTGGTGTGCCCATCTATTGTTGTCCCCAACCTTCTCAGGCCATTGATGCTTAGGGGGTGCAAACAAACCAATATGCTCAACAAGTAGCTTGAAACTCGGCTCGATAAAAACTAGACTCAGAGTCGTTTAATATGTTAAACAAACAAGTTTGAACAAAAAATAAAGTTTGATTCATTAAATGAGTTGAGCTTGAACAAAACTCTGCTCAACTCAATAAACATGTAAGTAGCTCGATTAAATACTTGATTAAATAGTTATTAAAAAATAAATTATAATTATTAATTGTTATATATTATCACTTAAATATATAAAATAAGTCAAAATAAATATTAATTTGAGTTTACACTTAGATTAAGTTTCATGTATATGCAAAATCTAAAGTTTTACTAATAACTTTTGATTGATTTTAAGTTGTATAAACGAGTTCGTATCAAGTTTAAACTTGAATGTAGATTGAACTTCAGTCAAGCTGATATTCGAGCTCGAGCTTGAGCTCGGCTTGATTAATTAATGAGCCCAACTTGAACAAGGACTCACATACTCGTAAAAACTTGAACTCGAACTTGTGCAAAATAAACAAGCCGACCTTGAACAACATACTACTCAACTCAATTCAACTCGTTTGCACCCGTATTGATGCCACCCAATCGACCCTATTAAACACACTCATTTTGTTATAATCGACATCAGGTGATGATGCTCTCTGATGGAAAGGGAGGTCAATGGTTTTCATCTCCCTCTGGAACAAATTAATTAGGCCTTTTTGACAAGTGGCATTGTTTAATTTCTTCTCTTCTTGTTAGTTCTTTTCTATCTCAGAATTCTTGATTTTTGAAAGCTCGTATATTACGTATTTTTGTTTAATGTACTTTTATTTTCTAAGTGCTCTTACATGTTATGCTTTAGTGAAGGGAAGAGACTCACGTAAATATTTAATTTTGCCAATGTTAAGGACGTAAGTACAAGAAATAATATGTACATTCTAAATTGGTATAACTAATTTTAAGCACTACTTTCTCGGCCATTAAGACTTGGCAACTTATTCGTTATTGAGATAATGAAAAGATCAACTTTATGACACCACCCATTGGTAACAATTTATGATCGACTTTGGTGAAATTATGATAGATATTTTATTTTCAATTAAAAGAACACAATGTAAATTGTGATGAGTTGTTGTTGTTGTTGCTATTATTAGTAATTGAGATGTGTACTCTGTGATTATCAAATTTTTAGATTCAGATATAAGTTTCTATATCAAACAGTCATAATTTATTTAGTTTTCATATTTAAATGTTTTATCAAATAGTCTTAGTCATTAAGTTTTCATATATATAATATATTCAAAATTAAAAGAAGAATCTCAAACTTCAGAATTCAAATTTCAGCATTATCAAACACCACGTAACTGAACACAATAATTCAAACTAGGTTGTTTGGATTGCTAGACCGGTCGGACCAAGCAACTTACTATTAAACTGGAACCGACTGTAGAGAAATCATGCCAACCATTCAGGCCAGGTGGACAGTTGTGGGTGGTGATCCCTGCCCGGGCAGTTTAGACTATCAAACCATGCAATTCATCCAAGAGGACTGATGGTGCACTATCGATGAGAAGCCTGGACAGTTTGCCCAAGAAAACATGGCTTGTCCAGGTTCGTATGAACTATCAGGTTGGTGGTTCAGTTGAATAAATGCTCGGCTGGTGTTGATTATCAAGCCAGGTCGACAGTGTCCTATGAACTAACTTGGCAATGTGGTCAGCGGGACCAAGCCAGTCAAGCATCCGTGATAACTGGCTGGGCTCCAATTCAACACAATCAAAATAAAAGTTAAGCCGTTGGGCCATTCGTAGGAGCCCAACCTGATGGACACAAAAGCCCGTGTGAGCCCAATTGGGGCCCGACCTTGGCACATGGGTGCAATCTTACATGGTGTTGATTGAACCACCTAGGTTTGCAAGTGTTGTAAAGTTGGCTCAAGCGAACGATTGCGAGCTCCCACAGATGGCTTGACTTCTTCTTCTGCACAGGAACAGACGTCAACAACACTGGTGATCATGGTGAAGGTCGACCACTGGGTGTGTGGAGAATGGATCTGACCATAGGGGAAGTCCGGATGGGCAGTACCCAACCTCCTTGACTCACCTCAAGGATTCTGGTGGCTGGCATATAAAATTAATAATATCAATCTATGGTTAATGTAGCTCATTAGGTTAATCAAAGATCTGAATCATTACACACATCATTCAGGTCCCATGGACTCTTTGTCTTCCAAGCCTAAAATGGGATAAAGGAGTGTCAAGGGTGGGCACCCAGATCACAGCCATCCCTCCACCCTCACATCTCCCCCCCATCTTCTCTTGGGATGCCTATATTTATCATTGGAGCTGTTGCGACAAGCGGCCCCTCACATCAACCCATGGAATGCGATCTCCCGAGAATCTCTCGAGATCTCCCGAGAATCTCTTTTCTTCCGTGCGTCCGAGAAACGAGATCACCGAAACGAGAATATCTATGTAGTACATGTGATACCTTGATCTTCTCCGCCTATTATTATCCCCAACTTGTCAGATGATCTTGTTAAGTTTCCTTCTTATATTGCCAATTTTATTATGGAATCTTTCCAAATATTCATCTAAACATTATTGTTTGATAAAATTTCATAGCTTAATATTTTAATAACTATATATGTACAATTGACCTAAAATGTTATCAATCTCCTATCTATATTGTTCAAGATAAAACTTTGGTCTGACATAAGATTCTTTATATGTCTCATGCTAACAATAGTTCTCCATCTTTGTATTACGTTTTTAACTCTCTCAGCTTATTTTAATATTTAATATGAGTTATCTTGTCCTTTTTAAAGAGATTATATGACATTCTACGTCTAAACATGCACATTGATTGGTATTTCCAAGATCTAATCCCTTGAGATTTTTTCGAGATCTTTTATCTTCAATCTCCGTGAGATAAAATATAGATATGAGATAGCAATCATTGAGTAAAGTATACCCTGTATAAATGAAATCCGAGATCTGATCTCCCGAGATTTTTCCGAGAATCTCACGAGATCTCTTCTCTTTCACGTTTCCGAGATAAAGCCGAGATTCGAGACGACAATCCTTGCATCAACCACCTCTTGTAGGCAAAATCACATGCAATTCGTAATAGGGGAGATATCATGGTTTGGTTCAATTACAAGCCAATTTTGCTAAAAGTTTGGTTTTGAACCTATAAATGAATCAAGCCAAACCAATTTTGTAAAAATCCAAATCAACAGTAAACCAAACTTAAAGGTCAAGCACATATTATTTATTTATAAAATAAAAATTAAATTAAATCAACATAATATAAAAATAAAACAAACTAAAATAACTAAATAGGGTTAATTTTAAGTTTAATATTTTATTAATAGGAGAACATCGTCTCTCTTTGATATTATTTTATATAAATTTATAATATAAAATTTAAATTATATTAGTTCAAATTAGTATAATATAAAATTAGACTAGCAACAAGGCCAACCAACTTACCTATTCGGTTCAATTTAGACGAGAAATTTGAACCAAACCATTTAGTGAAACAACAGTTAGGTTCAGTTCAAGAAACCAAACCATCAAAAGTCCCAACCCGATCAGTTCAATTTAGTTTATTGGCTTTACCAGTTTGGGTGCATACCCCTACTTTATAGCGGAATTAGGATCAAGAAGTGGGTTCTTCCTTTGAGCTCCACTAGGCACTCAAAGTGGACAGATGGGGCAAATGTCCTCAAAATCCAATAGAATGAAACCTATATGATACCTATATGATATCTATTATAAAGAAAGCCACTATTCGTTAAATATAAAGACAAACAGCAAGGCAAACGTACTGCATATAGAAGAAAAAAAGCAGCTGCTTTCTTGTCTCTGTAATTGAAGAATGTTATGAATAAATTCAGTAAAAAAATATTTCAATACCACAAAACAACCATCAGGAATCAGAGCACAAACTTGAGATTTTTTTTAAGATGACAAGAAGATTTCACAATTCATTGAGATAACAAAAGCAAAGTACAAAGTGCTAGACCACAACATACAACAACCATGAAAAGCAAGGAATGGAAAAAAAACAAGAGAAACAGCCGATCAACTACCAAGATGATAGAAATTAGAGGCCAACTACAAGTGGCTTGCTTGTTCCATTTCTAAAACAACATATTATGAACAAATAGAGAAGCAAACATTTTGCAATTAAGGAAGTCCAGGGCTGAAATGCAAAAGCCATTATTGTTTTTCAAAGAAAAAAAATAAAAGTGTGGATACTATGAGATATCTTCAGAATTAGAATTGCAATATACAAGTGTGACAGAGGCAATTTAAGCATATCCTTCTATGCATGTTGTTAGAAAATTTACTTACATTTAACCACTACATTTCACTGTCATTCCAGGATGAGAAAATTAATAGGTTGTCAAAGTCCTCATACGACAGGACATGCATGTTTCATCGCAAAAGCTTGAATGATATAGAGAACATAGCAGGGAAAAGAGGTACAGAAAACAGGAAATATTCATACAAACAAACCTGTACTTGTGCGTAGTTTCAGATAAATTTCATCCCCACGCCCCTTTCCTACTGAGGAACCCTTACTTAGTCTGTCCTGAAGGGAATGCCTGAGAGCACCTGAAGCATAACAAAGAAAGCATGAAAAAACAAAGAGGTTAATGGTCAAAGAGAGGGTAACTCCAACATCCAACTTGTGCGTAGATGCAGAGATAGATAGATAGAGAGAGAGAGAGAGAGAGAGAGAGAGAGAGATTATCCCTCCTATTGTGCACATAAAAGAAGAAACCACATGAACTGAAACACAACGCAGACAGCATAAAATAAAAAATAAAGCCAAGCTAATAGGTTAGTGATGAAAATCCTCACTTGCAGAGACTTGCTGCGATTTGTTATCTATCTGCAGTACGATAGACTTTGTGCTTAGTGCGCCATCCCTATGCAAATCAATGCTAATAGGTGCCCGGGTAGCACCATTTTCCCCTGTCGGCTGCAAGTGGATACAAAGAGGGAAAAAAATTAAACAAGAGCATAAGAGTTGGATGCACCAGATGATTGCACAAGTGAAAATGTCAATAACTAAGGGCAGAAAACAGCTTACAAGAACTGGATGCCCGATCAAGCTGTTCAAGATTGCAGACTTTCCAGCTCCCTACAAAATGCAAACGATGACAGAAGTTTGGCCAAGGACCATTCTATTCATTCAGCAAAAGATCAACAGCACTTTTAGCAGGGTCAGTTATCTGAACCACTATAAATCTTCATCGGGTATCACACAGTAGTTGCAGCACCGAAAAACGCCTTAGACGAAAACTGGATGAAATCAACAACAAGGCAACACCTAGGATCCCGCCGGGGAGGCGCAAATATAAGACTTACGACGTTGCCGAGGGCCACAACATTGAGAAAAGTGGATCCTCGCCGCGGCGAAGCGTCGTCCACATCCTCGTCGGCCAGCAAGGCGGCCGCCTGGATCATGGAGTTCGCCAGCTGCGTGAGCTCCTCTATCGCCTCCAACGCCATGACACCCCAGCCAAGTACAGATCTACGACAAGGGTTCAAGCGATCGATCAACTCAGGGTTGTCTTGTCACCTCCCGCCCCCGCTCAATCCACGGAGCGAGGAGATGACGAGGATCGGATCTGGCCTTGGAGACGGGAATTCGGAAGGCAGAGAGGAGGAGCGTAGAGCGTTGCTGCGAGATCGGCAAGACCCGGAGCGCGGAGGCGGAGAAAAGGAGACCACCGTCGAAGGACGTGTCCTCCTGCTTCCACGATATAGGGAAAGGAAGAGGGCGGTGCGGACCGTGCGGTCGATTGGTAGTGGGAGAGGGATGGAAGGGCGGTTTGAGAAATTTCAAGATGGACGGGGTGAAAGATGCAAAAGTGCCACGCGCGGTGGAACGTGACTCTTAAATTCGAGATTTTTTTTAATAAACTTTTAATTAATCATTAATATATTTAACAACTATATTTATAATAACTACATCAACATAAAAATAGTAAAAAACTATTACACATTCATCCCAGATTACGCTTTTTTGGTACCCCTACCCCTGTAACCTTACGTGCGAAGTGTGATTTTCTCGCAAGATTACATTTTTCTGAAGCCGATTGTATTTTTTTTCACTTCGATTTTAGTTCTTTTAGCAACAATGAAAGATTCGGCGTAAAGAAACATAACTCTGTCTGAAAATATACATATACATAATTTTCGATCGACAAAGGGCATGTGATCATATTTCCTTCTTCCTACGTGAAGTTGGCAATTTTGACAGTTGAACTCAAAACAAATATCCTCTTCCGGAGGTTAATTCTCAATTAAGACGTATCAGCGAGGACAATATGTAAATATTGTTTCTTGCCGGTTGAGTTCTGCTCTGCGCCCGCCGCTCGCTCGTGGGGCCCACAATGAATCGGCGCGGAGACGAGGTTTTGGGCGCGAGGGAGGGCGAAACGCGCGCGCGTCTGGCGGCTTCGAAATTGAAGGTGCATTTTTTTCCGCCGAGGCGCAGCACAAGATTCTTTTTTTCTATGAAAAATAATTTAAATTTTATTTGATTTTATAGTCCATTTAACGTGGCATACTGGTATGCGATGAGATGTATATTGAGGAGCGGTTTGATTTGGCTTCATCAAAATATCTAATAATTTAATTTCTCATCAAATTGTCTAAATTTTATATCTGGTAATTAAATTTGTTTAAGATTTGCTCCGAACCCATTAGGGTGCAATCGAGCAGAGTCAAGCCAAGCATGACTATGTTTGAGCTCGACTCATTCGATTATTTAACCGTTTGAACTCAACTCGATACTCAACGAATTTTCAAAAGTCTTATTCGAACTCGACTCGATTTATGTTCGACAAATTTGAACTAGACTTATTGAGTCACTCATTTATGTAAACGAGTCAATTTAGCTCGAACTAGAATAAAAATTGTGCTTGAATTAGAATCAAACTAGGATTGGAACTCTTTTTTGAACTCGAAATTGAGTTCATTTACTTATAACTCAAGTTCAAGTTCGAACTTAAATCGTATTATTTGATATAGTTTGATATATTTTAAATTATTATTTGGATATAAAAATATAATTGTATAATTATTATTTTTTAAAATATATCATAAATATAATTTGTTGTACTTTTTATTTAACTAAATAATTAATCGAATGGTTGATCGAATATTTAATCAAACATTTAAATGAACTACTTGTGAAGTTATCGAGCAAAGCAAGTCTCTATTCAAACTCAACTCATTTATAAATCGAGTATTTTTTTGGTTCAAACTCTTTTATTTAGCTTAATAAACAACCTGAATCGAATTTTTAACGAGCCAAGTATAGAACTATTTGTCGAGCATATTAGTTTGTTTACACCCCTGTGACCCATAACTTCAGTAAAACATGATCTGTGCTTTTATCGGCAATCATAATGTGTTGGATAAATGAACAAATCTAATATCTTAATAAAAATCTAACAATTTTAGTGATAATCATGCATAGGTAATCCCCGAACAGTTAAATAATTATAAACATTGATTTAATGCACTACTATTTTAATATGTTTGTTTCTTGATCAATAAAAATATACTTCTTTCCAAAAAAAATAAATACAGAAAAAAGTAGAAACTATTATCACTTTTATAAAGTTGGCGGGACGAGCATAGCTCCAGCTTCTCGACCCCAGTGGACGCACCCCCTCCCACCGGAGGAAGATCCCAGGTTCGACCTTGGGGCTCTCATCTACGTGGCCTTTTTCACAACTGGTTCGGTGGGAACAAAGAAAGACCATAGGACAAGTTTGCTACTCACAGAGAGCAGTTCATCTTTGCTAACAAACAAGGTAAACTAGGTTGGAGTCGAGAGCAGGTCGGTTCAAGCCAAACAGACCAACGTTGGCCGACGTCGAGACTCGGATCGGGACTTGGGTCGATCGAGATAAAAATAAATTAAATAATTTAAAAATATCTATGGGGTCGAGATCTCGGGGTCGAGACCGGGTCGGTGAACACAAAAATCAACATAGTAAGACTCAAATCGTGACCGGTCCCTACTCGTATTTCATGCTACACAACTGTCCCGTAACGGTAAAAATGGAAAAAGTGATGGTGCTATAGTAAAAGTTGAGGGGTTTTTTTAGACGTTAGAGATTAATTCTGGTACGTGTTTGTATGTTTTGTCAAATAATCTAAAATGTGATCGAAGCATACGTTAGATATTCATCAAGTCTAATCAAACACATCTAAATCTAAGAAGAAATATCAAATGAGTATATTTAAAATTAATTAATTTCAGTGATTATCGAATAACAAGAACACGTTGCTAACTTAGATTTGTCGCAAACTTGTTTAAATTTCTAAGTATGTTCTCACAAAAGTTAATTATCTTAAAAATACTTAATATTTATGCTTTTTCCAATTAATTATGTTCATCTAAAAATACTCAAAAATATCATTGATTGCGTTATTTAAAATATTTTACCGAATACCAAAGCATATCAGCCGGTATGAGTTTTACAATTATGTGACAAAAATTATTAGAGCAAGTCTCAACATAGCACGATATTGGACTTACTCTAGAGAATGAATTAGGTGTGGGTGTTGGTAAGCTTGGTGCTGATAGAGGCAATGCCAATATAATTGTCAGCATGGGGCATCTCTCCAAGACTGGCCATGTTGCATAACAAAAATTGACTGTTGTCATTAGTGTTTTTTTATGAGAATAATACTTCGATTCCCGAGGTTGATTGCTTGACCGGAGGAGTGCTCATAGTCATTTCCGGTTGCTTAGCTTTACAAAAAACAATCAGGTCATCGACATACACAAGGTGGGTTAGACATGGGCCACCATTTACAATATTGCATTCTCTTTTTTTATGCTCAAGTGAGAAGGAGAGTGCTTCGGTGCACAAAATGTACGAGTAAGGGGAAATGGGACAACCTTGCTTGATGTCTCTAGTGAGAGTGATGAAGTCAAAAATCTCACTATTGATATTGATGGACAATGTGGTAGAGGCCGTGCTTGCATGGTGAGGTTAAAAATAGATGATGGAGAGTCAAAGTCACGAAAAGTGTTAGCTAGGAAGGCCTACTTGATATGGCCAAAAGTTTTGAATATATCTATCTTCGTCTTGAAAGTGTCAATTTTAACTTTCAACTTATAAAAATAGTTAACAATCTCACCGACAACAATGACGTTATCACTAGGCACTCTACCACTGATATAGGCACAATTGGTTAAGGGAGACAAACTTAAGAACGAGGCTCTTAAAGTGGATTACCAGGGTTTTGAAAATGATTTTGATCGAGATGTTGCAAAGACTAATGAGACGAAAGTTTAAAGGGGGATGTTGGGATCAAGGTGATATCAGTAAGGTTAACACCATAAGGGAGGGTGGCATTGAGAAAAGCTTACATGGTAATGTTTAGAATTTCAAAGTTGCATTCGGTCCAACAGCATTGAAAAAAAGAGCGGGATGCAATATGGGCCGGGGAATTTATCTAGTGCCATAGAGAAGAGACTATACATGATCTCCTTAGGAGTTTAGTAGGTTGAAAATGAGTAGGGAATTGACTTGTAGTGTTAGGACTGACCTAAATGAGCTTAAATAAATGAAAGATAATGGTAGCTTTAATAGAGCTCAACTTGGTAGCCCACGACCCATCTTCGCCGCTAATTATGTTTATTCTCTTCCTAATAATGACCATACTATGAAAATTTGATGCATTTGTCACAAAATTTGTGTTGATGTATGTTGGATCTCTACTTTTTATAACAATGCTCATATCCATAAAGCTTGGGTATGCTTCCAAATGCTGATCAATGTTGAAAATATGCTTCATAGGTATCTCAGTCTGGATATGATTCAACTTTGTTTCCAACTCTCTGATGGTTGTCTAGAGGTTGAGGAAGTTGTTGTGTTTTCACTCGAGGAAATATTTCTTAAGGTAAGAGATATCACCCTTATAGCTATCCAACAAAGGAGGGGATTTTGGTTGGACATCTTCCACTCTTTGCTTGAAGGATGGATGTTTTAACAAATAGACTCAATCTTAAAGCTAGCTTTGTATTTCCTGGGAGGGGGTAGTAGGTTGAGGTAGATAGGGGAATAGTTTGATAGCCTAAGGGAACAGTGAAAGTGAAAGTATCATCAAACTTAGAAGGCCATTCAATGTTGGCAAAAGCTCTATCGAGTTTCGCTTTGATATGAAATAGGGGTCTCCTTCTGTTAGATCAAGTAAAGATGGCATGGTGTTGTTGATGACCATGGGACCAATGACAGAGATAAAATATTGGAAGGCATTAGAGTGGAGCCGGTTGATGCCTTTACCATGGCTCATATTTAATGTTGCTGGGTCTCTGCCCCCATGATCACCAATCATGTAGTGCCGCACAAGGAAAACATCGACAAATTGAGGCATCTGCTTTGGAAAAGGTAAAAAGGAATGACGTCATCACTATCTCCTTGAAACCCCTCCGGTCTCCTTGATATCGCAGGTGTAGAGAAACCATAGATCTTGTCTATAGTTGACCTTGGAGGAATCGATCTTCGCACTAGTTGTTGATGTCAACACGAGAGAGAAAAGAGATTGATCTAGGTCTTGAAATTGGAGTTAGGAAATATTACAATCTATTTTCATTCAAAGGCTCGCTTACCTTTAAAGAAGGGCATAGCTCGCCTGGCAGGCGAGGGCAGATGAGTACCTCGCAGTTTGAGAATCAAAGAAATGTATCATCTTCGGCCCCATCAAGCTCCTACCTGAACTACGCCATCTAAGAGTGCAATAAGGAAAACCTAGAGAAGAAGCAAAGGAGTGGATCAAAAGGTGACGACAAAAGAGTTGGGAGGGAGTTTGTCGTTCAAGGCACCGATGCATCGCGCCCTTCAGTTTTGGTTTATTAGCAAACAACATGCACGAAAGGTGCTCGAGAAATGTCTTTATAGGCTTCAAGCAACCCCCTTAGTACAACTCTTATGTGATGATGCATAACACTTCCGTGAATTAGCTCATTTCTTTGCCCCGGTCACTCTTATGTGATGATGCATAACACTCTTGCGCCCGAAACCTTCAACCTCCCTACCTTCATCTTTGTCTCATGAATGCCCCACTCGCTCGAACATTCCTTCCCCTATCTCCCTCTCGCGTGTCGATTGTCTGGTTGTGGTGATTCTTGCCAGGAAGCAGATGATATTGCGCGATAATCCAGAAGGATCAAACATGATAGAACTTCATTTTCGCTCTTCATCTTCATGTTGTCCAAGTTTCGCATTAGTGGAGGTTGTGAGAGGATTGTTGGCATCGTCACGAGGAGGACGTAGGGACAGGAACGCTGGCGTCTGGGTTGATGCGGAGGAGTGGAGTGTGGGGTGGGGGTTGTGGAAGGGGCAATGTGCAGAGTGCGGATTGTGTGATAGGGGGTGTGTTACAGAAGGGGAGGGGTGCAGGGTGGGGGGGCTACACGACAGAACAAGGGAAGGTGTGGGGGCATGAGGACTGGAGTAGGGGGACTGCTGTTGAGGGGACAGGGAGCAAGGGCTATGTGAAAGAACGGTGGGGGTGTGGATTGCATAAGTAGGGGTGTTGATATAAGGAATCAATCCAATCAGATTGATGCAGCGGAAAATTTTCGATTTCTCATATTTCATTGTTTTGGTCTTGATCGGAACCGAACGACATCACTAAAACCAGTATTCAAAACGATTCTGAACACATACTTTTGTGAAATTTATACAATCCCTATAGATCGAAGAAGATCGAGCGTTCTTACGCTCTCTAAGCCGCTCAAGCGTGCGGCCTCTAGTCGTATCCACACGAACTGCCTCTTTAGTCGGGTTCTCCTTCGCGCCGGCGTCAACCACTCATCCCAAACAGAACTCCACCATCGAACGGTGGCTGCTGGGGTGGAAGACGGTGAAGGAGGGTGGCTGGGGCACAGAGAGCTCCCTTGGCTTGATAGGGTTTGTGCTCTCATCGCTATTATTTATAGAACTCAAAATTTTTCATAAAAACCCCTCCTTGTTCTATAAATTAACCTAAGCTTCCAAAGTTACGAATTGGTCCTTATGTGTGTGACCTCCTAGGCCCAAGAGCCCATTCGGTTGAGACCTAATTAAAAGAACAACTTCTTTTAAATTAAATCTATTATCTCATAATAGATTTAACAGCCTACCGATCATGAAGGGTACAAGCCACATCTTATGATCCCAAATGGCTTCAGGGATGAACTCTTCTCCAAAGAGCCTTTCCATCATCGATTACCACATGGATAGAAATCTTCGTCCATTCAATATCCCGGTAGGATAGGAGTACGGTATTAACTGTCAACTCCTAAATATACCAACATTATGAAATCTTGTACTCGTAATTGGATCAATTAGAAAAATCTTTTCTAATTATCTTATTTACCTTGGCCAAGCATTTAGAGTATTATCTACAGGACATTCTCCCTCTCCTATTGAGAGTTGACGATCCCCTATTGTCTGCTCAATTGCCTCCACCGAGTTTTCTATATACTCAATCTATTAACTATATAGGACCAAAATACTAAGTGATCAATAAGTCAATAGTCAAAGTACATGGTATGCCCGGCAAAACATCTTTAGTGACTCAGATCAAAGATCCAATCGTGCAATCGTGATGATAGAATACCCTGATCGATAGTTCGGTAAGATACCATTCAAAGATTCTATAATGGTCAGTTCAGTGAACTCATTCCTCTAATGAGCATATGTACATGTATCTTAGTGTCCCCACACTGATAACCAATGAGACCGTTCATCATATGAGAATATATCATATACACTAGTCTTATTGGATCCTTGATGTTTTATCTCGAGGATCCTACGACTAGGAACATTTAGAATACATGTTTCTAGATGATTGATCTCATTATCATGATCTCATCATGATTCAATCCTCATTGCATACAACCTAGGACTTCATTACGATAGACATATCTAGATAGTGCAAGTAATGAAGAAAATGTCATTACTATTGAATAAGATATTACAAGAAATGTAAAATCATATCACATATGATTGACTCGTAGGGCATACATTTCTATCAATTGAGTGGGGGGTTGCAAGGCAGAATAGGGGGCGTAGGCTGCAAAAGTGGGGCAGGGGTGGGGGAGCTACTGTAGAGGGGAGGGCACGAGGTTGTCCCACAGAAGGGGGTGTGGGTTGCGGAAGCGAGGGCACCAAGTGAGGGAGTTGCGTAGCTATTCAGGACCCCTTGAGACATGCTCCACCACGAAAAAGTCTTTGGTCACCAAAGCTTCAATAGGGTACCAAAACCCATTCTTTCCCAACGAGCCTTACATGGTTGGAAACCATTCCAATTACCCATCTACCTCCTCCTGCTGTGGAGTCACCAACGACACCTTGATGATTTGGTAAATATATATGAATTCATACATGCATGCTTAAATTTTCAAAGATGTAATTAATGATTATTTTGAAATCAGCATGATTGGAAAAATAGAAACAATGACTTGTCTCGTAAAGAAGTCAAGAGTACTCTTGAAGTTCAAGTGAAGCACACAGTGTTGGGTACTAAACTTTGATGGTCCAAAAATAATGTAATCATATGGAAATAAACAAATGATGCATTTT
This sequence comes from Cryptocoryne crispatula var. balansae, assembly GCA_036172225.1. Classification (NCBI taxonomy): domain Eukaryota; kingdom Viridiplantae; phylum Streptophyta; class Magnoliopsida; order Alismatales; family Araceae; genus Cryptocoryne; species Cryptocoryne crispatula. The sequence goes on along the minus strand of CM069930.1, from coordinate 36,659,870 downwards.
CCACTTCGAAGCCACACTCTAGCTATAAATATATATATATATACACATGCTAATATCATATAACTATTCATGTAGTTATTATAGTCATGGGTCTCTATTTAGTATACTCAGGTTAAATATCATTATGTGGCCACCTTGTGATTTGGTAAATAAGATGATAAATATGGCTATGTTGGTTTAGACGAATAGAGTTGCCAGCCTTTACATATTCTTTCCCTCAAGACATACAAGGTAGGATTTAACTGGAAAAAAACATGAATTTAGAATATTTCTCACAAAATGAATCAACAGGAATTAACAAGTGGGTGCTTTCTTATATTCTTGCCTTTTTAGTTGTATATGTGTATCTGTTAATAACATTAATGTATATATAAGTGTGTGCATGTGTGTAACGAGATAGGTAAACAAAACACAAATATCTTCAGCGAGTGGAAATAGTGACAAAATAAAATGGGATCAAATGCACTCAGTATTTTTAACTAAAATGTTGGTAGAACATCATCGTAATAGAAAAAGAGCTACAAGTTGGAAGTTTGAAAGCAGGAGAAATTATGAAATTAGAGTTTAGTAAACTGATTGGAATTGATGTTACAAGTAGACAACTCAAAGTATGTATTCAAGTTATGAAGAATGATTATGTCGTTGTGAGGACGTTACTCAATCAAAATGGATTTAGATTCAATCCAAAATTGAATACATTCACAACAACCGATGAAGTTTTGGATGCTTATATTCAGGTGACTCAAAATCCTTATTTCTTTTAATTATGTCTTTAACTATAATACAAATGAGTGGTTTGAACTTTTTGAAAGTAATTAATTTCAATATATATTGTTCATAATTAACGTTGTGTGTTGGACTTATTCTGACATGTAATATATATATTATAGGTACCAAGGCATGTGGAAGTCAAGTTCAAAATACTCTTCCTCCACAATGTAGTATAATATTTGATAATTCATATAATACACCTGAACATGAACTTGTTGTGGACCTGATGAAAGATGGTAGTTCTATTCTAGTCTAGAGTTCAAGTTAGCAACAAGGTCAAAAAATGATAAAAAAAGAGTTTCAATAACTTTTGAGGACAAGTCAAAAGAGAAAAGATAAAATGATACAATTTTGGTTGAAGTAATGTTGAAGATACAGATGAGTATAAGAAGTCAACCATTCCAACATCATTTGAGATGCAAGATTGTGTTGATATCATAGTAAAGATGACTTTGACTCCATTGGAAAAAGCAAAAGCGGTAGATATAGTTAGGAGTGGGAATTCTTATCTTAATTTTCTCAAATTCGATGAAGAGACTTATTTAGAATGGTTGAAGATGCATTTACAAAATATTTAGAAAGTAGAATGAAAATTAGTCAGGTTGTTATTTTAATTTCTTATAGGTAGTTCCAATTGGTTATGTCAGTTTTTTCTTCATTCAGTTTGTTATCAGTGATTTTGCTATTCTTCCTTCATATAACTCAATTTTATTAATTATCATTTATATTGTATGTCATTTGTGATTGGTATAGCTTGTTGCAGTTTTATGGAAAATTTTGAGAATGTTGAAAATATAAGCGTTGACATGGTTGATGAAGAAAAAATATGTATAAAGCATCGACATACACTTTTCCTTATTATGATTGTATTTGTCTATAAAACATATCAATCTTCTACATTAAAAAGGAAACATGTACGAGATTCTTTATTAAGTGACAAAGAATATACACTAGAATTATGCTTAAGAGCTCATATAAGATCTCATGAGATTTGTAGAATAGACAAAATTGCAATTTTCACTTTATGTAATCAAATAATGGCGTCAGATGAAGTAAAAGAAAGTGAACGAGTATATATAGAAGAGATAGTATTAACTATATTATATATTAACAAATAGTGCGAGCAATCGATGTGCTCACAGGAAGATTTCAACATTCAGAAGAAACTATCAGTCGTCGGTTTAATCAAGTTGTTGAAGTTCTTCAACTTTTAGCACTAGATCTTATATCTTTGCCTTCGCCAAGAATTCCATAATACATCGCTGATAGGCAACACTTCAAATTTTCAAGGTAATGTATGTTATATTATGTAATTAGTTATTTAGTTATGATTATTTTTTATATTCTTGTTTAGGATTATATCAGACATATTGATGGAACACATATAATGATTGAAATTCTAGCCGATGACATAATATGTTATAGCAAACGAAAGGGACATGTATCGTAAAAAGCGATGGCCGACTGTTCATTTTATATAACTTTTTTTATGTTCATGTTGGATACGAAGAATTAGATGTTGATGACATAGTTCTTGAAAATGCATTTGAACTTAGGATTTTATGTACCCGAAGGTTATATATGTCTATTACTTTTTATTTAATAAGTCATAACGTGCCTTTGTTAATTAAGAAAATATTATCTTATGGACATCGGATATGCAAACATGCTAAGTTTTCTTACACCATATAGAGGAGTGAGACATCATCTAAAAGAGGTTGGTCCGAATCATTCAGCTTTTAAGATTACAAAGAGCTTTATAATTTGTGATGTGCTTCTCTTAGGAATGTGATAGAGTGGATATTCGGTGTTCTAAAAGAATGTTTTCGAATATCTTTAAGGCCATTAGAATATCCTATTTACATTCAAAGCAAGATTAATATAGCAACTTGTGCACTTCACAATCTCATACAAAATGTTCAATGCGTGAAAGATGAGACATGGGTTGAAATTGAAAGAGATTGTGGTAGAAAAATAGATGAAAAGATTGATCATATAAGAAGAAACAAGGTTCAATGTGAGGCACATCATGCTAGGGGATCATCAAAACAACGCTGACTAGTCAAAGAATTATGTGACAAAATAGCACTTGAATGTGAGAAGATTATATCAGTAGGCGAAATTGATGTGTAAGGTTGATTATCCAAATGTCTGAGTTGACATTAGATACACATGAATGTGTTGTGATACTTGTTTTTGTTAACATTTATAACATGTTTGATAGAAATTTTAATTTTAAAATTAATGGCAAACACAACGCTATAAATTTTGAAAATTATGACAGTTTTGCTAAACACACAAGAGTTGTGCTTTTGTGATTTTAAAATTAAAATTGTGACAACATGTTATCTTGATTTCAAAAATAAGGTTGCATTAATATTAAAAATGCAACCAATCACCCTATTATTCCCAAAATTTAGAAGATAAACTAGTTGTATTCCCTAAATATTATTGTATCAAACATGACAAACTTTCCCGTCTAAGTTTAGTATCGTAGGTTTTTATCATAATATGTTAGCACCTTATATCTAACAATCTTTAATTTGAAAGGGAAAATGATGAAAGAGACCCATGATGAATGATGATAGGATAAAGTTGTGAGGTGGCCATATGGATGCTATTCCTAGATATATGATGAGTTAAGTGATAGAATTGTATATCCTACAAGTCAGTCACATTTGATAGGATTTGACATTTCTTATAATGTCTCATTCAAATTGAATAACGCTATTATATGTGTGTATCGTAATAAAGTTATTAATCATATGCAATGATGATTAAATCATAATAAGATCATGATAAAAAGATTAACCATTTAAAGGTGCGTAATTTAAATGTTCCCATCACATAATCTTGAGACATGGCATTAAGAATTCAAATATATTAATGTATATGATGTCTTATCATAAGATAAGGACAACTGATCTTATTGGTTATTAACATAAAGATATTGAGTTACATGTATATATGCTCATTAGTGAAATGAGCTTGTTGAACTGATCAAACTAAGAGACTTTGAATGGTATGTTACATAAACGTCAACTATGTTTTTCTATGATCATAGTTTCATGATTAGAACTTTAACTTGAGTTGACAAAGAAATCTTATCAGATATATCTTATATTTTAACTATTGACTTATAGATCACATATATAATGGTTTAGTGCACTCAATGGATCGGGTGAAGGCAATTAATTAGATAATAAAAGATTGTTCACTCTCGATAAGTGAGCAAGAATGTCGTATAATCCTCGCTAGGGTAGAGATAAAAATCGAAAGAGAAATTTTCTAATCTATCTGATTCTAAGCATAGGATCCAAAGTGTTGAAATATTAAAGGGTTTGACAATCCATGTTGTACCATGTTTGATCAAGTTATTGGATGGACAATGATTTATATTCATGTGCTAATTGATGATAAAAAAACTCAATAAAGATAAAATCATCTTCAAGGTCATGTATTTTACATGATCGAAAGGGCAATTAAATCTATTTATCAAATAATAGATTTAATTTAATAGAATATGCTCTTTTGATATATCTCAAACCAAATAGATCATTACGTATAGCAGGTCTTAGTAGAATAGAACCGATCTATTAGTATGGGGGCATATGTGTAATTTATAGACAACATTGATTTTTGTGAAAAAATTATAATTTATATAAATAATAGCAACTGTAGCCAAAATTTGACAAGTCAAGGGAGGCTAAGCTTGAACCCAGCCACCTCCAACACCTGCTCTCACCTTGAAAGCCACGGCACATAGTGGAGCTCTGGTCGAGACGAGTTCTCAAATTCAGCATGCAAGAGAATATGTTTACGGAGACAAGTTATGTGGATAGCGCTAGAGGTTGTACGGTTGATTTTGTAAGCATGAATTGTCATATGCTCATTTGTCTTTGATATTGAAAGACACGTTAAATTTTGTGAAGGTATATTTGACTCCGTTTAAATCTTTTGTAATGTCGTTCAGTTCTAATTGAGATAGCAACAATGAAATTTGAAAAAGTGACAATTATGTTGTATATAAAACAATTCATTACACTAAGAAGGTTGAATGTGAAAACAAAAAAATAGAGACACAAGTGACTTGTTAAAACAAACAATTAAGATAAATAGATGGCAAATCTTGCAATCAAGCGACAAATGGTATAGATGTAAATCTGCTGTAACATTTGATTGACTCGAGGGAGAGTCAATATTTGGATGTGGGAACCTATAAAATTTCTTAGGTAAACTTAGTCTGTATCACAAGGGGGGTGAACTTCTACCTCCTAAAATTCTAAAATGAGGGGGGAAATAGATTGATGGCTATTAATGAGACAAAGTTAAGTTAGTCCACATAGGTGCAAAAGATTGAGGCATCAAGGTCGTCAGACATACATAATGAACAATTAATTTAGAGAGAGGATGAGTACTTCACCCCATGTCACTTAACTTTTGATTAAGGACGATGAAATTGTGACCATCTTAGTGTTTTTCTCACTCAATCTCTAGATCAATGATCTATCAATTCCCTTTCTATTTATCGGCGATCTTCCTTCTCCAAGCGATCAATGTTATCACTATATAAGAGGCCAAAAGGCTAGTTTGCTCTAGATTTGTCTTCATGAACACCTCAATGTACTGAAAAAGGGAGCTATTAACAAGGATGCAAGTTACATGTGAGGCTAGATAAACAAGAAAGGAAAGTAACTTCTTGTTTCAGTGTACTGAAAGAGAAATATTGCTCAGAGTTAGGTTACTGAGGAAATTTGGGAATGATGTGCCCCCACAAGCTTGGGGCCTATGAACTAGATTGCAGAGATGTGTGGGTTAATAGGGTGTTTGATTGCACTTTATTTTTTTATAAAATTTGACGATAAAAATCATATCAATAGGAAAAACATGACAATTTTTTAAAGTGTAAACTATTTAATATCATGCTTGAAAAAAATTATAATTTTTTAAAAAAGACAATAAATTTTTTGTGGCATTTTTTAAATTAAAATTTTATCAACTTTAGAAATATAAAAGGATAACAAACACATGCCATATAAGAATTCAATCACCTACATAAAAATTCAAAAATAAACTTTTATCTATCTACGTAAAAATGTTCACAAGAAAAATGGACTTGAGTGATGACTCTAGAATAAAAAACATTGGAAGACTACATAGTGGATTAGCTGCATCGTCATTTTCATCAACTTCTTATATATCCAACTAAAGATTATAGTTCTATTTTGATGTGATGTAACAATTTTCTTACGAGAGTTTGCTTGATGAAAGGTGAGGTGTGAAAATTAATACTCTAATTAATGGCACGGTAAGTGAAGAAAATTAATTTTATTTATTGGAACACCTCACACATCTCTATGACAAAATTCCGAGGTACAGACACATCAATACCTTCATGTTTAATAGCATTTGATTCTTCTTTGATAGAATGTGTGCATAAAAAACAATGCACAAAACATAATCACCATTTTGTACTTTTCAATCATTTGATCATCTCTTTCTTATCTCCTCTCAAAAAATAAAGTAAGATCTTATTTTGATGATATTATTAGACATTTCTATCACTATCAACTTTAAAATTATATTGACAGCGATCATAGAGAGATGTTTATCTAATAATATCAATTTTAAAATTTGTAACGCAAACAAAACATGTTATGTAATACATGTGTCAACTTATATCAAATTTGATATTGATATTCTAACATTTAGAAATATCAATATCAATATATATGGTATCATTTTTGGAACTCTAACTAAACAGGCCACAAGTTAATAAGAGCGTTTGGTTGCACAATAAATTTTTAGCACTTTCATAATAAAAGTTTTAAGAAATATAAAAAATATAAAATTTTAATGATTTTACCAAACACCTATTCTAACTGATTTTATAACAAAATCTAAATTATAGCTAAAACTCAATTTATCATACTACCAAACATCTCTTGAGAGAATAGCTAGCGATATCGTGTAGTATGTATGATTATGGGTTTAACCTCATAATCATTCCACTATTATCATTTTGAAATCAAACAACATGAAAATGATACAAAATAATTACAAAAATTATGCCTATTTTAATCATTCTATTTTTAATATCAAACATGTCATCTTTGATTGGATTTGGTCACTTCTATTGTTCAATTATAATAGGGGTGCTTAAATTGGTTGCACGATAAATTGAGTTTTTGTTATAAAAAATATTTTTTAAAGAAACTTGTTAATTTGCTAATTTTAAAATTTTGTCACCCCCCCAAACCTATTTTGGTCCTACATTGTTCCCACTATCTTTTATAGATCATAACAACGGTTCGATTATCAATATAAATTTCGAAATGTCTAGTGCAAACAAGGTATTACTTGTAATGTAAGTGTCCACATGTATAGAGTTTATAATTGATACTCCATCCTCAAGAAGCATCAATATGATATCAAAATCAATATGGTAGTGTCATTTTTATTACTCTATATATCCAACTGGGTCACTAATGTCAACTTGTGCAATAATCACACTTACCGAGTTTGCCTATACACAAGATCTCGACCATATACACTTCTATCATTAACTGAAATCTTTCTTTTCCAGCTTGAAAAAAAAAGTAGCATTTTTCTTCCCATCGATCAGAATTCGATAGAAAGTGCTCCTACCCGATTTTCACAGGCACCTTAGCTAGCTAGCTAGCTATAGGGAATGCTTTTGTCTTTCTCCTTTGCTAAAAAAAGAGACGTTGAAAGCTGTTCTTGAAATGAAGTTTGTATGTATGGAAATATATGCATCTGAATGCTTGCTGTTTGCGACTAGGCAAAGATGGCCCTTTGTCATTGTCATATCTTTACTATGGGAAATCCTATGGGATAGCAAGAAATGACCTGAGATAGAAAAAGAGGAACCCTCAAAGTTGCCACTAAAGGTGCCTTTGGGTGGGTGCACTTATTTCTGAAAGACTATCTTTATATAATATTTTGTATCATAGGAAAAGACAAGAAAATAAAGTTATGAGAGTATGATATATAACTGAATTCTCTCTCTCTCTCTCTCAATAGATTTGAATCTTTGCACATAAGCCTAAAAAATGTCACCTTTTGAATACACTTATCTTTCATATCAGATAATATTAATGATAATGATCCCTCAAGGATATCACATCCAAACTAGTCCTCAGCGAATATATATGGATAATGAAGTGTGTAGAAGGTAGCAGAGATAGGCCATTGGTCTAACCATTGGATAGTCCCAGCTGATAGATAATAATATTAATTACTTAATTTTCTCCCAATTATATGTTATATCTTTTAGTTATCCTCAATGTAAGAACCTATTGAAAACTGTGCAACATGTAATTACAAAACATTGATTTAAAAAATTCAAGATTTATCCTTAATCTGGCTATTGGCTTGTCAATTCTCGATTTATTTTCTACAACACAATTCTTAATCTGTGTGATAAGTAGAGACTAACAATTATTATCCTCTATTATGTTTTGTGTTTGTTGATTCATGTACCATTGATATATTAATTTTTTCATATTATACTAGCAAGCTGCTAGTATGCACATCATGTGTTCATCTTGGGCATCTGTCTACTTTACGTCTGCTCATGTTCTGACTTATGGGTCAGATCATACTTCATTAATCGTACGTCGCACATCTGATAATGGTAATATCATCTTTGAAGATAATAGAGTTATAACAAACCACTTAAGATTAATTAAGTGCTTCTCCAAAAGACGGGTCCTTTTTAATTAGACGTTTTATCAAGTAATAAGAAAATCTAGGGGTTTGTTGTTTTATCAGGCGTCCTAAATTATTTAATCACTGTCATACATTTATATATTTCTTGTGATCAACATTTTAAAATTGTGTCTCTGTCTTTTTTAAAAAAAAATTATGTCCGGTAAAATGTCATAACAAATAGCCAGAAGGGAGACCATATATATTTACATACTGTTATAATGAAAACCCAATTTGTGATGCAACAACCAGATTAGTATAAATTATATATATATATCTCCAATGGATATGGGAGGAAGGTCGTTAATTAGTTTCGACACAGACTCAACAGAAATTCACATAATATTAAACACAGCGTATTAAAATTCTGCAATTATTTTATCTTTTAGCTAGGATCTCCAACACCCCTTAACGTCGGATGATCAGGACTCCAACCAAACAACCCCCCCTATAATTAAGCGACAGAGTCTAAAAGTCTGGGAGTACGATCACCTCTACCGTCGCATCCATCATCGACGTTGGACATTCTGTGGAAACCACCGTCAGAAAGGTCTTCTAGAAGAGGATCTCTCTCTCTCTCTCTCTCTCTATGTGAAGGGCAGTACCCTCTGATTGGGGGTGGTGACTGGGGGAGTGAATTACGCGAAAGGTTTCCTACCTATTCCTAGTCCATGCATATGGTAAAACAGTCGCCATCGGATGCCGGACATATCCACCACCACACAGCGAATATATGTGTGCATGCGGATGCAGCACCACACACAGTATATAGGCCCTTCTTGCTTTAATACCGGTTGTCTCAGGTGACCACAACAACAACGAAGTGGGCTGGCGGCAGGGCCCTAAAGAAAGGAAAAAGTCGACGGACCGATCAAGTCGAACCGGTCGGTTCGGGAGTTTGTCTGTTCGATTTATCGAGCCGAATCGAGCCGATAACTTTTCATCGGTTCACTTCGGTTCGGTACCTCCTTAAATTGGTTTATCGAATCGAATCGAATCGAGCCGATAACTTTTCAACGGTTCACTTCGGTTCGGCACCTCCTTAAATCGAATCGGACCGATAAATCGGATGACCTAATTCTAAACGCATATTACCATACATTTAAATTAATTAAAATAAATATACAATTATTTATTAGAAACAATTATCGATCCTCGTGTTAACTTTAATTAATTAATCGTTATAACTTAAAATTTTATTTCATTTAATTATAAGTTAAACGGACTAACCGAACTGAACATAACGGTACGGATCCGTTCGGATCGCGATGGGTTCAACTGAAATGGTTCGATTTCGTTCCATTCGATTCAATTTTCAATTCGTCTTAAGTTTCAATCAAGAAAGAAAGAAAGAAAGGAAGGAAGGGAGAATAACTGTAGCATGGGATGAAAGGGAGAAGATTAATAGACGGTATCTCTTAGCTTAGGGCATTTCGCATATACGATGTACCTTACGCTTTCAGGCTGCCTGTAGCAGTTTCCTGTGTGCTCCTCTCATATATTCTCCAATTGCTGACATTCTCCACAGATAAATAGAGAGAGAGAGATGGGTATATACTGTAGGCTTGGATGCAGCCCCATAGGTCATGTTTGGTAATGGTATTGGACACCTGCGGTGTGTCAATTTTTAACTTGATATTGGTATAAACCGTCCCACGGGGTGTGCTCGAGCGAGTATTCGCATCAATGCTAAAACCTGGAGTACAAATAAAAGATGATATTGACTGTTCTAATAAAATTTAAAAATATCAATACCAAAATTGATACGATATCACTTTTTATACAGTATGCAAAGAAGGCATAAGGCCCCGCTTGGTAACTGTGTGTTTTGAGTTTGGAAGGCGGGGTCGAGGGTCGGCTGGGTCCAAATTGACTCGGGTTGGCCGGGGTTGGGACCCGGGTCAGGACTTGGGTCGGCCCGGGTTAGAATAAATAATAATAAATTAATAATTTACAAACATCTATGGGGTCGGGATCTCGGCATCGAGATCAGGTCGCTTGACCCAAAAAATGACCGGGTCGGGACCCGGATCCCGATCCGGCATTCCATGGTCTCGATTAACCTTTGTAATTGTTAATTAACACACGCAAGTATTCACTTTATCAATTTCCATATTGGTGCTCTATCTTTTACAAGTATTAATGTCAAATTGATCGATATGGTATTGCTTCTGATGCTCTCTAACAAAACAGGGCGTAAGCTAATTAATTAATATTGCTGATCTCCTTCTGAACAACGCCAGTACTGCTCCGAATCCATTAAAGACGGCGCCTAATCATCAGGGTTTTCTGGTGAATGTCTTTCTATTGGAACAGATTGACATGATGGGTAGACCCCCATTAATTTCTTTAAAAAGAGAGATACAAAATTAATATAGATCCACCAAACTACTATAAATATGATAGGATTAAGATGGGGGGTACGTAGATGCAGGGTTCAGTTTGATATAATTTTAAGTCATTTTTTTAAAAAAAAATAAATTGAACCGAAATGAGTGTTCAAACTGAATGAAACGGAATGTTTCAAAAAATCGTTAAATATTTAAAATAAATACTTTTTAAATATGTATTTAAAATAAAAATAAAAATTATTTTACTCCGTAGATATCACAAATACCATTTTTACTAATGATATGATGGTAATTTTATCGCGGCTTAGTTGAATTAATTTGGTTTGATTCGATTCGGGTGAGAAAATCTCCAAAAGTGATCGAGCTGAACCATGGATTCAAATCGAATCAAACAGGCCTCTCACCCGCTTGAATCGATTAATACATATCGATTAATACATATCAGGAATCTCAAGATTAAGATAAGAACCTGCGTCCGGATGCATCGATCCAACCTCCATGTCGATATCACCTACCATGGTTGTTAAAACATATATATATATGTAATAATTAGATTTGAGAATATGTATGTCAAAAGATTAATTAAATAAATAACTCTAGCTAACTATTCTCGGGGAGTTGAATCAAAAAAGTATTAATTAAAAGTTACGCATTTTGTTGTAGATGGATAACTTTTAAGAAAATTACTATCCAGCATAATTGTTGAGTCCCTAGAAATCACTAAAATCTAAACATTGAGATAAGCACGATCAAGTTTAATAATTACGAGAATATATATTCTCTCCGATATTTTAACGTTAAACTACATTATTTAACATTTTCTTGATAAGAATACACGGAATAATATCGAACGAATATAAGATCGGATTCGTCGGAGGGATAGAGTCGTCTTAAAAACTCGTTTGCTCCGATATCATACGAAATTTTTTAAAACTTGTACCCTATTTGGTTAGAGTTTCATTTTCGATACTATATTAATATCGATATTAATATTTTCAAATGTTAGAATATCGATACCAAAATTAATACAAATTAACACTCGTAATACGTAATATATCTTGTTTGCACTGCAGATTTTAAAATCGATATAATTGATTAAATATTTTTAATAGTTCATATCAATATCAATTTTAAAGTCGACAGTGATAAAGTTGTTTAATAATATTATCAAATAGAGCGTTGAATATTGAGGTAACCAGGAGTCTAGGACTGCTCGATAGAAATATAAACATAAAAATATATTGAAGACGAACGGACCTGGGGGAAGAATCCGACGAGCAGCCGAGTACGAGCGCCTCGCTCGGCCACCGCTCTTTCCACGAAGGGAAGGAAAGGGGGGAGGGAGAGGAGACCTGCTCGTAGGTTCCAGAAGAAAGATATATAAAAATATATATACACATGACTATACTCCAAATATACGGTCATATGTATATATGTACGCGCGTATGTATATGACTGCTCTGTGCGGAGAGAAGTGCCGTCGGTGGGTGGGTGGGCGGGCACGGATTACGGTGATTGGGCTGCTTTCCTGGTACAACATTTCTTGTATATAATTTTCAAAATAATAAGTGTAAATGCACACTAGATCCATTTTAAAGAAACCACTTTACCACTATGTCCATTTTCAAAAACTCCTTTTCATTAGGTCCGTTTTTTCAAAATATTATTACACCCACTCCACGTTGGATTTGAAATGTCTTTTTTACCCTTGCTGGCTCTCTTCTTCCCCGTTCGCGATGGTGATCGCGGCACCGGGATGGCTTGGCGGCTGGATGGGATGTTTCCGCCTGTTCCTTCCAGCCTCCCTCGGCGGCGGCGGCCAGCTCCCCGTGCTCGTCTTCTTTCACGGCGGTGGATTTACCTTCCTCTCTCCCGCGTCCAAGCTCTTCGACGATCTCTGCCGCCGCTTCTGCCGCGAGATCCCCGCCGCCGTCGTCTCCGTGAGCTACCGCCTCACCCCGGAGCACTGCTTCCCCGCCGCCTACGAGGACGGCGTCGACGTCCTCCACTTCCTCTCATTTCGCGGCGGGGGCGGCGGCGGCGGCGATGGGGGAGGAACCCCCTCCTGCGCGAGTTCTTCGAGGCCGCCGACCTCTCCGGCTGCTTCGTCGTCGGCGACAGCGCGGGAGGCAACATCGCCGCCCACGTCGCCCGCCGGTGGTCCGTCGTCCCCGGGCCTGGACAGCTTCGCGGCGGCAGCACCTGGACCCTGGACGGAGCGATTGAACTCAGGGGGTAAAAGTGGGATTTAAAAATGACATAAGGGAGAATCGGACTGGGTGATAATGAAATTTGGTGTCAACGGACTAAACAGTAACAAAATATGGTCAACGGAGTTTTTACTAAAGTCATTTTCTTAAATGGACCTAATAGTAATTTTCCCAAATAATAATGAACATCTGAATGAACTTAAAGATACCTAACGGGTTGTTTAATTTGGAGGTACATATAGTGACTATTTATGGTATATAGTAATTACATACGGTAACTATAATATAATGATGTATGATAATAATATATATATAATACGATGATGATAAGAAATGAAAAAAATATCAGGTAAACGACTTACATTGTTTATGTTTACTCTTATACGCGGGGAACGAGAATACATTTTCTTGATGTTCATAAGCTGTTTTGTTTCACGACTATCTAAATCATTTATCTAACTCGAATTTTTGCGATGACTTTAGATATTTTGCAATAAAATTTGTTAAAAGTTATGTTTCGGGGGCCGTTACAAACTTATGTTTTCAAAGGATATTTCTTTCCTTCGACCAAAAAAGGAAAGAAAAAAGGTGAAGTCTAGCTTCTTTTTCGTATTGTGGTCCCCTCACCTCTTTCTCTTTTTCCTCTTTTATATTGTTACGAGATCTTCCCAACAATTGTATGTCTCGAATAATTTACGTTTTATTTTAATACAAAACTTTGCGTTACAAAAGAGTTTAAAAAATTTTCCTAACGAATTTGGACTTGTTAATGCATCTTGTCAACTTTCAAAATCGGATATTTCAAAGTGACAAGAGAATCGAAGATATGTTAACGAGTGAAATACTAATATAGTCGATACTAACTCTACATACGTCGGCACTAAGTTTATCATCACCATCCTCGTCTCTCTTTGTTTTGCTGGCGATGACATTGACGAATTGGAGGTCAAAAATGCAAGTCCCCTCGTTTTGAGGGGTTTCGCCGGGCTATCTGCATTGAGTTCGGATCACCTTAATTTCTGAGTGGAAAAAGTACTTTTAGTCGACCCTAATCAAAATCGACCACGATCCCATATCACTTAAGTGACGATTCAAACAACAGATTCGGTGAACCGTTACCGAAAAAGACCGAATCACCACCGATGTTTTACTAACTCACTATCCGTGGGCGGCGAGTTGTATCAAGTTTGGTAGTGAGTTTATAAGGCGTCGATAACAGTTCAATAACGATTCACTAACTCGTTAACTCGTTACCGATGAAGTTGAACTGTTATCGACGTTTTACTGATCTCAGTACCTAGCATTTAAATGAATGAGATCGTCACATCTTCTCATCGAGAACCGAGAGTACTTCTTTCACCCACGGACTACTGAGGTGATCTGAACTCATCTCCATTTGATAACTACTATGCAGCCTTTACGTAGGGGAGGCGGTGGCCATTGATTGGGTTCCCGAGCACCACTCCGTATATGTAGGTATGTTGTTCTTCGAGGGAGGCGGCGCGCACACCGGCGATCTTTGAGCGTGCACGGTTCGATTGATCTGAGGTTACATCATGTTAATTTTTACTGGGGGGGTTTTTATTACAGAGCTCACTCGCAGAGTACTTGTTATACACACCCCAGCATAGGCACGGCCCCCAGCTCTCTCGTTCTTTTTTTACCCTACACCTTTTAATAGATAGCGTTATTCCGTTGTCGAAGCTCGGACATAATTTACCGGAAGGGTGTTTGGTTTCCCTCGTACACAAAACGTACAAATATTAAAATAAAAACGCAAAAAAAATATAATAAATTTAAGTTAACTTGAAATATAATATTTTAATATAATCTAGATAATTTAAATATATCGAAAAAGATAATTCGAAGTTGACACGAGTAAAAGAAAGAATATACACGATCGATCTCGATTAATCTGTGACTAAGACTCGAGTTAAGTTAAAATATCCGGTCCCCCTCCAACATGCCAATTTTACATCTCTGGGAGGCTTGAACTTTATTTTAATGTAACTTTTGCACTTATAAAAATTTATGGTGCAATCAAACACCAAAGTTTTAAACTTTTAGTCATTCAACCGATCACATGACCCGGAGTTGAGTTTTGTGAAGGGAACACCTTCTATCTTCTTATAAAGATATGAAGTTCACATTAATAGTCAATTCTAGGTGTTAAATCATCGTTTAAATATACGAGTCTTACTTTATTTTTTAGCACAGAGGATGTTCTTTTCGTTGAATTTTTGAGAGGATCAAACTCCGAAAGTAATATAAAATCCCCGTAAAAAGGAAAATAATAAATTTCAGGACAAGAAGGTCATACCCTACGCTTTACAGCGATCTTTAGGGTGTAGCGTATACAAAAGGTGCCCTTCCTCGGCCTTGACACCAGGTCGTTTCCTTTCTCTGGCATTGCAGCGTTGCCGGACAGGAACCTGCTATATATAGAAGAGAAGGGAGGGGGTGGAGTGGAGGAGAAGGGCTCTCCTGCACTGCGGCGTTGAGTTGAGCAACCCCAACGACGGGGAGGAGAGGCTGCTGGTCTTCCCGGCCGCACTTCAGCACGGTTTCACATTTACTCCCTCCGGAGATGAAGGCCGGGAAGGGGGGCGGAGAGGCCCGGCCGCGGGGAGGCCCGGCCGCCGCGGGCGGCGGCGGCGGGGGGTTCTGGCCGGTCTTCACGCACCCGGACGCGGCGGACGCGGGGTTGATGGCGCTGGGCTTCGTGGGGGCGGTGGGCGACGGGCTCTCCCTGCCGGTCATGCTGCTCATCACCAGCCAGATCATGAACAACCTCGGCGACAACGCCTCCGCCGCCGCCGCCGAGTCCGACCTTTTCACCCGGAACGTGAGCAAGGTGAGCACTTCCGCACCGTCCCGAGATAAATACGTACTCGGCAAAACTGATCAGCTCCTGGGTGCCGCGCAGAACTCGATCAGGCTCCTGTACGTGGCGCTGGGTTCCTGGGTCGCTTCTTTCTTGGGTATGTATGCCGAGGTTCACCTCCTCCAAACCTCCTCTGTTCTGCCATCCGATCGATATATATATATATATATGTACATGTACAAGCATTGATGTTGATGGCGCGCAGAGGGTTACTGCTGGACGAGGACCGGCGAGAGGCAGGCCTCGAGGCTGCGGGCGGCGTACCTGAAGGCGGTGCTGAGGCAGGACGTCGAGTACTTCGACCTGCAGCAGGCGAGCTCGGCGCAGGTCGTCGCCGGCGACTCCCTCGTCATCCAGGACACCCTCAGCGAGAAGGTTGCCGGCCGGCCGGGCACCCCTCTTCTCCTTTCGAGCTATTTCCGCCGGCCCCCGGCGGCGGGGTCCCGACATCATATGGGTTTTTGTTTTTTTTTTGTTTCCTGGGTGCAGGTGCCCAACCTGATCATGTACGCCGCCACCCTGATCGGCAGCTACGCGGCGGCGTTCGTCCTGCTGTGGCGGCTGGCGGCGGTGGCGCTCCCGTCGGTGATCATCCTCGTCATCCCGGGCCTGATGTACGGGCGCATCTTGATGGGGCTGGCCGGGAAGATGCAGTCGGAGTACGACAAGGCGGGGGCCGTCGCCGAGCAGGCCGTCGCCTCCGTCCGCACCGTCTACTCCTTCGTCGGCGAGGGACGGACCATGTCGGAGTACGCCGCCGCCCTGGACGGGTCGGTGAAGCTGGGCCTGCGGCAGGGCCTGGCGAAGGGGATCGCCATCGGCGCCAACGGGGTGACCTTCGCGATATGGGCCTTCGTCGCGTGGTACGGCAGCCGCCTGGTCATGTACCACCGCGAGCGGGGCGGGACCGTCTTCGCCGTCGGCGCCTGCGTGATCATGGGCGGCTTGTAAGTCTCATCTCGATCGACGACGGCGACGTCTTCTCTTCCGATCGATCGAGATTTCCTCGTGGGGGAGAGCGGATCACCTCAGTCCCCGGGTGGAGGGAGAAGCCTCAGTTCCCAATCAGAGACGGACACATACCCCGTCACTTAAGTGACGGGGTATGTGTCCGCCTCTGATTGGGGACTGAGGCTTCTCCCTCCACCCGGGGACTGAGGTGATCCGCTCTCGTTACAGGGTGTTCGTCGTTTGGTTTGATTTGATTTCTCAAGGGTCTCGAAGATTTCTAATTTTCTCTCTCTCTCTTAAATCGAATTAAAGTAAATCACCTCCCATATCAAATTAAATGAATTTAGTTTGGCCCCATGCATCCAAATTATATCTTACTGAGATGTAGTATATATATACGGTAATGTATAATTCTGTTTGGTTTGTTTTAAATTGTATTCTATTAAAATCTAGTGTATGCATATTTTTTATATTTCGTTAGTTTCGTCATCTTTTAAAAAATTGAAATCATTTTTTATAAGAAAATATATAAATATTATTGATATGTAATTTAAAGGAAATAATTAATCTAATTTTGGTTATTAGGTCTACCATTTTAATTCATTTGGTACAAAATATTACGAAAGATCTCAAGTCAAACTCAAATCAAATTAAATCCAACTGAATCATTGATTTAGTTTGATTCTTTATGTGGAACCAAACTAATTTAAACCAAATCGAACCCCCCAGTGACAGTTATTGAGTAAGATCCCATTTGTTATATTTTTATATTTTTGTGTCAAAAATTATAAAAAAAATCGATATCATTACAAATTTATGTTTTTTTTGTTATCTTATGGTCCCCGTCTTCTTTGGTCATTTATATATATATATAATACCTACTCTTTTTTTTATCATCGAAGCTCTTGATAATTTTATGTTGTTGAATAAGTTTTTGTCACGAAGAAAAAAAAAAGGGTATGGGAAGATCATTGTCTTTTTTGTTCAGAAGATCATTGTCATCCGTTGTAAGAATCCGCCGTTAACATCGAGCAGGTCCCTCGGCTCGGGTCTCTCCAACGTGAAGTACCTGTCGGAGGCCAGCGCGGCGGGGCGGCGGATCGCGGAAGTGATCGGCCGCGTGCCCAAGATAGATTCCGACGACGCCGGCGGCGAGGTGCTCGCGGCCGTGCGGGGGGAGGTGGAGTTCCGGGAGGTGCGGTTCGCGTACCCGTCCCGGCCGGAGACCCCCGTGTTCCGCCGCTTCCGGCTGCGGGTGCCCGCCGGCAGGACGGTGGCGCTGGTGGGCGCCAGCGGCTCCGGCAAGTCCACCGCCGTCGCGCTGCTGGAGAGGTTCTACGACCCGCAGGCCGGGTCGGTGCTGCTGGACGGGGTCGACATCCGGCGGCTGCAGCTCAGGTGGCTGCGGCTGCAGATGGGGCTGGTGAGCCAGGAGCCCGCCCTGTTCGCCACCACCATCAGGGAGAACATCCTCCTCGGCAAGGAGGACGCCACCGCCGACGAGGTCGTCGCCGCCGCCAGGGCCGCCAACGCCCACGCCTTCATCTCCCAACTGCCGCTCGGTTACGACACCCAGGTGCTGGCTGCTCCCCCTTTATTTATCCCTCGCAAGAATATTCATCTCTCTCCTCCATTACCGTATAAATATAAACTCTCGCGCTGTCATCATCCACATATATATATATATCTCGTTAATTACTACCTTCTCCTCCGCCCTTTTCATCCCGCGGCTTGTTTTGTTTTGAACCGAGATGCACCCCCATCTTCTTCTTCTAGTTGGGTCGTGTTTGGTTAAGATTCTGGTGGGGGAAGGGATTCTTGTCAGGAATCCGGGACAGCTCAAAAACTCTAACAAACGTAACGGATTTTGAAAAGTGGAGACAGAGACTCATAAAATATCCCCCCCCCCCCCAGCTCGTGGACATGAGCTATTAAGCCATCCAACTCCAAGATCTTAAAGATAATAAACAAGGAAACACATCTTACTAGCTACATGCTCATTCTGCTATCATTTTCTGATCTTCCGACCACATAAACAAATGGGAAGAGAGAGAGAGAGAGAGAGTACATGTTGCACTGGCAACAACGATGCGGAGACATGGTCGGTCCTCCATCACAAGCTTACTTACACGTATGGAACTGATCGGCAAATACACACTCTCGTTTCTTGCCATTGCAAGTACTCAAGGGAATCTGATCTCTTCCCATCTGAAGGCACTAAATTGGAGAATCAGTTCTTGCTCAAGAAAGCGAGGAGGGAAAGAGGGGAGGGATGGATGGAGGAGAAAGGGTGGCAGACTGTTGTCATATGGCACTCCCTTTCTTTGTTTCCCAACTAAATGGTGCCCCTCCTCTTGATCACATCTTTACACTGTTTGCGCAAGAGTAGCGATATCCTTCCTAGCTAGCCCGTTACTCTCGCACCTCCACGACGTACCCGATCCTCCCGTCTCCACCAACTCGTCTTCCTGGACAAGGCTAATATTCTCCCGTCCATCTGTCCTAATAACATGTGGTCTGCGCAAGAAATGCACGAGCTCAGGTTGAGCTCTCAGCGCACAGCCTGAAGGCACACCTGGCTAGAACTGTAAGCAAGGGGCTTCTGTCGAAGTCTCCAAAAGGGGAAAAAGAAAAGAAAAGAAAAACTCATATCCATGAGCTTGGCACAAACTTTTCTTTGTAAAAAAAATATTTGACGCATTTGATTGAGATTTTAGGTTGTTTTGAATTTCTGACGTGAATCTCCTAACAACCAAGCTCGGTCTAAGATTGTGTTTGGTTCTGATTCTGATTATAAGGGAGGGGCTTTGTCAGAAATCTTTGGTGATATAAAAGCTCAACTTGTGGAAAATTTCAAAACTTAAGTATCGAGATAATTAGGATCAAGTCTATAAATAGAAGAATATTCTCTCTGATATTTAATGTGAATTTAAGTCACTTAACATTTTTCCTCTCGATCAACCACCGTCAGAGTTACGAGAAGAATACACGGAATATTGTAGAGCGAAAATAGGAGCAGATCCACCGGAAAGACAGAGCTTAAAAATCTACCTACTTTGATATCACGTGAAAAAACCTCAAAACATAAGTATTGAGATACCAAACTTGTAAGCCACTTAACACGTACTATTCATCTTGGCTTCCGTGGAGTAAAAATTAGAGGAGAGGTTTTAAACAGTGGAGAAAGATAAGCACATAAACTCTATATTAAAAAATCTTTCGAAATTCATGGACAAGAGCTTCTAGAGATTTTTTACGGAAATCACTGGCACGAAACCAAACGCGCACCTTAAGGTCGCGTTTGGTACGGATTTTAGGGGAGAGTTTTGTCAAAAATATCTGACAACTCAAAATTCCATTCATGAGACACAAGTAAAGAAGAGATTTTGATGTGCGGAGAGAGATAGACACAAAATCTGTGTTAGAAAAAAAATCCTTCGAAAATCATAGACATAAACTCTTTTGTAGATTTTGACGGATCCCGGGCACCTAATCCCAACCAAACGACCCCTAACCCTGAGCCAGCTTAGATTGCCCATGCATGCTTCTGTCTAGTTTCCCGGGACGACGTCAATGCTGTAGGCTGTAGCTCTCGTAAGATTGTGTGGCCGCGGCTGCGTTTCATAAAGACTTACGGAAGGAATCGCCTAGGTGTGGTCTTTGTCTAAAGGGTGCCCGTCATAGGCAGAATCATCGGCAACCAGCAGGGGCTTCAGATTTGAGAAAGTCGGGAACCGGTCGGTGTCTATCAGTGAAGTGACCAGGGGGGGCTCAGCAAGCTAATCCACAATATATATGTATGTCAGCATGCAGCCAGGTGGTGGCGTAGCGTCCAATGAATGATAACAAAATCTTTAAAGGAAAATAGGATCTAGCCTTAAAGGGCTACAAAGACCGCTAGCATGGGCTGCACCATGTCGGGTCTGGACTTTGCGGGGGAGCCCCGTCCGGTTCAGACCGGCCTTGTGGGAACCAAACCGAAACAACCCAACAAGGTTGGTAATGCCGTAATAGTCTGACTAAACCACACTGTTAAACAGTTTGGATCCTCTTAGACGCCCGGAGGAGAGAGGAAGAGAGAAGTCTCTCGGTATTCAATAGGATACAATCACAATCCTCAGCCACTTAAGTGACGGTTGAGGAGTGAATCTACGTGAACTGTTATTGAACCGGATTTTGTAACGGACTATACTGTGGTTCGTAAGAGATTATACCATAGTTCATAACGGCTCAGTCTGATTCTTAACGGGTTACACTGTAGTTCGTAACGAGTTACACTACAGTTCGTGACAGTTATGAACTGCCCTGTAACTCGTTATGAACTACAATGTAACCCGTTATGAACCGGGTTAAACCGTTATAAACAGGAGGTGAATCATTACGAACCAGTGTAACTCGTTATGAAATTTGGTTCAATAACAGTTCATGTCGATTCACCCCCGAATCATCACTTAAGTGATTGAGGGTTGTGGTTATCTCTTATTGGAGATAGAGAGACTTCTCTTCTCCGAACGTCTAAACTCCTAAACTCCTGTTAAATGAACTGAAATAGGAAAAAAAATTACTTTGAGTAGGTTCGTGTCTGTCGGTTCAGCATATGAAATTTGCTTATAGATAAATATAAAATCAAATTAAATATCCAGCTGGGATGTCGAGAGATCAGCCCTAAGCTTAGTATTTCATTGGTACGAAAACCCAGCTCCATCTGACCTGCACAATGCTCTAATTCATAGACCAACGTCGACATAAGAGAAAAGTCAGGAAAAAAAACTATTCCACCAACCATTGTATGCTCATCTGACCGATGATGACGCCACGATAAGGTCTTCTCTACCGTCGTACCAAAGCTGGGCGGATCCTTTCGGAAGATAAACCGAGTTTAACTGATTTATTGATCCTGTGGGGTGGGTCAAGAACTCGAATTGGGCGTTTGAATGAAACCTAACTGGACTAAACAGTTCGGTTCAATTCGATTCGGTTTACCGATTTCATCGATTTAGCGATGAACACCCCCCGACGGAGTCTACGCCGAGAGCTCAGATAAGAAAAATATGGTGACCCGATCTTGAATCTTTATAAATTGTACTGGACGCTCCCTGTGATTCTCTACTTTTGAATCCTCATCACCATCCTCATTCTCATTTCCAAGGAAATGATCCAAATTCCAGAAGAACCCGTGCTTAATTATATGATACGCGGGGGGGGGAGCAAAATCTTGTAATCTACACACAAGGGTATTTCACAGTTCACACACCATTAAGACATACCAGACGACTATTAGAGTAAGAGGATAGAGTCAAACATGGAGCTGGGGGAGTGCATCAGAGTACGAAGGCAGGGGCGGCGGCCCTCCATTTCCTAGTATTGGGGGCCATGCCATGCCAGTGATCATGACACGAGTATGGGCTAAGGCCGAGAGGGCCACCAAACGCACTCCCCGGACAGCTACAGGGGCACTTGCCCACCAGCTGCGCCTGTCCAATTTTCAAAGGGCCGGGATCTCTCGGCCCGTGGACGCCACAGGCGTGCAAAATGCAAGGATGCGTTCATGTGCTCGCAGCTCCCCCCTCGCTATCCTCCCTTGGGCCAGCTGTTGCGATGGACCTCAACCTTTTTGGCTAGTGCACATCCCCTTCGTGACTGTACTTGTAGCCCCTACCAGGCGCTTTCCCCTTCCTCTCCCCATCCTCAGCTTTTCGAGACACGTAGCTTTTTGAGGACGCATCAGGCTTGCTAGCAAGCATGTTTGCAATCATTGACGTATATGTTGCTGCATAACTCGTTGTATATTCAACTCTGTATACGGAGGGGGGGGGGGGTTCTGCCATACGGAAGATCCCCGCACAACCTTGGTCGCATCAATGTACTGGGTAGACACTAGGCAGCCACCACTATCTCCGAAGTTGTGATTCAGTCAGATCCCAACTCTGATATGATGGGATCCATGCCCGTCATATCTCACTGCTCACCTCTTAGCAAATGCGGGGTTCCTCTGTCGTATTAATTAGCTTTGGGGAGAGAACGTCCTTCATCATTGTACTAAACTAAACATGGCACCAATATATCCTCTCTCTTTGATTCTCTCAACTCTCAACATCACATATATAACATAACATCACATATGCGTTGAGGGCACAGAGCCCATGCTTGTCTGAATGTGGTGGAGTGGCCAGTAAAAAAAGAATCCGTGCCCTGTATATATAGTAGCAGGTTTGGAATGTTGGGTCGGTTCCCGGTCTTAACCCGGTCAATTTTTGAGTCGGCCGACCTGATCTTGACCCTACAACCTCGACCAGGTAGAAACTTTTAAATTATCCTTTTATCTCAGCCCCGGCCAACTCGGGTTAGCTTGTGCCCAACTGACTTGCTCCCAACCCCTGACCCCGACTGCTTTAGTAGCTAGTGCCAAAGGAGGATATCGTTCGACTTGTTGGGGTTGGAAAATTTCTTCGACCACAATAAAATTGAGTACAATTTTTTACTCAAACTGCACCCAATTCATCTAATATGGTTCGGCCTCGACCAAGATCAGATGAATAAATACTCCATATATATGCAAAACATTCTTTTATGATATACATCATTATTTTGATAAATTAATCTCATATAATTTTATTATATGTCACTTAATTTCAGATTTGATAGTTTCCCCCAACACTGGGCGTAAGATGTTTGTATTTAAGGTTAAACCTTCACCGTTCATAAAGCTTGCTTTCACCTTTTTGGAGCACGGCCATTTTAGAGTACAAGCATATATAAAACTATATTATTCATATGACTCTTATCCTGCAAATAATCTTATATTTATTTAATAAGGTGTGGGAGAAACGCAAAATAGCTCTGGCTTGGTGCCTTGTCACATCTCCAGATCATCAAAAAGAAAGTTCAAACTTGTGAACAAAGCACCCCAAGTGACCACCAGTCAACGTGAAAGAGACACCCGTGTCTCCTCCCTTTAAGACCTGTTAGCCTCGGATTAACTTTCAAACGAAGGGCAGGAAAAGTAGATTAAAGGATACGATCGAAAGCTTCCTACCCGTGGACCACTTGCATAGACAGGGACGATTTTCTACGGTTGGGGAAGTACTTCCAACTTATACTGTTTATTTTCTTGTTACTTCAGAACGAAAGGATCCGCATTGCTCATTCCGTTGCATTGCCGAAGATTTTGGATATCCTCACTCTCCATGTCGAGAGAATTTTCTCCATTTAGACAAATATTATGAGATCTAGGCGTGCCGCATGTGATAAATAAAAGCCAGCTTCCGAGAGTTGGCTTTAAAAAGCTATAGAGATTTTGATTTCGTGCATAAAACTAGAGAATGGATTTTGAAACATAGAAAGATATGTTACATCTGTGTCGGAAAAATCTCTTTGGCAGGACGGTGATTTTCACGGTCACGCACCATGAGAGAGAGAGAGCGCGCGCGCAAGAAACTCACTGTTCTTGTGTCTGAGGCGCAACTACAGAGGTATGAAGTGATGCCTCGCGCATCAAACTCACCAAAAGAATCACTGCAATTCGGTGACAGTCCAATTAAAATCTATGACAACTCGAGAGCAACGCCTCTTGCAAAATCTGCCTCAAAGGATGGTGATGGCCGCCATCCGAACCAAACACTTCCGATCCCAACCAAGCTCGGTTTTTGGAGGGCTCGAGTGCCGCATGGTCGCGGCATGAAGCCCCACGGGCTGAGTGCGCAGGGCTGCAATACATCTAGGAAGAGGCAGAGGTTACCTAGCCTCCGCCGTGGAAGGGAACGAGAAGTCCCTTCCCAGTGTCTCCCCTTACAGAAAGAAAAAATGGTTATAGACTATTTTATTGATTATATATTTTCATTTATTTGTCAAATTTTAAAAAATTAAGTTGATACCGAATTGGTTGATCCCATGCCGATCAGTTGAGGGATCAGGTCAGTTAAGAGGAAAAATGACCGGTTCTCTTTCTACCATAGTAGAAAGATACCACGTAGGGCACTTGATATGGGACTACGGTACATTATCAACGATGTTTTACGTTTTTCAGAATGTCCAGAACACTAAAACCTTGCTCCAAAAATTATGATATCTACCATCCTCAAATATGTTATATCTTGGTTCAATAAAATGTACGCACGGCCTTAAATGGATAACACTAGTAAGGAGTGTATTAGAGCACGAACAGAGTACTTTTTATATTACTGCATGCAGGCTTTTCCTGCCATTGTTGACCTACAGAAACCACTGGACTCGCAAGTCCAGCCAAAGATTATGCTGATTTTATTGCTCAAGATGTGTGTGAACCTCATTCCTTCTCAGTTCGTATCAAAAAAACTCTAGCCCATGGCAAAAGCGATCAAATCATGCATTAATCTGTATGACGACCATCTCTGCGTATGACATTTTGTTAATTCATCATATCCCAGATAATCTAATGGCCGGAACCTGAATCTTATGCCCAGGTGGGTGAGCAGGGTATACAGATGTCCGGTGGCCAGAAGCAGCGGATCGCTATCGCGAGGGCCGTGATCAAGGCTCCCAGGCTGCTGCTCCTGGACGAGGCCACCAGTGCCCTGGACGCCGAGTCCGAGCGCGTCGTCCAGGAGGCGATCGACATCGCCGCCGTCGGCCGGACGACCATCGTCATCGCCCACCGCCTCTCCACCATACGCAACGCCGACGAGATCGCCGTCGTGCAGGCTGGCGAGGTTGTCGAGTCCGGCACCCACGACGAGCTCATCCACCACCCGGCCGGTGCGTACTCGTCGCTCGTGCGGCTGCAGCAGAGCGCCGGAGCCGCCACCAAGGCAGCCGGCAAGGAAGAAGGGTCCTCGTCCGCCGCCGTGCCGGTCTCGCTGTCGTCGCAGCTCGGCAACATGAACGCGGACCAAAGCCAGCGGCACTCCGGGGGGCCAGCGGCAGTCAGCAGATCGAGCTCCGCCAGCTCCTCCTTCATGGACCCGGCTGCCGGCGCCGAGGCGGCGGCGGTCGCCGACCGGGAGACGCTTCCCGTGCCCTCGTTCCACAGGCTGCTCATGCTCAACGCGCCCGAGTGGAAGCAGGCGTTGCTCGGCCTGCTCAGCGCCGCCGTGTTCGGCGCCATCCAGCCGCTGTATGCCTTCGCGCTCGGGAGCGTCGTCTCCACCTACTTCCTCCAGGACCACCGCGAGATCAAATCGCGCATCTGCACCTACGCCTCCGTCTTCGTCTCCCTCGCCGTCTTCTCCTTGCTCGTCAACGTGAGCCAGCACTACAGCTTCGCCTACATGGGGGAGCAGCTCACCAAGCGCGTCCGCCAGCGCATGCTCTCCAAGATCCTCACGTTCGAGGTCGCCTGGTTCGACAGGGCGGAGAACTCCACGGGCGCCGTCTGCTCCCGCCTGGCCAAGGACGCCAACGTGGTAAGCAAGTTCCCCGTGCGACGCGAGCTCTTTTCAAGGCGCTTTTCATCCGTGTGTCTTCCCTCCTCCGTAAACGCTCCTCCGGCCGCTCGCAGGTGAGATCGCTGGTGGGAGACCGAATAGCGCTGGTGGTGCAGACCATCTCCGCGGTGACCATCGCCTTCACGATGGGGCTGGTGATCGCCTGGCGGTTGGCGCTGGTCATGATATCCATGCAGCCCATCATCGTCGCCTGCTTCTACGCCCGGCGGGTGCTGCTCAAGAACATGTCGGCCAAGAGCAGCCAGGCGCAGTCCGAGAGCAGCAAGCTGGCGGCCGAGGCCGTCTCGAACCTGCGCACCGTCACCGCCTTCTCGTCGCAGGAGCGCATCCTGCAGCTCTTCCGCGCGGCCCAGGAGGGCCCGCGGCGGGAGGCCGTGCGCCAGTCGTGGTACGCGGGCGTCGGCCTGGGCACCTCGCAGAGCCTGATGGCCTGCACGTGGTCGCTGGACTTCTGGTACGGCGGCCGTCTCATCTCCCAGGGCCACATCGCCGCCCAGGCCCTCCTGCAGACCTTCATGATCCTGGTCAGCACGGGGCGGGTCATCGCGGAGGCCGGCAGCATGACCACCGACCTCGCCAAGGGCGCCGACGCCGTGGGCTCCGTCTTCGCCGTGCTCGACCGTTTCACGCAGATCGAGCCCGAGGACCCCGAAGGCCACCGCCCCGAGCGCCTCACCGGCGGCGTCGAGTTCCGCCACGTGGAGTTCGCCTACCCGGCCCGCCCCGAGGTCACCATATTTCGCGACTTCTCCCTCAAGATAGAGGCGGGCTGCTCCACGGCGCTGGTGGGGCAGAGCGGCTCGGGCAAGTCCACCGTCATCGCGCTGATCGAGCGCTTCTACGATCCCGCGCGGGGCAGCGTGCGGATCGACGGCCGGGATGCCAAGTCCTACCACCTGCGCACGCTGAGGCGCCGGATCGCGCTGGTGGGGCAGGAGCCGACCCTCTTCGCCGGGACCGTCAGGGAGAACATCGCCTACGGCGCGGAGAAGGCCAGCGAAGCAGAGATAGAGGAGGCTGCCCGCTCGGCCAACGCGCACGGTTTCATCAGCGTCCTCAAGGACGGGTACGACACCGTGTGCGGCGACCGAGGGGTGCAGCTCTCCGGCGGGCAGAAGCAGCGCGTCGCGATTGCACGGGCGATATTGAAGGACCCGGCGATTCTGCTGCTGGACGAGGCGACCAGCGCGCTGGATGGCCACTCGGAAAGCGTGGTGCAGGAGGCGCTGGAGCAGCTGATGGTGGGGAGAACCAGCGTCGTGGTGGCGCACCGGCTCGGCACCGTGCAGAACTGCGACTCGATCGCGGTGCTAGACAAGGGGACCGTGGTGGAGAGGGGAACCCATGCATCTCTCCTCGCCAAGGGGACCTCGGGGGCCTACTTTTCCTTGGTCAGCCTGCAACAGCGTCCCACCGGCGGCGCCCACTAGCCCTATAGTTCAAATCCTCAGGCGGCTCTGCTCGTGCTCGCCACCAGAAGTCTTCAGTATCTGACGTCCAAGCTCGACCTTGTAATAGAAGGGCTCGTGGTGCTCTTTCTCGGTTCTCTCCCCCTTCTTCTACGGAGTGTACGGGACGGATGGTGTTTATCGGAATTGTTACCCTTCTGCCGCTTTTCAACGCCCACACTGACGACCCATACAAATTTCAGCACGTTAGGCGCGAGAAGCAGATCTGACAAGTTGTTCAACGGTCTAAGGCCCTTCCTTAGCTCAAGATTTACACATATCTATACGGTTTTTATACGTCATACCACGAGTTCAACCTACCCCATTGTGTACGGCATCACCCTCACACGTGAGGTCAAAATTTATGCAAAGTGGAGATTCGTGGTTGCCCTCTAAAGATTGGAGCATTTGAATGCGTCCAAGTTCTGCAATAATATGAGTTAATTGAGAGTTTTCACTGGGTTGATCTCGAGCTGTACAGAAAACGGCCCGATTTGCACCATGTCTAATTTTTCTTATTTATGCCCAGTGTGTTCCTGAACAAACGAGTTCCGATTAGCACACCTTCCACGTCGCCTGATTGCCATGCCATGACTCCGTGGATAATGGATATGCGTTCGTTCCAATCGGGTATGTTGGTGTGAAACCCATTGGCCGCCTGATCCAGAGAAAAGATCACTCCATAATACTCAATGATTCCACATCGGATAAATTTATCCTCCTTGCTTTCTTGATACATGCCACAAAATATACGCATAGCTTTCCTCTTATCTAACCATTTAATTCTACCTGTCGTAGGTATCCTACCCATGCTATTTTCCATAAGAAAATATTGATGTTGTGTGAGAAGAGTTTATTCTGCACCATGAGATCCTGATCTTGAGTAGGAAGAGGTCATCGGGCACACCATGTTCACCCACCTAACCCTCTCCCTCGTGCTCATTTTGCGATAGATTAGGCAGAGAAACCCCATTTGCTTTCTCAATTCCATAATTTATGATCCCTTTTATCAAATGAGGGCGACAAGTAAAATCAAAACTCCCTGATTTCATGATCCTTGATATGTCTTCTAAAAACAGCATGCATCTGAGAAAAGCAGCAATGTGATGTCATGCCTCACTACCATTTATATGTTGGTCCTGGACCGTGCCATACAACACATGAAGGTTGTTTTTGAGAGAACCTTCTCCCACCACTTGACCTACCATAAATTGTCTTGCACCCATCCTCCAACACTCATGGTGGGGGAGCCTGTAAAAAATCCAGCATTTGCAAATATCCGTCCAACACTTGGAGAATCTCTTAAGATTGACTGGTTCTTGCAGCCAGTGGTTCTCCAACCTCCCATATTTGCATACACAATATCAACCCAGATTCCTCTCTCTAGGCTAGCTATTCTCCAAAACCATTTGACCAGCAGGGCGTTGTTAATGAATTGAAGTCATGGTATGCATAATCAGATGATCCTGTTCGAGATAGGCACCCCCAATCTGATCACAGGGAGAGGGAACAATCCTAATTCGATCTTCAAATATGATTGGTCAATCCAGGTAAGATCCAGGTGAACCAGCATGATCAGGCTGCATAGCCCAGACTTGTGAACCCAAAGCCAGGATAGGGCGATTGTAGCTTGTTGGACTGCTGGCTAAGGAGTCTTGACCGAGTCGGTACAAATCACAGTGAAGTGGACAATCCTAGGCTTTTTGCCTATTGGGCCATCCATTGTTTAAAGGCCACGTAGGCAGTTTGGAGAAGAAAACTCCGAAAAATTCCGTACTCTGCCTCTTATTGGTGGCAACTTTTCTCCACTGTAGCAATTTCCAAGATATCTATACACACGAATTCAGTGTGTTTGTTTGGACATAGGGGAGGAATATCAGGAATTAATATCATCCAAAAGATATTCAAGTAGTTGCATTATCATTATTATAGACAATAAATGTGACAGAGTAAACATAAAGACCAATTTGGTTAGAGTACTAAAATTGATACTATATCAATTTTGATACTGATGTTTTTGGAGGATGGAGTATCAATAACAGAATTGATACAAGTGAACACTTTTATTACAAATTAATGTCTTGATGGTGGGCGACGACACCATTTTTTAGACAATTCAGCTGAGGTTCACCACGTCCACTATTACTCAAATCTAAATATCTTAATCCTACTTTTGCTGCAGTTGCAGTTGTTGATCAGAGGTGACGGACTGAGACCACTTTAAGTAGACATTTTACCTCACATGATTTAAATGGGACAGCCAATACGTAGATACAAAAACTGATGTTATTAGGTTTCGCCAGCCTTCCATTGTCACGATCCACCTCCACCAGCAACACTATTTTTAAGGCACTGTGGGGCGATGAGGCGGTTTTCTGAATGCAAGACAATCAGTCACCAAGGCGAGGAGAGGAAAAGGCACTCGCCTTGGGCCACCTTGAGCCGCCCAGTCAACTTAAAGGCACTTAGCTTGCCTTGGTGCTGGACCGGTTCATTTGAACCAGTCGAGCCAGTTTGCGAAAGAGGCTGGTACACCTCTTTGTCGGGTCAAGCCTTTTTGGCTCTTCGTCTCCCAAGTCCCTGACTCTGGCTCGAACACGCCTTCTCTTCTTCCTCCTTAGACACAGTGGGCGGTAGATGCAGCGGCTTAGATGGCACAACGGCAACACAGCAGTCTTCCTCATCGTTGACAGCCAGAAAGCCACAGCAACAGTGGCATGTAAGACTTCACAGGGTGAGGTTGTGGCGGCAGGAAAATTGGAAAGCCACATGAACAGTTCCAGCGGTCTCAACGGTGCTGCATGACTTCTAGGAGGCTTTAATGAGAACCTTCACTTTTATCTCGTTGAGGGAAATAAAATTATTCTCCCTAACACTAATCATACTCCCCCCCCCCTCAATTAGGACTGTTCATGTCAAACCGGAAAACCGAACCGAACCGAACCGAACGTTCGGTTCGGTTCGGTTTGAAAAAAAAAATTTCGGTTTTTAAAACCGAACCGAACCGAGGGTACACTGTTGGTTCGGTTCGGTTTGGCTTCATCCGGAAACCGAACGGACCGTTAACCCGAAATAGCATTAGGTCACATAAAAAAAATCGCGGATACTTCGCTGAGCGCCGCTCCCCACCTCGCTCTCTCTTTTGCGCCGCTCCCACTCACGCGAAGAGAGAACCAGAAGCAGCAGGCAGCAGCCGCTCACGCTCACCGCGACAGTGCGACTGCGGCACCGCCCGTCCTTCTCCTTCCTAACCCTACCCCGCCGGCCCGCCGCTCGCAACTTCGCAGCCCGCAGGCTCACATCGCACAGCGGCACAGTCGCTCGTCGGCCATCGCTGAGAAATCAGAAAAGAGGCAGCCTGAGCCGGCAGGCGGCAGCGCCGCAGCGGCAGCCGCTCACGCTCACCGCGACACCGCCCGTCCACTCGCAGTCACAGGCGCTCACCGCAACTACTCGCCCGCTCACGCTCACCACGACACCGCTAGTCGGACACGGCTCCCACCGGCACTAGCAGGCAGCAGGCGGTAGCGCGCCACGTACAATCTCAGCCTTTTATTTCAACGGATTTCAACCCATTGATTTATACTTTCAAGACTACAAATTTCAACATTTTACTTAGTTTCAATGAGCAACAGGAACCGACGAACCGAACCGAACCGAACCGGTCGGTTCGGTTCGGTTCACTATCGGTTTGGCTTCTAAATGAACCGGTTCGGTTCGGTTCAGTTCACCTTAACGGTTTGGTTCGGTTTGAAGAATTTCAACCTCAAACCGAACCGTGAACAGTCCTACCCTCAATCCCTTCTTTGGTACCAACTGCAGAGCCATGTCTCGCTGAAATCTCTTAAAAATTTAACTTTTCTTCGCTTCCTATAAAGGAAGAACCAACCATCCTCCCCACATCAATTATGGTGGTATCATCCCAATTCCCAATCCGCTGCTTGTGGGAGTCCACCTCTGTGACACTATGAAGGTTCCTCTGTGAAAACCACCCCCCCCCCCCCCCTCTTAAAAAACCAGTCACAGCCCCACCTTATAGCCCTTATCTTGTAAGGCCAACATCTGACCTTTGAAAAATCAAAAAATATCCCCCGTGCTAGATGTTGCAACCCACTCCCATGCTTGTCTTGCCTATGATATGCCTGCTTATCTCCTCTGCCTTCATCGTGCCATCCTTTGTCCCTTTCTACTGATCCCTTAAAAGATTTATCTGGATATCTCACCTCCTCGCAGAACTGTAGTGGACTCATTGCACTGGAAGTCTGCAGTACTGATGCAACACTAGGGACATTTCTCAAGCAAACCTTCTCCCCCTTTGGATAGCAAAGAGGCTTACCTCTGACAGTTTTAAAGATAGCAATAAGCTACAGGTAAAGCCAAAAAGAGAGTCATCATGAACTGTCAACCCTCCGCCGGACCTGGGATCACAAATCTGTGACCCAAAGAAACTTTCTGATTCCGATATCAGGAAGCTGGCTTGGAACTGCCAAACTCATCCTGGAGGCAAACCCACCAGCTCAAGATTTAAGAAATCAAATCTGATAGGACTTGGACCAGAATTTTTTGAATGGGGCTAACAACAAAACCATGGGCTTCCATATCCATGACCCGAGTAGAT
This sequence comes from Cryptocoryne crispatula var. balansae, assembly GCA_036172225.1. NCBI lineage: Eukaryota > Viridiplantae > Streptophyta > Magnoliopsida > Alismatales > Araceae > Cryptocoryne > Cryptocoryne crispatula. Next base: position 36,627,484 of record CM069930.1, on the reverse strand, counting down.
CTGCCATTGTATATTCTTCATCCAGAAGATCCCGCTGCTTTCCGCCAAAGCCAAGATCAACATCGCATCACTCTGGATGCAAGGCCTTACCATTAGTGGTTTGCAAGAATGGCCAATCAGCTGGATAACACAAATTGGATTGGGTTAGACAGGCCAATCTCAATCTGATCCAACCAATCATGGCCTATCATGGATTAGCCGAACCCAAATCAGCAACAACTTCAGCCCACATACTGTCCCAGTATGGACCCCCAGATCTACTCTACGATCAGCCACCTCTATATCCAGGGCATCTCCAATAACCACCCAATAAGCTCCTTCCAAGGTTATCAGCCACCTCTATATCCAGGGCATCTCCAATAACCACCCAAGAAGCTACTTCCAAGGTTGCTGCTCACCAGCAGAATGGTATCTTTGTTAAGCTCCACCTGGACTCTAGCTTCCTCAAAGTTGAGGTTGGATAGGCACAGCCTCTATCCCCACTAGTCTGCCAATTCCTACCGCCACAAGTGAAGGTCTCCGTTGTCCACAAATGGAAAGGAACACCTCACACCCTGCACAATCTGAGTAGCACTTCTACTGCCAAAACCTATCCTACCTCTGGTGATCAATCAAAGAAACTTACTATTGCACCTCATTTTGTCGGTTATCACTTGGGCCAATTTCTTACAATGGTTAACACTTAACAGCCTTGACATGAGTTCTTTCTAGACTGTCCAGGCAAAGTAGAGAGAACCGAGTTGCATGAGGTGCTATTCATGTTTATTCTTTGGTATTTTTCAAATTCTGAATTTCTAGCTCAAATGTGAACATTTAAGTTGGGGTTTACATTTCAGAGTGCACTTAGAAAACAATATCCTCACATTTATAGAAAATGCATTAAACATGCATCCATCAATGAATTGGTTAATGCCATTGATCATTTTAACAGCCTTTTTGTTATTTTTTGCATTGTAATTTATTCTTTTTTCTCTTATGTGATTTTATACCCATCTGATTCATGTTGCAATCCCATGATAATTAAATTGCAATAGCAAAAGGCACTACAAGTTTGGCTCCCGTAGGATTTTCAAGGGTGTCTTTGAAATGAAAAGCCATGGAAAGGAATTGGATCTCTTTACCTAAGAAGAATTAAAATGGTCAAAAGAAGTGTAATTAATTATTGAAATTCACTGGTGGTTGTATCCCAATATTTGTGGCTACGCTCTTCACACTCTCACCTTCCAAAGTAAAGTATCTCGTCTAGAGGATAACTATTCTTCTAGATGGCTTCCTAAGTGCAAGCAATTGCATAACCGTATTCCTAGCATTAAATGAGAGGTGGCTTGATGCCATATGGAGAACGTATTGGCAGACCACCTTTTCTTGGAGTGTACTTTTGTCTTTGAAGTCTGGAACCTGATACTCCGTGAGATAAGGTGCTCTTTTCTCCTGCCCGACACAGTAATTGAGATCCTCAAACTGGTATAGCTGCTACATGGATGAGGGAGATGGAGATAAACGAGTTTGGTTCCACATGTGACTATAGGTGATAAAAGACGTTTCAAGCAACAAGATACGTCAGATAAAAATTTATTTTACTTTATTTGTTGAAAAGTAAGAGAATGGTGCAAAGTTGAGGTCCCGGTAAAATAGTACAGAAGGCATTCCTCACATGTGATGTGCCACATAAATTAGGGGTGACAATGGGCTGGGCCAGTTCACGAGCTTGCAGGCTAGGCCGACCACGGGTCACTATATAGGTCAAAGGTTTTGGCCCACAGGCCTTAACTGGGCTAGCAAAAGAGCTAAAGTAGACCAAAATGGGTCAAACAGGCCTTGATTTTTTGGATAAAGGTTAGAGACCAAAATTTATCATGCAAAGAAGAAAAGTATGGGTTTACAATGTAACAAAGCTAAAAAAACAAGAAAAATTCTGCTACCGAGGAGATAGTAGAGAAGAAAGTCCAAGAAAAAACAGCTTGAAATCCAGAAATTTGTCTCTAAAAAATCACATTCATGGCACTTCCCGAGGAGGCGAGCATCCAGTCCTTGACAAGAGAAGACCTGTGATATAGGATTCTGTTTGAGTTGTCGAAACAATCTTCAAAAATATGTTTATTCCTTCTACACCAGATGAACCAAAACATGACCGGCACATGACATGACAAATAAAAATATCACTTCTACTTATTAAAAATCTATTTTAATTAAATTATTATCAATTTTATAGTGTATTATTCAACAATTAAGTTTATTATATTTGATAATAATATATTTATAAAATAAAAAATTAGACCGAGTTGGGCCGGCCTCAATCGAACCTACAATATAGTACAGGCCGGCCCATTGACACCCCCCTAATGTAAATATCTGCTAAATCAGAAAAAATTTGCATATAAAAAGAAGTGTAGATAAAGAAATTAGTCCACAAGGCAGAATGAAACATAAGTTTTACATTTAAAAACAAATAGATATTAAATAATCTTTAAAAATTAATAAAATAAGAATAAATACTTACAACATTCAGTAGAAGATTCATAAGATTTGTTGATAATATGTAAAAAAAAGATTGATATTATTTGCAGTCAAAGAACCAAATGGATATAAGACATATAACAAATAAAATAATACAATAAAGATGGTATGTAATAAAAAAGAGATACAAATAGAATAAAGTATGGTAGTTGATAAAATATTAAAATATGAAATGAAGTCAGTAAAAAAGTAAAAATAAAATTATTATCAAAACATAATAACGAAAAAGAGATAATTAATGATTAAGAGATAATTAATGTAATCAGTGCTTATGCTCTGTAATTTAGATTAATAAATAAAATCAAAAAAATGAGAGGAAATAGATGATTTTACGAAGAGTATACCAAATGAAAACAAAAATTATTAGAAATGATTTTAACAAGCATGTTGGAAATAAGTGCCATGCATATGAGAAAATCCACAAAGATTTAAAATAAGAAACCTTAAATAAATAGAGAAAAAAGTATTCTTGATTTTGCTGACCTATGATCATATATTGACAAATAATCCCTTTATTAAAAGATAATATCATTTAATGACAATAACAAAAGCAAAAGTAATTTCAATTTTTACAAGAAAAACACGTGCTCTTTGTGGAGATTGTAAAGTTATTCATACTGAACTTTTAACAAGTTAACATAAGTTATTGGTCTTACATATTAAGATCAACAGGCAAACAAACACATTTAAAATAAAATTTTTGATTAGAATAAAATAGTGAGAATTAAAAAAGGTTAAGTAAAAGACGTTTAAAAATAACACCTCAAGATAAATAGCTAGAAACTAGAAGCCAGACGTAAAACTAATGCCATGTGGATGAATATGAAGTAGTTGGAGATTTCAAATGGCATGATCTAATTAAAAAGGAGTCATGATAAGTAACGAAGAAATGCGAAAGATGATGAAGAATCAGATAGATTGGTATACAATATTACCTAAGTGGGATAACAATGAAGTTTATAAATAGTATAAAATAACAAAAAATAAAATAAAAAATTATTAGCCCAGCAAGATATGAAGGTTTCAAATAAATTTATGAAAAACTTAAAATTAAAAAATATTTATAGCTTAGCAAGGATGAGAGAGAGAGAGAGTAGATTTCACCATCCTAACCAAGTCAAATACCAAAGATAATAAAAAATTATTTTGATTAAGTATGATGAAATTAAATAAAGGTGAAATTATTGCATATTCTTTTTAATAATAGCTTTTTCTAAAAACACAAACCGACATAAAAGATACAATAGAACACAAGGTAAATTAGATATTAAAAAGATTAGATTTTCAAACATTTAATAAATATTGAAAAAATATTATTAACTCGACTTTTTCACAAAAATTTAATCCCTAATAAAATGTCAAATAAATGGAGAAAGATCATCGTCACACCCATTTTTTTAAAAAAATAGATATATAAAATTATTCAAATTATAGATGAATCAAGCTCATGAGTCATAATATAAAATTGTTGAAGAATTATGGAGCATCATTTATAGGATATCACATATATTTTAGCAACCAATTTGAATTATTGTCTTGTCAATCTACCATGAAAGCTATTTCTCTTAGAACCCTAGTAGAAAAATATTGAGATACGAAAATTTACATATGGTATTTATTGACATGAAAATAGCTAATGAATGTTTCAAGAAAGATTTTGAAATAGGTGTTAGTACATATTAGGCATAAACAAGTGATGAAAGACATAAGATAAAATAAGCACTAGTGTCTGCATATTTGAAGAAGAAACCATATACTTCTAATTTCAATTGGCTTACATTAAGAATATGTAATAAGTCCTTACTTTTTATATCAGTTATAGATAAATCAACAAAAATGTATAATGTTTGGAGATATCATCGTATCGATTGATGAGATATAAAAGATTAATAGAAAGCAAGAGTTTTGAAGAAATACTTTAAGGTTTTAAAAGTTCCACATTAAGTAGAATTAAGCCAAAATATATGTATTGTAAATTTAATAAAAGTCAAAAGATGAAAAGATAAAAGAGTTAGCTTTGATGTAGTAATATTACCTCAAAGTACTTAGGTTATAAGTATCTTGGTTCAAGTATCTAAAATAAGCAGAACCAATAGAAGTTGCAGGTGATGTGAGGCTCTGACGATTACAAAGTCATCGAGAGGGGTTGATGGGGACATTTTTAAGCATCTTTTAAAATTGAGTCCTTAAATGGATGTTTGTAAATAGGTTTCTTAGAGGGTCCTTTATTAAGTTTCTCCTCTCCTTCTATATAAAGAGGATCGATGTACATATCAAACAAGAAATACAGTGAATTTTTAGGCTCGTCGGAGTGGTTCTCCCGCGCAGGGGCTGCGGCCCCCCGTCTTCTCCTCCAACCTCGGCGATGAGCGTCGTTCTCCTTCCCCATCTCCAGCCGGTGACCGGCCTTCTTCCTTCTCCTCTTTGGTGACTAGTGCCCTCCCCTAGAAGCTCTCTGGCAAGGCCGGTTTCCCCTTCCATCTTCCAGAATCGGCAGGTGGCCGATCCCCCTTCCTCCTCCTCACCCTCTGGCCTCCGCGCCATTCCTCCCCCCCTTCCCATTCTCGGTTCGACATCATCGTCATGCGGGGCCATTCGCGAGCAGACGGGGTCCCCCTTCCCGTCGATGCGCGCAGCTCCTGCGGTCCCTCCTCCGGATTCGACTGCGTAAGGCCACCCCGACCAGACCCCAGACGCAGGAAGAATAAGAAGGAAACGAAGGAGCTACGCGAGGGGGCAGATCTGGCGATCCCCGGATTTGTCCTCTCGGACGGCTTGCTTCCCCGGCGATGGCGCAGTCGCAGTCGATTTCCTCCTCTGCTCCACGACGTCCATCCGCCGTCCTGGGCTCCACCCGCCTACGCGCAGCAACCCGCCGGACAACGCTGGGGGCGCCGAAGCCGTCGCCAGCCCTGCTCCGCCTCCGTCCGCTGCGTCCTTTTGGGCGACAGCCCTGCGCGCACCAGCTGAAGATGTCGTCGCGAGCGGGAGCCCTGTCGGGTTTGTTGGGACTTGGCCGCCCGCCTCCTCATGCGTGCGGGAGCCCTCCGTCAAGATGCTGCCACGGCGGCGTCACCCTCAACGGCCGATGCGCAGCCACGAGACCACGAACAGTCCTTCCCCTACGCATGCCACAACCCCCCCTCCGGGTTCAATCGCGTGAGCGAGCGCGGGCCGACGATGGCTCGTCACTGCCGGCCGGTTCGCAGCCCAGACCCCCGGTCTGGCCGGTTTGACCCGGTTCAGCGCCTGAACCGGCCGGTTCAAGCCGGTTCAGATTGTTTTGAGCCGGTATAGGCCAGTTCAGAGTGATTCGACTCGGTTTGGAGCGCAGTTCAGGTCTGTTTGACCGGTTTGAGCTTGTTCGCTTCATTTTGGGTTCGATTTAGGTTGCTTAAGTCATTTTCGATCTATTTAGTCCGGACTAGCCGGTTTGTCCCCCGTTAGGGGTGGTGCCTCTGGGTGTGGAAGAGCCTCGGAGAGCAGAGGAGCAGGTCCTTGGCAAAATTTGTTGAACAATTAGTCAAGTCGTCTACAGGGTGGTGGTCTTGCTACAGGCTCGTCTACAACAGTCGTGTCCAATGAATGAAGTTGGGAGGATCATCGTTGGCAAAGGGAGGGAAGAGAACAAGCCAGTCCGTCATGCTGCCCCCTCAATCTCAAATTGGGACCAGCCTACGAAACCCCCATGTTGGGAAGCCACCCTTGTTGAGGGGGAATCCTTACGTCTGCAAAGGTCATACCAAGATGTTGTCGCTAACAGGGTCGCGGGTGGACAGAGGTCATGGACTTGTAGAAAGATGTTTTGGCTCCAATCACGTTACGTCTAGATACAAAAATGGGTTGTGATGCCATCATTGCTGCGGGAAGGCCATCAAGAATGTGGTGCCTTGTGGTATGCAATGGAGTTCTCTAGGCATTCGTGTGTTCCTTCTGCGGCAGCGGGAGGAGGATTGTTTTTACCATTGACTTCTATGCACACGAAGGTGTGGTTGCGTCAGTGTAGACTTGTGGTGATGTCGGGTAGTAACAATTTGGAGAGAAAAAAAACTATGCTGAAATGTTTTTTGAAATGGAACTAGCCTGAAACTAGATCTTGGTGGATTGGAGCTTCAGCCTTTGGTGACTTCATTGTAAGGAATACTTCTTTTAAGAATTGGTTGCTTTCTAGTGAGGGTAGGATTTTGTGGTTATGGGCAAGGACAAGTGATGCGGGACAGAAAAGGAGGTGCTGCCATCTTGACGCGCGTCGGTGGGACGACCGGGCAGGTACCGAGCTGAAGACTACCCAAACGGAGCTGATGGGTGCTAAACCTACCCGGTGGGCACTGAACCGAACCTAAATAGCGTTGAACCCATAGTTGTCAAGGCGCCCGCCTAGGCGGCGCCTAGGCGCCGCCTAGGCGGCAAGGCGCCTTTCCAAGGGCGCCTTGCCAGGGCGCCTTGTCTGGGGCCAATAAGGCGCCCAAGGCGCCCGCCAAGGCGCCCAAGGCGCCCAAGGCGCCAGCCTAGGCGCCCAAGGCGCCCAAGCAAGGCGCCTTGGGTATTTTTACATCATTAAAAAAATTTTTTGAGGGATTTTTTTCCGTTGATACCCCTCACAAGGGACACTTATTTAATGATAGTTTGAATATATTAATATATTGTATTATCACTTATACTATCATACATATTTAAGATTTATGATTATAAACATATATTATATACTTAATTAAGTTCTTTTTCAACTCTTTCCTCTCTCTCTCTTTGTCTCACTTATACTATTACATGCTTTTTTGGGTTCGGGGCCGCCCCCCGACAACCCCCGCGGGGCGCCGCCCTCGACCCCCGCGACCCGACCGCAGGTCGATCCGCGACTACTCTGTGCCGCCCCCCATTTAATAATATTATAACAATATTTTACCATCACTTATACTATTGCACATATATAAATTTTATAATCATAAATGAGTTATATACTTAAATTTTATAAATATTTATTTAACTTTCTTCTTTTTCACACACACATCATATTTACTTATGTGCATTGATAAAACACTCAAATTCAATTATAACATAACAAATATAATTATATTTATGTTTTTTTTATATATAACAACCTCCCGACTCAGCCTTCTTTTAATACCGCCTTGACCGCCTAGGCGACGCCTAAGCGGCCGCCTTGTCGCCTAAGCGGAATCGATACCCTTCAACGCCTTGGGCGCCTTGTCGCCTTGACAACTATGGTTGAACCGCGTCGAACCGGGCGGAAAACTACTGAACCAGGCTTGAAATCCACTGAACTGGACTCCACAGCTGCTGAACCGGGCCCACAACTGTTGAACCGGTCCCAAACGACGCTGAACCGGCCTTAAAATGCCTAAACCAGGGTCAAACAGGCCTGAACGAAGTCAAAACCCACTGAACTGGCCCTAAACCAACCTAAACTAGCTCTGGGAGAGTTGAACCGGACCTGAACCGGCCTCTGGACGCCTGAACCGACCTAAACCAGATTGAACCAGCGTGAACCGGGCTCTGGGCCATGGACTAGTCAGGCGCGAGCCAGCCGCGGCTTCCTTGGAAAAGGAGGGGTTGCAGGGGCTTCCAGCGGAGAAGCGGGAGGGTGATGGCATATGTAGGGGTGAGGGAAGGAGGTGGGAGGTCCGGAAGGCCCCAACAGAGTTGGGGCAGGGTGTCGACGGATCTCGGAACTTGTCGAAGGTGAAAGGGAAAACGATTGGGGCAAGGGAAGGACGCCGGACCTAGCTCCAGAGGTGGGGAGGAACACGGGGAAGGGGAGGGGAGAACCAGGAGCACCCGGAGGTGAGGGAATGACACCGACGTCGGAGGGGAAAGGGAGGAAAACGGGAGGAACTTCTCCTTGGGTTCAAAATATCCATCTCTATCCTCATTCAATGACTTGGGCTCTTTAAATAGAGCCGGACATTACAAGATGGACCTCTAAAAACTCCAATTACATATATGTCCTTTAAAGAACTAAAATAAAAGGACTCAAAAGACTCTAAATACTCAAATAAAAACACATAAAATAAAAAATAACACTACAAAATAAAAGAAATAACTACGTCGTCTCCTCAAGACCCGGAAGACGCTATCTCCGAACAACGGACGATCCGGTCCGTACTGGTCCCCATCAACAAGGGTAGAATTTTGTGGTCATAGGCAAGGACAAGGAAGAGAGTGAGAATGTTATCATGCCATAGAAAGAGCAAGTGTTTGCAGAAGCCGTATCAAGTGGGATTCATTCAATATGGATCAAAGTGATGGGCCTTTCTATATTTGCTTGGTCGGAATCAGCCATTGCAAGGATCATTTTGCCTTTTAGAAGCCTGAAGCTAGTAGACAGGAAGAAACTCATGGCTGACGAAAAAAGCAATTGACGTCCTAGTGGAAAGCAGTTGGAGTACAACACAAAGATCTTGGCCCTAGTTTGGATCGATGGAGAGGTGTATTCCATCTCCATCTCCTTGAAAAGGATGGTTGTAGGGCCAATGGCCACAAAGCTTTCCACGGTTTTATCATAGCCATGAGAGGTGTACATCATCAAAAATTCAAATCTTTCCAATTTTGGCAGGTTGGAGTTGTAGAGGGAAAGTAATGGGGGTTATTTGGCAGTTCTGTCGTCTCTCGGGATCCTTTGGTGTAGGTTACCATTTTTGTTACTGGAGCCTTCGTCGGGCATATCAGACAGAGAGCTGGAGTAATGTTACTGGGTTGTGTGGACCGGTGTAAAATCCGCCATCACCTAGATCCACACTCACATACGGTCAAGACATCTTCAACCCCGATTCAGCAATGCTGGGCCCGATCTCCTACCATGTTGGTTATGAACTGAGCTATCAATTGGGCAGCACGACCGGTTTGGTGGCTGCCAGTTCACCTACCCACTTGACAACCCAACCGTCTTCTTCCTCACAGTGTATGCCAACTGTATGCCTGCCTACGGGAACAACAGTAGCAACTAGCAAGCTCAGGCTCCCAGTGTCTGAATGTGGTCTATGTCAATGGAGACAATGCAGGTGACCTTTTGGTGAACCACTGCAAGGATTGCCATTTCGGATCTCGGCTTCGTCTTGGGAGGGGGGGTGAAAGAGAAGAGATCTCGGAGAGATCTCGGAAAAATCTCGAGAGATCGGATCTTGGATTCTCGGATCAAAATGTGTATATATATATGAAACATAACATAATATCTTATAAAGATAGGAGTACATCAATGAATTTATATGAAAATATATAACACATTTATACATTAACTATGTGAATGAACAATTACAAAGCACTCTTAATATCAAAAAGATGATCTTTGTGTTTTAAAAGATTAAAACTTGTATACAATCTTATTTAAATACTAATATGATATTAATCTTGTAGCACATTTTTTATGTGATAGTATAAGTGATAGTGAGATATATTAATATGATTACACTATCATAAATGGGGGGTGCAGAATAGTCGCAGTCAAGTCGCGGGGGTCAAGGGTGCAGCGCCCCTTGTGGGGGGGGTATCAGGGAGGCAAAGGCCCCCGAAGAAAAAATTTTTTTGGACCAAGCTACATGGGGTGAGATCTCGGCGATCTCGTTTCTTGACCCCCTTGGCGAGACCAAGATCTCGCAAGATGGCATTCCATGAACCACGGTGCAGAAGTTGATAGTGGTTCTCCTCAACCGAGGGGCATATAAGTGAGATCTAAAATAGTGGAATCGCTTGCCAATTTTCGGTAGATGAAGCCAATTCATTCTCGTTGGACAGAGGATAGTGACAGAGCTCTCTTTATCTCTGATGAGGATGTCAAAGCAATCGGGGACCTGATAGGACTGAACTTTGGCAGAGAGGAGGATGTCAGGGATTTTTTTTCTCTAAATTGAGACAGGATTTAACTAATGGAAGATATTCTTCAATTGGTATCAAACTAAAGAAACAAAAGGTGGGTTTGAGGGAACTAAACTTCCTTCTGAGCAATGCCATATTGTACGACAGCAGGAGGAAGGAGAGAAAGGCATTGTTATTTATACATGATTATTGTGATCAGCTGTAATTGTAAGGGTATTTTCTGGAAGGGAAAAGGTTAGGGAATTGCACAACATGTCAACATGTCAACATGTCAACATTGTAGCACTATGTAAACCAGATGAGTTTTTACTGCAGGAAACTAAATCCAACTTTGCCAACGATCAAAATTTTGTAAATATAAAAAGTGGGAAATTATCAGGCTTCTCTTTTGAGGCTCCTACATAAAGAAGTGGTGGTTTGGTTGTTATCTAGGATGCCAATAGATTCAGCGTAGAGGATCTGTTTAAAAGCATATACGTGCAGGCGCTCAAATTCTCTGATACTAGATCAGGTAATCCATAGTTTTTATGCAATGTGTATGGTCCTATGATCAAAATCAAAAATGAAAAAATTATTTTCTGATGAAGGAAGCCACTAGCAACAACAATAGCAATGCTTGGAGTATTGGCGGTGATTTCAATGCTGTTTTGAAGCCTGGTGAGAGATTGGGTCAGGGATCCTAGACCCAAAAGATGACACCTCTTAATAACTGAGTAAATGACTATGGGCTAATTGAAGGCTCTAACTTTGGGCTTGAGTTTACGTGGACAAACTCGAGATCCAAATCAAAATTGGATAGGTATTTATTGCATGGAAAAGAAAAAAAATCAGATAGGTTTTTTCTCTCTACCACATGGGTTCAAGAGTTTGGTGGCCATGAGGGCTTCCATATGCCCAGAGTGGTTTCAAATCATTACGCTATAGGCATCACATGTAGCATGTATAACAAAGATCGCACCAAGAAGTTTTTCTTTGAATTAGCAAGGTGTAGGGAGTCTAACTTCAAGAATCTAGTCAAGGATTGGTGAAATCAACATGATGTCGATACCACATTAGCAACCTGGAGGTTTGTTTGTAAGTTGAAGTGGATCAAGAAATGTATGAAAAATTGGACAACGACAACCTTCAACATCACAGCTGAAGTTAGGAAGGACTCAGTCTCGGAGATTGACTTCTTTGAAAATTTAAATGATGAAGGGTTGATCAATGATGGACAAAGAATTGAATAAGATAAGTTAAAAGATGCGTATAAAGAATGGAGTCTCATGAAAGAGATCAATGCAAGAAGAATTGGGCAACGACATCCTTCAACATCACAGCTGAAGTTAGGAAGGACTCAGTCTCGGAGATTGACTTCTTTGAAAAATTAAATGATGAAGGGTTGATCAAGATGGACAAAGAATTGAATGAGATAAGTTAAAAGATGCATATAAAGAATGGAGTCTCATGAAAGAGATCAATGTAAGAAGAATTGGGCAACAACATCCTTCAACATCACAACTGAAGTTAGGAAGGACTCGGTCTCGGAGATTGACTTCTTTGAAAAATTAAATGATGAAGGTTTGATCAATGATGGACAAAGAGTTGAATGAGATAAGTTAAAAAATGCATATAAAGAATGGAGTCTCATGAAAGATATCAATGTAAGAAGAATTGGGCAACGACATCCTTCAACATCACAGCTGAAGTTAGGAAGGACTCAGTATTGGAGATTGACTTCTTTGAAAAATTAAATGATGAAGGTTTGATCAATGATGGACAAAGTTGAATGAGATAAGTTAAAAGACGTGTATAAAGAATGGAATCTCAAGAAAGAGACTAAATGTGAACAGAGGTCAAAGGAGTTTTGGCTGAAGGAAGGCAATAAAAATACTAGGTACTTCCATACTCAAGCATCTATTAGAAAGAAGAGGAATGATATTCAACATTTGAAAGTGAACAGGACTACTGTGAATGGAACTAATCAGATAGGTCAGATGGCTACTAAAGTTTATAAGAATATCTTCAACTAAGATGGATGTTGGAGCCCCTTTCTCAACTTCCATTTGCCCAAGAAGTTAAGCTCTGAAGAGGAGGTATTAGTGCCATCAAGCATATGGATCCTTATAAAGCTCTGGGCCCAAACGGTTTTTCTGCAGGTTTTTACATACACTGCTGGAACATTATTAAGGATGACTATCTGGCTTGGATTAGAGAGTTCGAAACAGACCCTCACTGCATCAAGGTTTTAAACTCCACTATGTTGGTTTTGATACCAAAAAAGAATAACGTGGAAGACATCATGGAACTAAGACCGATCAGTTTGTTAAATTGTAACTACAAGATTGTTACAAAAGTTCTTGCTAATAGGCTCAGTAGGTTCATTGAAAAGATCACCGACTTCTCTCAATTTGCTTTCATACCAGGTAGATTCATTCTATAGAACTTTATGATTGCTTATGACTGTCTACATGACCAAAAGCTCAGACATAAAGAGTGTTTGCGTTTGAAGCTTGATTTTGAGAAAGCGTATGATAGAGTCAGGTGGAATTGTCTTTTCAAAATACTGTAGTTGATGGCTTTAACAACAAATAAATCAGATAATTTAAATGTTTTATTTATACTGCCATTCTCTGTTAATATCAAAGGTTAAGGCTATGGCTACTTTTCTTCTTCCAGAGGGCTAAGAGAGGGAGACCCCATATCCCCCCTTCTATTTGTTCTTATCAATCAAGTTCTTAGCATTATGTGGGATAAGGCTGAACATGCTAATCTTATTCAAGGCACTGAAGTGAGGGATAGAGAAAGCATTACCCACTTGCAATTTGAGGACGACACCCTATTATTTTCTTGTGGAAGGTTGGATAAGTGCATCAACCTAAGAGTTCTGCTGTTTTTGTCACATGGTTGAAGGTCAACATGGTTAAATAAATGTGAGCTTATTGACATCAACGTTGATGAAAGTCGTATGACTCGGTGATAACATATCTTAAATATGTCTTGGTCTTTTTTTCCTAATAAATACTTTGGTCTGCCTATTTCTGACAAAAGAACCAAAAGCAAGGATTGACAATGTGTGGTTTAGAAGATGGAGTGCAAATTACAAGGGTGGAAGGGCAAGGTGCTTTCTACAAGAGGTAGATGAGTGTTGTCCAAGACAGTGCTGCAAAGCATCCCCTATTACTCTTTTTCTATTTTGAGAGTTCCTAAGGGAATATGCAACAAACCAGAGAACATCAGTGCTAGGTTTTTCTGTCAAGGAATTAATGAAAAAAAAGGCATTCACCTCATAAAATGGGACCATATTTCCAGATCCATAAAAGAAGGGGTGTGGGATTTTTGCCATTGAAGACCATCAATGCCGCTCTCCTTTTCAACTGGTTGTGAAAATTGAATGTTAACATAGATGCCCTGTGAGCGTCTGCTTAAAATATGATATTGGGATAAATGATTCATAGATTAGAGACTTCAAAGATAAATGCAGAATTTTGAACATTTGAAAAAGTAACATTGGCAGTTGGAATTTCTTCAACTTGTCTTCTATGATTGAGATGAGCAATGGTAGGATAACTTCGTTTCAGGAGGATCACTGGCTTAGATATGCACCCCTAGTAGTTATGTTTTTCAATATCTTCACATTATGTCGTAACCCTCGAGATAAGGTTTGCTCCGAATGAGATATTATAAATAAATAGTGTCTTAACTTTCATCGAGATTTGAAGGATGAGGAGATTTTGAAGTTTTCTACAATGCTAACAATTCTCAAAGACCGTATGTGTGATGATGGACGGGAGGACAAAATAGTTTGGATATCTTGAAACAAAGCTACATTCACTATGAAGTTTGCCCCGCGAAAACCTTCTTTAGGCGGGGTAGAGATCCCATGGTATCAAACTGTCTGTAGGCATCCATTACCCATCAAAATTAAACTTTTGTTATGGAAGATTAGTATGCATAGATTTCATACAAGGTGTTACCTCAAAAGAATTTTTTCCTAATACACTACATCTTGTGTTTCTTGCGAAATGCAGGATGAAACTGCATACCATCTGTTCATTAAATGAGGGGTAATCAACTTCATGTGGAAAGCTCTATTCAAATGGAAGATTCAATGGACGGAACCTGATAGTACCATTCGGCTAATGCAAGTTTAACCTTGTCTGAATCCATGGGCCTTTGAATTCAACGTGTGGAATATGGTTCTACATGCTACCCTCTAGTCTGTTTGGTGTAAAAAGAACAAATAGATTTTTGATGATCACTTTGCGAATTCAAGATTCATTCTTCATATAATGTCAACCTACCTAAAGGAGGGGATGTTTGCACACTTCGGTAACAGTTCGGATGATGATGCTTACAGAGACAAACATCTACTGCCTACCTCTTTCTTCTTGTGATAAAGATGCTTGACTACCATCTCTGTAGTTGAGTGTCTCTTTGTCTTTTTCTTTTATTATATATATATATATATATCCTTTTGTACTCTCTTTCGCATTAATAAAATTTTGATTTTTTGCCATTATCAAACGCAAAGTATCTAAAATGATAGAGAATGTGATGAGAACATTAACTATAAGATTAAAGTATGCTGGATGGAGTAGAGATTAGCTATAAGGGTATTTTAAAGCCTCAAAAGATTCCACAAAAGTTGAATCTTATTGTACTACTATAAGATATGTAATATTGTATGAAGTATTGTTGAAATGAGAACGCTAATGAATATGTGACCATACTAGATGAGATAGAATCCATAATAAATATATAATAAAAAATATGGGAGTGACAACAATTGTAAATAAATAAAAAATAAGATTGAGATGATTTTAACAAATTAAATAGACTCAATAATCTCTAGCTAGAAAAGCAAAAAAATATCTAAATTGTAGAAACAAAAAAAAGATGTGATAGACCTATGTTTACTTGGAGGAGTGTAATTCATTAAGATTTAGACAATCCAAATCTCTAGAGAAATAATTCAAAATTGATGTGAGTAGAGAAAGATAATCCATATAGTTGGCCCTAAATAGTGTGGGATTAAGAGTGGAGTTGAGTTGAGCATAATGTTTTCTTTTCCTTCTACCCTAGCTTTGCACCACCTCGGTGTCTTCTTTCCTTTTGTCTTCCTTTCTCCCCTTTCTGCAGTCAATTTTGTTCTCTAGATTGCTTTTATAAAACGTTTGTTAATATAATGTGGTACAACTGCTTCCCAAAAAGCTTTAAAATGGAAGGAAAGCCCTTCTATCATGGTAAAGCTAATTCATGAACTAATGATCAATCACAACTTCTTTAATATTTTGAGTGATGAAAAGCAAAAACATGAAAAAGCAAGTACTGCAAACTGAAATTTAAAATTCTGACAAATAACTCACTAACAAAGTTTTAGGCATGATTATCATTGATGAACTTCCATTAAGGCAAATTGAAGTTCTAAGTTCTCAAGCATTTTGCAATGTCTCTCAATCTTGATTTCTTATTCCTTCAATAATCACAAATGTAAGATATTGTTATTTGTAAAAAAAGATGCAAAAAGTAAAGACCCACATATCATAAAGTAGCTTGTGCCACTATCAATATTTAGACTTCTTCAAAAAGAATGGACTATATGTCTGACTGCTAATTCCTTGACTTATGTCCAACATCTAGACACAAAGGTAAGTAATTGAAGAAATTGAAAAATGTTTGAATAACTGATAATCTAAGAAATTGAGAAAAATATTACCATCACAATTAGTAATGTGTCTTTCAACAATTCTCCTATTGTCTATTACAAAAGAGTATTTTTCTTGTGCTCATATGCTGGAAGAATGCTTAGGCAATTGAAGCAATGTTTTCTATAATATGTCCAATGAGGTGCTTTATTCATTTTTAATCTTTCAAACACAATTTCAAAAGAAATATCAAGAATGTTGTTACAATTTATAAACAGACGGTATACCTAGTATAGCAAACTAAATAAAGAAATATACTGCAAGCACACTTGAGCAACAAAACTGGAAGCCAGTCTACAGTATGAACTTACGTACACTACATAACACATGATGATCGAAAAATTGAGGTACTCGAAACACACACCATCTTTGTAATGAATAACAACGGGTGTAATCACAATCTAAACAAAACCAAATATGTAATCACAATTTATTGTAGTTTCCACTTGTTTTAATATAAATATTCGTCATGTACATTTACATAAAAGAAGTTTTCCACAAGAAAGACATGCACCTCATACAGATACCTGCCAACCAAATCACAATTCACAACCAATTCCTAGAATTGTTCGAGGAGAAATCAAACATTAAGTTTATATTCACGTTTTCTCCTGTAGATGAAAAATTCTGTCTATCATGAAGGCATGCATAAATGAAAATGTAAACTGTTTGGCAACTGATGTACGTAACAATGTGCACAAATAGATAGATAGATTGATTGATATATATATATATATAGAGAGAGAAAGAGGTTCACTCCCTAACCAAGTTCAATATCTTGTTTTCATGCTACAAGAACGAGAAAGACACAATGGCAGTAGTGGCACACCACCACCATATGCACCAGCATCGGCATCTCGCATTGAACTATACTGCTTTCTGCATCCAGGGCAGCGTCCATCAGTCTCGAGAATTTGCTTGTGACAGAAAAGGCATAGATGAAAACCACAAGCACATGGAAGAAAGCTTGAGTCTGTTAGATCCAGGTCCTCAAAGCATATGGGGCATGAAGATGATTGTAAGGTAACTCTATGATTCTCACAATCCTGGATACATGATCGCTCCAATGGTAAACTGTGTTGCTTGGAGAGATTAGGCAGGCTCTGAGGCCGGAACACATCATCAGGTCTCCAAGCCCTTGGAACTGTCCTATTGGGGTTGGGCTTTTTCGAGATGCCGTCATTTTTCGGGGTTTCTAAATAATTAGTTGATTCCATGAAAGCAATAGCAGGCTTGGATTTCTGCTGAGACTGACAGTCATTTGCAGTCAAGGCATCAGCAACAGCTTCCCAATCATCCTGGCTGCCATCACCATCCCCTTCTACCTCTCTATCCTCTTCATCCTCGTCAAAATCGCTAACACTTCTAGAAAAAGATCCACTGCTCATGCTGCTCTCCGGGAAGCCTTTCGCAGAGGAGTTGTTCCCCGACACACTGTGTGTGGGGCTTGCTATCGGGGATTCCATGTCGTTGCCGAGAAGAAGGCATGTTTTTCCATCACTTACTTCCTTCCTTGGCATCAGCTCAGGATTTGTTCTTCCAAGACAGGCATCTGACTTTTGGATCAGTGACAAAGTCATAGGCAGTGAAGAGATCGATGGAAGCAAGGCATGTTCATCACCCACCTCAGATCCCTTGTTTTTTACTGCCATGAAAAAAAAATGCCAAAGAGAAGATAAGTAACCCAGTATTAAAATTATTTATTACCACAGAGAGATTCACCCTCAACGGAGCCTGCAAACTACTCAATGCACAGACGTCACTTTTAAAGATAAACATTTTTCGAGTACCTAAGATAATATTAGTTTACAAGAACCTACTCAATCTAATCGGATAATGGGCCAAACTCGATGTTCAAATATTCTATGAAATGGTGGAGCACGATGTGCGTGCTGGAAAATGAACAGATTAAATCGAACCATAAAAACAAATTCTATAAACATCGAAACTCGAAATTATATCCCGTTTTAACCAATTAAGATCTGCACAATTTCAGGTTAAGAGATCAAAAAATTTGTGAAAGGACAAGTGCACGCGTGCGCATCGCAGAACACATACGTTGAGAGAGCCACTGTTCCCGCCTAGCGTCAAGCTTGCACTGCTTCAATTTTGCAGATCGATTGACCTGCAAAACAAAAATAGCGGAAAACATCAACACACCATCAACACACCAGAGAAGAACCACGACAACCATGTAAACAACAAGATGACACAATTGATCGGTAAAATCGTCCTTCCTCACCCTCTTCTTCTTGCCTCCAGCGTCCCTGGCGACGGTGGGAGTGGTGCAGTTCGCCATTGCCACATCCGAGCCCATCTCGGACTATTCAACGCTGAAGCCCCTGCCCAAACGCCCCGAACAGAGATAACTGGGAAAAGAGCGGCGGGAGATCGCAAGGTGCGCCGGGAGAAGGATGACAGCGAAGATGCGCGATGTCGTTGTTGGCCTCGTCCTCGTCCTCTTCTTCTCCGTCGGAGATAATCGTCGTCGTCCCCTTCGCCTTCTCTATCCCAAACCAAACCCTCTTCGTCCGGTGGGGCTTAACGGGAGACGGTTATATATAGGAACGAGGGAAACACGAGGAAATGGATGGTGGATTTTAGAAAGTAACCCCCTGGATTTCTAAAATTTACGGAATCTAAGTGAAGGAAGGCCCACGTCTCCGACACGTATCCTCCGCTTTTTTTTTAATTAAGAGTTTCCTCCTACTAACGATACAACTTAGCCTACGTATCGAAATGGATAGATTCTAATTTTAATTTCAATAAAAAATTAATTTTTCCAATTCTAATTCTGATAATACAAAAAAAAAGTATTTTCAATTTTGATTCTAATTATGATATCAATTTTGATAACTTTTCCACTTCGAGACCTAAGATTCTCGTCACCTCCAACCCTTCATTGCTGTTGTCATCTCCGATTCTAATGCCACCAAGCCCTCCATTGTGCCTCTAGTTCTAACACAAGAAGCACCCAATTCACTTGAAAATGTGGATGAAAACACAAATTAGGATTTTCAAAATGACATAGTCGCTTATGAAGTGTGACGAACTAGAGAAGAAATGCCTTCACTTTTTTTATTGATATCAATATATACAAGAATACAATGTCTGAATAAAATAATTATAGATGGCCAATAACTATTCATAGGAAAGTACAAAACATAATGTACATACTATAATATCATACTATTCTAACACCTCCCCTCAAACTTATGTTGGATCATAAAGAGATAGTTTACCAACAAGTTTTTAAAAATGTGAGGTAATTTGTGTTTTGGTGAATAAATTAGTAAGTTGCTCGGCTAAATAGATATGAGGAAGAAATAAACTACCGGCAACATAGTGATGACGAACAAAATGATGGTCGATCTCAATATGCTTGATGCATTCATGGAAGATAGAATTGCTTGCGATCTGAAGACCATTTTTGTTGTTACAATATAAAGGAGTAAGAGATAACAAATTAATACCAAGTCATAAAGCAATCGTTGTAACCAAATGACTTTAGCAAATATATTAGCCATAGTATGATATTCAGCTTCAGTGCTTGAACAAAATGTAACCGCTTGCTTCTTACTTTGCCAAGAGATAATCAAGCTGCCAAGGAAGATGCAAAAACTTGTAGTACATGGACGATCATTTTGATCTCTAGCCCAATCAGTATCAGTGTAAGCATGAAGCTCTGAAACAGATGTAGAGAAGATAAATAAAGATCGATGAATGGTCCCATGTAAATAACGTAATACACGAAGCAAGACAGCATAATGAGCTGGTGTAGGTGCACTGATAATTTGACTAAGAACATGCACTGTATGAGCAATATCAGGATGTGTGATAGGAAAATAAACAAGTGCACTCACAAGTGGGATCATCTAATGGTACTCCCTCTGGTAAACGCAATTTTAGATGAAGCTCCATAAATATGTTTGATGTACCGGAATCAGAAAGTGCAACACATTGTAAAATCTCATAAATAACTTATGTTGAGAGAGATGATAACCACGTGTAGAATAAGCCACTTCTATACCAAGAAAGTAACATAAAAGCCCAATGTCCATCATCTGAAATTGTTGATGAAGATGTTGCTTAAGAGAAAAAATGGCAAATTTATCATCATCGGTAATAATCATATCATCAATATAAAGAAGTAAGATATCACAACCTTAAGATGACTTTCTAACAAACATGGCATAATCTTCAGTACTCTATCGAAACCCTACAACAATAATAGCATGACTAAATCATTCAAACCAAGCACGTGAAGCTTGCTTTAGTTTATAGATAGCTTTCCAAAGGCGACACACGTGACTAGGTGAAGCAACCAGACCTGGTGGGGGTTACATATACACCATCTCAGAAAGATTACCATGATGGAATGCATTGTTAACATCAAGCTAATGTAGAGGCCATTGTCGAATAACAACAACAGCAATAAGCATACGGACAATAGTCATCTTGACAATAGGAGCAAAAGTTTTCTCATAATCATACCATAATCCTAAGTAAATTCTTGACCCACAAGTTGAGCCTTATGATGCTCAATAGTCCCATCTTCCTTGGTATTGATCTTGAATATCCACTTGCAATTAATGAGAACAATGCCTAATGGAGATTGAACAATATCCCAAGTTTGAGTTTCTTGAAGTGCCTACATTTCTTCATTGATGCATAACGCCATTCTGGTAACTTAATTGCTTGGCAATAGCTTTTGGGTTCTTGGTGAGAATAAATAGCTGCAATAAAGGTGGAGAACTGTGGAATGTAGGAGTCAACTATAATAAGACTGAGTTGGTTTGGAGGATGTCGATCGCGCGGTGGATTACGTCTTGGAGGATCTGTATACATCAAAATTGGCATTGTAGAGGATAAGTCTTGTCATGTAGAATCAACAATATCTATAGGTGAAACACTAACAGTTGATACGAGAGCTAGAGGAGGTGTATGTAGATACGCGAATTCGGCCCGATTA
This sequence comes from Cryptocoryne crispatula var. balansae, assembly GCA_036172225.1. NCBI lineage: Eukaryota > Viridiplantae > Streptophyta > Magnoliopsida > Alismatales > Araceae > Cryptocoryne > Cryptocoryne crispatula. The sequence goes on along the minus strand of CM069930.1, from coordinate 36,606,478 downwards.
CAGGAAGTGCAATCTCGTTCCTATAGTTAACACTTGTTTCCTCCCGATCAGAGAGGTCGGTTTAACATAAAGACGATCAAATTTCAGGAAATTTGGAGGCGCTCCCGACGCCGCGACGCCTGGCGTCGCAACGTCAGAGCACCTGGCATCTCCCGCCTTTTCACCTTTTTGACCGGCCGGACGACCACCGTACCCAGAGGTGTACAAAAGTACAAGCGCTCCTCTGCCGGAGCGCCTGCAATCCCGCCCATGACAGACGGCTTTTCAGACGGCCAGCAATGCGTTGTCGAAATCGTACCAAGGGTCCAGGCGCTCCGCCGTCGGAGCACCTGGATTCCCGCCTGACAACTGTCACCGCAGGCTCCGCATGCGCCGAACTTGCGGCCCGACACCGACGGCCGTAGGTCGTAGGTGCTCCCCGTCGAGCGCCAGATTTCCGCCGACAACCGCCGCCCGACACGCAGGTGGTAGGTGGCGGTGTATGGTCGGACGTGCCGACCCGCCGACTTGTCGGCGGATTTTCAGGCGCTCCCATGCCGCGACGCCAGGCGTCCTCAGGGCGGAGTGCTAGGGTCACTTTTGCGCACCTATAAAAGGAGACCCTTCTCCCACATTTAAGAGGTTCCAAGTTCCAACCTTCCAAGCTCCCAAGAGAGAGAGAGTCTAAAGAGCAGAGAGAGGGATTCCCAGAGCCTTAACTCCCCAAGAGCTTTCTTGAGTCTTCCAACCTCCCCCCACCACCTTCCAAGCCTCTCCATCCTCCATTACACCCCTTCCATTCCGCTCATTCAATACCACTCAAAAACCATTCAAGACCCCTGCCATCATACCATTGAAAGCCATTACAAAGAGTACCAAGAAACCTCCAAAACCAACTAGGAATCCGATCCCTCGTCATTGGAACCGGGAGAAGATTGCATTGAAGATCGCCGTGAAGGACCGGAGCGCTCCCCGACGCGACGCCAGGCGACCTGTCGTCGGAGCGCCTGCAATTTCCAGATGCCAGAAACACCGGGCTTCTCTATGATCTTCTTCCTTACTTTACTCTCTCCTTTATTGTTCATTTGGGTTCCATTATGCATGTTGCATTAGTATAGCATAACGCATCTTATTCTTAGGTCATTTAGATCTTCCCTTAAAAGGGGTTAGGAGTTAGTCCTAATCCGGTTCGTTCAACCCCTTTTGTCATTGCTCTTCTTTCTTTCGAATAGCTACCGCTCCATATTTAGGTCTAGTCGTTGGGCTTTCATTCATACTTTCTTTTCAGCCAAGCGAGTTTCTCCAAGGCTCTTCTGCCGCCGCCGGCCGAGGGAGGAGTAGATAGAACCCCGCAATCTCCCGGCCTTATCGAGGTAACCGGTCACTCTCACTTTCTTTACTAGTTCATTTCTTTTACTTCTATCATCGGAGCCTCTTTGGCCCCTGGCGACCACACCATCCCTTCCTCTTTCGGTCTATAGGTTAAGTTAGTGTTGAAAATGCCATCGGTTATCCGATCTTCTTTCCTTCGATTCTCCTCACGACCCGGACCGGTCCTTCGGTGCCCAAGTGACATCAAGGGTTGAGTAGTCCGGGGATCAAGGTGAGTGCGGAGAAGGAAAGAAGGAAGAAAAGCAGGCAATAGATCGGTCCGTCGGAATCATCCACGACCGTGTCTATGGCGTGATTAACACAAACCCACCCTGTCAAGACCGTAAGAAAGGAGCACACACGCGATACGCGCGAGGACATATCTCTCCCCCCTCCGCGAGCTCCCCCTCTCTTTCCCGGCGTCCACAGTGTAGTCAGAGTTTGAAAAACCTCATTTATAGAAAGGCCATGATAAACAGATGGTAACGAAGGCTTTGTGACATACAGAAAGCTAACATCCTGAGATGAGGAGGAAAAATAAGAACTATGCTCAAAGAATGTAACTTGACGAGAAATGTGGAGGCATCGAACAACTGGATCATAACAATGATATTCAAAATGTTCTTTGCTATATCCTAAAAAAATGTACTTAGCTACTCGATGTGTTAGTTTGTTGCGTTCATGAGGAGAAAGAAGAAAAAAGTAGTGCAACCAAATATACGAAGCACTTGATAATCTGGAAGAGATGTATACAATTGTTCATGAGGCAAAGAGCTAGTGATGTTAATGAGATAAACCGAGGTGATAATAGCTTCTGCCTAAAATGTCTGAGGAACAAAGGTAGAAAAAAGAAGTGAACAAGCTATGTCAAGAATATGACAATATTTCTATTCAGCAACACCATTCTGTTGAGAAGTACAGGGAAATGATAGTTGAGAAAGAGTCCTATGAGAAGACAAAATTTCACGAAGCTTAGTGGAAAGATACTTGCGAGCACCATTTGAATGAAGTGCTTTAATACGACAATGAAACTGAGTGAAGACCATTTCAGAAATTTGCTGATATATTGATGAAAGCTTTGAGCGTTGTCACATAAGAAAAATCCAGGTGAAATGAGAACAATCATCAATGAAACTGACATAGTAGAGAAATCATGTCATAGAGGGTAACAGAGCTGGACCACAAATGTCTGAGTGTACTAAATCAAATGGGTTAAATGACACAAACTCACAACTAGAAAAGGGAAGAACAGAATGCTTAGCTAGTTTACAACCTTCACAATTTATTAAATGAAAAGAAGAAGTTTGAGTTCTTAAAACATCAAATTTGACCAAGGATTTAAGATGAGGTTCAAATAGATGACCAAGAGGATGATGCCAAAGTTCAATAGCAATGAAAATCGAACCAAACATACATGATGGTGTAAGCAGAAGTTGTAGCGATTCTAAATAGTAGAGACTACCCATTCTACGACCTGTTCTAATCTTTTGGCTGGTATGCGGATCCTGCACGACACATGAAAAGAAGGTAAACAAGATGTTATATCCAGTATCTGCAAGTTTCCTTGTAAAAAATTAGACTTTGGAGTAAGATGACCATATGGGTTAGACTTTGGAGTAACTGAACCACATTGAGAAACATTAATAGGTGTTCCATCTCAGTGTGGATTTGAAGATGAGTGGGCACTGAAGAACAACTTGTAAGTAGTCTACTATCAAAAGTCATATGATGAGAAGTTCTGGAGTCAAAAATCCAAGTAGAGTTAGTACCATAAGTGACAAACATGGTTGAAGACTTAGAGAAAAGATCGGCATACTTCAAGAGTTGTTGGAGTTGTTTCAATTGGAAGCATTTTTATTTTCTTAAGTGACTGGTTGCATAGCATTCTCATAAGTAGATGAATTACCAGAAGTCACCTATGGTGTGATATCAGCAATGACAGCAGTGGACTTGTTATGGTGAGCCGCTTGACATTGTAATTTATGATAATTTTGTTTTGTATGACCTCATCGACGACAATAACGACATTGGACTTTTAGTTGTGAAGTGTTTATTTCTTGTGGCTAATTTACAGGAGTCTCTAAAAGAGCATGAGTTTTAGCAAGTGCAAGACGCGAATGATAAGATTGCATTGATGTAGTGAGTATTGAATACAGTGTAGTAACAGAAGATCCAAGGGCTCGAAGATGAATCTCTTTAGCAATAAGTTCATTTAGGGCATCATCCAGTGATGGTAATGGTGATTTATGGAGAAGTTGAGCTCGTAAAGTTTCAAACTCATAATGCATGTGCATTAAAAATTGAAAAAGTAGTTAACGATCACGCTGAATATGACAAAAGCATTCACTAATACAACCAATAGCATGCATATTGTCAAGTTCAAACCAAATACGTCGAAGTAGAGTAAAAAATTCTTGAATAGTAAATTCTCCTTGATGAATACTATCAAGTTCCTTTCGAAGTTGATATTCCTATGTAGTGCTATTTTAAACATAACATTTATTTAAATAAAGCTAATATTCTTGAGAGCTTGAAATATTTAATAAATCTAAATGAATAGATGGATCTACTGAACGGAATATATATCTCATGATGATCTCATCAGTATCTCTCCATATATGAGTAGTTGTTTTTGATTCATCATTATCAATAATGATCGATTCATCAACATAACCCCATAATTTTACTGTGCGAAGATTTGCATGGATAGCGACTACCCACACCGCATAATTAGTTACATCTGATAACTGAATATCCATCTTTGGAATATCTATTGTTGTGACTAAAGTCATGGAAGAAGACAAGGAGGTGATAAGACCTTAATTTGTGGGCGATGACCACAATCAACCCCCGGGGGGGGGGGTAAGGGTGGTGATTGCACCCCACCGTAAGACCAAACAGATGCCAGACAGAATCGCAGAGCAACGACTTGAATGGGTATGAACAAAGTGAACTTGCGCGAGCGGCATTCATTACGTCTTGCAAACGGAGAGACGCCACTGAAAATAGGATGCACACCAAGATTTGATACCATGTGACGACCTAGGGAAGTAATACCTTCTCCTATTCTATTGTTGCCAATATACATAGGAATACAATGTCTCAATAAGACAGTTATAGATGGCCAATACTCATTCATAGGAAGGTACAAAATATAGTATACATATTATAACATATATACTATTCTAACACGAAGAAGAAGCACAAAGAAGTGCTAATCATGATACTTATCTTGCGGGGGGTGGATGACAACAACATAGGAGAGGATAGTTTGCAACTAATATCTCACTATCATCTTCTTTGTTAAGGATATCACTCAAATGTCGGAGAAAGCAAACTATGTCACATAGTTGAGGCGGCCACCTTGACTACTAGATTCTTTCATCACTATGGAGGTAGGAGTAAACGTGCTGGAAGAGGAGCTTCTTCCATGTTGGAGTGGAAACAAAAGGGCGGGGGTAAGTGAAAATGTAAGGGGGGTGAGGTAGTAGAGGGAGGTAGGAGTAGATGGCATGGGAGGAGGAGTAGTGGCAACTAGAGAAGGAGCATCTTCCACTAAGTTATTCTATCCGGGAGGGGGTTCTATGGTTGTCACAACAATCCTTGGTTGGAGCCGAAACAAAAAGACAAGGGTTTAACTTCTTGGGATCTCACGTGGACCAACATGAATTATTGGTCTAATTTTGTTCCCTTTAAATATTATCATTGTCAAAATTTACTAATAAGTTATCTAAAATTTAAAGCTAAACTGCCCATCATATATTATACGGGTATTTTAATTTTAAAGCTAAATGCCGACAGAAAACATGACTATATCGACTATAGAATGTGGGGTTGTGACCCAAAAGCTCATCATGTCAATTTTTGGGTTGACCTACTCGGTCCTGACCTTGAGACCTTGACTTGATAAATATTTTAAAATTATTATTTTTATGCGACCCCCGACCGACCCCGACCTAACTTGGGTCTCAATCCTGACCGACCCGAATAAGTTTGGATTAAACCGACTCACTTTCGACTCCGACCCCACCTAGTTGATATAAACAAACTTATCTAGATTAGAAATTTTGAAAATACATAAATAAGTTAAAAATTTAACAACTAGCAAGTAAAATGGAGAAATTCGCTCGGCTCGCCACCGAGCCTCAACGCCGGGCAAGCGGCGGTGCCGGGGCCAGGCGACAGTTACCCCCATGGAGGAAGGGAAGGCCGCCGCCTACTACGACGAGCTCAGCCGCAAGGGAGGGGGCGCCGCCCGTTACAAACAGGGCCTTGGCTTCTCCTCGTCTTCATCCTCCTCCGACCTTAAGCGTCCAAATCCCACCACCGCCACTTCCTTTCTCAGCGGTTTCGTCCGTGCCTCCAGCCCGGGGAGGGCCACCGAGTTCCAGAGACAGGCTCAACTCGAGACGATCCAGAACAAGCTCAAGAAAAAGCCGCTACCTCCGCCTGAATTCTCCAATTCAGGTGGCGACACCGACGCTGAGAGGAGGTATCGGAGACGGAGCCGAAGCCGAAGCAGGAGCAGGAGCAGAGAGAGATATCGAGATAGGCGCCGGTCCCGCAGCAGAGAAAGGGATAAGTCAACAAGCAGGCATCACTCCGCCGGAAGGGGGAGGGAGGACGAATATGAGAAATACAGGTCCAGGCGCCGCGGAAGAAGCCGCTCCCGTAGCGGCTCCGAAGAAAGGGAGAGGAGCAGGCAGGGAAGACATGGACACTCGCGAGAGGACTACTTGTCTCGTGGCGCGGATAGGAGCCGCAGTGATGCGGGTCGCGAGGATGGAATGAAGAGAAAGGAGAGGAATGGAAGCGCAGATTATTCTCAGCTGATAGAGGGCTATTCTCAAATGGTCGGCTTTTCTTCTCTTGGTGGATTCTCTTTCATTCATTTCTTGTTGTAACAATGCGTTGATCTTTGTTGATTGACACACGTCAACTTTCTTTCTATTTGTGTACGTTGTGAAAGTGGGTTGGTGAAGCAGAATTCCCATCGAGTACAAAAAAAAAGTTTTATGAAGATAGGGCATGTTTATGGAAGATATCATCAATCACATTTGAGATGGGTATTAGGGTTCTGGAATGATGTTCTGCAAGACAGACACTAAATTAATGTTTCTCAGACATTTCACTCTCATCCCGAAGTTTATTTCCAAGCTAGTCCTACTAATAAAACCTTTAAGTTGGATGTATTCTAATAATCAACCTTATTTTTTTTTGAATTAAGGCCGAGACCTCAAATTTCTATTACTGCTGAAATAAAAGAAGACAGTACACATTGGCAAAAACAGAAAAATAAAAGAGAACAAGGTGGCGTGGAAGAGAAGACGAAAAAAAACCCCACAATTACTGAGATGGTAGTTGTTGGGAAAAGTTACACAGAGAAATTTCTAGAAGGAAGAAACTGGTCCCTGTATGTTACCAAGCCCAAATAACTGCTTGAGTGAGTGAAAGCCCAATCTTTAACTAAGACGGCCGTTCTTTGCAGGATCAACTTTGGATTTTCGAAATGGTCTTCGAAAATCCGTCTGTTTCTAGCTTGCCAAATAGCCCACACCATAGCCAGTAAAGACAAAGCTGTAGAGTTACTCTAAAATGCTGCCATTTATAGTTTAAAAAGTTATCTTGCTGATTATTAGGTAGAATGGATGGGTTTGTCTCATTTCTATAAAACACTATCGAGATGGTCATGAAATAAAAGTTGGGTCATTCAGAACTAGTGAACTAATTCCAAACGTGGGCTTAAGTTTCCATTAAATAAAATAGAAAAAGGGGATTGCGACAAGCTGGTTTACATAACAGAATATTGTTTTTTTGACAGTAACCCATCAGGATGGGTGCAATTCATTAAAAAAAGCAATGATTGATCTTTTCAAGAGATAGATACCACATGGATCTACGCCCCTGAAAACAAGCAAAAAACTCAAAATTGCCTTTAATGTTGGAAAGTATCCTCGAAATGTCTTTTGTTACGAGTAATCCGAATACTCCAAAGAATTTCTGGAAGAAAAGCCTTCAGTCAGATTTAAAGAGTCCCCACTCCCCAGTTGTGAAGAAGGGTAGAGTCTCATTCCCTTCCTAGGGGCTTTTGGAAGATTTTGGAACAGATGTACTATAGTTGTCGAATAATTCTGCATGTGAGATATAGGTGTACTTGATCTTCTAAAATGATAGGTGTACTTGATCCTCTAAAATGTATCACAACAAAGACATAACTTATCTTTGATATCCTTTAGCCAATGTAAGGAATTGGGCATCAGAAGCCTTCTCTTCTTAAATTTATACTTAAATATCTTGGTCTTCAGAGGGAGATTTTCTTATCAAACATTTGGGGCCCAGAATACCTTCAATTCACCAGTTGAAAGAACCTCTGGGATAGAGGCAGTAGAGAAGACCTCACGGAGACTACAATTATACCACCGATTAGAGTGGTTAGGAACATGGTAGACATCAGAGTCTGGAAATATAATTTTGTTGAATGATAGATATATCTTTCTTTGATGTAAAATAAACCATTGCTTACAGCTGTAATCTACCTTGAAAGAACCCCACAGGAAATTCCAGAATGTAACATGTCTGTCACTCTACAAATTACTTGCTTGATCTTCCTTAAACATCAACCTTGGGAAGGTTTCTGTTGGCGTCCATTTTTTTTTACAAAAGAAAAGGGAGACAAATGGGCAGGCCTAAGAGCAGGCCGGACAGCCCACAGTTCAGCCAAATTAGGCCCAATCAGGAGCCCATGTATGTCCAATGAGAAGCCCATGATCCCATCCTAAAATTGGGCCAAATTCCATCCTAAATCCAGGCCCTGCGCAGCCCACAGCAGAAGCTGGGCCGCAGCCTCCAGCTAGCCCAATTAGCCCATGTAAAGAAGGCCTGTGCGCAGCCCATCTCCAAGCCCACCTGCGGCCTAGTGTGAACATGCCACACTGGCCCTCCTGCCACCTCAGCAACCACCTGCGCACTTGCCAAGTCACACCCTTGACTGGTTAATGGCGTGGGGAAGCCCAGGCAGTCAAAGAATTGAAGCCAGGGGGATATCCAAGGGGTCAGGCCATTAAGGCAACATGGGAGAGCTCAAGAGCCATCCCACGATTGGTTCAAGATGACCCTTGATCTTCCCCCCCATCTCCTATAAGAAGAGAAGGGCGCGCCAAGGAGATGGGGACAGTCTTTGGACGCCGACAGGCTGCTGCTCTGCTGCTGTCCCTGCTGCTGCCTGCGACCAAGGAGAAGAAGAAGAGGGGAGGAGGAAGCTTGGCGCACCAACAGGCTGCCATTCTGCCACCTGCTACTGCCTCCCTGCTGCTGCACCTGCTGCTGCACCTGCTGCTGCCACCTGCGACCAGAAGAAGAAAAGAGAAAGAAGAGAAGAAGGAGAAGGAGAAAGGCTACCTCTGGCGTCCCCTCCTCCTGCAGGAAGGGGTCTTTTCAGGCGGCCATCTGCATCCGTCTTCATCCGATATCAAAAAAACAGGTGGGTGAGGAATCATTACATAGATATGTAGCCCTCTATGGGCGCCATCTTCACCCTCCCTTTCATACTCTTCTAAATCCCCTTCATTGGCCGGACTGACCCAAAAAGGGCCATTCCTGAATAACCCCCAAATTGCTCCATGTTCTGCCATTGGATCGGTCCGTTTAGAGGTGCTCTTCAGACCCCAGAACCGGTCCCAATTCAGACCCCAGACAGGCCTCATCTCGGCCCCCATCAGCAGGCCCCATTTCAGCCCAAGAGGCAGCCTGTTACCAGGCCCATCTCCGGCCCATTTAAACCCATCCAAGCAGGTTCCCTCGTGACCAGTTTCCTGCTCCCCTTTCAGCCCGCCTGCCACTTCAGCAGCCCCTCTGCGGCCCACCAGGACAGCCCACATGCAGGCTCAGAAACAGGCCTATAACCAGCCCACGCCTGACCCCAATCTGGTCTCAAATCTGGTTCCCAAAGTGCCCATGCGCAGGCCTACTTCAGCCCAAACCAGACCCCAAAACCGGTCCATACACAGCCCATATCAGGCCCCAGCCGGTCACCAAACCAGACCCCAAAACCGGTCCCAAATCTGGTCTCCAAAAAATAGCCCCTTTGTGCAGGCCTGTCATGGTCCACCTAAACCCAAACCGAACAGCCCCTTCTGGTTCAACCGAACAGGCCGCAAACAGGTCCTGTTTCTCCAAAAAAAATGCTTGAAGTCTTCTTTCAGCACCCCCCCCAGGGGCACAAGATGCAGCACATGTGTGATTCAGCAGAAGGTACAGAAATCCAGCAATGGTGGGTAGGGGCGATGTCCCGAACCCTTTCGGAATCCGTACGACGGGCCGATTGTTTTGTCCGGGCGGGTCCTTGCCCTACCATCAAGACGGAGGAAGGGCGTACAAGTCTAGCAGACTCTTCCAGCCCAAGAACAGTCCAAAAACAGGCCCTTCCGGCCCAAGAAGACCGAAGACCGGCTTTGAACGCCGATGAAACTCAAGACCGGCCCGAGTGGCCTTTAAAAATAACAAAAAAAAAACACAGAAATAAAACCAAAAAAGAAATGGACGGCTCCCCCGGGTACGTCCTGGGATGTCGATCCGGACGTCGGCGCGGGCATGCTCCCGTAGCCGATGATCCTTCCCCCAATTTTGGCTAAGTCATTGACTAGCCTTATTGGATGGGTAAATTTTGCCAAGTTAGAAACTTGTCGGCATGCCGTCGTAATGCCGAAATCTTTTTTAAACCAATGAAGAGCCTAAGTTGGGGGAAGAATCACCACTCATTGTACTCCAACCTTCAATGAATGAAACCTTGATGTTCATCTCGATGCATGAAGCTGGGCATTCAAAGGTGGCCCAATGGATCGGAGGCGATGCAAACCGCCAAACTAAAATAATGAAAACCAAAACAAAAATCAGAAATCTGTAATTCAAACATCAAAGTCAGTCTTCAGGCAATCTAGAAATAAAAAAAGAGAGGGCAGATCAGGTTCTGAAATGGGATTCCCCTGCCACACTTGCAGGTCTTTGCGCAGGCCTTTCTCTTACTCTCTATTAGGTCCACCTACAGGTGACCATAACCGCCCACCCTCTGGCCCATGTTTAAGCCCGCATCCGGTCTCCTTCTGACCTGGTTTAAACCACCTGCAGATATCCCAATCTAGGCCCATAAACAGCTCCCCGTTCGACTCACCTGCTGGCCCTTGCCCAGTTCATCAACCAGAGCCCAGTTCGGCCCAAATACAAAGCCCAATTCAGGCCCATATCTGGTCCCAACCGACCCCCAATTCTGCCCACCTACAGAACAAAAAAGTGGCTCCTGTTCAGGCCCCCAACCGGCCCAGAAGCAGTCAGCGCCCAGGCCCACAAACCGGTCCATCCTCCGGTCTCTAGCCAGGCTCGTAACCGGTCCCCTTGTGACCCGATCTTGTCCGCTTTTAGACCTCCCTAAACAGGTCCGAAAATAGGCTCAGTTTCGGCCCACTAAACAGACCCAAAACCTGCTCCCGAAACCTGCTGCAAAACGGCTCCCCTGCAGCCCCATCCAGAACACCCCTACACAGGCCCCAACCGGTCTATTCAAAGCCATCTGAACAGACCCCTTAAGCAGGCCCGAGACTGCCCTTGCTCAGTCCACGTTCAGGTTCTAGAACCGATTCCCAATCAACCCTGTGCGCAGGCCCACTTCGGCCCATCTTTATCCATTCATTCCAGCCCCTTTGTGGCTCGGCGGAATCCCAAATCAAGCCCCTCAAAGTCGACCCAAAAATCAATCAACAAACAAATAAAACAAACCCGAACAAATCGGTTTGCATCTGATCGGACCCAAAAGGCCGCTGCCCCTTTTGAGTTCTTTACTTTGTGGATGTGCATATCTTCGAAAACAGGTTGCCGCGACGGTTAATCAAAGGCGTTCGAGCCGTTGCTCGATGTAAGTTAACGCCGGATACTCGCACCATCCGGCGGAGAAGGGTCAAAAAATGAAAATTTCAAAGAACCCGAACCTCGGTTCTATTACTTTTAAACTATCACCGGACTACCTAGTAATCTTAGAATATCACCTATTTTTCTAAAAAAGTCCGAGGTAGCGACAAATGTCTTTCTTTCAAAAGAACAGACGACGTAAAAAAAAGAGGTTCACACAGTTTCTAACATTTTCTGTAACAGGGGGTGCTGGGCGGATCAAGAAATGCTTCAGAAATTTGAACATAGAGGGCAAGGGTAGAGGAGTTGGTAAGGGGCAACTAGGGCTGACCTAAAGGAAGGGAGTTCAATTCTTGCCAACATCACACCCTTGGGCTTAAGGTGAAGTGTGATGTCTAGCGCTATGGGCTAAGTGTCTACACCCTTCCTAATTTACACCAGAGTGTGCTCGGCCATGAGCTTTGGTTGGCACACGCTCCACTAACTCAGACTGCATACAGTTGTGGCTGGGGTGGAGGTAGTTAGTGGGGACCGGGGTGGGTTTCTTCCCATTAATAAAATAACTGGAAATATTTGAACATCATCAAACACTTAGACCGGAAAAGAAGGGTTCTGATTATTATGTGGGTGAGGTTCATACTGAATTTTGATTAGGTGCAGTACAAGTCTGTATTTTAGATGGAAAAGAAAAGAATCAGAGTGCTCTCTTGATTAAGAGGAAGAAACTGTCATTTTTTTGGAAAAATGGAATCCTTTGTTTGCATAGATGGTAAGACATAACATGGTCTTTGTGTCAAGGGAAATACATTCATTTCGAGAGGACTTTTAGTTTGTGTTGTCCTTATGCTTGCTTAATTTTGTTTGATAACTGGACAATGTGTACTCAACGTTTCCTCTTGTTGTCTTTCTGATGGCATTCTACCAACGTGGAGCTAGCGTTCTCTCTTTCTACTCCTTGTTGCATTCTTATATTTCTGTATGGGCCAAGGGCCAAGGTCCATAAGGATGGATCTGACGAAATGTTTTTGCTTTCCATGTTCTAGTGGTTTTCCGTGAAATGCAAATGTTATATTCTCTATTTTAATTTTTATTCTTACAGACACCAGCCAAGAGAGTTAAAGCAAAAATGAAGTTACAGCTTTCACAAGCAGGTATGACAACATTCTGGTTTTCAAATTATTTTTCCATGTCAGTGGTTGGTAGATCTTTGATGTCCAACACTTCCATAAACATTTTCAGCATGCAAAGGAAACACCCTTTATTCTTCCATTAAGTGTATTGGCGTACTGCCTTATTTTTATTCCATCAATACAAGTCTGCGAAGCTAAGTTTACCATTAAACAACAGAACAAACAGGGATAACTTTGGTATCAGTCTATCCTTTTGGCTAGTTGGATAGGCCAATCCATAATGTCTACCAAGTTTGGACTTTAATTGCTTTGTTAAGAGGCTGGAAATGGGTTGGGATGGACACCACATGGCAAGGACTTTTGTCCAGATCTGTTGATATGTATATGCTAACATTTTCTTGGATTATTACAAGGAAGCATGGGAAGGTATCGAGTGTTTTGAAGGTAGGTAGCAATAGCTACAGTTCCATTTATATCATAGTCAAAATGAGGTAAAAATTACAAGAGAGACACAAACAAAAACAAAGAGAAGGTAGCCGACGTGACATCTACGAAAGGGTAGATGTCAATAAAGAATAATTAAGTAGGTCATTGCTTGGAAGCCCCCAAAATAAGCAAAGAACCAATCCTTGACGAAAGAAGCTGTAAGAGAGAGGATAGAGGAAAATAAATCTTCAAAGATCCTCCTCTTCCTGGTACTCCAAAGAGCCTATGGAAAAGCTGGCTATGCAAGTTATCATTTTACCTTATCCTTAACCCAAGAATTGAGGCTCACGATGAGTTAAGCAAACATGCGAGATCGGGTGGATTGGGCCAAGGAATTTCTCAGCTCTTCATCAAAGTATTACATCAAAAGTGGATAATCTTGCAATGAATAAATAAGTAATCTAATTCTAAACCCTCCAAAATCATTTCATAAAAGATACAAGATTGATGGGTCACATTAGGGCTGCAAACATGTCGGATTTGGTAGTGAAATCACATGTATCCAATTCCAATTCCAATAAGCAATAAGGTGTTCCGATTTCAATAATTTTGGAATCATTATGTTCCGTTTTCAATTCTATCTTGATTTTGGAAATTTGATAATTTTTGAAATGCATATTATATCCTAGTTTTTATTTAAAAATGAGTTAATAATTTACATAGAATTTACTAAAGTTGATATAATCTATTTGAAGCTTTATTTTTATTATTTTATCACTTTATATATCATATTTTATATTTTAACTTTATTTTAATTAATGTTACTTATATACATTTATTTTTTTATCAAAATTAGAGAAATAGAAATGGAATCAACTAATTCTGAATCCGATTCTGATAAGTTATCAGAATATCCAATTCCAATAGCTTACAGAATAATTAACAAATTTTGAACTCATTAATTTTTATTGGAATTGAATCAGAATTTTGAAACATCGGATTCTATTTGCACCTCTACGCCACATGGAACTACTTATGCAAGTGAGCTGGTATCTTTTTATCTTTTAATTTTTCACAAGAAAATCCTTTTCTTTTACAAGAGAAATGGCAACCAAACTTTCTTCCACCAGTCAACCTCCAACCCTCCACAGCTTAATTTAATGGGTGCTAATTTCACTGAGAAAGTGGGAGCTTTCCCAGGGAGCCAAAGGTATTTGAAGTTGATTGTTTACAAGAGAATCCCTTCAACCTTTTAAATGCATATGTTTTTTCATCTTTCATGTTTCATCTGAAATTCAACTCAATTATCGAACCTTGAAGTGCTGTCTTACACGTTTGACACCAAGAATTTTTAATACAAGATAAGTAATACAACATGGGGAATTGCTCAGCCAGTGGCAATGATCAATCTAACTGATCAGAACAAAATCTTCTTTCCATTCCCAATGGAAATGGAGATACAAGATTTAAGAAGCTTCAATTGCAAAATATCTTTCTAGATCTTTGAAATTCTCCTCGGGTTACTGAAATCCTTCACCGAACCAAATTGCTTTTGGAAAAGATATTTGGAATAAACAATTTTGCTTCAAACAACATTGCCCCCTTGATAAGTCTCCTGAGCCATATTTGTTAGCAGAGCTTTATCTATAGTTTCTAGAGGGAGAAATTCTACACCCCTTTCCTTGGTACTTCTGCAAAGTCGTGATGCGGGACAGAAAGGTAGGTGCTGCTATCTTTATGCTTCCTAAACTGATCACTAGACTGTTACCTTATGAAACCGAACAGAAGACAGGTGTACTGAACATGAACCGTTCCAAAAACCAGCTGAACCAGGATAAAAGCCTGTTGAACTGGACCGAACCATGCTGAACCAACCCTCAAATGCACTAAATTGGGTTGAACCAGCCTGGAAACTGCTGAACTGGCTCCTAAACCAGGCTAACATCTCACCGAACTGGGCTGAAATGGACTGAACAGGGAGGAATCAGCTGGTTTTGCCCTTAAACTGGTCTGAACCGGACCAAACTAGGCCCACACTGGCTTGGAAGGCCCTGAACTGGGCTGTCTGAACCGGCTGGTTTAGGCGCTGAACTGGTCTGAACCCAGTTGGGCCAGCTGCGAGCCGGCTGGCTGGATGGCGGGCCGGCTGAACTGGCCACAAATGAACGGGCCTGACTGGGCTGGGTCTCACTTAATCCTCGGAGGGGGTTGTGGCCATGTGAGGATGCCTGACATGCGAAAGGGGGGAGGCATCTTCATGAAGCCTCTCTGCATCAATGAGGCTCTTCATCCTCGACTCCCTTCTTTGTCACCTTCTTCTCTTTCATCATCATCTTCTTCCTTGATGTCACAGAGAACAGGGAAGCATATTGGGCATAGTTGGGGAGGCAGCAGGGGAGCTTGGGCGGAGGAGAAGACGGAGGTGGTTGCGGGCTGAGAGGGGGCCATGGGTGCTGGGGAAGGGGTCGTGGGGGAGCCGGAGGGCTGGGTGGCTTCGGGGTTGGCCAAAGGGGGAACGGGGGGGGTGCGCAAGTGTCTTGGGTGTGGCGTGATGGAGCTAGGAAGGCGAAGGGCCATCGAGAGGGTGAAGGAAGGACAGGGTGCTTGGGCTTTGGGGTGCTGGACAGGTTTGCAGGAAGAAGGAACGGGTGGGGGTCTTCCCGTTGTGGTCAATGCTGGGTTTACTCGAGGAGGTGAACATGAAGGAAGATGAAGGGGAACCAAGGAGTGGGGGAGGGTTCCGTGAACTGAGAAAGAGAGGGAGGAGTGAAAGGCATAAACCATTGAGGGGTGAAGGAGAAGAAGACCGTAGAAGAGGAAGAAGGACGGGCATGTTGAGCCAAAGAGGGGAAGAGGGAGGGGCCGGGAGAAGATTTACAAGGGGGAAGGGGAAACATTCAGGATAGAGGGAGAGAAAGAATCAACTTCTCTTCATTTCGTCAGTGTCGTATACCCGGGGGGATGCTTTTATAGATCCCTATGATACAAAAAAACTCAGAAAATTCAACTAAGCACGTATATATCCTAAACTTTACATATTCTAAATATTTATCCTATTTTGACTCTAGTATATATAACTTCTAATTAACTTAAGGCACTCTTAAAAAAACACGTATTATATAAGATCCTAACACTACTAAAATAATACAAAATTTGCCAACTCTTCTCGATTCTGTTTTCTGTACATACGGTCCAATCGGGATCACATCAAGTTGGCTCCGTGCTATCAAGTGCTAGCTCCTCTTATTTGAACCTAGCCAGAAAAAGTTTGCTCTTACACTTTCTATCCTATTGTAAACATAGAGAAGTACAAGGGTGTACTTTGAGAAGCACTACCTTGGAGCTTGGACAATAACCCGCCCACCATATGCAGAAAGCATTTTGCTTTTTTGACATTGTAATTTCAATTTTCATATTCATTCTTTTGATTGGAATTTCACAATCTGAAATTTTATTCCTGTGTCTGATAAGGGTAGGCCAAGATATATGACTGGAAAGAAACTACATGAGATGCCAAAGATCTTAAGGATGATATCCTTCTAGTGACTAACGATATTAATTCACAAGAGTTCACATTTGCTGAAGTTAATCTTTAAATTGCACAGCCTCAAATAAATGTAACATGATTAACAAGTTGATGCACTCGGCTTCATCTGCAGCCAAAAAAAGAGTAGTATCATCAGAAAACAGCAGGTGAGTTAGATGCAAGGATCGTGGGATTGGAATCGGGACCCGAATCATTGGATCCTGATCTGATTTGGACTGGGATCAGATCAGCCGATCCTTCATGAGGATTTTTGATCTGGAATTGGTCT
Source organism: Cryptocoryne crispatula var. balansae (assembly GCA_036172225.1). Lineage (NCBI taxonomy): Eukaryota > Viridiplantae > Streptophyta > Magnoliopsida > Alismatales > Araceae > Cryptocoryne > Cryptocoryne crispatula. Next base: position 36,589,860 of record CM069930.1, on the reverse strand, counting down.
GGATCGGCATATTTATTTTTTTTGTTATAAAAATAAAAAATAGTAAAAATCATAAAAATAGGAAACTCTTTAAAAAATATTAAAAATAAGATATAACATCTAACCACACTTTCATGTAAGGATAAGAGATTTTAAGATGAATGGATATAAATTAACACCAATGATCATTCCAATAACAAGCCAACATGGTACAAATGATATGCAATACAAAATATACCTTCTTGTCACTAATAACTATGGAACTGGTTATGGGACTCCTTCTCTGGATTTTCTAGGATGCTTGTGACTTTGTGAGAACCTCAATTTTTGTTTTAATTTGAAAAAGTTTTAAGTTTTGGAGAATATGAACGTCCCGGACTCATCTAGGAGATTTCGGACAGGGGGAGGGGTTTTTCTTTGGGGGGGGGAGGGGCAGGGGGTGGTTTGGGATTTTCGGACAAGGGGAGGGGGGTTAGGGTCTTCTAGATAAGGGGAGGAAGGGGAGATATTGGAGGATGGAAGGGGAGAGGGAGAAGGTAGGGTGAGGGAGCCCTCTTATCGGAATGAAGGGAAGACAAGGGGAATGAGGGGGGGGGAATCGGATAGAAATTGGGCCCGATTCTAGTTTTTACAGACTCCCAACAGAATCGGCTGGATTTGTTGATTCTGATCCAGTCTGGTAGAATCGGCCAATCTTGCCGATCCGAGCTGATTCCTCTGGGAACCAGTCCTGGATCGGTCCTCCAGGAGATTATCGGATCGGTAGGGGCCAATCTATCGGCCAATTCTGCAATCTATGGTTAGATGCTCCTCATTCCTACCCATGTTTATTCCCAGAATTATATTCTTTTGTTTAGTTTTCTTTCATAGAACACCGAACATTCAACCAACCAGCATAAACAATAGAGATGAGATCGGATTTCTATGGTTTATATCTTTTGAATTGCCAAATTATGTGTATTTAGATTGAGAACCTTGCCAAAACTACTCAAGCTTTGATTCACTTTATCTACATATGCCCAAACCCTAATTAGTTGAAGAGTTCTAAATACACATGGCCAATTGACCTTGTCATAACCTTTTCAAAATCTAGTTTTGGAGTCAAACAACTCTGCTTCCTTACCTACTGATTGTTAATACATTTTAAAGCTGTCAGAGTTATCAAAAATATATATACCACTAGTGAAGGCTGATTTGTTCGTGTTGACAAGTTTTATCTATTAGGCCTCTTCGCCTTAACTTTAACACATTAGAGAACAATTTATAGCTGCAGTTGAAAAGGCTGACTGGTCTCAAGTCCTTGATGTCCTTGACTCCCTCCTTTTTAGGAATAAGAACAACATTAGTGGAATTAAGGAACTTAATCATTTGTGGGTGCTTTTCAAGTTCTTTGATCATTGCCAAAAGGTCTACTTTCACAATGTGCTAACACTTAAGATAAGTCAGCCAAAAACCCACATGGACCTGGTGCTTGGAAAGAATCAAAAGTTGACAAAGCCAACTTCACTTCCTCCTCAATAAGGGATTTACACAGTTCTTTCTCAACTTCATTATCAGTCACTCTGCAAAAAGAATCAATGGTTAAGAAAGGTTTCCATCAACCTTCTTTCTAAAGAAATCCTTACAGAAATTCACTGTCACCAATATTTTTCTCACCTCTCACTTGAATGATTTCATATTCTTTTACATGGACCAGCGGAAATCATCCCGATAACTTTCTTAGTTGGCATTTGGTTTGGCTTAATTTAGATGTCTAAAGTCTTAAATCTCGCCTCTAATCTCTTATTTGCATATAAGAAATCTTAACTATTTCGCATATGAAAAATTAAAAGTCTATACCAAGCCACCTAAAATTAAGTGGCGTTTAAGAGTTAAATTTGTCTCGTTCAGACATTTTAACAAACACATGAATATCTGAATCTCTGAAATTCAGAGGTTAGACATACTGCCAAATGGTCTGAAACATCTAACCTCTGATCAAAGAGGTTGGATGTTGGTTCACCCAAATCAAACGGGCTATTATTCTTTTTTGTGATCCTTGGCATTAATCAGTTTGGTCATACTACTTTTTCTTGCCCGGGATAGTGCCTGAATCAAATGGGCTACTATTCTTTTTTGTGATCCTGGGTGTTAATCATTTTGGTCATTCTACTTTTTCTTGCCCATGATAGTGCCTAATTACTTTCCTATTGAAATCTTGTGTGGCCAAAAAGATTCAGTTAGCAAGAGGTGCTTCATATATGAACTAGCATGGTTTTATCATCCAGGCTTTGCAGATTTAATGAAACTTTGGTGGGATAAACTAGTTGATGACTGCTCAGCAACAAAAATTGGGGTGTTTCTACATTTGGACAGGCAGCTAAAATGAGATATACTTAAACAAAATTCTGGCCCTAAATATTTTGAATGAGGAGGGCACTATTCTGATGCTGAAAGAGAAGAATATGAAAAAGTTGAGCTTGAATACAACGAAAGTCACTGAGAGAGGACATTAAAATGGAAACAAGATACAGAGACCCAGCTCTAAGAAGTGGACAAGAACACCATTTTTTTCATACTCAATTGTGTTTGTGTAAGAGAATGAACCCTTTTCACTCTATGGTGGTGGAAGGCATACATGAAAGGTACTGATCAAATAGGGGCTGCTGCAATTGATTACTAGAAGTTTTTTACAGAGGATGCTCATTTGAGGCCTTTTTTTATAAAGCTTAATTGCTTTAGCAATATGTCTAGTGAAGAGGTTGATCATTTTGTTTCACCCATTTATGAACAAGAGATGAGCTGTCATCATCTGCATCAGGTCCAAAGAAATATCTAGGCGCTGATGGAATGTTAGTGGGTTTTTATCAGCATTTTGGGATGTTATTTGTGATTATTTAATGGCTGTTGTTAAGGAGTTCAAGGCTAAGCCATGGAAGATTCACCATCTTAATTTTACTGTTGTTTTTATTTCTAATGAGCATATACAATTGACATGTATATGGCCAATAAACCTTCTAAGTTGCAGCAACAAATTGATTATGAAGTTCCTTGCTAGCAGCAGGAGGTGGTATTTGGACAAGCTTACAAGTTATTATCTGTCTTTTTTATATTAGGGTTCTGGATTATCATATGACAATTTCAGAATGTCTCCATAACAAGGATTGCCATCTCGGATCTCGGCTTCGTCTCATGGGGGTGAAAGAGAAGAGATCTGGGGAGATCGGATTTCGGTTTCTCGGATCAAAATGTATATATGTATGAAACATAACATAATATCTTATAAAAATAGGAGTACATCAATGAATTTACATGAAATTATATAACACATTTTGTACATCAATTGTGTTAATGAACAATTACAAAGCACTTTTAATATCAAAAATATGATCTTTATGCTTCTAAAAGATTGAAACTTGTATATAATCTTATTTAAATACTAATATGGTATTAAACTTGTAACACATTTTTTTGTGACAGTATAAGTGATAAGAAAATATATTAAATGTGTTACACTATCATAAACAGGGCGCAAAATAGTCCACGTATCGACAGATAATGAATTTTTTTATGGACCAGTCTACATGGGATGAGATCTTGACGATCTCGTTGCTCGGCCCCTTGGCGAGACCGAGATTCTCGTGAGATCTCGGCGAGATGGAAAATCATGCTCCATAATCAATATTCTAAGAGAAAATAGTGTATTGTCTTATGGGATTTCGTTCTAGACGAATCAAATACATTATAGTGTGTGAGCTAGGTCCCTTAGTTTGTGGTCAATATATCATCCTTTGGTTATTTTAAGAATTCTAGGGGATTTTGTCAAAATCACCGTATCTCCGTCCCTTGCTCTTTGTGTTGATTTGGCAAGTTCGGGTATGAGAAGCAGGCCTTACATAAGGCATTTTGATGGGGATCCGACTGGGTGATTCATACGAAAAGTGGATTTGGGAAGAATAGACGTCACTGGTTCGATCGGATCGACATCGGCAAAATTAGATTATTCTAATAATATTAGGATATCTAGTTAAGAGTTTAAATTAAGTGTCTTAAATTGAATTAGGAGTCTTAAGGTAAGATAAGATATATCTTTAATTATGTCAAGTGTAGGGTATAGATGTAAGTGTGTGAAATTTTGGGGTTTAATTTAAATTATGTACCCCTTGGGCTCTATAAAAGAACCCCCACACCCCCTTGTACGCAGCATGTTATGTTGATGTTGAATTTTGAGTGAAAAAAAAAGTTGTTGTGTGCCTTCTCCTTCCCCAGACTAGGTCCGGTCTCCTTCCCCTCCACCTCCGGAGTGCTGTTCGGTTTTCTCCTCCCCCTCTGGAAGGCGCCTCCACCAGTCCGGCTCTCTTTCCCTGTTTGTGTACCCCCGGAAGAAGCCCTCTGTCCGGTTACTCCTCCTCTTCTCCTTCCCTTCTCTCGTCGACACCATCGGCTACGCTCAGCGCCAGTCCGCTGTCAGCAGCCCCACGCCGCTGTTGTCGACGCCCCCACCTTTCCCTTCACTCGTCATCGCCATCCCTTGCATCTGCTGGTCGCCGCCGCCGTGTTCCCCTCCTCCTGCCGCCGCCTCCTTCTCCGGTCGCCGCCGCCGTCAGCATCCCCTGCCGCCGTCACCTCCATCTCTGGCCGCTTCCTCCGCCTCTCACTGCAACCACCACTGCCTCTCCCTTCTCCAGTTGCCGCCACCGCGTCCTCCACCTCCTGCCGCTCTCACCGCTGACGCCTCCCTCTTTGTTCGCCGCCGCCGCTGCCGTCACCTCCAAGCGACAGTGGACGTGGCTCGAGATTTCACGTAGTTCAAGGTAATAATTAAGGTTCGTTGAACTCAAGAAGACAAGTTCAATTTGTGCACTTATTTTAAGAAGTCAAGTTCATTTCGTGTACTTATTTCAAGAAGTCAAGTTCAATTCGTGCACTTTTTACAAGTTGTCAAGTTCAAGTTGTGCATATGTTTCGAGAAATCAAATTCAATTCGTACACTTTATTCAAATAGTCAGGTTCAAATTGTGCACGTACTACAAGAATTCAAGTTCAACTTGCCTTTTTACTTATGAACATATCTTGAGGAATATTAATTATCCGTCAAACCAGTCAAATCACGAAAAGACGTGCATGACATAACACGTGATGCACGTAGATTGAGATGACTTGATTCGACGTATGGACCAATTGGATTATTGGACGGATCAGTCATGTCCCATCTGGAGAGACAGCCCGCCGCTCCCTGCCGTCCCGCATCACATTTCTATGGGTAGAAATGGGGAGTTTATTTCTCATCTTCAATTTGTAGAGGATATTATTCTTTTCTCATCACGATGAGAATCAGAGCATGTCAATTTAAGGGTCTTGATTCAGTTTTTGAGGTGGTAGCAGGTCTCAAAATCAATTTGCGTAAGTGTGAACTTCTGGCCATTGATATTTCTGAGAATTCAGAGTCTACTGTCCCATTGACCTTTAATAAAGAGTGGGGCAAATTTCTTATCAAATACTTGGCCCTGTCTTTATTCCCTTATGGATTGAAATGCAGTGCTTGGTTGCTTTTAGCCAACAATCTGGAAAGGTAAATGTAGGGTTTGGAAGGAAAACTTTTATCAACGTGAGTGAGGCAGGTGGATTCTCTCTAAGCATATTCTTCAAAACCTGCTTTTATATAATTTTGTATCTTCAAGATCCCAAAAGGCGTGTGCAAAAAATTGGAGAGCATCCCAGTTTTATTTTTTTGGCAGAGCTCTGTGGAGAAAAGGGTGCACCTGGTTGCTTGGAAGCATGTGTGTCAAGGAAGGTGGTGTTGGACTTATCTCATTAGACATGTTTAATAATGCTCTGTTGCCAAAATGACTTTGGAGGTTGGTGAGAGCTGACAAAGTATATGGGATTGACGTGGTTCAGTCTAAATATTATCTTTTAAGGGTTGATAGTTGCACAAACAAAATAGGGCAGCTGCAGAGATTGTCTCCTATTTGGAAAAGTATTCTCTATAATTCGAGTTTCTTCCAATCATCTGCTACTATTTTCTTAGGTAATGGGGTATCAAGATAGGTTGGAAATTTACCCTTTCCACTTTTTTTCCCAGGCTTAATAATGTGTACTGGTTTAAGGGTTGTAAGGTGGTTGACCTCCGGGATGATAAGCCTCATTCTACAGGATGAAATATTAGTATACTACCTTCAAGAGGAATCTTGATGCTGAACTTATTTATTTTCCTTCTGTTACTCTAGTTGCAGTGCTCTTCATTATGATATGATTCAGTGGATCCTCACGAAACTAGAGTATTCTTTATTAAATCTACTGGTCTTAGATTGGAATTTGGAGAGATGGTGGTGACTTGGTGGAATAAGGTGTGGCATCCTCTGTTTCATATTAAAATAAAACTTACTTGTGAAAATTTATTGGTGCAGGTTCCCTACCAACGTGTACCCTCAGCCATTTATAGCAATAGCTAATACCTATTATGGCAGCTTTAGAAGTTCAGAGATGATCTTAATCATCTTTTTTTTTTCATTGTTGCATTATTATTTCACTTTGGCGGGTGTCAAAAGCGTGGATATGAATTGGCTTGATCTTCAGACATCGGTTAGTAAGAGTGAAGCAACTGAATCCCTGGAGGAATGATTATGATTTATGGAACTCAGTTTCCCTGATCTGGTGTGGGCCATGTGGAAAGAGCACGACCTGTGTATCTTTAGGAATCTGCTTCAGTCCATCTTTGTTGTTGGTCACTGCCGCAATGGTTGTGGGAGAGGTCTCAAGGGCCTAGAGCCCCAGGATCTACCTCCCTTGGATGGGAGGGCGTGTCCACTGTGGCACAGCTGAGGGACAGTCCATCCTTTTAAATGTGTTTTTCATCAGAGTTGGTTCTTTGCTTTGGTTTTTGGTTTTTATCCGGATGAGTCTATATTCTTTTTCAGATCATGGAACTGAATGCAATTACCCTTTTTGGAAGTGACTATATTCTGTTTTTGGATCTTTGTTTTGTTGGGCATTTATCCCTGAGTTCATATTCTTTTTCATCTGGATGTTTTGCTTGTTCCCTACTGCCGTAGTAGTGTCATCTCCCTTTCTTCCATTCTTTCTGTTTTTGATCTCCTTTATTTGTATTTATCTCTGCATTTTTAATAATTTGTGGCTTCTGCCACCTTAGATTCCCCCCCCCCCCCACATCATCTGAAAAAATTGATTTTCACGATTATTCAATCCAGCAACAGTGAGTGTAATGGCGTTTATCCTCTGGGTATCTCTTTCATACTATTCAACGAAGGAGATGGTTGATGTTATTAAACTGCCTGTTATTTTTGTATGTTACCCTCAATACAAATTAAAGCAGCAAAGACTAGATGATGCCAACATACCATTTTATGCAACAGCTTCAAAGGACACGGCTAAGGGCATGACGGCAGGATGGGAACGTTTTGACTTTAACAAGGATGCTCCGCTTGATGATGATGAGATTGAAGGTGAAACCTTTTTGATATTTCTTACATAGGAACAAAAATCACTTAGGTCACTTTAGGATCATTTGACCCATATTCAATCTAGCAATTCATGTCATAGATAGCGTGACAAGATGACATTTTAGACATCTCTTGTTATGCTTTTGTTTCTCACAAACGAGAGATGTGCTTCATCTCAGAGGATTTTGATGTTTCTCTTTAAATCTGCGTCAAAAGTTTCACGTTGTATTTGTGTTATATCCAGTGGCAGAAGATGACGAGTCACTTGTCAAGGATATAGGGCAAAGCTTTCGCTATTCAGCAGTAGAGGTATGTGCACCCATGCATTAGGCAAATATGACTTTGAACAATGATTATGCATGTCTATGCCTTTTCTCGCCTATTAGATATTTTCAAAGGCTACTTTTTTGTTTCACAGGCAAAACGTGAGGAAGAAATCAAAGCTGCACATGACCAGGCAATGTTTGGCGTATCAACGGTCTCACCAACAGTTCCAGAAAAGGAAGTCACTGAACGTACTCAAGAAAAAACTGAAGAGAAGGATAACAGCCATGAAAGCCTCATTAGCGAAAAGGTAGCACCCCCTTTTTAACAGCTTCATCAATTTGAGGAGAATTAACCGTTAATTCATCATGAAATGTCTTTCCAGGCACTTGCTATTCGAGGTTCTTGGCGGAACAGAATGCGCAGACCAAAACAAGGACACGGTGACTAAAAAAGTTTCTTTATCTAATTTTGGCTGTAGTTTAGCAGCTTCAATACGAAGAGATTACTTGCAGAACTACTTGCGCTGTCATTTTAAGTCGTAATGTATCCATGCCAGAAGAAAGTTCCAACCATGGCAAGTTGCTGGGAAATTATTTGTTGTTCAAATCCATGCCTGTTCATTGTATTTTTTTTTTTTTTGCTTTGTGATGGTCTGGTCTGAAAAAGAAACAGTAAATCATTAGCTAGTCTGTGTAAACATGAAACCGTGTTGGGTTGATCCCGTTACCTCTGAGATATTGTATAGCGCCGTGTATCCATTATCTGCTTTTCTCAAAGTGAATGACTTGAGGTTTCGGAGAGCTCTCTTTCTCCTCATCATAGAACATTTTTCGTTCTTCGTTTGAAAGCCAAAATCAGGCATTTACTGCTTTCTGGCAGCTCTTTGCCAAATTATCATAATTGCCTGGATTTAATCAACTTGAGTTTAATTGGCTGATGGCTATGATGATGGTAAGATTGCCTCAAACCAGCCGTCAGGTGCTGAGAATCTGCTCTAAAGCACTGCAGTCTTCTTTTTTCTATTGTATACAAATAATTGTTGTCTCCGTTTGGTTCGGAATAAGGGATGAAATAGGGTCTATATTCCCAATAGAAGATATTTGGAACGTCAAGTTAATTATTCCGCTTGCACCATTCGGTAATTAGTTATTCATGTCATAAGTAACTGCACCTTTGAGGTGGAATGACTTAAGCTATTCCTTTTCATATTACATATTTTATTAATATATTTAATATATAGTAAATGATATATTACTTATGTATTGATATCATGTATAGTTTATCCATTAATATTGAATGCTTATATATTAATAGTATTTACTCTGTGTATTGATATCAAATATAGATTTTAGACAATCTTATTGTTTGTGTATGTTGTCTCAAAATAAAATTTCTTTGTTCAAATATAATTACGTGAAAACTAATTATTATACACTATATATTGTATGCTTACTTTTAGTTTATATTTTGTGCGTGGTATACTTTTTATACTGTACGACATATTTATTTACTTTTATTTTAATCGTATCAATTTTTTACACGATACATTTAAGGTAATTTTATTTAATATTTTTAACTCTTATGTATTTTAATTATAGTCTTAATAATTTTAATCTGATTAATTATTATATTTACGTTTTGTCTGTTTAATTATGTAAGAACTTGCTATCTTTCTTGCTGAAGTTATTCCAAGAATAAATCATTTCATGAACCAAGCAACTCAAAAATGAGTGAAATATCATTTTTATAATTTTATTTCAATTTCATTTGACACTGACTGAACCATACACTTTGGTATGGTATAGTTGATTTCAGAATGTGCATTACGCTATAACTAACCCCCATGGACCTTCGTTTGTCTGAAAAATAACCGCATCAGCCTGGAAATCAGATATCGCCAGTAAAGTAGGCAAAGGTAGTAAAGTAGGCTATTTTGCTTGAATATACAAACCAGCTTTGGGCATCAAAAATGTCAATGCCGACTTATGCTTGAACGAGGTTAAACATGATTTAACGTAGGTAAGGTTTTATTTATACATCTTACACATCGTAACAACCCTATAACCATCTTTAAAATTTTTGCATGTACTTATTAGAGAAATAATATTGTTATGTATGACGTGGCGGTGTGTAGCCACGTGTATGTTGTTATAACATTGTTTAATATTCTTTATATATATACTGGGTCGTCCATTGGGCGGAGTAACCCCGGTTACAGTTAACACTCTGGTTCTTGTTCAGAACAGAGCGAGGGTTCTCTTTAGCTTCCGCAGATTCTTGCTTTCTTCACTTGGTATCAGAGCTTAGGACGATGGCGAATCCTGGAAGCTCGTCTCACGCATCGCAGGTCAACCAATAAGCTGATGGTTCCAGCAGTGTCTTCTTCCTACATTCTTCTGACAATCCAGGTGTTGTGCTCGTCTCTTTGCTTCTTACGGGAGGTAACTACCTAACCTGGCAGAGATCTATGAAAATAGCTCTCTCTGCGAAGAACAAGCTAGGGTTCGTGGATGGGTCGGTTGTAAGACTACATCCTGGAGACGATTATTACGATTCTTGGAGAAGGGCAAACAGCATGGTATTATCTTGGCTTCTTAATTCCATTCACCAAGATATTATACCCTCAGTTCTGTATGCCGAAACTCCTCAACAAATTTGGGATGATCTTAGAGAACGGTTTTCTCCTTCCGATGGCCCAAGGATTTATTCTTTGGAACAATCTATTGCAAGGCTCCGGCAGAATGACGATTTTGTCACAAAATACTTTACTACTTTGAAAGGGTATTGGGACGAGTTGGCACAATTTGAACCGGAAATGCCCAGTTTCTTGCAAAGCCGTAAGCAGTTAATTCAGTTTTTAATGGGACTGAGTGATAGTTTCACGCATGTTAGAAGTCAAATTTTATTGTCAGATCCTCTTCCTACTGTGGGAAAAGCGTACTCCTTAGTTCTTCAAGATGAAGCTCAACAGAGTCTTCATATTTCGTCTCAACAGGATCATTCTGCTATGGCGGTTAAGAACATTGAAAAATCTAAAAAATCTAAGTTGCAATGTACGTATTGTCATCTGAATGGTCATTCAAAGGAGCAGTGCTACAAGTTAATTGGTTATTCTCCGCATTACAAAAATGTTCGGAGGAATTTTGACAAAACTGTTGATAAATCTGAAGGGAGTGGACAGATTCAGTCCAAGGATTCTGGTTCTGGTCATACTTTAACAGCTGAGCAATATGAGCAACTGATTAGGCTTCTTAAATCTGTCAATGCTGTCGAACATGTTAACATGGCAGGTAATTATGATACCACTTCATGGATAGTGGATTCAGGTGCTTCTTGTCATGTTACTCCTTGTCATGTTTCCATGGATTTTACCGAAGTATCCCAACAGAAAATATTGTTGCCTAATGATACTACTCTTCCTGTGGTTGGGAAAGGTTCTTTAATGCTGCCAGGAAAATTTAAATTGACAAATGTTCTACAAGTCCCTAAGTCCAGATTCAGTCTTTTATCTGTTAGTCAGATAACCAAAGACATGAATTGTTCCATAACCTTTTTTCGGGATCATTTTACTATTCAGGATCTTCACAGCAAGAAGATGATTGGACAGGGAATTGAGCAAGGAGGCTTATATTTTTTTACGTCCGAAAGGCAGGAGACTTGCTGCTCAGCAAAGGCTTCAGCTGAAAGCATTGAAATCTGGCATCGTCGGTTAGGACATCTATCTGAAGATCGGTTGATGACTTTGAAAAAGTTTTTGCCTGCACATCTTAGTTCAAAGAATAAATGTACAGTTTGTCCACTTGGGAAACAAACACGTTTGCCTTTTCCGATTAGTAGAACTACTACAAACAATTTGTTTGAACTTCTTCACATAGACATATGGGGTCCTTATCATGTTGAGTCTAGAACTGGTGCACGTTTTTTCTTGACAATTGTTGATGATTTTTCACGTTTTACGTGGGTTTATATGATGAAATACAAATCTCAAGCTCCTGTTATACTTCTGGATTTTTTTCATATGCTGAAAGACAATTTTGCATCAGTGTTAAAAGGATCCGAACTGATAATGGATCTGAATTTTTTTCAAATGTTCTTCAAAGTTATATAAGGCAATGTGGTATTTTGCATGAACATACATGTGTAGGAACTTCTCAACAGAACGGTGTCGTAGAAAGAAAACATAGACAAATTCTCGATGTTGCTCGAAGTTTATGTTTTCAAGCCAAACTTCCAAAAAAAATTTGGAGCGATTGTATTTTGACAGCAACATATCTCATAAACAGACAACCGTCTGTTCATTTGGAAGGGAATGTTCCATATATTAAATTGTTCCACAAAGTGCCAGATTATCAAAGACTGAAAGTTTTTGGCTGTCTTTGTTTTGCCTCTACAAGACATCTTGACTTAGACAAGTTTAATAGTAGAAGCAGAAAATGTATTTTTCTTGGGTATCCTCCTTTGCAAAAGACTTACAAGTTGTTTGATATAGATACTAGTACAGTGTTTACTAGTAGAGATGTTGTTTTTTTTGAAGAGACATTTCCTTATTCAACAATTCATATCAATGAGGACAAGGCTGTTTTACCGAAGTCTGTTACAGATTCTAGTCAAATTTCTGATATATTTGATATGCGGTCTGGTGTTCAGCCTATCAGTCCATCTAATGTTCAAGATGAACAGCAGCAACAATCTTCTATACAGGTGCAAGGTACGAATGATAATTTGTCAAGAGCTGTTAGGATAAGAAAACCTCCAGCTTATTTGACTGATTACTTCACATCATTCAATGTGCAGAATTCTGAGAGTTCAAAGGTTCGGTATCCGATTAAACATTTTTTAGACTATGCTAGATTTAGTGATAGTCATACGAGATTTTTATTCTCTATTACTTCACATATTGAACCGGATAGTTACCTTACTGCTTCTAAATCTCCTGAGTGGGTGAAAGCTATGAGTGATGAACTTCATGCTTTAGAAGCAAATGATACATGGGATCTTGTTCATTTACCGCCTAACAAAAAGGCAGTGGGCTGTAAATGGGTATATAAAATAAAGTTTAATCCTGATGGTTCTGTTTCCCGGTATAAAGCTAGGTTGGTAGCTAAGGGGTTTTCTCAAACCGAAGGATTAGACTATAATGAAACTTTCGCTCCTGTTGTCAAGTTGACAACCTTGAGAGTTTTGTTAGCATTGGCAGCTTTCAATGACTGGCATTTACAGCAGTTTGATATTAATAATGCATTTTTGAATGGAGAATTAGTTGAAGAAGTGTATATGAAAATTCCTCCTGGTGTTATAGCTGAAGGAAACAACCTAGTGTGCAAGTTAAAAAAGTCATTGTATGGACTAAAGCAGGCCTCAAGATCTTGGTTCCAGAAACTGTCTCAAGTCATCTTTGCAGCTGGTTTTGTGCAATCTCAAGTTGATTATTCATTGTTCACAAAGGTTAATGGTGCTTCTTTTACAGCCATTTTAGTCTATGTGGATGATATCATGGTGGCGGGTAATGACATTAATGTCATTAACCAAGTTCAAAACTGTTTAGCAGAAAATTTTCATATCAAGTGCTTAGGTGTTCCTAAATACTTTTTAGGACTTGAAATTGCACGTTCCAAAGAAGGGATTCATGTGAATCAAAGGAAATATGTCATTGATATTTTAAATGAGACTGGTTTATTAGGATCAAAACCTGCAAAAACACCTATGGAGCATAGACATTCTTTACATATTTCGGATTCTAAAAAGCTTGATGATCCTAGTGCTTACAGGAGGTTGATTGGCAAGTTAATATACTTAACAGTTTCTCGACCGGACATTACATATTCTGTCAATCTTTTAAGCCAATTCATGCATGATCCTAGACAAATTCATTGGCAATCTGCACTTAGAGTTGTTAAATTCCTCAAAGGGTCACCAGGAACTGGAATTTTTTTCCCAAAGAAAAATTCAATTCAACTAAATGTTTACACTGATGCTGATTGGGCTGCTTGTCCAACAACTAGGAGATCGGTTACAGGTTTTGTAACTTTCTTAGGGTCTGCTCCAGTGTCTTGGAAAATAAAGAAATAGACCACCGTTTCACGGTCGTCAACTGAGTCTGAGTACAGGTCGTTAGCTGCAGGAGTGTGTGAAGCACAGTGGCTTATTTATCTTCTGCAAGATTTTGGGATTAAATGTTTCTCCAGCTCAGTTCTACTGCGACAATCAATCGGCCATTCATATATCTCAAAATCCAGTGTTTCATGAGCCAACTAAGCATATTAAATTGGACTGTCATATTGTTCGGGAGAAGCTGCAAAAAGGAGACATTCGTATTGCTCATATATCTACAGATAAACAGCTTGGGGATATTTTCACGAAAGCTTTGTGTACAGAGAAATTTTACAGTTTACAGTCCAAGCTGGTGCGCAATTTTTTTGCTCCTCCAGCTTGAGGGGGGCGTATTAGAGAAATAATATTGTTATGTATGACGTGGCGGTGTGTAGCCACGTGTATGTTGTTATAACATTGTTTAATATTCTTTATATATATACTGGGTCGTCCATTGGGCGGAGTAACCCCCGGTTACAGTTAACACTCTGGTTCTTGTTCAGAACAGAGCGAGGGTTCTCTTTAGCTTCCGCAGATTCTTGCTTTCTTCACTGTACTAGATTTACATATAGAATAGTAAGAAACACATTGACACATTTCTATTCAAACATTACGTTTATACACCTGCTGGTTCTTTTTAGTCTAATTATACAACTATATTTAGGTCCGAGAAAAAAGAACATTCCTTTTTGCCGTCTTCTCTCTCGCAGAGGAGTATCAAAACTTAAACAGAAACTGCTCTTCTTACCTGCACAGGCCAGCGGAGTTTAACCTACCGAGTTACGGTTATTTACATGGGTTTATAAACTTGACACAACACTTAATCACGTCCACTTTGGCATACGAGACTCGAGAGTAGGTTTAGCTCTCTTCTTTGAAGATCTATTTGCCTAGAATATAAAAAATAATACTATATCAATATTAATATTTATAAAAATTAAATTATCAATATCAAAATTGACATAAATCAACACTTACATTATTTAACACCTTTTGTTTACATTAAGAATTGTAAAATTGATACTATTAACCAGATACCTCTTATTAATTACCATCAATATCAATTTTAAAATTGATAGTGATATAGATATCTAATATTGTTACCAAACGGGGCTAAAAGTTCATGCGTCTCACCGGTAATTGGAGGAGGATATTGCAAGTCTTCGTCTCATCCAAGCAGTACATTCTGGAGTCGGCAGACCAGACGTAATCCGGTACATCCATGACCGCCGACTAACACTTCGTGCAGTGGCACATTTCCAAATCAAATTGTAATCTGAAATACAATTACTTGTTGTCTTATTATATTCTTGACATTTAATTTAATATAAATTAATTCCCTAGTCGAGGATCCATCATCCCTTTGTTCTTCTACAGGAGAACCAAATCCAAGGGGCAAGGACAACAGCTTCAGTGTAAAACATTAATCTTACATTCCGAAGATGAAGCAATTTGAATAACATGGTATGTACAGAACAGAATCTTCCATCCTCAGCGGCTGTCTAAATGGATTCATTTGGACCTGCAAATGATGGGCATAAATAATCCGTTGGTAACAGGAATCAGTCGGGAAAGATCAGCCACTTACAGGCAGGCTCAGCGACCGACCGGTTACTTTTTCTATGCAATGAGCAGATAAGTTTGCAGCTTCCTCGCAAAAGTCAGAAAATACTGCAGGTATACCAATCTGATGCACAAGTTCCTGGTCACAGAATCTTTGACAATGAAAGAACAGTATAATATCACTTCAAAAATCGAGCCGAAAAGAACACAAGGTTTGCGATGCATGCTCGTCTCCGAGAATAACTAAGATGAAGAAAACACTAGATGAGATTATACACCTTTTTGAGCATAACACAAGTAAATTTATAAGACCTGCTCCAGGATTTAAGACATGGAATCCAACTGCAATCGTGTGACAAAAGCTGTAAACCAAAGCATGAAGTGCCACAAGGGATCGATTGAGTATAAAAGTTACTGCCAATTTTCCAATCCCCATCCAGTTGTCAATCTAGCAAGTTAAATAATTCCATGATAACTTCGATAAGAAGACAAGAAAAATCTTGCGAAACAAGACTGAATTAAGGCAACGCCCTGAGAGGAAATGCCCAAAACGTTGGACAGTTTGGATTGGTTAAGCGCAAAGGTCAACTCAAACAAAACCAAAGAGCAAGGATATTCACCCACTCCCTATCCAACCCCTCAGATTTGATGACAAACACAGCTGATGCTTAATCTGTTTGATTGGGTAATCTACACAGATGTATAAATCCTTATACATGCTGGGCTAGAGGTTGGATATGAGAAGTTCTTCAATTTTTGAGAGGGCTTAATTCAGAGAAAATGTTCAAGTTATTTAAAAAGTTCAATTAGGCATCATCATTACAAGTACAACTCAACCCAACTCAACTATAGCCATAATTGTAAATTATTTATAAGCAACATGGATTCTCTTTCTCCATTCACGTTGATTTTGAATCATTTCTTCATAGTCATTGAAATCACATTCAAATTAAATTGAATTACCCTCTAGAATGGCTTAGCTTTAACATATTCTTTTTTTATTATTATTTTGATATTATTGTTCACCATGGAATGCCAAATTATGTCAGATCAGCCGATCTATCAGGTCTGATTGGGCCCAGATCAGATTCAGGTCAATCCGGGTGGCCGTGGGTGATCCAAGTTGGGTTGGACTGGGCCAAACCCTGCCTGACCCCAATCCTTATTTTCTTGTTCACTTTTTTAAAAGGAGCTTCTTTAGATTTACGTTTAATATATGCAAACCACCTCAACCTCCATTCTTGCAATTTTCTACAATTGCCGCTACTCATATTTTCTCTAATAAATTCATTATATATTCTATCTGATCTAAAATAATCATATATTTATCTTTACATTCTCATTTCAAATCATTTATTTTGGAAGTATATTTCTTTATTGTTCAACATCCATGGCCATACAACATTGTAGATATTACAACTATATGACACTTTTTTTTTCAACATTAACGGAATCTTACAATCACATGAAACACATGTAACCAACCTTCACTGCATCTAGCAATGCTTTATAGGGTGTTTGGTAACGTTTTTAATTTTAAGATAACTTCGTTTTTGAAATCAAAATTATTCAACTTCTCTATTTTATTTTTAAAATAAAAACAAACTAATTATTTGGTGTTTGGCAAAATCATCGTAATTTTTAAAAATTAGACAGTAGTGTTTGGTTATGATCAGCGACTCTGCAAAACTCTCTCGGACTCCCTTCCTAGAGAGAACCTGCAGCTCCGCAAAGGCTCCCGCGTAGTGTCGTCCGTCTCCCTCCCCTCTGCGGCGGCAGCGCTCCGGCGGCGGCGGCGGTGGGCAAAAGGTCGCGTCGTCGTCGGCCAGCGAACCCCCCCCCCCGCAGCGGCGTCGACGTCCCCCTCCCTCCCCCCGCGGCGGTGCTCCCCCCCCCCCCCCCGGCGCTCCCTCCGCCGCCGGCCGGCGGCCCTCCCCCGCCGCGGCGGCGCCCCGCGCAGCGGTGCTCCGCCGCGAAGCGCTCCCCGCCGGCAGCCCTCCCCTCGCGGCGTCGCCCCCGCGCAGCGGTGCTCCCCCCGCTGCGAAGCGCCCCGCCGGCAGCCCTTCCCCCGCGGCGGCGCCCCTCGCCAGCAAACCCCCCCCCCCCCCCCCGGCTGCGAAGCGCCCCCCGCCAGCGAACCCCCCCTCCCCCGCACGTCTCGGCTCCCACGTTCGGCCTCCCTCCGCGTCTATCTCAAAAATAAAACAAGTCTTGCCTTGTTTTTATTTTAGAAGAGATTATGTACATAGAGTATCCCATTTTTAAAAATGAGACAGTAGTTAAAAGTTGCAACCAAACACCTTATCTCTTTTTTTTTTAAAATTTAGATCAAAAAGAGGGAAAAAAACGTAACCAAACACCCTGTTACTCTTATGATTAACAATCTCATCACATTCTTCATCTTTTTGGATAATTAAACCAGAATACTTTCTAAGATAATATTACTTCATCTAAACTAACTAATTTATCTCTTTTTTTTACTTCTATTAAATTTGTAACGTATATATTGTTTCAATTCTACTCATCTAGAAACCCTTAAGTTCTGAAGTATTTTTCCAACATTTTAACTTTATATTACCTCCTAGTGTCTCATCTATCAATATTCAACTCAACTCTAACCTTAATTGTAAACTATTTATGGTAGGCTATATGGATTCTTTTTTCCGCTCACATCGAAATAAAGTATTTCAAAAGTATTTAGATCATCCAAATCATATTGGATTATCTCCTCTAGGTTAACTTTAATCTACCCTGTCCTTTTTGTTTTATTATTTTAATATTTTCTACTTTTCGATCTAGGTTTAATACATCCAACCACCTTATTATTTTGATATTTTCTACTTTTATATCTAGAGCTTCCTTAGATCCCAGACCATCTCAATCTCCATCCTTTCAATTTGTCTACGATTGCCTCTACTTGTACATTTTTTTTAATATATTCTTTATTTATTATATCTAATCTAATATGACCATACTTTATGTCCACCTTAACATTCTCATTTCAGTAACACATATTAGAATTATTGTTTTTCTTCATTGCCCAACATTCATCATTATAGGTCTTACAAATGTAGACAATCTCCTTTTCGAATTTAGTGAAATGTTGCGATCACATAAAACTCATGGCAATCTCCACTTCATCTCATGCTTTAACCCTATGGTTAACAACCTTTTCATATTCACCACTTATTTGAAATAACTAAACCAAGATATTTGATTTGAGAACTTCGAGATAAAATTATTCCTTCCAAACTATCTCATCTTTTTTTCTTGCACATATTATATCATAATTTTATTTATCTTGTAAACCTACAAGGTGCTTCTCTAAAGTTCTAGCTTCCTATTAGCTCATTGTGTTTCATCTATCAATACAACATCGCTTGCAAACATAATACATTTTAGTTCTGCCCACACATGCACATCCATGGTAAACACAATTAACTTGTTGTGTCTGACTTCTATGTCCGAGGTTCAATCATATATCTTAAGTTCATTCTTAAATGTCTCTTACTTCACTCCTTTCAATTCTCATCATTTTATATATATTCTATGTCCGACTTTCAATAATCTATCTTCTTCATTCTTAAATGTCTCTTACTTACCCCTTTTAATTTCCATCATCCTATATATTCTTTCTTAATTCATCCATAACAAATGTAAAAGTAAGGACTGATTACATATTCATGATGTAAGCCAATTGAAACATGAAAATATTTTGTTCTCCAATTGTGCACTAGTGATTGCTACATCATGTCTTTTGTATATACCTAATAGCCATCATTTTTGCTCCAACACCTATTGCAAAACATCTCTTAATACTATAGCATGTGACTTTTCCAAGTCAATAAACATCATACATAATCTTTCTTCAAGTCTCATATATTTGTCCGTGAAGTTTAACTCGGCAAGACAAATCCAAATCGGTGGCATATTTACAAATATCTCATAAACAACACTTCATAACACTTCCCCACAATTTGACTTTTGATTTGTGTAATTTGAGCAATCTTGAATCTCATTTTCGTTTCTTAAACTTAGATATGTCTCTCTCTCTCCATTCATTTGGCATTTCCTTAGAGTAAGATTTTGTTAAAGAATCAAGTTAATCATTTCACTCCTAAATCTTCCAATCACTTCCATATATCAATGGAGATTTGATTAGGGACCACAAGCCTTGCTTGTTTTCATCTTCAATGCCTCTTTAACTTCTAAAAATTTAATCCTTCCGATATAATTCATAGTAAATTTTTTTATATCCCCTGTCTTCTGTATTTGTAGTAAAGCTATCATTAAAAAGTAGGGCAGCAAATGGGTGGGGATTTGATAGTAGATCACATGTATCCAATTCCAATTCCTATAAGGGTTAACATGTTTTGATTTTGATTTCAATTATTTCGGAATCACCATGTTCCGATTTTGTACCGATTTGGATTTCATTATCAGAATCAGAACCAAATTATCCGAAATACATATTATATATTAATTTTTATTTTTAAAAATAAGTTAATAATTCACATATAAGTCATAAATTTAGACATAATCTCTTTAAAACTTTATTATTAATATTTTATCATTTTATATATCATGTTTTATAATTTATAATTTATTTTACTTATTTATAGTTATATATGCTGATTTTTTATTGAATCCGGACAAATGAAAATGAAATCAATTGATTCCGATTCCGATAAGTATTGAAATATCTGATCTGATTCGGATAGCTTGCATGATACATTAACAAGTTCCAAATCAATTTATTTTTATCATAATCGAGTTGGATATTAAGAATATTGGATCCTGTTTAAACCCCTATTAAAAGGAGTGTCAAAATAACTTTTCCATCTTTTAATGTTATCATCATTGATAATATGTTTATTTGATTGAATTGGTTAAGATTTGCCAATCCATAATTACCTTTTCACCTTCTTTAATTTAAGTTTCTTATACATCTATTTAGAAGTCTTGTTTCTTACTCATCTAACAAATTTTTTTTTTACTTCAATTTAGCTATCTTACAATGTTCATAAGTTTTGTTGTTATCACACTAAGGTAATCTTTTATATCAATCTCTTTTTATCCTTCATTGTCTGTTGTACTTCATCATTCCACTATCATCTCTGCTTTTTAGGTGGACTGCGTCTTTAAGAATTAAGACTCTCCAAGTACTTTTTTAGTTCTCTTTAATATTTGTAGCCATGTTCATCCACATAATAACTTTTATGTTAGATTTTCAATCATTTCTCTTAAAAAGTTATTCTTAAATATCTTAGAGAAATTGCATGGGAAGCTCCCAATTGCTAATACTCTATCTTGGGTGGTGAATAAGATATGAAATGATACTGCTTTTACCATTTTTAAAGATACCCAGGATGATAATTTTTTTTTCTGGTTTTGCGGAATCTTCAAAGCCATCTGGTCAGCGGTCTGCAGAACCTTGGGCATCGCCATGATGGAGACCCTGACATGTTGTCCACGCTTTTAAAATGAAAAGGAATGAATGTGTTCAAGCAGGAACAGAACACTAAGGAACTGATTTTACCAGCCTTTTTGTAGAGCATTTGGCTAATTAAAAACAAAATGAAAGTTGATACAGCTTAAAACCCAGTTGCACGCATAACAGCTAATGTTTTCAGATGTATAAGACACTGGATGCATTCTTAAGATCTGAAAGTCGCATATATTCCATTTTCCTCCTTTCTGCGGTAATGACTGAAATGCAGTTGTTCCTTTTCCTTCTATAACTGGACAGTGGGGATAAGCTTGGAGTGGACGTGTTGTTGCTTAGGATGGTTTATATCTGATGGATAGAAATATCTGTTGCTTTCTTCTAACTTCTACTGCACTCGCATTCTATTCAGCAATAACAATTTTCATCCAAAAGATATATTATATGGGTGGATCATGGATGTGTTGTTTGCTTAGGCTGGTTTATATCTGATGGATAGCAATCTCTGTTGCTTTCTTCTAACTTCTGTTCCGCTCTCATTCTATTCAGCAATAATAATTTTTATCCAAAAATATATTATACGGGTGGGGGATTACACATTAAGAACATAAAAGAGTGCCTGCAAACCAATTTTGATAAAGCAGCTACAGAAGCTCTTGAGATCCCAGATTCTTCAAATAGACATTAGTACATTACCACCAGAAGCAAGTCATGAGAAACCCATCTTTGATATACAGACTCCAAGACACTGGCTTATAATAATATTATTCTAAAATATCTGCTGCTTGGAGTTCAATTAACAAAAAATTTGACAAGCAGGGATCAATTAGAATATCAACAGGAGAGAGACCTACTCCATCCTTTCTAGATCCTGAAACACTACTCCAGTGATTAAATGCCACCTCTGACAATTACCTTTCTGGACAAAAAAGCACATTCCAGATTCAAGTTTCCAAGGGATTAACTATGCAATCTTAAAAAATAGTGAGATGATATATTACCAAGCTATATGAGAATCTAAAATCAGCAGAAATTACCAGACCATCCCTAAATAGGAGAGTTCATGACTTGATTTGGTTTAGTTTTTGAAGTTTCCAAACCAAACATAAGTCCCTAACCAAACCAAACCGAACCACGTCAAACCACATTTTATTAGTAATATGATATATATACCAATATATAGTTTCATTTGGTTTATTCTAAGTCATTTTATGAAAATAGTGTATATATTCATATAAATGAATAATTTCACCTTAAGACTCAAAAAAAATTATTTTTACATAAACAAGATATATATAAATATTGTAAATATAACTAAAGCAAAAGAATTTAATCTAATTCAGGTTACTTAGTTTACTAGTTTGGCTTGATTAAAAGGACCTTCGAGAGAAAGTCAAACCGGTCGTTACTTCAAACAAACCAAACTGAATCAAACTTCTGGTTTGGCTTGGTCTTTTGGGTTGAACAAACCAAATAGTGAACACTCCGATACCTGAAGCCGATTTTCAAACTTATGAAAAGACCACTCAAGGCAGTCCTAAATAATTGATAAAAAATTGCCTAACAGTGGGAGCAATCCTGTTCACATCAATCACATGTATACCAATTGGATCACATTTCCCCATAGTCGATCTTCAAAACCATGGTACCTCAAAGCAAAAGAAAAAAAATTCACATTCACAATTTTCTCCTCAGCAGCTGGAAAAAAGAAGCATTGTCCGAAATTTCAACATATCCATCTCTTCTGATCCTAAACTCTTCAATGGGAATGGGAACAACCTCATTTGCTTTCCCCACACCCTACTCAAGACTTGTCCCACTAGGAACAGGGGGGGTCCAGGGTTCACACAGCCCTGATGGTGTTAAGGGTCTCTCAGCAGTCTCACATCTCAAAAGAGTTATTGGAAAACAAAAAATGACCGTTCCATTAGTTTATCGGTTTATTGCATCGCAAGAGGCCACCTATAAATAGAATGACTCATTATAAAGCGGCAACATCTCACATAAAAGCTACTCAGCTATCTCACAATTTAAAAATGTTCCTGGAAAAAAACTGATTGTTCCATAAGTTTATCTGCTTATTACATTGCAAAAGGCCTCTGTTGGCGTACATGTTTTTCAAACAAAGAAAAAAGAAAAGAAGAAGAGAAAGAAGTGAAACAGGCGGCCTGGCCCAGGAGCTGGCCCAATTGCCCATGAGTTTAGCCACATTTGGGCCCGATAAAACACCCTAACAGGGGCCGGATTCATCCAGCCCACAATTGGCACAAACCAGGCCATGTTCAGGCCATATGCGCAGCCCACAGGAGGGCCTGGGCCTCTTCTCAGCCCGCTGGCCCAGAAGCCTGCCCAATTGGGCCGGGCCCACTTCAGCAGCAAGGCCATCAAGGCCCAGCCGCACCCACCTTGCCACCTCAGCTCCTTGGTGCGCACCCAGCTGCCAGCACAGCCCCCCAACAGTCACTTGAAAGAGAGGGAAAGCCAAGAGACAGCCACTCAATCAATGTGATTAAGTGAAGTAACTCCCATGGGGGAGGCCAAGGGTCACTTGCGCACACAACTCATGGCCCTTCACCTGCCCTCTTCACTCTATAAAAGGGAGGGGGACGCACCAGCCAAGGGGGAGAGAGGTGGAAGCGCCGACAGGCTGCCGGACTGCTACCCCAGAGCTGCTGCCACCTGCGACAACAACCTGCTGCCGCCAGAAGAAAGGGAGGAGAAGAAGGAAAGAGGAGAAGGTAAAGGAGCCTGCTTGATGCGCCCATGTGACCCCTTCAAGGGGCCTTCTTTTTCTGCTCATTCCAGACCCATCTTCAGCCCCTGGCATCTCTGCAGAAGCCAACTTGCATGGCCTATGTTCGGCCCTAGATCAGGTCCTCTGAAAACCCCCCTTGCGCAGGTCTGTTCCGGGCCTCCGGCCCAACCGAATACTCCATTTCAGGCCCAAGTTCGGCCCCAATGTAGCTTGCCAAACAGTCCCCCTGCTGCAAGCCCATGGCCGGCCCATGTTCAGGCCCAAATACAGCCCGTTTAACAGGTCCATCCACAGGCTCACCTGACCTCGGATCAAACCTGAAATTGGCCCATAGCCTGACCCATGTTTGGCCACAATCAGCCCATGTTCAGGCCCCCCTAAAACAGGTCATCTGCTGGTCCAAATCCCAGCCTTGTCCGACCCCCAGCGTAGGCCACCTGCAGTCCACCTAGTAGACCCCTCTATGCAGGCCCAAAAGAGCCCATAAATCTGCCCAATTGCCTGCCCTTCCTGCAGTCAAAATCAAGCCACCATGTGGCCCAACTGAACACACTCCTTGCAGGTCTGAAACAAGCCTCATTTAGGCCCATCTTCAGTTCCTTTACAGCCTACCAGAAGTAGCATAGAGCAGGCCCAAAGGGAAGCCCATAACCGGCCCATCTCCAGCCTCCTGTCCAGCCCACAAACAGGCCGCAACCAGGACCATCCCATGCCCTCTGCGCACCCCCCTGACAGGCCTCTAAAAAAAACCCAGACCCGGCCTGGCCACAGTACCCTTTGCGCAGGCCTGATCAGCCCCTCCAACCAGGTCCCAAATCAAACCTGAAATTGGCCCATAACCTGACCTCTGCGCAGGCCCATTTCAGCCCATCCAAAACCACTCCAAAACACCTCTTTGTGGCTTATTGAGAAGGCAGCGGTCCAGAGAGTCCTAAGCAAGAAGGCAGCAGCCAGGAGGTGGGCCGGCTTGAAGGGGACGGCCCGGCACCCCTTGGAAACCGTCCGACGGGCCAAGGGCATAGCCGGGTGACCTTCTAAGCCGGTCCAGCCAAGTGGGGTCAGCATGACAGCAGCTTCCAAACGGGCCCACCCGGCCCAAGGACAGTCCAAGATAGGCCCGACCGGCCTATGAAGATTGAAGACCGGCTCGGAACGCCGATGGAAGAGAATCGGCCTCCGTGGCCTATGTTTCAAGAAATGAACAAAAAATAAAATTCAGAATGCGAAAGCTATATTAAATTAAGGAGATCTACCCTTTGCGGGGACTCCAACTTTGGACGACTCCCCCCGGGTCCGCCCCGGAATGTCGATCCGGACGGTGGCGCGGGCATGCTCCCGTAGCCAGCGGTTCCTTCCCCCAATATGGCCAAGCTAAGGCTAGCTATTTTGGATGGGTAAATTTTCACTAAGTTGGAAAAATAGCCGGCATGCCGTCGTAATGCCAAAATTTTTCCAAAGTAGTGGAGATGAACCTACATTGGGGGAAGGATCAACCATATTGTACACCGATGTACCCCACTCATCTTTCAATAAAATGAAGTTCAAAGTCAATTCGATGCATGGAAGTGGGCACCGATTGGCAGCCCAATGGGCCCGATCAGATGCAAACCGTCAGAATCAAATGAGCAGAACTTTTTAAACAATCAAAAATAAAGCAATGCAGGTTCTGAAATGGGATTTTACTGCCACATTTTCCCAACCGCCTGCAGGTCTCGGACCACCAACCAGAGCCCAGTTCGGCCCAACAATAGAATCCTGTTCAGGCCCCCAGTCGGTCCCCTTGCAACCAGGTTCCAGCCCACCTGAAACCACCTGCGCAGACCCCCAGTCCAGGTCCATAAACAGCCCCTGTTCGGCCCGCCTGCTGCCCCTCATTCGGTCTACCAACCAGAGCCCAGTTTTGGCCCAAGAACATCACCTGTTCGTCCCACCAGCTGCCCCCCCTTTTCAGGCCCAGTTTGAACCTATATGCCAGGCCCAAGTCCGGCCCAAGTCCAGTTCAAAGCAGCCTGCGATCAGCCTCCCGGTCAGGCCCATACTCCAGCCCATCTGCAAGCCTATGGCCAGACCCTGAAACCAGCCCCCTTGCGGCCTGATTTCAGCCCATTCTCAGACCCATGACAGGTCCATTTTCTGATCCCTTTCCAGGCCTCGAACTGCCCCCAGTTCTGCCCAAGTCTGATAGCCCTCACGTGGTTAACTTCCACCCCTCTGTAGCTTACCCAAAGTTGGCCTAAAACAGGTCCCCAGGCAGCCCATTTTCGGTCCCCTTTATGGCCCATCTAGCAGGCCTTTAAACAAGCCCATATCAGCTCACTTGCAGGCCTAGGTCCAGAGCCAAGAAACCAGTCCCCTTGTGACCCGGTTTCAGCCCATCGAGGATATCCCGAACAGGCCCATATTCCGACCCATCCGCAAGCCTATGCCCAAGCCCAGAACCAGTCCCTTCGTGACCCGGCTTTTCAGCCCGTCCAGGACACCTCAAACAGATCCCCAGCCGGTCCATTCAGAGTCACCTGAACAGCCCCCCCCCCCCTAACCAGGACCGAAGCTGCCCTTGTTCAGCCCATGTTCAGGTTCTGAAACCAGTACCAAAACGGTCCTCCATGCAAGCCCATTTTAACCCATCATAATCTATCCACTCCAGTCCCCTTGTGGCTAGGTGAAATCCTAAATCAGTCCTCGAATAAAGAAAAAACAGATTTTGATTGAATTCAAAACAGAAGAAGCTCGGAAATCAGAAAGAATCAAAAATCAACCAACAAACAAATAAATAAAACAAACCCAAACAAATCGGTTTGCATCTGATCGGATCCAAGAGGCCGCTGCCCTTTTGAGTTCTTTACTTATATTTTTGTGGATGTGCATGTCTCTGAAAACAGGTTGCCACGACGGTTAATCAAAGGCATTCGAGCCGTTGCTCGATGTAAGTTAACGCCGGATACTCGCACCATCCGGCGGAGAAGGGTCAAAAAATGAAATTTTCAAAGAACCCGAACCTCGGTTCTAATATTTTTAAACTATCACCGGACTACCTAATATTTTTAGGATATCACCTATTTTCCTAGAAAAGTCCGGAGATGTCTTTCTTTCTAAAGAACAGACGACGTAAAAAAGAGGTTCACACAGCCTCCTATAAATTGGATGGCTGAATTCTAAAACAGCAAAACATAAATTTATCCCCCCTTTTACATCTAATTAGTCAATTTATACATCTACTTCTACAAAAAGGACTCCCAAAGTGCGTTAAAAGATTAAAACAACAATTTAAAAAGTTTGTCAGGGTATAATTGCTACTTGTTATACTTTGCCCCAACTAGCACTTTTTCTTCCCAGTTAACTCTGAAAACTCCCAAAACTTCCAAAAATTGATTAATTTCATTTTTATGAGGTTGTTTTAACTTACAAGCACATTTTTTCCCTTTAAAGCCGGAATTTGCCAAATAGTCAAAATTTGACTTTGTTCATATCGATCAACCAGAAACTTTAATTTCAGCTTATTTTTTGGATTTTTGCATTCAATGCCAAGAAAAAAAAATTAAAATCCAGTCAAAAACATCCATAATGACCCTGGCAGGTATTAGATCCATCCGGAAGCTAACATTGAGCTTGGCTCCTCTCCAACCTGGCGGGGCCCAAAATTGGGCCTACTAAAGAAAAAAGCAGATGACAACAAAATCAACCAGTGATATCCCTGTACTCTGACCCAGGGCCGTAAAAAGAACTAGCAAAGTGAGACAAGAAGTTTGCAGTTTGGTGCCTCTATGAAGCCTCTCTCCAGCAAGCTTATCCTTGTTCCTAGTGTACGTGTTGTTTCTTCATTATTGCTAGTCCTGTGGTTATCATAAGCCAATTCAAGTAAACAAATGGCAGGAATACGAGAATAAATGTATAAAACAGAATAGCAATCATGATATATATATATATATATATATATGTCCAATTTAACATTCGTTCAAACCCCACAAGTATACATGACTGATAAATATTAAAAAAATCATTAAATAGGAAAACAGAAAAGTACATACGATTGTTGGGAGCCAACTAGCATAAGCAGCAATGCCAGCATTGGGGGCGATAATACATTGTGGCTGAGAGACCTGCAAATACCGGTCTTTGTAAAAAGCTAAATTGTAGAGAAAAGTCATCAAGGCAAATGCTTCAAGTGCCTCGAAATCTGATATATTTCTTTTATTCAAATGCTCATAAATTTGGTCAGCAGACGAAAAGTCATTTCAATATAGAAATTACTTGACCCATATTACATAAAAAAGCCAGAATTTCATTGTAGAACTTAATATTTTTGAAAGCTACCCAAAAGGGTTAACATCGTTAAAATAAAAAGGAAAAGACAGCACAACGGAATTGGTCCTATTCAGGATATAGAACCATTACAAAAAATGGACTTTTACATATTCCTCATAATTAGTTGTATTTCTGAATGTTTCTGAGAAAATTGAAAATATTAAAAAAATCATTGAAATTTTATATTGTTGAAGATTAAGTATTTCCATCTGAACCCCAGACATGGCATTAGTTACGCCCTTTTTAAATTTTTAACAAAAAATGCCCTATCCGTTCTAGAGAGATAGAGAGGGAAATATAGAGGGGGGGGAAGTTAATAGAAAGACATTTTTGTCATAAAAATAAAAGACATCTACCTAATCGCATTAGCAGGGACATTTTCAAACAACGGTAGATTTTAAGACACTCAGGATTTTAAATTTTACAAGGATATATTTAAGGGATAAATATGTTCAGCAGTGCACGTCATCAGCAATTAGAACAACAAAAGATAAAACCTTTTGCAAATTTTAGTGATGCAAAAGACAAAGAAAATGAATGCAGAACCTTTAGTATATCATGATATCTTTCATGATAAAACCCTCTCCTTAGCTGAATTGTTAGCGATAGTGAATAATTTCCATTACTTGACTCTCCTAATTGACATTCTGATGTTGTTTTGCACGTGCAATTGTCATCTGAGCAATGGCCATAACTGCAGAGTACTATTTTTTCACCATCCCTGCTAATTAAGAAAACATCCAATATGAGCAAAAAAAAGTGATGGTTCATTAATGTAGCATAGAGAAGATATTCTTCTTGTAAACAGTATACGTGAAATTCAGACAGGATGCCAGATATATAGCACAAACTAAATTCTGCCATTGATACATTCTTTGGCTAAGATCTTCCAAGGAAGTATTCAGTTGATAATATGTATAAACATCAATAAATTCAGAACTATCATCAACCCTTTGATCAACCAGAGATTTTTTTTATCTCAATCAGGTTTGACTGGCTGACTCAGTGATGTAGATGGTTCCAATTCGGATCACATGATCTCACATCCCCCTGTTGCATGTAATCAAGATGCAGCCCACTCTATATCATTGCTTTCATGACAACCTTAAAAGAATGTCTAGAATCTAGATTAACCAGATATAAAAGGTGCCTGCATCAATAGCACACGGATGTGAAGATAGAGGGAACTTTTGCAACATTACTAGGAAATCTGATGTTATAAAAGATTTCATCCTGTAGCAACAGGAATAGATGCTTTCTTTTATGTTATAGACATAAGCTAGTCCAGTCAAACCAGTCTCTTCAAATCTGTTCTGGTCTTCTGGTCCATGCCTCCTAAATACATCCCCATCCAACTAGTTACATGGCTTGCAAAAGGAATGCAATCTAGTCACCAGATTCTTGATCCTGGTGGACTGCTGAGATCTAAGGGACCCAAGAAAGATTGGCTGGAGTAGAGCTGGAGTTGATGCAGTGGGCAGCGGCACTGGATGGCAGTCTTTCTTGCTAGTCTGATTCTCAGATCTGGCACCGACCTGAAAGTGTGAAATCCGCAACTTAAGTTGCAAATCCATGTCTTTGAGCCACTGCTAGGTCTGAAAATCAGAATGGTGGGCAGTGGCCCATCCTTAGGGTAGGGAAGATGTAGTGCGCCTGTATGGAACAGTCCTGTTCCATGCTGCCACCCACAAACAGCTGTCCTCGCCCCTCCAGGGCATCAAACCCAGCCTGATATCATGAGACCTCGCCTCGCCGACCATCCCAAGGTTAGATCCAAGTTGGAATTCCTCACTTGCAATCTCATGAAATTTCATGAGATTCTTGTCTTGGCAGGGGACCAAGATCCAGAATGCCCCCAAAAAAATTTCTTGCCGGTGTCCAATGCAGAGCAGCCTGGTTGCTGTGTAAACTGGCCAGTTCTGCTCTAACTAAACTGGATGTCCCAAGTCATCAAGTCATCAAGCATGTCCATGCAAATCTTTGACATTCTATGGTTCATCAGATTGCTGAAGCCAGAGAAGATACATATTTTTGAAAGGATTTTCCTTAACTGTATCAGGTTGAAAGAATTTTCCTTAACTGTATCAGGGTAAAGCCCCCTTGAGACCATTGTCAAGCTTTGACAACCATTTAGTCAACAAAGCCTTGTTAAATTGTATCCAGTTGCTTCAATTCCTCCCTCTGACCTTCTCCTGATCACTAGCAATTCTATAAGACTTGTGTGTCTCCCATCCTTGCTATCTTTTAGAGAAGGCTCAATTAACTGCAATCTTCCTCTAAACCTCAGCTAGGATATTGACAAAAGAGAGAAAATGCTGGTGCAGACAAGAGCCTAGTTTGCAAGATCGGCCAATCCAGATAGAGATTGGCTGATCCGGTATTGAGATTGACATCAGCAACTATGGCCTATGGCCGATCCCAGAGTGAACTTCAGCTTGGTTTAGCCTAAGTTTGGCCGGATCACAGAATCGGCCAGGATTAGCCGACTCCAGGCTGAGATCAGCTGATCCGATTGTACCAGCTTGTCCTGTATAAGGTCAGCTTGAGTCTGCCAATCCTAGGCCTGTAGAGCCCCCGGTAGCTTGAAATCAGCTGCTTCCAGCCTAACTCAGGCTGAGTAGAGTAGAGTCACTGCTGAGTTGGCCCATTGGGTTGAATCAGGCAAGAATTGACAGATCCTTATTTTCCCACATTGTCATCATCCCTGGCAAATCCAGGACCGACTGATCCAGACCTGGAAATTTTTGGAGTAGATAGAACCGCTTTGCTGAACATCCAACACAACGACAGATAAAAGCTTTCCTTCCACACTTAAAAGATGGATTCACATTTCCTAATAACTGGCAATCAATCAACGGTCCATCATGCGGGTCAGTTGCAACTTCTTTAGTTTCCAAAGGTTTACTCTGATGCTTGTGAGCTGTTCCTTGTAATTTTTGTACTCCATCTCTACATGTTCATGAACTAAGATCATTGTTGGCATCAGATTTTTCAAAAAAAAAACAGAAAAAAAGGGGAGGAATGGCATGATCGGACCAAGCTCCAGGTGGCCCAGTCCTTAATTGGGCCAAAGCAGGCCTCAATTTGACCCATGAGCACTATTTCCAGCTGTCTAGCCCTTTATATTTCATTTAATATAATTATTTTCCAGCTCCTATAGCCAACTTACGTACAGCCCATTGAGAGGAAAGGAGAAGTGGGCCGCGGCCACCTGCAGGCCCAATTCAGGCCAGACCATCTGCAGGCCCAGTGTGAACAGGCTGCTGGCCCACCTGCCACATCAGCAGGCCTCAGCTCACTCCTCCTTGCGCACATAACCTGCCACCTCATCCTTGACCCATTAATTGCATGGGGAAAGCCAAGGGACAGCTCAACACTTAATGCCATGGGAGAACTCAAAGGTCAAGTCAAATATTGAATGGCCTAAGAGAAATTCAAGAAATTAAAGCCTATTGACCACCACCCAAGGCATCTGTACGTACTCCCCGGCTGCCCCTTCATCTCCCCCTCATCTCCTATAAAAAGAGGAGGACGCCCAAGAGAAAAAGGGGGGGGGGGTGAAAGGACGCCGACAGGCTGCTGCACTGGTTGCTGCCCCTCCTGCGCACACCTGCTCTCCAGCCTCTGCCAGCGGCCAGAAGAAGACAGCTGCTGCTCCTTTGTGCACCTGCTGCAGGTCCCGCGGCCAGGAGAAGAAGAAGAAGGGGAGAAGAAGAAGAAGAGGTAGGAAGGAGATATACGTACATAGCTATGTAGCCCTCTAAGGGCCTTCTTTCTATCTGTTCTACTTGCCCTTTCCTGCCCACTATCCATCCTCACGAGATGCCTCATTTCGGTCCATTTAAACCCCCCTAAGTTGGACTGCACTGCCCCTGGAGCCAAGCCCAATCCAGGCCCACATTTCGGATCACCTGCAGGTCCATTCTCTGGCCCATGACCGGACCACCTGCAGGTCCCTCTTTCAGCCTGGTTTCAGCCCCGATCAAGGCCCAAAAGACCCCCTTTTCAGGCCCAGCTCGAGCCCATATGTCAGGCCCAAGATCTGGCCCAAGTCCAGTTCAATTTAACCTCCATACCCAGCCCCATGCTGGCCCATCTTCGGTCCCTTGCAGCCCATCCAGCAGACCTCCAAACAGGCCCATATTCCGGCCCACTTGCAGGCCTATGTCTAGGGCCTAAAACCAGTCCCCTTGTGACCCGGTTTTAGTCCATCAAGGACATCCCAGACAGGCCCATAATCAGCCCATCTTCTGGCTTACATCCAGACCCCAAACCGGTCCATTTCCAGCCCATGTTCGGCACCCAATCCAGGCCTCCAAAAACAGGCCCACTTCGGCTCCTTTGCAGCCAGCTTCCAGCCCCAAACAGGCTCCTTAAAACAGGCCATTCTCAGCCCATCCTTGGCCCATGGTCCTGCCGCCGCAGCAAAAGGGGAAGTGCTCCAAAACAGGTTCTGCAGAAGCCGTACTCCAGCAAGGCAGCAGACCGGCTTGAAGGTGACGGCCCGGCACCCCTTGGAAACCGTCCGACGGGCAAAGGGCATAGCCGGGTGGCCTTCCAAGTCGGTCCAGTCAAGCAATTCCAGCAGTGCAGCAGCTTCCCAACAGGCCTTTCCGGCCCAAAATAGTCCAAGACAGGCCCAGCGGGCCTATGGAGATTGAAGGCCGGCTCGGAACGCCGATGAAATTGAACCGGCCTCCATGGCCTTGTTTCAAAAAAAATGAACAAATAAAAAACTCAGCCTTGGAAAAGCAACATTAAATTAAGGAGATCCACCCTTCGCGGGGACTCCAACCTTGGACGACTCCCCCCGGGTCCGCCCCGGAATGTCGATCCGGACGGTGGCGCGGGCATGCTCCCGTAGCCAGCGGTTCCTCCCCCCAATATGGCTAAGCTAAGGGCTGGCTATTTTGGATGGGTAAATTTTCACTAAGTTGGAAAAATAGCCGGCATGCCGTCGTAATGCCAAAATTTTTCCAAAGTAGTGGGGATAAACCTATATTGGGGGGAGGACCAATCACTTTGTACACCGATGTACTTCACCCCATCTTTCAATGAAATGAAGCTCGATGTCAATTTGGAATGCATGAAGCCGGGCATTCAAAGTGGCCCGATGGGTCGGAGGCGATGCAAACCGCCAAACCAAAATAAAATCTATTTCAAAATCAATCTGGAAATTCAAACAGAAAACCAAAAAAAGAAAACAAAATCTGCAAATTCAAACCAAAAATAGAACTAAACAAAATCTGAAATTCAACTTATTCCGGTTCAACAAGCAACCGATCTTCAACAAGATTGAACCGGTTTTGAAACAAACCAAACCGAAATCAGATTTCAAACAAAAAATCTGCTGAAACAAAATCAGATTTCAACTAAATCTGTCAACATAAAAAGAAATCAGATAACCTGCCAAAAAATCAGATTTGGACCGAATCCAAAACAGATAAAATTCAGATTCAAATTAAATCTGTCAACCACAAAAAAAACCAGGTTCCAATTAAATCTGCAACCAAAACAAAAAAAACCAGATTTAAGCAATCTATCAAAACAGGTTCTAACCAACTTCAAAAATCTGGTTTTAGCAATTTGAAAATTCACTTAAAATCCACCAAACCTTGCTCAAATAAATGACATAAATCAACTTCTTCCCAAAAGAAATCAAATAAACAACATTTCAAACATCCAAAATGGATCAAAATCAACTCAAAACCAGAAAATTCAGAAATCAGAAAAAAATCAAAATCAACCAAATCAAAAATCCAAACATGCTTAAAACTTTAAGCACATCAAAACTGAAATTAAAACAAAAACTTGAACCAAATCAAATAAAAGAAAACAAATCAAAAACCGAAACCAAACAACAAATCAATCAAACAAATTGATTCAAACTCCAAACTCAAAACCGACTTTCAAGTCAATCCAAAGTCAACCAACAAACAAATAAAACAAACCCGAACCAAATCGGTTTGCATCTCATCAGACCCAAAAGGCCGCTGCCCTTTTGAGTTCTTTACTTTATTTTGTGGATGTGCATGTCTCCGAAAACAGGTTGCCACGACGGTTAATCAAAGGCGTTCGAGCCGTTGCTCGATGTAAGTTAACGCCGGATATTCGCACCATCCGGCGGAGAAGGGTCAAAAAATGAAATTTTCAAAGAAACCGAACCTCGGTTCTAATATTTTTTTAAACTATCACCGGACTACCTAATATTCTTAGGATATCACATATTTTCCTAGAAAAGTCCGGAGATGTCTTTCTTTCTAAAGAACAGACGCAGAAAAAAGAGGTTCACACAATCATGTTTGCTGTTGGAAGCTTCAAGCACAACAGATTTATAAAAATGTAAAGTGCAACTAGGTTTTCTTGTAAGTTCCTCATATTTCAATCACGAGAAGATTTCAGATGCCTTGTGAGAGATGAGGGTGGAAGGGAGAAGGGCATTGAATATGTTGCCAGCAAGAAAAGAAAAGCGAGTGAGAAGGATATTTTCATCAAGCCAGATACAAAATAGAACATTCCCAAATATATTCCCTACAATACCAAAAGAAAGAAGTGGTTATTAGTTTTAATATCATGATAAAGATACATATGCAAAACACATATCAATTTTAAGATATATACCACTGTTGCAAACCAAAGATGGCATAAATGAAAATCATACAAAGAAGTGGCATATATGCTAGGCAACAGGAAGATGCAACCAACAGAAAGTTGGATTGTTTTGCATCGTGAAGCTGGTAACTTAACCAAAAGCCAGACCTCGATGAAAAATTCTGACCTCAAGAGCTTCAATACTATATAGAGTTGAAACTATCTAGCTTGACAAAGTAACCGACAAAGAAATTCTAGGAACCCAAGCTCGCGTTGAAATAAATGGTCAGAATAATTTAAAATGTTATTTGCCAGGAACAGCAAAAGAAATATGATGCAATTGCAAATAAATGGCAAAAAATAAGTATTCTTTGGCTACAAATGAGAAAATAAACTAACATACAAGATATAAGTACTTAGGAGCGAAACTGCAGAATGGAATCTCAAGAACAAACCTGCACTCTGGTATTGCTGGTCCAACAAACTCAATGTGCAGCTGAAGACTGGAAAATAGTGCACGCAACTCCCCAAAAATGGCAAGTTCTTGAAGCTCTCTATCAGGTCCTTGGATTTTAACACATGAACGTGTTATCAAATATCATGTTTTTATTCAATAGGGCTTCACCATGTCTAGCAATCTAAATTAAATACATAAAACTTGATAAATAAATTAGAAATTTAGCAATGAAAAGTATCTGATTCATAGGGCATACATCAATCAACCCATAAACAAGCCATATTCATCAAGAACAATGTAAGGTACATGTTGCACTACTAAATGACAAGGAAAGACAATAGCTTAGAAACTTTTGTGCTACCCATGCTTTGGCAAAAGCATTGGTCATATGTTGCAATGATAAAGATGGGGAACATGAAAACAATGTTGAAACTACATCAGGAAATAAATGAACTGTCAATCACTCCCCGAGTACAGGCAGTTAGGAAACCAATGGTCATCAAGAGCAAAAATATTGTTATTGGAAAAAAGAACACTACTGAATGATCAACCTAAAGTTCGCATTGTGCCCATACATTCAAGGAAGAAGTTTCTTCTTCTAATGGTACAGAAAGAGCTATAATTCATAAGAATTCTTTTTTTGGGTAGGCAATAAAAAAATAAAAATAAAAAACAGACTAATGAGGACAGAAAGATCATATATCTTCCTCATATGTTAAGTATTTAAAACTTAAAATGTATGTAGTGTAAACCAAAAATCTAAATTATATTCAATGGGCTCTAAAGGCAAACACTTCTACGCAGAAAATTACAAGCACACCTAACCACATAATAGATATCATACATTCACATAAAATCATTCAGGTATTTAAAAAATTGTTGTAAATTAAAGAAGCAAGTAGACAAGATCTGAAAACTAGACCAGGTTAAGATGGATATAAGAACTCATTTTATATTCACGAGCTGAAATATGTTACCTAAATAATGTATGCACAATTTATTGTCATCCTGAACTGTGAAGCGGGAATAAACAAGTTGTAAGCAGTGATACAAGGTGAGTGGCTGCAGAGAACAATACGATGTGCAGATATGATTAGTAGAACACCAAGACATTGATTTTAAACAAATAAAAAATGTTACTCTTCAGTCTTTGACATCTATTTGCAGATAAATTGCATATTTAGCATTGATATAAGAATCAGTAGCCCTCACAAGCTGTCATGGTAAAGTATTCACAAGAATATCTGTGTTTTAAATTATAACTCTCAAGCACTTGAACTGACGGCATAGTTTTCAGTAGAAGTAATGGTAATTTAGAATATATTCACCAATCATGTTCAAAGAAAATATATATTAACAAATATGTTACATTAAATTAGTACAAAGAAAAAAGACGAGAACTCGAGGATCAATATTATCTATTCATCCATATAGATGTAAAAGTCAAAGCTTGAACACGAAACACTGAAGAACAATCCTAGTATGACCTGAACAAATGCATATAGTAGGTAGTCCATAAATTAACGATTACCATTCTACAAAAAATAAAATTTCCTAAATATTTGTGTAACCAAAAGTTGTGTACAAAGCAAGGCATCCCGATCTAGATATCAGCTTTCTCTACAGCATTATGGAGAGAAGAAATCTTGAACAGATCTTGAAATCACAACAGACTGTCATCTTATGGGTACACCTCTCTCTCTCTATATATAGTAACAAAAATGTTAACCAAATGCAGAGAAAAATAAAACAATAACTAAATAAGGTTTGAATGGATGCAAAAATAAAGTTGTCAACATGTGGGACTAACTTAACAAGGCCATCTGACTAAATCAATAATAAAGAATAGAATATAAGGGAATAAAAATATTATAGGCGATAATGCACTAACATAGAGTTGAGAAGTCTGAGAAGTAGGTGGTGGAATAGGAAAGGTGTATACATAGATATCACCATATTGCTAATCTTGTTTATCAGTTTGTCAGGCCACCTTGCCACCTTGGCAACACCTAAAAATTGCCTTGAAACTATGATTGACGGTGACCACCAGATCCACATTTTTTACAACAATGCTCCCATCAGCATACCTTGATCTAGTAGCAGTGACTGATTTAAGTTACAAACTGCAATCATCCGCATTTCAGTTATCAACATCCATTGTCACTGTTTACAGGTAATGAAAAGTATACTGTTGGAACCTCGATTTTTCCCTCTTCCCCTCTTTTCGAAGAGGAAAAGAGATTATTGTTGGAGAGATTAGAATTCCTTTTTGAAATTATTTTCCTTCTTTTGGACTAGCATTGACTACTCTGAAAATATGTGGTATTCATAGGAGTATTAGCTAATTTGATGTGGTATTATTTTATAGGAACACCGATGGTTCCACAGATTTGCTAAGCGTCGATATGGGTATCACCCACTACTTAGATGATCTGAACCACAATTTAATTTATGAGGTTATCTGAGTTCTTTGAAAATAAATTTTGACCTCTCTCCACCGGACTTGCGATATTCCGGTGTTAATTACATCGAGGAAACACTCGAATACGTTTGATTGACAATCGGCAACATATTGATCGGAAGTCATTCATCCAGCATAAAGAAAATGGAAGACATATCCCCATGGCCTTATGAGATGGAATTTGGTTGAACTTAATTCAAACTTTTAAGTTTGGGTTCATTGATTTTCTTCTTGGTTTAAGATTTGATTTGATTTGTTTTGTTTATGTCTTTGGTCATTTGTTAACTTAGACAGTTTTGAGTTGATCTTTTTTTATTTGTTTGTAGGAATTAATTTCCATTTTTTGTGTGTTTGTTAGCATTTTTTGCTTAATTTAAGTGAATTTCTTATTATTATTAAGATTTGTTCTTAATAATATTGATCACTTTAAATTTTCATGGTTGATTTTAATCCAACATAACTTGTTTTTGTAGTCATTGGTTGACATTTTTATGCATTATTTAATGACATAATTTTGGTTGGATTATGTTAACATTTTATTAACGTTTTGATCATTTATTTGATTTGAATTTTGTTATGCATACTTATTTAATTAAGTAGCATTATCTATTTAGGTTGATTTAATTTTTTATGGTTAAGTCGGATTCAAACTTAACATGTTTTGTAACCATTTGTGGTCATTTTTTTATGTATGATTTTATGGCATGAATTTGATTTGATTGTGATGGCATTTTTGTTAATAAATAAGTCATTATTTGATTTGATTTATTCAAATTTGATTATTTGATCAAGTTTAGAAATTATTATTTCAATGATTTATTTAATTTTTATCCACCTCTCGAGTCCGTAGGGGATTTAGATGTCATCTTTGGATGACACATCGAATCAATCGAACTTGAATTTATTTCATGTCGATTTGAGTACGATACGATAAATGAGGGGGCATTCGAGCCCTTGTTCCTCGACACATGTCAAAGTTTGTTCGCTTTGACCGGCACTTCGGCTTTACCGGTTTGGGTTTCGGCTTTGGTATTTGTGCGAACGAATTTTCTTCGTATATCGAGAATGACTTGATTGCATTTGATATACGGCATTTTACAGGAGCTTCTTCGGTTTTTGCCGACATTTTCGGCTTTACCGATGCGGAGTTCAGCTTTAGACATTTCGGTCTTACGAACAGGATTGTCTTCGTGTGTCCGAGGAATGACTTGATTGCATTTGATATGCGGCATTTCTGGAGCTTGTTCGATTTTGCCGACATTTCGGTTTCTGGGTACGGGTTTCGGCTTTTGACATTTCGGTCTTCAAGAACCCAGTTGTCTTCATATATCCCGAGAATAGCTTGATTGCATTTGATATGCGGCATTTCTAGGCTTGTTCGGGTTTGCCGACATTTCGGTTTTTCTAGATTTTTGGAGTTTCTTTTAGAATTCCCGTTCGGTTTTGACCGGCATTTCGGCTTTCCGACTTCGGGTTTTCACCTTGATTTCTTGTTTGGTTTGACGGCATTTCGGCTTTACCGACTTGGGTTTTCACTTTGATTTCCCGTTCGGTTTGGCGGCATTTTCGGCTTTCGATTTGGGTTTTCATCTTGATTTTCCGTTCGGTTTGGCCAGCATTTCGGTTTTACCGATTTGGGTTTTAATGTTGATTTCCCATTCGGTTTGACGGCATTTCGGCTTTCTGGGCTTGGGTTTTCTATTTGAATCCCCGTTCGGTTTGACGGCATTTCGGCTTTTCTGCGATTTGGGTTTTCATCTTGATTTCCCGTTCGGTTTGACGGCATTTCGAACTTTACCGATTTGGGTTTTCACCTTGATTTCCCGTTCAGTTTGACCGGCATTTCGGTTTGACCGATTTGGGTTTTCTTTTTGAATTCCCGTTCGGTTAGACCGGCATTTCGGCTTTACCGACATGGGTTTTCTATTTGAATTCCCGTTCGGTTTGACCGGCATTTCGGTTTGACCGATTTGGGTTTTCGATTTGAATTCCCGTTCGGTTTGACCGATTTGGGTTTTCTATTTGAATTCCCGTTCGGTTTGACCGTCATTTCGGTTTGACCGATTTGGGTTTTCTTTTTGAATTCCCGTTCGGTTTGACCGGCATTTTGGCTTTACCGACTTGGGTTTTCACTTTGATTTCCCGTTCGGTTTGACCGGTATTTCGGTTTAACCGATTTGGGTTTTCTATTTTGAATTCCCGTTCGGTTTTGGTAGGCATTTCGACTTGAGCAGATTTGGGTTTTCTATTTGAATTCCCGTTCGGTTTGACCGGCATTTCGGCTTGACCGATTTGGGTTTTCATTTAGATTTCCCGTTCGGTTTGACCGGCATTTCGGCTTTACCGATTTGGGTTTTCACCTTGATTTCCCGTTCGGTTTGACCGGCATTTCGGTTTGACCGATTTGGGTTTTCTTTTTGAATTCCCGTTCGGTTTGACCGGCATTTAGGCTTTACCGACATGGGTTTTCTATTTGAATCCCCGTTCGGTTTGACCGGCATTTCGGCTTTACCGATTTGGGTTTTCACCTTGATTTCCCGTTCGGTTTGACCGGCATTTCGGTTTGACCGATTTGGGTTTTCTTTTTGAATTCCCGTTCGGTTAGACCGGCATTTCGGCTTTACCGACATGGGTTTTCTATTTGAATTTCCGTTCGGTTTGACCGGCATTTCGGTTTGACCGATTTGGGTTTTCGATTTGAATTCCCGTTCGGTTTGACCGTCATTTCGGTTTGACCGATTTGGGTTTTCTTTTTGAATTCCCGTTCGGTTTGACCGGCATTTTGGCTTTACCGACTTGGGTTTTCACTTTGATTTCCCGTTCGGTTTGACCGGTATTTCGGTTTAACCGATTTGGGTTTTCTATTTTGAATTCCCGTTCGGTTTGACCGACATTTCGGCTTGACCGATTTGGGTTTTCTATTTGAATTCCCGTTCGGTTTGACCGGCATTTCGGCTTGACCGATTTGGGTTTTCATTTAGATTTCCCGTTCGGTTTGACCGGCATTTCGGCTTTACCGATTTGGGTTTTCACCTTGATTTCCCGTTCGGTTTGACCGGCATTTCGGTTTGACCGATTTGGGTTTTCTTTTTGAATTCCCGTTCGGTTTGGCGGCATTTCGGCTTGCAGCATGGGTTTTCTATTTGAATCCCCGTTCGGTTTTGGTAGGCATTTCGGTTTGACCGATTTGGGTTTTCGATTTGAATTCCCGTTCGGTTTGACCGGCATTTCGGTTTGACCGATTTGGGTTTTCTATTTGAATTCTCGTTCGGTTTGACCGGCATTTCGGTTTTACCGATTTGGGTTTTCATTTAGAATTCCCGTTCGGTTTGGCCAACATTTCGGCTTTACCGATTTGGATTTTCTATTTTTATCCAAAATAGCGAACTATTTTGAGCCCCTTTTAATGGAAAGGTAGCGCAAAACCACTTAATTTCGACGGCATTTCGGCTAGACCGGAGTTGGGTTGGCTATTTTCTATCCAAAATAGTTTACTATTTTGGGCCCCTTTTTATGGAAAGGTAGCGCAAAACCAGCCCCTTTTTATGGAAAGGTAGCATAAAACCAAGGTATTTCTTACCTTCTAAGGAGTGAGAATGTGGAGCTTCTCTCTCTTCCCAACTCTCTCTTTTCTCACCAAATGCCAACCCCTTTTTCCAACACTCTCCAACCCATGTACGTATGGCCATATGGGGGTATTTATAGAGGTTTTTGGAGGGGCATTCTGGTCATTTGGTAGGCCCCCACTAAGTCCATTTTCGCAATAGTGGGGTGGTGACCAGATCCGGGGTGAGATTACTCTCATTTCTCTCTCTTTTATGCTTCTGTTTGACTGGTGGTCAAACCTGTGGGTGAGGGTACTCGGGGGTGACCGGATCCAAGGAGTGGGGCCACTTCTTTGGACGTGGGCGCACCCGCCCACTTGCTGCCATGGTGGGGAGGGGCCGGTTCTGGTCTCCCCATTTCCTCTTTTTTTTTGAAATAATCCCCCGGTTTGACCGGGGGTGGTGCGCGGTTGCACCCGCACGCACGCTGGCCGCTGGCCAGCATGGCATTTTTTTTTTCAAAATCCCCCCGGTTTGACCGGGGGTGGGTGCGCGGTCACGCGCGCACTCGCGCGCGCGCGCCTGCGCGCGTTCGCCGCGCGCGCGGCTGTTTTTTTTTTTCTCTGTTTTTTTTTGTTTCAACATATACCTCAAGCCTATCAAGGTTCCATGATTCTCTGGGATTTTCTTGAATACTTCTACAAAATTTGGCATACTTAATCGAAAGGGCAAGCCAGGTCAGCATTTTCAAAGCTTTGACAAGTTTGACTACCTTTTGATCCACTTTGACCCCGTATATCATTTGTTGTCCATTTCTGAACAAATTTGTAGTACATCATACTTATAGAATCTGAAGTCACCACAAAAGCACACACCAAAAAAATAATAATAAAAAGAACCTAAGGTTACAAGTAAATATATGACATACCCAGTGAAGCAATAGAGCAACGGGGGAGTGAAAAGGAAGGCATCTCCATAGGTAGTAATCACTCCAGCTGCTCAACGGTCTCGAAACCCGGTTTTCTGGGCCTGTGTAACATCCAAATAAAATACAATAAAAGTAAAATGCCCACACTACATTTTTAGTAAATAGAAAATCTACCTGTACATGGGCACAAGACACTTGGAAGATTCCATTCGTTAGTTGTCCTGCCAAAAGAATGAACGAAGATATCTTAAAAAAATAGCAAGAATTGATAATGGCTACAGGAGTTGTAAGGGGGGTGCCTCACCTTTGGTGAGTGCCTAGGTGGGCAAGCGGAGAGCACATGGGTAGTAGAAGCAATGTTTTGAATTTTATTTGTTTATTTTTTATTTCTATAAGAAGAGAGGGTGAGAGGGAGGTCTTGGGAGACATTGAAGGCCACCAGAACCAGTAAAGCCTGCTGGAGGTTATGGCACAGGCTGCATATTTTGTCATGACGGGTCCCCCAAAACGAACTCAGGCTGTCAACAGCCTCTCAAACACATTTGAGACTGCCTAAGGCACCTCTAGGACCCTTCTTGGTATCAATGGCAACGACAAAAGAAGGGAGGGAGGGACCACCTTGTCTCACTCATTGTTTAGGCAGTCACCCCAACTGCCATCAATAACGGAGAACGCTAGGGAGACTATGCTGGTCGTTAAAGTCATTTTTACCTAGTATAAAGCCAAGAAGTATTTTCTTGCTCCAATTGTGTGAAGGTGCATAAACCAGTGTCAATAGAATAAATGAATAGCGGCATAAAGGAAGTACAACTGCTCTACTGATAGTTCAGTGGGAGGGAAGTTGCCAACAGGAGCAGTTAGCTGTGGCTCTGCACCAAGGTATCTTACTCCTGTACCACCCTATATGTTTCCCATTCCCATCATCCTCAAATTTCCAGGTTACTTAGTAGACCATGGTTCGCCGGGTCGCGACCCGGGTCACGACCCGGACCCGACCCGGTCGGTTTTGGGGCCAACCGACCCGGTCGCGACACCAAGACCCCGACCCCATTTTTAATTTTTTATTATTATTTTTCAACCCGGGTCGGGATGGGGCCCCGGCCAACCCGGGTCGGTTTGGGGCCAAACCGACCCGGTCCCGACTCCCGACCC
Organism: Cryptocoryne crispatula var. balansae; assembly: GCA_036172225.1. Lineage (NCBI taxonomy): Eukaryota > Viridiplantae > Streptophyta > Magnoliopsida > Alismatales > Araceae > Cryptocoryne > Cryptocoryne crispatula. The sequence continues at coordinate 36,546,879 of CM069930.1, read as the reverse complement.
CACCTTCCTTGGTAGACAAATGGATCAGCCTATCTAGGTTGAGATTGGTAGGTCCCGATATGATACTGCATCAGATAGATGATTTTATGAGAAATACCATCACCCAGGGATCAGTGATGCCATTGAAGCACACAAAAATGTTGTTTAAATATCAATCAGGGTTCCTGGGTTGGTCCATAGTCCATTATTAGAATGCAGATCAGCATTGCCGGGAAACACCCAACATCAGTTTAGGCTCATATACACATCTGAAGATCTTCAAAATCTAACAGCAAGAAAACCATCACCAATTCAACCTCATTAACCTTTTCAAAATTTGAAGATCGGCCTGCTCACTGCCCAACAGATTTCATCATCAGATTTGCACATCCCACAAGATACAAGGCAATCTATTTCATAATCTTAAACACTTTGATCATTACAGGTGTATCAATATAGCTATCATTGGACAAGAACTCAAATCCTAAAACATCCATGCATGATGAGTTCATGATAATAGTTAAGCATCCACACGTTATTTCATAACTTACTATCCCGTGTATGTGTGTTCAAATAAGAACTCATTAGAGTTCATAATTCATATGGAACTCATTAGGGTTCATAATTCATATGATCTGCTTACAACTCCATCGGTCTGCTGCATCATAGAAAATTCTAACCTTATATCTTGCTACCTATTGTATTGGTACCTTACATATTCAATCTTATGAATTGATTTTTAAGAGCTCATACATTTTCACATGTAATCCTTGCTGGTCATTCACCATTCACACACATACAAAATATTAGCCATGCTTCATATTTTCATCTGACCATGTCTCATCACGTAAGCATTCAAAAAAGGAGTGAAACTGAAGGTTCATATCTAACTCTGCGCATAAATCCACATACATAATACATTTTCATTCTCATACAAGTTTGATAAACATATGTTACAAATTGTGCTTCAAGATGCATCCATGCCCATGTGCTCAGCCAGACTAAAATCCCATCAAAATATTCCCCAACTACCCCTCAAAAATAGCCAAGGGCCGGACCCTTCCTCTATCCTCTTAATTGGGTAATGAGGAGTCCATACGCAGGCCCTCCACAAACCCACCGAATCTATCCAAAAACATGTCCCAAACAGACCCAAAATCCCACCAAAACAGTCCCATCCTATGCCCTAATGTGTCCTTGCATGGACCTCTCAAATAGGGCAATCCATGGAGAGGAAGAGCAGAAGGGACCAAGCAGGCCCAAATGAAGATTTAAGCAAGCACAGGAAAGTCGATTGTCACGAACATGAGGACTTCATGTCCCAAAATCCACCTTTAATTCTTACATTGAGTAAGTAGTTTGATTAAATACCCTCATTGGGTGAAACTTTAAAACTATGCTCCAAATATCAATTCTAAAATAACTAAGCAAATAATTTGAGTAAAGTCCCTTATTGGGTGAAACTTTAAAACTATGCTCCAAACATCAAATCCTTAAAATTTATCTTTAATTCATACTAGTTTGAATAAAATTCCCTCTTTGGGTGAAACTTTAAAACTCTACGCTAAAGATCAAGCAAGCAAGGACCACTCCTTTAAAGGTAAAGTCCTATAATATGTTATAAAAATCCGCATTAAATGGACTAGAGTCATCCCTACAAAAGGGTAGAGCCCTATGCTATAAAAACACTCCTTTATGAAAAAAATCAAATTTGAGGTGTATTAAGGGGATACCCTTTCAAAACATCTCCCTACTATACCAAAAAATAGACCTATGCACTAGATATCAAACCTCAATGCTAAGGAAAAACTGAAGTATATTAAGCTAGTAAAGAGCAGTTCATGTACTTCATGCTGACAAGCTGCTAACTAAGCCGATTGGGGATCAAATCTCACTGGGTTAGGGAAGAGCCAAGCATGGATTCTCATGCCACCAAAGATTGTCATCTTGTGTCTCGGTTTCATCTTAAGATGATTGAAGAGGAGATCTCAAAAATATCTTAATAGATTGGATCTTAGTATGTTAGTGTAAAATGACATAAAAAGCTCTTCAAAAGGAGGGCATGAGACTTAAGGACTGAGACGAGGTCACAAGGCAATTTGATGGGAGGAATCAAGACCTGTATAGAAAGGATGATCTTCGTTAATATGAGATACATCAATAGTTTCTAGCATGTATCTAGGTTTTTTCTTGAGCAATATCAGGAGAAGTGATCTCCTTGAAAATTGAGAGATTGAGACAATTTGAATCACTTATATATAATTATATAGAAATCTTACCTAGATAAAATTTTAGATAGATGTAACAATAGAGTCATATAATTGAATTAATAATATAAAAAAGAATAAAATAATATGAATAATATAGACAATTTGCGTTTCTATGAAGGTTTAAAGTTGAAGTTATCGACATATAGTAAAAAAATAACAGATAAATAAAGATTTATATAAATCTCGTATCGACGATCTCATTTCTTGGATACATGTAGAGAAAGATTCTCGGGAGATCTCGAGAGATTGCATTCCATGCATGCCACTAAGCTCCAAACTAAGTTGTGGACCCGAACCACCTTCTAAGGCCTATGGAATTTCTTTTAATATTGCAAATGTACCAAACTCATAATGAAAGAAATCTTTATGTTCAAGTGCAATAGTTATGCTACATAAAGATATTCAAGCCCCTGTGACCTTCCAGAAATGGCAACAGGATAAAGGAAAGAAAATTTACTAAACCTGAAATCCATCAAATCTGAAAATTGGAAGACAGGGAAAATCTGAAAAAAACAATAAATCTGAATACTCTAAAATCTGTAAAAACTGAAAAACTATCAAATTAAAATTTAGAAATCCAAGACACTTAAAAAATATGAAAACTGCAAGGGCTGAAAATAATAAAAAAATCTAAAGCCCTGCAAGTTAAAAAAAAACAGAAAACGGTCAAATCTGCAAGCAGCAAATCTGAAAACTCTGAACAAGTATTAAACTTAGAAAAATAAAATCAGGAAGCTTGCAAAAATAAAAAAAAGGCTGTAAAATCAGAAGTGCTAGAAACTGAAAAAATCTGAAACTGTAAAAGTTGGGGAATCAAAAAAAAGGTCCGAAGTCTTTGAATTGATACTCTGGATTTTTGAATCTTTTTTTTGGAGTGGCACAGTGGTCGAAGCTGCTGCATCCATTCTAGTCACCTGGACAAGCACTCAAGATCAAACCCGAGAATGCCTCTAGCTCAGGAGTTATTGGCCTCCATACAAGCCACCAGACATCCACCAACACGCTACGGCATGGGGATGAATGAGCGGGGCGCGGCCTTCCCAGCTGGGGAGGCGGACATGTCCACTGCGTCATAGACACGGGACGGAATCTTGAATCTAAAAAAATCTGAACTTGACTCTTGGAAACAAAAACCAGAAAATATAAAAGAAACAAACTAGAAAAATATGTAATCTGAAACATAACTTAAAAATTAAAATATGAAATTCAGAAATCTGAAATTCAAAATCTGAAAATCTGAGGTCCACATCCAGAAACAAAAATCTGGGAACTTCTCAAGAAAAATCAGCAAACCAAAGAAAGGATAACAAGCTAAGATAAGAAATCTGAAAATTCCCAAAATCCAGAAAACCCAAAACTTCAAAGTTCAAATTGAAAGATGGAATCAGAAAATTCGAATCTAATTGATGTGGGACAAGGAGGGTGACGTCATCTAACTATGCCAAACTGGGTCCACAAGACCCGCCGAGGTTGATAAAATCGGACCCCAAGTGGGCCCACTGAGCTGAAAACCACCAATGGAAGCTGAAACTCACTAAACTGAACCCGAAATGGGCTGAACTGGACAAATGAGCGTTGAACCGGCCCCAAACCACACTGAACTGCTTTGAACCGGTCTGGAAATCACTGAACCGTGCCGAAAATCCACCGAACCAAGTCCAAAAATGGCTAAATCAGGCCCACACATGCTGAACCGGCCCCAAACAGCTGTGAACCGGGCTTAAAACCCCTGAACCAGGGTCAGAGTCAGACCGGCCTGAACCAGCCTCTAGACCGCTGAAACGGCCCTGAACCGACTTTTGGAAGCCTGAACCAACGTGTACTGGCCTTAAAACGGCGTTGGACCGCTCAAACCAGCCTGAATTGGGCCAGACCAGCCGGTCTAGACCTTGAACCGGTTAAACCGCCCCTCGAACTGGTCTAGACCGACTGAACCAAGCTAAGACTGGGTCCGACCGGGAGGACTAGCCAGTAGAACCGGCATGTCTTAACCCCCTGGGAAGTCATGGCAGGCTTGGCAGCCTTGGATTCGCCCTGGGGGGTGGGGCAGAGTCGTGGATGAGCGACTGCGTGCCATGTACCCCGTTAGGGGACATCTTCGAGCGTCCACTAGAACGTGGGTGACGATGGGGGGGGGGGGGGCTTCTTAGCGTTGCCGTGGTGTCTTTGCACGGGGAAGAAGAAGCCGGAGGGGGGGCAGAGGGAGCCCTCTGTCCTCGTCTTTGACTTCCTCTTCTTCTTCCTTCCTCTTCGTCATCGTCGCCTAGGTCCGTCGGAAAGGGAAGTGGGTGGGGTTCGCAGCCGGGAGGAGATGGAGTTGGAGTTCGGGTTCGCGGTGGTCCTGTGGGGGAGGGAGGCTCGGGGTCCTATGAGGGGGCTAATAGAGAGCTAGGGGAAGGGGTTTGTGGTGGAGGGGTCAGGGGTGACGATCCGGAGGTGTTTAGGACCGGGGGAGGTGTGTGTGGCCACGGGAGGGCACCGGAGGGGACCAATGGGGGAGCTTGTGGGGGGTTCCAGCAGGGAGTGGTGTTCAGTAGGGGTGTGAGGAGGCTACGGGGTGGGACGGGAGGTCCAAATGGGCTTAGGGAAGGGGCAATGGAGGTGTCGAAAGTTGTTGGAGGTGAGGGAAAAACCGAACGGGAAGAGGGAAAGCAACATCGACGTCGAGGGGAGAGCAAATAGACTGAGAGGGAGGGGGACGAGAGGAAGGAGAGGAGCCTTTTTGATGGGGACATATTTTGGTAATCTTTGATCTTTTCTTTTATTTGTGTCCCTACGAGGACAAGTCTGTAAATAGAAAATTAGATGGTCTTTTCTTTTAATTAGTCATCTCCTCCCTCTTTAAAAGAGGACCCATGTACATACGAAGGAATCAATCGATAGTGAATTTTTTGGAAACCCTCTCGGGTCTGGTTCCTCCCGCGTAGGGGGCTGCGGCCCCAGTTCCTCCCCACCCCCGGCAGTGACGCCGGCCTTCTCTTCACCTCCGGGAAGGGCTCCCGGTCTCCCTTCCATCTTCCAAGCACGGCGAGGTGCGCCGATCTCTCCTCCTCCTCATCCTCCGGCCTCTGTGCCGTTCCCCTCTCTTCCCCTTCTCGGTTCGACATCGACAGCAACCTTCACCAGCCGACGTCCCCCTGTCCTCCTCCTCCGGTGGTCTCCTTTCCTCGACGAGGGCGGCGGTTCTTCCTCCCTCCGCGGATGTGACGATGTGACGAAGAGAGAAGTAAGAGGCGGTGACGGAGGGAAGCTCTCCGGCGATCCCCGGTGAAGCTCTCCCACACTTCCCCCTCAGCCCGCCCTCCTCCCACAGCTCCTCCAGATCTACCTTCGCGGGATATCCCTCCACCGGACAGCACAGAAGAAGAAGAAGAAGAGGGGGGGAAGGCGATGGCGGCGAAGGCGTCCGGTTCCCTCCCCTACCTCCGCCGTCCGCACGCCACCTGCACCTGCCGTCTACGCGCGGCGTCATCCGAACGGGGCGAGAACGACGCGGGCGGGTGAAGCGCGCCTCGCCCCCTTTTGTCGCGGCTTGCTACCTCGCGGACGGCCGCTGCGATGGCGCCACGGCGACGGACACTGACGGCGTGGAGACGGCCACGTCACCCAGGCGGGTTCGCCTGCGCACGCCACGACCCCCCTGCGAGTACGCTCGCGCTCGCGAGCGCGGGCGACGCCGCGCGCGGCCCGCGCGGCTCGCGGCCAGCCGGCCCGCGGCCCAGACCGGCCGGTCGGCCGGTTCGACCCGGTCCTGACCGGTTCAGGCCGGTTCAGTGCCTGAACCGGCCGGTTCAGCCCGGTTCAGGGCATTTTGAGCCGGTTCAGGGTGTTGTGGGCCCGGCTCGGTCCTGTCTTGAGCGGTTCGGGTCAATTTGGGCCTATTTTGGGTTCGTTTAGGTGTTTTAGCGGCGGTTAGCGCCGGTTTATTTCGCTTTTCGTTCGGTTTAGCCCTGATTAGCCGGTTCGTCCCGCATCACTTTTCTTCTTCAACCATCCATTGACCATTGTCCCTTCTATTAACATCAGGCTCTGTATATAGAGCTTGACATTACAAAATGAACCCCTAAAAGATCTAATTACATATATGTCCTCTAAAGAATTAAAATGAAAAGGACTCAAAGGACTAAAAGAAATTACATAAAATAAATTCTAACACTATGAAATAAAAAAAAATGTCGTCTCCTTAGAACCAAAAAGACGCTATCTCCGAATAAACGGTCAACCCGGTCCCCAGCAGTAATGAACTTCAAAACACCAAAACTTAAACACAAGGTAATGCAAATCAAACCCGAATACACCTAAGGTTGGCATTCCAACTAAGGTCATGGGAAAACATTTTCGAATTTTGTGGATGAATGGCTTCAATTCCAAAGTTGTTATGATAGTTATTCAAGGGTTTTCAAGTGTTTGCTCAAATGTAATTAACATCAAAATATTAAAAGTTTGGTGGGAAGAAGTCAAAAGAAATTTTCAAAAAACTCCAAACAATCTCAAACAAAGATAAAAAGAAACATGGTTCGAATTGTCTAAGTGATTGAGCAATTCTTACATTAACACTAGGAAGATCTACGAAGCCCACTTTGTGAGTTCCTATGCATGAATACCACACCAAACTAGCTAATACTTCTATGAAATACCATATATTTTCATAGTGATCGAAGCTAACCAAAACCATTTTTTCCCAAAGTTTAAAAATGAATTCACATCATTCTCCCCTCTCTTTGATTTTCTTCCTTCCTCACCTGATGTGCTGGAGGTGCAACCCTTGCCATCTCACATTTTGACTTCATCTCAAGAGGGATGGAGAAAAGAGATCCCGGAGAGATCTTGTGAAAATTTCGGAAAACCAGACTTCAGAAATATTATAAGTGTATGTATAAGTGTAAAATGGATGATAATCTCTTCGAAAGGGGCTTAGATTGAAAACTAAGCTTAAGATAAGCTAACAAAATAAACTAGGACTAGACTATAGAGGGTGACAGATTGAGTGGTAGTGTTTAAGGGAGGTCATTGGTGTGGGAGAGCTGGAGAACCTAGCAAACATATACCTTTGAGATGACCAAGCCAACATTCAACTCATAGGGAGCCTTTGGTGTTTCACAGCCGCAGCTTTGTAAAGGACTTCAGTGCCTTTTTATATAGTCACATCCAGATCGTGAATGGTCTTTTGTATATGAAATCCCTTTTTTATAGTCATAAGAAGATATACCTCTCAATAGATCTAAAAATCACCATTTTGAACTGTATGTTTTAACTGGTTTTAGTGAAATACAAGATTTTGGTATTGCCATAAAAAACTGTGTCGTGGTGGGAAGAAGTCAAAAGCTCCCCCAAGAACAGTTTGGAGCATTTCAAGGTGGTCCAGTTCTGTTATTCACCCATCTGACTCCTGTGAAGAGTTCCCAAACGGTGTAGGAGCTGCTTCCTAACAGCAACCAGAAGGTTTCTGCTGGGGAGTAGCAGCAACTGGGTGGTGTCTGCACACCCCTATAAGCCACACACACTGGTCGTCTTATTCTTCCACTAGAGAGTGTCCGACCAGGTTAGCAAAAAGAATTCTCATGTCGCTGATTGGGCATATTTCTAACTTTCATTATTTTTCATCTGGAATCCAATATTGCACTCTTGACTTAAAAGATGATGATGTAGCATATATTCTCCACCTAGCTCCTCACCTTGGGTGCAGGATTTTCTTCAAAGGGGTAGGCCAAATAGGGTGGCCTGTCGGACTTCATTTGGGTGCAATGCTGCTTTCATGACACAACCTTTTAAACTTAGGGTCCATTTGGTTTCAAGTAAAACTAAAATCAATGGAAAAGTTTTTCACCGAAAAAGTTCTTCAAGGAAATTGAAAACAATAGTTGGCATTTGGTTGCCAGTAAATTATTTTCATAGAAAAAATTATCAATTATGTGATATTTTGTAAAGCGCCTCAATGAAAAAATAATATTTATAGATAACTTTTTCAATATTCATATAGTAAAACAATTTATTTACAATAAAATATTGATTCAAGACAAAATTTAAAAAAATTATTTTATATGAAATTATTTTTTTGCTGAAATTTAAAAAGTGGTTTATTATTTGGATACTAAAAATTATTTTCTAGAAAACAAGTCTATCATTTTATTACTTTAAATTATTTTGATACATTATTTTTAGTTATTCAGATAGTTGTTAATTATTTTATCAAATAATAATTAAGAAAATTCTTTAAAACAAGATGTCTGAAACCGGTTTCCCCTTATTTTTTCCGGACGCCGTAATCAGGATTTCTCCTTGGTCATAGGAAAATGTTTTCCTTGAACCGTGCTTTTACGTGTAAACAAATAAAATCTCTCCTCACCTTTTCCCGAAAACTATTGCATGCATCAAGTTTTACAGAGAAGCAAATGGACCCTTAATGTATCAACACATACGGATCAGACTAAGGACCACCACTTGAGCTCAATCGGCTGTTAATTACATGCAGAGGACTTCAATTAGACAGAACCAAATTAAGAACATGGCCACCCCAATGACCGGTGGTAAGGTTCCCCCATTGCCAGTTGGCAAATCCAGATAACCACCCATAGGATGGCCCATTGCAAGATTAAGAATATAAAAGCCTCGTTGGGCCTGGCTGGAATGCTAATTTAATCTCTAAGAGGCTCTTTCAGTACTAAGTTAAAAGTGTTAAATATTCAGAAAAATCCTTCAATAATCTCAAGGCATTGAACCTAAAAATGAAAATGTAAAAATAAGGTTGATGTGTTCAGCTGTTTGTGCCTAGAATGAGCCTAATTCATCTCACCTCAATAGGGCTTCCTAGGACAGCCCAATGGACCTGATGGTGTAGACATAAATGGGGCCAATGAATAAGTTAGTCAACCCCTTTGTGCCCTTGTTTGTCGTCCTGGCCAGATAAAACAAATGGGCCCCTGGGGTGTCTTCATGCCCCTTTGCTCTCTTTTTGGTTTATTTTTTTTACTCATAGAAATTCAGTGTCAACAGAAGCCTAAAGAGATGCAAGTCTTTGTTGGCAACCAAAAAATGTCACAGTGCCCATAAATATAAAGTTCCGAGCATAAATGCAAGGAAGAAAATCGAATAGACAAGTGAGACACTCTATATCATATTTAGGACTAATGGGCCGGACGGGCACAAAAGACAAAATGAATGGAGCCCATAGTGTAGTATTGGTCAAGACTTCTGCAATGGTGCCTTGAATGTAAAAATCTGGTTCCAGATGGTGAAATGACCATTTTGTCCTTACTGGTCCCGACTGATTGAACGTCAACCCAATAATGATCGGGCACCACCATCATGCCCACCCAACTCAATAATAAGCAATGTCAGAGCCGAATTAGTGGTCCAACCTATATTCAACAAGTTATGGGCAAAACATTGAGAACCAACTTCTGAACGGCCTTATTAAGGCACACTTGACCCAAAAAACAAAACAAATGTGCCCACTAGACAGTACCAATCAACACCTTCGTAACGGTGTCTTAAATGTCAAAATCCAGTTCCATGGCTCAAAATGACTATTTTGTCCCGATTGGGCCCGACTGATCGGAAGCCGGCCCAATAACAAATTGACATCACCATCTGGTCCGTCCAACTTGAACTTGGGCAATGTTAAAGTCGGATCAGAAATCCAACCCATATTCGACAAATTATGGGCAATATAAATAGGCTAGACTTTCAAATAGCTTTTGGTAGGCTAATGGATTTGAATGACCAAGCAAGTAGGTCCACAATATTGTTCCGGTCAAGGTCTTCGCAACAGTGTCTTGAATGTCAAAATTTGACTCCGAACAATAAAATGACCATTTTGCCCCTACTGGGCCCAAACAAACTGAGGTAGGTCCATTAACATTCGGCACCATTAGAACGTCCGCCCGACTTTCAAATAAACAATGTTAGAGTCGGATCATCAATATGACCTGTATTCGGAAAGTTATGTACAATATTTAAAAATCTGCAGAGCTTGCAAGCACTACGAGGTAGTGGGAAATCCATATGAACAACCTATGGACATTTATGTAGTCAAAGGCATGAGGCGATCGAGGCGAGATACCCCTCGTCTCACCTAGGATGCTTGAGGAGGGCACCTCAAGCACCCGAGGTGACATTCATATTATTATTATATTTATTTTCAAGGTAGGAAACATATATAAAAAAGTTGGAAATATATGTAAGAATGCAAGAAATACATCAAAAATGCAAAAAATATATATAAAAATACAAGAAATATATCTAAAAATGTAAGAAAAACATAGAAATACACAAATTGTAGATTAGTAGCTAAAATATAAACATATAAAATATATTGACACATTTTCAGCTAAGAGGAACAAAATAATAATAAAAAGTATAAAAAAAACCAGAAAAAGAAATTAATAAACAGAAAAAAAACATACCAAAAGGTCCGAAACAGACTCTCCGTCGATGAGGGGGACTACCGGTGCAAGAGCCGTCTCTGACGAGGCTCAACTTTTTACAAAAGATTAAAAAAACCAAGGTTAAACTAAAACTGAAAAAATACAAGCAAAAACACTACCGAAAAAATAATAAACATGTTGTCTGGTAAATTTAGGATGCTAACAACAACAATTTACTCACATTTGAACTATAAACCAAAAAGATAGCAAATAAATCGAAGGACATATCTTCTCCGTCTAAATACGGTCGTCCAACAATTTACACAATGAAAGAACAAACTAAAACATAAAATAAAGATCATTTATTATAAGAAGGATGATGAACAAAAAGACCAAGACAAAATGAAGAAATAAAAAAATCAACAAAACCTAAAACCAACATGTTAGACAACTCCTTCGACGGTCCGGACGGTTTCTTCGGCGAAAGAAGGCGGCGACGTGAGGTTCTCCGACAACAGATGGTGGAGACAGCGCCGTCTCCAACGACCGGTGGCAGCGGGAAGGTCAACTTTGGCGAGTGGAGGTGACGGCGGTCTCCAGTCCAGTAGGGGAGGGATTCCCGTCGGGTGAGACAATCTGGTGGGGGAGAGAAAAGCCGAAGGGGATGGGGGTTTAAGATAATTGGATCCGTGCTTGGCCCAGATCCGATCGCCTCAACCTTTGCCTCACGCCTCGGTCGCCTAGGCTGCCGGGGCAGAGAAGGCGACTGCCTTAGGCGGTCGCCGGCGAATCGAGGCAAGAGGACCTCGCCTTGCCTCGCCTTGCCTCGCCTTGTCGCCTAGGCGACCGAGGTGATCGCCACCGATGACACAGGTGGACATGGCTATTTATGTGCAAAGATCAAAGTTCTGGTGCAAGTTATTTAATTGTATTTTAGATGCAATTTTTGAAATTTTTGAGGGTCGGGATTGCACCGATCGGAAAATCCATCAAATCGGAGATATCCGGATTCTGGACAAATTGCAGACCCTTAACCGTAGATCTGATGGGGCACAAGATATACGGCCATCGCAGCATCTTCCGAATAATTCTGGCTATTTTTGAAGCTTATTTGAATAATTATGATCAGAAATTAATATTGACCATCGGATCGACGGCTGTCTTGATGAAGAATTAGGTCAGACTTGACCTAGAAGGGAAAACCGCCACCTGCCAGCACACCAGATGCCTTCCCCGACCGATTCCTGAAATTTAGGAGGTGATTGGGGGAGGAATCACAACCTTCCTCCTTTTCCTCCTCTCTCTTTCCTCCCACGTATCCTGCCAGCGAAGAGACACACACACACACACACACACATATATATATATAAGGAGAAGAAAGCAGCATTCGACGTTTTGCACCCCAACGGCCAACAGAAAGGAGAGAACAGGAGAAGCTCCTGCACGTGCCAGCCACCAACATGAAGAGGAGAAGAAGAAGAGGAGCACTTTCTACCTGCCACGCCAGTCCAAGGGAGGAGAAGAAAATAAAGAAAGCAAGGTAATACTATGTAGCCTCATCCCATCTCTTCCCCTCTCCTTCATCTTGTTCCCTCCATCGGCCTCCCTTCCTTTCCCCTTCTCAGCACCCCTGTTCAGACCCATGTAGCCCCATCGATCTTCCCATCATCTTCTTTTGACCTGCCCCTTAACCGAGCCCAAACAGCCCCTATGTGCCCTCCTATCCATGACCAAAAGCCCCTTCACAGCCCCTTAAAATTCCTTGTTTTGGGCCCAATCAGATCACCTGCGAACGGCCCTCCTTCCTGCCAGCCAACCGACCCTTAAACAGGTCACAAACCAGCCCCTTACAGACCCCGACCCTCCTTTTACCCCCTGTTCGGTCCCCTTTGTACCCACCAGCAGCACCCCATGACCGGCCACCTACAGCCTCCGTAACAGCCCACTTGCAGTCCCTTACTGCAGACCCCTTATCAGTCTTGACTCTTGACAGCCCCTACTTCTGGCCGGTCAGACCCCCTTAGCACCACCTGCAGAACCCCTAAACAGGTCCCCAAAAGACTCTCGTTCGGTCCCCTCCCAACAGACCTTAAACAGGACATCAAACAGCCATTGACCGGTCCCCTTTTCACCCTCAAACAGGTCCTGTTCAGCATCCCTAAGCAGTCCCCTTCGCAGCCCATTCTCCAAGACCAATCGGTCCTCCTGTGGGCTTAAGGTGAAGATCGACATTTTGACCTCTTGGAATCCGTACAGCGGACTAAGAGACTACTCGAGTGGGGCCTTCATTCTTGACCCAATCAACCCCCTGTTTCGTCCCTAAACAGTTCCCTTCACAATCCATTTTCCAAGGCCAACCGGTCCTCCCATGGGCTTAAGATGAAGGTCGACATCTGGGCCTCTTGGAATCTATATGACGGGCCAAGAGATTACTTGGTGGGGTCTCCATTCTAAGCCCAAAACAATCCCCTAAACAGTCCTCAAACAGCCCCATTTCAGCACCCCAAAACAGGTCATTCTAAGTTCAAACCTGCCCTCTGTGCAGAGCCCCCAAACAGTCCCCTAACCAACCTGTTTCCAGCACCTCTTCGGCCCACACACCTACTGTTTACGGTTCCTAAACAGTCCCCAAACAGAAGCCAAAATCCACCTCAGGGCAGTCCTCTTAAGGGCTTGAGATGAGAGCGAGATCTGGGCCTCTTGGAATCTGTACGACGGGCTAAGAGACTACTCAGGTGGGCCTTCATTCTCGGTCCAAAACAAAAGTTTGGATGAAGATCTAAGACATCAAGGCATACCATCCAGACCCACAAAGTGCAAAAAGGGCCAGCAAGACCCAAGAAACTTGAAGGCTGGCTAAGCAGGCCGCTGGTACTTGAACCGGCCTAGTGAGCCTTAGACATAAAAATAAACTTAATAAAAATTCAGAATCCGAAAGAAAAATTAAATTAAGAAGTTAACCCATTACTTGGGTGCTCAACCATTGGATGGTTACTTTGGGTACGCCCCGGAACATTGATCCGGGTGTAGGCATGGGACAAACTCCAACTGCAGACAAACCCTTCCTCGATGTGGCAAGTCTAAGAACTTAGCCATATTGAAGGTAAATTTCATTCGATCAATAATGAATAGGCATGCCATCATAATGGTGAATTTTTCCTTCGATCTCATTAAAATCTACCTCAGGGGAAGGAAGAACCGATATGTTTAGATTTCATTGCATAAAGTCAACCGATGTACTCATGTAGGGCTGTTCACTATTCGGTTCAACCCAAAAAACCAAACAAGACCTAAATTAATTTGTTTGCATCTCATTGGGTCTGTAGCACTACGACCCTTGAGTTTATTGATTTATGTGGATATACACTTTCTATCAAACAAATTGCTATGACAATTAATCAATAATTTTTGAGTAGTTGCTCGATATAATTAACGTTGGATATTCGCACCATCCAACAGAGAGATGTCAAAATAAATTTTTTACATAACCGAACCTCGGTTCTATACTTTTCAAACGTATTGTCGGACTATATAATATATTTATAGATTATCATCTATTTTCCTAAGTAGTTCAGAGAAGATACATAAAAATTTAAAAAATAAAACGAGGTTCTCACTGTCTTCAAGTGCAATTCAAGACAAAATGAGCACATTATTATCATAAAAAACCAAGCAAAATGTGATAGTAAGCGAATGGGCTTAACAAATCAACATAATCTATCACACACGTTATAAATAACATGGGCCAAGCTTGGGATGAATCCTCAACTGTGAAATGTGAAACCAATCAAAAACCTTGGGATAAAGTAAAGAAAGATCTACTGATGACTACCATGAATCACAAGATGACACAGCAGAAGATCCACAGATGCATTCGAACTTCCATAGCCCTTTTTGGTGAAGGCCTTCTGACAACAGAAATGAACATCTTCTCTCGAGTCCTGTAAACTCCAGCTAAATGCACAAAAACATAACAATATTATCAAACCACACAGAGGCTATGCAGAAAAAAAACTTGCAACAGTACTTTCTAAAAACTCCAAAGAAGAGAAAGTAATTTATCAACTGAAAAAATACAACAAAACAATTCCTGAATAGTTTGCTGGATACTCGACAGTTTTCTCCTCACTTTCTCAGTCGACTGTTTCTATAAACTGCAAATGATGTAGTCAAAGATTCCTACTCAGTCATCTGACTTCTGAACTAATGGGATCCTTGGTGATGGTTCATTATAGATAAAGCCCTAGTGAAATTTTAAAGGCAGGGGGAGACAAAATAAACTATTGATGTAACCTACTAGGACAAAGATATTAGATTCATGAAATAATAGAAAAGCCAAACATATTACAAGAAAAAGCTAAAAAGAATAAAAAGATAGCATATGTTTAGCCAATTGCATCATCTGAATAGGAATTCAATATTCCCTCCTTTATTCCTGCTTTGAAAGAAAGGTTTCAGATAATGAACTCTACGTCAAAAATGAGAATCCCCGTTGTTTCATTGGCAGAGGTGGAAACAATGCACAACGTGACAATTAGCAACTAAGTACTTGACAAAAAATAGCAATTAACTTTGTCAATCAGGAGCCATAAAGAAACAATTGCAATGTGAGTGACCACCAAAAGAAAGAACCGCATGTATCTTCATTCTCTGCATGTTACAATGATTGATGTATAAAATTGACCATATAAAGATTGTATGTACGATAAGCCTTATCGTACCTGGAACTTTTGCTCACTACAGAATGTGAAGGGAAAATCATTCAAAGTGTCAGCTCGAAGCATCTGCTCTGCCAGCCTCGCACATTCTCCTTTATGGGCATTCCGATGGGATATCTGCAAAACCAGATGGTACAGCGGGCTGGTACAACGTCATGATAGAGTTAAATGATGCAGTCAAGACAATTAGAAATGACTAAGCCCAAGGTAATATCATCTGCTCCCAGCCAGATATCTATGGGCCAATAGGGATCCAATATCAGATACAATACTTGTATAGTTGATTACACTAAACATAAACTAATACTCAAGATACGGAGTTCTAACTTAGTCCTAAGTTATTAATGCATAA
Source organism: Cryptocoryne crispatula var. balansae (assembly GCA_036172225.1). Taxonomy (NCBI): domain Eukaryota; kingdom Viridiplantae; phylum Streptophyta; class Magnoliopsida; order Alismatales; family Araceae; genus Cryptocoryne; species Cryptocoryne crispatula. The sequence continues at coordinate 36,531,194 of CM069930.1, read as the reverse complement.
ACACAAAACATGACATGTGAAAAACAAAAGGAGGTAAATATAAAGTAAGAAAATAAAAAATAAAACTAATTTTATAAAAAAACTTAACTGGATCAGCTGACACTCAGCAACGAGCCAGATCAGCTGATACGGTCAAGCAGGGCCCAAACCTGTCCCCAATCCAGTGCAGAGTATGATTAGCCCAAGAAAAATCCAATCAGCTAGCCAATACTGGCTGATCTGATACGATCCTGCACTTCTTGACTACGCCACTGTGTGAACCTCTTTTTTAGGTCGTTTGTTCTTAGAAAGACATCTCCGGACTTTTCTAGGAAAATATGTGATATCTTAAAATATTAGATAGTCCGGTGATAGTTTAAAAAATATTAGAACCGAGGTTCGGGTTCTTTGAAAATTTCATTTTTTGACCCTTCTCCGCCGGATGGTGCGAGTATCCGGCGTTAACTTACATCGAGCAACGGCTCGAACGCCTTTGATTAACCGTCGCGGCAACCTGTTTTTGGAGACGTCCACATCCAAAAAATAAAGTAAAGAACTCAAAAGGGCAACGGCCTTTTGGGTCAGATCAGATGCAAACCGATTTGTTTGGGTTTGTTGATTTGTTTGTTAGTTGACTTTTAGATCGACTTGAAAGTCGGTTTTTGAGTTTTGGAGTTTGAATCAATTTGTTTGATTGATTTTTGGTTTATTTTAGATTGAGTTTGGTTGATTCAAGTTGTTTTGGTTTGAATCTGTTTTAGTTTTGATTTTTGATGAGTTTAAAGTGCTTTAAGCATGTTTGGATTTTTATTTGGTTTGTTTTCGGAGTTTTCAGATTCTGGATTTTTTTGGTTTTGAGTTGGTTTTTTGATCCATTTTGGGTGTTTGGAGTTGTTTATTTGATTTCTTTTGGGAGAAGTTTAGTGGGTTTTAAGTGAATTTTCAGATTGCCAAAAATCAGATTTTTGAAGTCAGTTAGAATTTATTTTAGTAGATTGTTCAAATCTGAATTTTTTTGGTTGCAGATTTTTTATTGAAATCTGATTTTTCTTTGTGTTTTCGGTTTGGTAAAAATCTGATTTTCTGGTGGTTGACAGATTTTATTGAAACCTGATTTTCTGTTTTGGCAGATTTTGATTGAAATCTGATTTCGGTTTGATTTATTTCAAAACCGGTTCAATCTTGTTAAAGATCGGTTGTTTGTTGAACCGGAATAGGTTGAATTTCAGATTTTGTTTAGTTCTGATTTTTTTATGACTTTCAGATTTGATTTTCAGTTTTAATTTTCTGTTTGAATTTTCAGATTGATTTTGGAATGATTTAATTTGGTTTGACGGTTTGCATCGCCTCCGACCCATCGGGTCACTTTGAATGCCCGGTTCCATGCATCAATATGAACATCAAAGTTTCATTTCATTGAAAGATGGGGTGAAGTACATCGGTGTACAATGTGATTGATCTTTCCCCCAACATAGGTTTCTTTTCACTACTTTGGAAAAATTTTGGCATTACGACGGCATGCCGGCTATTTTTCCAACTTAGTGAAAATTTACCCATCCAAAATAGCCAGCCTTAGCTTAGCCATATTGGGGGAAGGATCGCCGGCTACGGGATTCATGCCCGCGCCTCCGTCCGGGTCGCCGGCTACGGGATGCATGCCCGCGCCTCCGCCCAAGGTGGAGTTCCCCGCTAGGGGTGAATCTCCTTAATTTAATGTAGCTTTTGCATTTCTGATTTTTTTATTTGTTAATTTTATGAAGGCCACTTCGGGCCGGTCCATTCCTTCGGCGTTCAAAGCCGGGCTTCGATTTGCTTGAGTTGGAAGGACAGCTTCTTGGAGGCCAAGCCGGACCCGTGAAAGGGCCGTTGAGGCTCAATCCTCCCTTGGTAATTGAGGGGAGAACCGGACCCGTGAAAGGGCCGTTGAGGTTCATCCCTCCCTTGGTGTGTTGAGGGGAGAACCGGACCCGTGAAAGGGCCGTTGAGGTTCATCCCTCACTTTGCCGGTACAAGCCACAAGGGGGCGGCCGCGACCTCTTCTTCTATTTTCTGCTGCAAGGGAGCTGCTGTAGGGATTCTTGGGAGGCGGATTGGACCCGTGAAAGGGCCATTGGGTTGGTCCTTGATGGGGCTGGCGCCTGTCTACAAGGGTGCTGGAAATGGGCTGTTTTGAAGGCCTGGATTGGGTGCCAGACGTGGGCTGGAAATGGACCTGGATAAAGGCCAGAAGGTGGGCCGGTTATGGGCCTGTTTTTCTTTGCTGACAGATGGGCCGAGCGTGGGCTAGGCATAGGCTGTCTGGTGAGTTGTCTTGGGCCTAGGCAAAGAGGTGTTTTAGGTACCTGCAGATGGGCCGACAGGTGGCTGGACCCTAGCTGAATAAGGGGGTTGTTCCAGGCCTGCCAGGGGGTTGAGTAGAGAAAAAAAAATACGAAGGGAGGTTCCCTTATAGGGCTACATATCTATATGATATCTTACCCACGTATTCTTCTTCTTCTCCTTCCCTTCTTCTCTTCTTCTCTTCTGGCCGCAGACCAGCTCCTGCAGCAGGTGCAGGCGCAGGACAGCAAGTGGCAGCAGCAGCAGCAACAGCAAGAGCAGGAGCAGGGCGCAAGGCAGCAAGGGGCAGGGTGCAGTCCAGCAGCCTAGCGGCGTCTCCAGCAGCCTCCTCTGTGGCTGGTGCGCACCTATTCTTTTATAGGGAGTGGGGGAGAGATGAAAGACCAGCAGGTGTGTGTACGTTGGTGACCTTTGGCCTCCCCCATGGAGGTTACTCCATTTAATCCAAATGATTGACTGGCTGTCCCTTCATCTTCCCCCTCCTTCAACTAACTGTTGGGAGGCTGAGGTGGCAGCAGGGTGCACACAAGGATGCTGAGGGCAGGTAGTGCGGCTGGGCCTGTTCACATTGGAGTTGAAGTGGGCCTGGCCCAGCTTGGGCCTGGTTTCTGGGCCAGCAGGAGGCTGCGGCCCAAGCCCTCCTATGGGCTGCGCACAAGGCCTGAATTTGGCTGAAATGTGTCAATTATGGGTTAGGCAAATAAGGCTCCTACTGGGGTGCCCAATTGGGCCCAATTGTGGCTGATCTTATGGGTTGTTGGCCCAGCTTCTAAGCCAGCCCATCTGTTCTCCCTTTTTTTTTGAAAAAAATGTACGCCAACAGCCACATAAGAACATCTCTGATGCAACCATGGTCGGACCCAACACAGAAAAGGTTAGAAAGTTTCACAGCATAATGGGGACTCAGAGACCGGATGTCCTTGCTCGACAGGAAGAAGTCAATTTACGAAAATCATGAAGAGGTAGATACTTTAAAAAGAGAGTTTTGAAAGGCTTCTCTCACTCACCTTAGGAGAGGAGTGGAGGCATAGATGTTTGTTGAAACCTCATAAATTCATTTAAAAAAAACTCTTCTGTGGATAAAAAATTCTTTGTTTTGGTTTTTTAACATTAACAACTATGAAAATATATTATAGTCATATGAGTATTAGCTAATTTCATGTGTGTGGTGTGGTATTTATACATTGGAACACACAAGGTATCACAGATTTTTTAAGTGTTGCCATGGGGATCGCCCATCACTTAGATGATCTGAATCACATTTTTTATGTTGAGGTTATCTGAATTCCTTGAAAATAAAATTAACCTCTCTCCATTGGACTTGCAATATGCCAATGTTGATTACATCAAGTAACTATTCGAACACCCTTGATTAACCGTCACAACAACATATTGAATAGAAGTCATTTATCCACATAAAACATAATACCGGAAGACATATCCCCATGGCCATATAAGACATGATTTTTTTATTTGTTTTAAGTTTATGGATTTGATTTTTTTTAGGTTTGGAAATCATCTTAATTGAATTATTAAGATGTTCTAAGGTTATTTGATTCGTAGAGCTTTGTTTGATTTGTTCATTTGATGTGATTTCATTTCATCTTTTGTTCGTTTGTCTTTTGTTTAACTTCAAATTAAGATTTTTTTTTATTTAATAATTTTTTATCAATTTTTATTAACTTTTTATAAATTATTAGATTTTTTGCTTTGTGCATTTTTATAAAAATTATCTTCCATTTTTGCATTTGTTTGTTGTTATTTTATTATGATTTAAGTGAATTTGGTTATTAAGATTTATTCTTATTAACATTATCCACTTAATAAAATGATTAAATTTGGTTCAACTTAACATATTTTGTAGTCTTTGGTAAACATTTTTATGTTTTATTTAATAAAAATGATTTCAGTTTCATTATGTTGAAATTTAGTTAATGTTTAAGTTGTTATTTGATTTGAGTTTATTATGGATACTTACTTCCTCCTTTCTCCTCTCCTCATCTACATAGACTTGAGTCATACTTGCATGTGTCGCTCTTCTTACTTGTGTCTCCTCTTCATCATATAAACTTGACGAAGACATCTCAACGTGAACACATGATTTTCCTTTTTCCCTACTTTCAGACATGAGATTTGTGTCTTGACATTTGAACAACTCTTCATGCAAGTCGACTCTCTACTCAATTCGTATCTCCCTCTATGACGTTGTCCAGTTAAATATGTTCTCATATTTTCTCTCAATTCAATCAGTATGTTGTGTTACTTCTTGACATTCTCACTCACCCCAACAATATGTTATTTGATGCGGTAAACATCTCTATTCATTTCTTTTCCACATCATTTGCACTTTGTTCTTTTCTTGTCAACATTTAACATGTCTCCTTGTTGCCATTCAATATCACGATATGCAAGGGCACTGCACTCCAACAAAAAAACATATTAAATAAATACATCCAACAATGGGGAGATAACCATAGTCCATTTTTGGATCCAATTTCATCTCCCAAGGGCTGAGTACAGGGAGAAAGAAACCAAAAAAGTCACTACACAGTCACCTTGGCCCTTACACAGTCAACCAAGGAGTAACAATCAACCTTTCGGGTGACTAATCCCCCCCCCGAAGGGGGTGCTGCAAGGTTGCCCTAGGGGGAACCCCAAATTTGGGGTGGAAAATCCCCCCACTCGGTTTAAGGCCAACCAGAGGGAGAAAAAGAATCAAGGGGGAGAGGGAGAATAGGGGAGGAGGGAAAATAGAGGAAAAACTCACTTTCATGGGGGGTAGGGAAGAATGATGCTCACCGGAGGGGGCACTGAAGGAGAAGCCTAAAGAAGGGGAGCCCTAAATAGGAAGGGGCCACGGGAGGGAGGGGGAATCAAAGGGAATTGGGGGGGTGAAAGAGAGAGTCGGTCAATTTCTGAAATCGGATTGGATCAAACCCGATTCTGGTATTTCTGATTTCTTGGAGAATTGGCCGATCCAAAGTCGATTCTCTCGATCCAAGCCGATTCCTCCAAGAACAGATTTTGGATCAGTTGTCCACCTAGTGGATAGGATCGACAGGGGCCTCTCCTTCTCTTCATGGGAAACTGACTCCCATACAAAATCTGATTCATAGAACCATGTACTCAAACTCGAATTGAGGGTAACGGACCGATATAGTTAAGAAACTACAATGAAGATAGAGTGACCATCTAAGCAAGACTGTGAAAAAAATAGAGTTTAATTTAAGTTTGGCACAGGCACAAACATTCATGACTGCATACGAAATGAACAAAGTAAATAACCAAGAGGAATGCTAGAAATTACCTCTACGCTCGCAGAAGGGCTCGAATGACACATATTCTGTGAACTACAATTCAAATAATAAATTACAAAATTATCAAGATGCATATATCTCGTAGGAGGGCATAGTTGTCAAGGCGATAAGGCGCCCAAAACATTAAGGGGTGTCAATTCCGCCTAAGCGACAAGGCGGCCACTTAGGTGTTGCCTAAGCAGTCAAGATGGTAACATTGGATGTTTATATATACATGTATATATACGTGCATATACATATACACAATCATATATATAACTAGATGTTAATATTATATATTTATGTATACATACAAATATATAAATAAATATAATTATATTTGTATGCTATAATTGACTGTGCATATTTATGTGTTCATACATTTAAATGTAATTTTATTTATGTAATTTTGTATGGATGGGTATATATTTTTCGAGGAAACAATTAATCTCGATAAACTTGGTGTGCGTGTGTGTGTGTGAGAGAGAGAGAAGAGTTAAAAGAGTTCTTTATAAAATTTAAGTATATAACATAGATTTATAATTATAAATCTTATATATATATGTGATAATACAAGTGATAATGAAATATATTAATATGTCTACACTATCATAAATAAGTGCCCACAAATCGCGAATCGACCTGCGCGGTCAAGTTGCGAGAGTCAGGGGAAGTGTCCCTTGGAGGGGGTATCAAGGGGGGGCAAAGAAATTTATTTTATTGTGTATAATGCCTGGAGTGCCTTTCTTAAGAAGAAGCAAAAAGTGAAACAGAATTGGATCCCTGCCAAATGGTGTCAACCGCTCAAACTCGATGTGGACCAATCTGATCCAATGGGAAATGCTGTCTCAAATTGATGCCCACACCATTGTGCAGACAACCTCTCCAATAAAAATCCTCCATCTTTCCTTGAAATCTTAGACCCACTGATCATTCCCTCCTGAGCTACATTTGGCATGGACAATTATGGCCCAGAGAGCATTCATGTTACAATTTAAGTTCCACAAGTATTTAGAAAGAAGAGCTTTGTTGATAATTTCCAGGGGGTCAGACTTACCCCACATTCATTGGTCATTCTACAAATGTGGTCCCACTTGCTGAGATGTAAGCCTTTCTTCTCACTATCGCCATGCCAAAAGAATCTAGCCCTGATGCTTTCCAACTTGCAACAAATGTCTTTAAGAATTTTGAAGATAGGGAAGAAGAATAGAAAGATGCTTTGTAAGACACCTTTGGAGAGCACTCATCTTCCATTTGTAGATAGCATTCTACCTTTCCAACTTTGGAGCTTGCTCTCCATCTTCTAGATCACATGTTGTTGGTCCCTACTTCCTGTCCCCCATCCGAGAGTATTAGACCAAGATATTTAATAGGAAAGGAGGCCCATGTGTACTTCAACCTGTTATGTTGTGCCTCGTTAAGGTTAAGACCAATAATTTCAAATTTCTCCGTTTTAATTTTCAAGCCTGTAACAACATGCAACAAAAACAACATGATTCTCAGATGAAAACATTTATCAGGGATCCCCGAGAAAAATAATAAAATATCATCTGTAAATTGTAAGTGGGTAACGTGCTATCTCCCCTCATGCCCTACCAAAAACGTGTCATCTACTTTCCCTCCTCAATCTGTGTTGTTTACCCCCTGTCAAGTTCTGACCTTGCCTAAAGCAGCCGGCATTCTTCTTTCCATTTCAATACTTTACTGATAAACCTTAACAACCAACTACGCGAAAGAATAGGTGTAACAGCATATCCATAGTCCCTTTATGCTGAACATTTATGTTATACCTACAAGTGAATATGACTTCAGCTTCTCTTACGGACTGATGCTGTGCCTGATAAACTGAAGAATGTAGATCAAATGCCAAAAGTCTTGAAAATGCCACACTAAATAAACAAGTTTAATATCGGTACATAAAATAACCAGCAGGAGCATTTTGTCCTCTGAGGGATGGTTTGGCACAAGTTAATTTATCCCCAAATTTTTAGGGATTTGGGGATAAACCAAAGGCCAAAAGTCTTGAATATGCCACACTAAATGAACAAATATGATACAGTTACATCGAATAACCAACAGAAAAGCATCTGGTCCTCTAAACAATAAACCGGGTTTACCCCCCTGATTAATCTAATACCAAACAGGCCCAAAATGTTCAACTGCTTTTCTCTCAACCTGCTTGCTCCAATGGATATTCAACTTCATGTCCTGATGTCCATTGCTGCTGAATGTCATAGACATACATTATGCATTCCACCTCAACCCGGTATCACTTATTTTGAATGACAACCCGCTGTTGTCTAGATACTTCAAACCGACATCATGTGAAAACACGGGCAACAATCTTTGCCAAGTTGAAAGAGCAATCTACCTACTGTTTTCGTGAAGCAACCTTTGAACAGAAGGAAACGGACATCCTTAATTGTCCTCTATCCTTTGCCATCCTACGCAAATTCACATGCCTAGGCGCATACTACCAAGCAAAGGTTTCAAACCACCCGTCGATGACCAGTCGTTCGTGAGAAATGCAGAGAAAGAACCATACGACCGTCAAAAAGGAAACGCCACATCACGAAACAAACCGACCAAAAGCCATCAACTATTGACCGGCAGGACTCAGAAACCTGCCCCCAGTGATGACGGAGGCACAGCAGCGGCGTTGGTTAGGGAATATACTGGCGGCCAAACCTGGTGAGAGAGGGAGCAGTAAGCGACGGCGCTGCAGCGGGGACAGCTCCTCGTCGGTGGCCCCCGCTTGCACGGCGTCACGACCCATCCCCTGGCGGCGCACTCCCTCATTGGCGTCGGCTCATGGGCGGTTACCGAGGCACGACAGGAAGCCTCCGCATTTCTCGAGCGGCCGAGCTTCTGCCCGTGGCGACTCCAAAGGCGGCTCGGCTCCTTCTATTTGTTGAAATGTTGGAATCCAAAATATTCCTTCCAAACATCAAGACTGCTTCCAAAACAGCACGACAAATTTTTATATTAAAATAAATTATAAGATAATTTAAGGCATAAAGTCATTATCTTAATAAAAAATTGAAAAAGATACATTCTTTTTTAAGAATAAAAGTATGTATATTTATAAAAAATGGTTTTTTTATAAAAATGTATTTGTATAACTACTTTCAAATACTCTTTTAAAAAATTATTGTTACAAAAACATATTTAAGTAGAGAAAATTCAATTTACCGTGCAACAAAACACTCCACTCCACTAGATTTTTTTCAATTAATACTAAGAGAATGTTAATAGTAACTATTGTGCTGCTTGCCTACGTTTCGATCTATTAATTTTGTATCTAACATTTTATTTTAGGATAAAAGTAAGTACTTGTTTTAATTGAAATATTTATATATTAGTTAATTTAGTGTCTATTAAAAGGTATATATACATTAATTCTATACTTTATTAAGGATAATATCTAAACCTTATAAAATTTTAATTAATTTATTAGGATACAAGAAATAAATTTAAAAATTAATTAAGATAAAAAATAAAACATCCTAAATCTACCAACCTAACCACATCAGAAATCAGAGATATCACAGCCTATGGGGGTCTGGTTACACAATAAATTGACTTTTTGTCACAATTTTATGATTTTATAACAAAACTTGTCAAAAAATTTAAGTTTGATGGTCATTATAAATTAATTTATTTAACTAGATTCTCTACAAGCTGATATCCTCTTTTTTTATGTAGTGGTATTCACCGCTTTTGATCATAGATGGCTCTTACTTTATTATTATTATTATTATTATTATTATTGTTATTATTATTATCATTATCATCATCATCCGGTCTTTTCAAACATGACAATCTTTTGTCATTGGTTAATTTACACTTTATCTTTACATAAAATTTGCCTTTAAAATACATAAAAATTTATCGTGCAATCAAATACCATGGTATCTTTGATTTCTGATTTGGTTAGGTTGGTACATTTAGAATGCTTGATTTTTTTTCAACTTAATTAATCGTTAAATTAAGACAACCATTTAGAGACATGTCAAATAAATTGCGTGCGTTGTAAGACAACCAACTGGAGACATGTCAATAACAAAAAAGAAGACCATGTATCCGAGGGGTCGCAGGTTTCAAACCCGCAGCTGCGGCACTATCCAAGCATATACAGATCTCATCTTATCGTACCCTAAAAATTCATACGAAATATGTTTATGGGAATGAGCAGCTGAGCTAAGCTCACAGCTCACATAAGAAGGCCGATTTAAAATTAGAATATCCCGTTGGACTTGGTCCAGTTAAGTCAAGGTCAGTTTAGGCTGATTTTAGGATCCGCCAACTCGAATAGAAATATACCGTAATCATACATGGCATAAGATAGACATATTTGAAATTGAGATAAATTCTTAGGACCGAGAGGTAAAAAAGAACTAATAACGATAGCGGACACCCCTATCAATATCAATTTTGAAATTGACAGAGATACAATTCATCATATTTAATTATTAATATCAAAAATATTAATATAAATAAAATATGATAAGCAATACACATGTCTGCGTGTATTAATTTTAATTTTGATAACGATACTTCAATCTTTTACCGTACTATTTCAGTACCGTAATCAAACATGGCATAAGATATACATTTGAAATTGAGATAAATTGTTAGGACCGACAGATAAAACAGAACTAATAAAAAGATGATAAACCACAGGAAAGGAAAAAAAAACGTCTCACTTTCTTTATCCAAGAAAAAAAAATCTCCATTAAATCAAATTTTTATCACGATTGCCAAACATTTTTATCGACAAATTCTGTGTTACACAAGTATATTTTTGTAGTAAAACCAACGGCGGTATCCCCGTAAGCATTAACAACACAACTACTCAGGCCGGGAGGCCAAAACTTCATTTCAGCGCTATCACCCCTCCCCTCCTCATGGAGGAGAATAATTGAACAGCGAACTGCTTAAGCTCAAGACGCAGAACGCATCAAACACAAACGGACCAACAAAACAGCAGTTTACACTGTTTATTGCGTGACAGGAAGCAATTTTTTTATTACCAAAAGCTCATTCTCCGCGACCAATGGAGATTGCTAACTTCCTCACGTCAAACAGAGTAATACGCCTACAGCTTTGACGGAGAACGGTACCAACCCCACGGATCACTGGAGACGTACTCAGTCACCTGCTTCACACTCAAGTAGTTGTCGAGTCCCCTGCGGAGAGCGAGGACAACATCAGTATGTGTATAGCAACAATTGCATAATAGTTCTACATTTTCGCACATCCATTACTACCCACCATTCCCCAAGTTCGCGCCCGAAGCCACTGCGCTTTGTGCCTCCCCATGGCGCTTGGCAAAAGGTGGGCTGAGAGCAGTTCACCCATATGATACCAGCTTGGATAGCCTGCAACAAGTAAATCATAATAAGAAGGCAGAAAGACAATGATAAACCAACATGATATGGAGGCTGCAGGGCCGAGCTCTATCATATGAGGTACGTGGATCACGGGGCTATTCAGATGCCGATGCCAACATGATCAAGTTCAGAATACTAGCAGAAAAAGGAAGACATGGGGGAGACCATGTTCACACGGTCTATCTGGGAGGGGTGGGGCTTATGATTCTGGAGTTAAACTAGTCCACGAATGCAACGGACTTTAATTTCCCACCGAGCTGCCTATGTTCTGCATAAAGTAACTGAGAGTAAGCGAAGTATTAAGTAGGGTACCGGGGTAAACTTAGGGGAGGAGTTAAAAGGATATCAACTGTCTCAATCAAGAAATTAACTAGGTTTTCCATTTTATGCCCACAAGTCAATACTCAAAATTGATAAATAAAGCTGTGTATGGATTCATGTTATACAACATAATGTGTCAGTGTATTGTTCTACAGCTCAATGCCTATGAAATCATTTTATTCTAAATCAGGGATTCGTCCGGAGCCGCCAGTTGTTATCCAGCCCAAGTCTGTTTGGAAATGGAAACCGCCATTTATTAAGTGTATATTGGGGATAAACTCATTTTGTTAAACAGAAGGGTTAAATCATCTTACACCAAGATGATGGCACACGTACGGTCAAAGAAACAAAAGTAACTGTTCAATTATTCTCAAAACAAAATTACGCTAATACACTCGTGTTCCAAGGTGAACCATAGCAAAGCCATCATCCATTGCAGTTAATCGAGGATGAAACAATGGGCTTTTCCCAGTTCTCAGTCCTGAATAACCGATGGTTCTATGCTGCATCCACAGCAAAATGGTGATGTAACTTGAAACCATTCTTTGTGAATTATACCCTTGTCCTGAATGGTTTTGTTTATCAGCACTTTGATGTGGTAATGCAGGTCCAAGAGCTCTATTCACATCACAAATATGTCAGTACCACATTGTTCTCTCACGAAAACAAGATACAGATTATCATAAAAAAGAAAGCACAGATTAAATCTTACTTAAATTGTTCAAATTGATAACAGTTGCGTTTTTTCACTTTAGAAATGTTCAAACTGATAAGCTGATAAATCGCCTTTCTCATTTTCTGATCATTTTTCCTCACAATGCAATTTCGTTTATTGTTATTTACTATGTTTTCCGTTCCATTTTCAATTACTTTTCTCATCAAATTTCATACTATAATGCTGGTAATCCTTCCAGGAATTGTAAGTTATAGTTGATGTAAGAAAAAAACAATTGAACTTTTGGATATTCAAGGCCATGGTATAAATGCCAATTTTAATTTTGACCCATTAAAAATGAATACGTCGTGGCAACAAAAGTTGCTGTAGTCACAGAGTAACTGTTCGATCTGGTCCTAACCACTGCAAACAGGCCAAAACTAGTTTTCAAACAAAATCTGGCACGACAGAATGACCCAACCAACAATTTGCTTTTATTATTTAAAAGCAGGGACATGAATATAGATAAATAGGAAGTTGTTAGATCGACGAACCAAGTATTGGCACAGAGCATCCAAAAGAATGATTTGTAGTTAGCAGTTGGAAGATACGAGGCAAACCTCAGATAAGCGGTCACATCTATCTGGATCGCCAGAAATTACAGCACCAGCTAAGCCATAACTGAGAATGGAGAAAAACAATGACTTTTAGCATCGATTCTATGCAGTGTTCACAGATACACAGATTTGTATCATTTGATAAAAAAATAAACAAGCTCACCGGCTGTTATTCGCTAGATCAACAGCCTCATCCTCAGTCTTGAATGTCTTGACACACAACACTGGCCCAAATATCTCCTCTCTCCAAATTTGCATTTGAGTATCCACATTTGTTATGATAGTTGGCTCAATGAAGAACCCTTTATCCAAATGCTGCCAAGCAAAGGTAGGAATGGTTGACTAGAGTAGATTCCATTAAGGAAGCCTGGATCCAAACAGATGACCTACTTTGGGACGTTTACCACCATACAAGATAGTAGCACCTTCACTCTCTGCTGTCGAAATGAACTTTTTTATCTTTTCATACTGCAATAAATCAACAAATAGAAAGAGCTTTAACAACTAATATCAGAGATCAACCAAGAATGCTGAAAAAGCAGTACGTGAGAAAACTATCAAAACGGTCTGTAGATAATTATACAATTGAAAGCATCTATTTTCTTCACGTGCCAACTTGCAACTACTTGGAGAAACAGGAGGAAACCAATAAAACTTCAGGCGCCGGTTTGAAACGGGAACACGTTACAATGAAATAATTAATCTGCTGGAATGAGTTACACCGGGTTAAAAAGATGTTTGATTTGGTGATGGAGAATGAAATACGTAAAAAGTTACTCCATTTATTCCATAGCGGTTTTGGAACAATTTGGAAGTGGTTTAACTTATTCTTAGAGTAAATGGAGTAAACTTTGACTTGTATTAATTTTTATATTATAGTATAAACGAATACTATAACAGTTTAAAAGTATAAATTATTGATTAAAAAATATAACATAAATTATATATTTTATTAATTAAATATATTGTTAAATATGTTATTCTTATCATATTTATGTAATAAACTAATATCTACTTTTATTGGAGCTTTCTTAGATTTAAGCTTAATATACTCAAACAATCTCAATCTCCTCTCTTTCAATGTCTACAATTGTCTTTACTCCCACATTTTCTCTAATATATTCATTCTTTATTCTATCTAATATTGCATGCCCACTCATCCATATTATCATTCTCATTTTATTAACACTTATTTGGGAAACATGTTTTTCTTTTAATGTCCAGTATTCATTATCATACAACATTACAATTTACCGGTCTTATAGCTATACGGTAAAATTTTTCTTTCAACCTGTGGACACCGAAAATTTTCAAATTGAGATTAAATGAAATCAAATCTCCAATGAGCTCTATTGTTCAATTTTCAGATATACCTTTTAATTGGGTCCAGTTTAATTGTCATTTCATTGATGAAATAGCCTGAAGCCAATGCTCATCTGTTTAGCCCATTAGGAGTTATAGGCCCATTACAGTGACTTTCCCCGTAAGACTTTGGTTTTCCACGATACAACCTTGTCAAGGGGAAATATTGGAGAAAATCTATTCAGTGCCACCTCAACAGCCTGATGCAATCGACTTGTGCGGGTAAGGCAAGAGGAAACAGTGGCATACAAGAAAAAGGATTCTAACTGTCCTTAAAACATGGAAGGGGAACATTGTGCGGAGGAAAGGATGACTCCGCAGAATCCGATCATCATTCAGTCATTTCCATCGGCTGCCAAAATTGTCCGGATAAGCTTGAGAAGAGCCGTGAAGAGTATCCGTCATGATCCCGTGTGATCTGGATCTCTCTGATTCCGATTCGAAGTCGGATGCCCTCTTTCGGAAGGTCTCTTGGCACTGGAAGAAATGGCAGAAGCCTATAAATGGATCAGCCGTGGGTTCGCGTCCGGGAAGAGGAGAGAAATCAACTGGAAGGGGAGATCGAAAGAAAGGCCACGAGAGGACTCTAAAGAGCAAGGATCGCGGGATCGGAATCGGAATCGGGATCGGTGGGTACCGATCCGATCCGGATCGGACCGATTTCGACCGATTCAATGGAAGAAAATCGATCCAGAATCGGTAAGAAAAAAAGCAAAAAAAAAAAAAAAAACGATCCGATTCCGATTCCGATCCGATTCCGGACCGATTCCGGCCGATTCTGGCCGATTCTGGCCGATTCTGGCCGATCCGACTGGAATAGCAAAAAAAGAAAAAAACGATCCGATTCCGATTCCGATTCCGATTCCGATTCCGGACCGATTCCGACCGATTCCTACCGATTCCGACCGATTCCGCGGAATTCATGCCGGAATCGGTCCTTCCGCATGGAATCGGTCCGATTCCACCGATTCCGTAAACAATGCTAAGGAGGGAGACGGAGCAAGAGAGGCCCGCACCTGCCATCGTCAAGACCTTCGAGCCCATCCCATTCTTCCGTAGTTGCCGCCGAGGTCTCATATCTCTTTTAACACCATCGCCGTTGAGCCCCTGCCTTGCCGTTTGCACTGGCGGAACCCTTCTCTTCTTCCGGACAAATTGTCAGCGTCGTCTCCTTCAAGCAGCGCCGTGAAGACCCCCTCCCTATCTTCCTGCATCGCCGTCGGAGGCCTTGGAGTCCTGAGGAAGCGTCGCCGGAGCAGGTGGGCATCGTGATGCCCTCGGGTCCGCGGTCGTGAGAGCCGCGATCTGCCGTCGCCGTCGCTTCCGTGGGGGAGATGCTGAGCGGGGTGAACAGTGCCACGAGGATTATTTTCCCCTCAACTTATGTCCACGGCGGACATATGAACAGTGCATGAGGGACCCGCCGGTAAAAAAAAAGAGGAAAAGGCGCCGCGGCCGAACGGGGCGCGTGAGGCGGCCGCGTGTACGCGCAGGAGTCGCGGGAGGTTGACCCGCAGGTCAGCTATTGGTGGGGCCCACCGGAAAAGGAGATGTGAAAAAAAAAGAAAGAGAAGAGGAAAAGGAGAGGCAATGGCGAAGCCCAGCAGGGAGGAGGCAGCGATGGGCTGCGAGGGCCTATTTGACCCGGACGAACAGTGGAATTTAAATTTTTAAAAAATTCATTTTAATTCAAACAAACCGAGGCAAGCATTAGGCCGGTTCTAAACCCACCTCATGGCTTCGGCTTAACCTTAAAAAAAAATTCAAACATAAGGGAAACCAGGAGGCCGGTTCTAAACCCACCTCCTGACCCATAATTAATTCAAAAAATAAAATAAAACAAATAGTCAATTTAAATTAAATAAAAAATCATTTAATTCAAACAAACCGAGGCAAGCATAAGGCCGGTTCTAAATCCACCTCATGGCTTCGGCTCAATTTAAAAGAATTCAAAACAAAGGGAAACCAGGAGGCCGGTTCTAAACCCACCTCCTGACCCTCTTCTTAAGGTAGACATCCAAAGGTCTATAAAACAGACCCCAATGTCTTACCAGTGCAGCAAGCAGTTCATCAACTCATAAAGGAGGCATGAAGATTGCCATGAGCTAATTTCCCACAAGTCTATCAAAGACTGGGATATGCTCAGTCTCAAGACAATGAGATGAGTCCCCACAAGCCTATCAAAGGCCGGGACATGCTCAATCTCAAATCAGTGAGAGGAATGCCCACAAGTCTATCAAAGACCGGGTGTTTTCCATCTCAAATTGATCAAACAAGTTCCATGTTCATCAAAGACTCTAAAAGACCTGATTTCTGGTCATGCAAGTTGTAAATCATGTCTCATATTGAGAGAACAAGTGAAAAATTCATGTTCGGTGCATTGGTTGATGTTACAAAGAAAAGACAACCATATGAAATTTCTGGAATGCAAGACAAAAAAAAACTAACAAACGAATCTGAAATCTGCAGAATTGAGAGCATCCTCAAACAACTCAAACCAAACCCAAACCAGGTCTGAAACCTGCAGGTTACGTAAATAAAAAAGATCTAGATAAATCTCTCAAATCAAATCTCCTATTGAACAAATTCAAAGTCAAATTCAAACTTATTCAAGCTGCGACATAATTCTTCAATCAAACTCAAGTCAAATATAATTCAATCCAGAAACAGTTAAATCTGATCAAACCAAGTTGAAATCAAATGAACATGTAACAAACTTCAAAACAAACCTCAGCCCAACCAATAAATTCAAGCCAAACTCAACCCAAAGAGTACATATTTAAATCTCAATAAAAAAAACCAGGTCGGAACAAACCCACAAAATCTGTACACCTGTCAAGCAACTTGACATTTGCAGAAAATCAACACATTTCCACCAAATATGAGATCTGTAGGATTCAAAGAAATTAAGATGCTCTCAAATTAATTTCAAGCTCAGTCAAATTTTCCAAACAGAAAATCCAAGTCAGTTCTAAAAAAAAGAGAACAAGCATGATAACAATGAACTCCAAGCAAAACCCCGATCCTAAAAGAAATCAACTAGAAATCAAAGTTAAATTAAATTTTCAAATCAAATCAAGAATTACAGAAGGTTCATCTCAAACAGATGTTAAAACAAATAAAAAAATCCAAACCAACTAAAATCAAGTCATATCAACAGAAACCCACATCTAAAATTAAATTCCAATTAAAATCCAAAACAAGATAATTAATTTGGAACAAGCAAAGATCATTAATTCGTAACCCCTTAATCAAATCTGCCAAATCAAATCAAACAACAAATTCTCAAGTCTTAAGCAAGTCCAGAAAACCAACATATTTCAAATGGATCTGGAATTCGAAGGTTCCAGTAAGTTAAGCCAGGTTAAACCCAAATCAATCTTAATCAACAGATTTAAATCTCCCAAATAAATTCAACTTAAATCAAACATGAGCCTGAAAATAATTCATTAAACCCCCCAGATTCAACACAAATTAAAACTTATTAACAAATCCAAACAAATTCAAATTAAACTCAGATCAACTCAAATACAAATCAAACTCTCCAAATCTAAGTCAAACTTAATGAAACAAATCCAAATTAATCAAACAAGGCAAAATTCAAATCAATCCAAATTAACCAAATTCAAATTCAAATAAATATCTCAAATCAAATTGAATTCAAATAAATCAATTCCAAACAAACTTAAAATCAATCAATTCAAATCAATTAAACTCAAATTAAATTCAAAGCAAATCAAATGCTTGCATTCCATCAAGTTCATGGGATTGTTTTCTCCTATGTGTGAATGTTTATTTTGTGGATGCATGTCTTCTACTTCCATGGATTGCTATGATGCTTAATCAAGGGTTTTCGAGTAATCTCGATGTAATTAACGTCGGATCTTCGCACCATCCGACGGGGAGAGGTCAAAATCATTTTCAAAGAACCTAACAACCTCAATGTATAATTTTCTACATATCATTGACCCTAGTTAGTACTTTTATGGAATACCATCTATTTTCCTAAGAAGTCAATGCTAAGGTCAAATTTAATTCAAATTAAAAAAGGAAAACGAATTTCCAAAACCAAAATCTTTAATTTTAGAGATTTTTGAGGTTACATCACAACCTTAATAGAATCTTACAACCACATAACTCTTCATTCATCCTACTTTAATCCTATAGTTAACGTCCTCATTACATTTTTCATTTATTTTAATAATTGAGCTAAGATACTTGAACTAGATATTTTGAGATAATATTATCTCATCCGAACAAAGTCTCATCTTCTTTTTATTTTTATTAAATTTACAATACATATATTCTATCTTAGTTCTACTTATATTAACACTTTTAGTTTCTAAAGTGTTTCTTCACAGTTCTATCTTCTTATTCGTTTTATTTGCAATATGATATCGTATGCAAACATCATAAATCATGATATATCATCTAATAATTTTTTTGTTAATACTTTCAAACCATTGATGTAAATCAATTAAAAAATAAAAATCACATTTCTCCTCTAATTGTACGTAGCACATATACTAGTGGTTGCGTCATCATGCATATTTTTTATCAATTGTATATATCTAGCATATACCATCTTTCTCTCCAATATCCACCACAAAGCATCGCTTATGATTCTATGGGACTCTATCACAAATCTTTTCCAGGTCAATAAATACTATATGTAAATATTTCTTCATATCTCGATATTTCTTTATCGGACTTTTAATAAAAAAACTATCTTTATAGATCAACCAATTATAAATCCAAATTATTTAGTTGAAATATTTGTTTAATTCTTCAATCGCTGCTCAATAACTCTCCCACAATTTCAAGTATGACTCATAAGCTTGATCCCTCCATAATTAGAGTAGTTTTGCACATCTCTTCTTTTCTTAAAAATAGATATGATGACTCTTTCTTTATCCATTCAACATTTTCTTAAAAATTAAATTTTGTTAAAAAAATCAGTAAACTATTACACCCCAAAATCTTCCAACATTTTCATACTTTAACAAAGATGATATTAGGGCCACAAACTTTTCTTGTTTTAATCATCTTTAATGTTTTTTGAACTTCTAAAAATTTAATTCTCTTAGTATAATTCATATTTAACATTGTTATATTCTCTTACCTTATTGTTTCTAGTAAAGTTGTCATTAAAAAAGTACCAATAACCAATTCGTCTTTCTTTAATGTCATCATCTTTGATCAAACATTTCTTTCTTTATATTTGATACATGACTTAGTTAAAATCTTGAGATCCCTTTCTCCAATCAATGCATATCTTTTCCATCTTCTTTAGTTCAAAGTTCCTCATACATCTACTCAAAAACCTCATCTCTTACTCATATAAGAGTCTTGTTTGCTTCCAATTTCATTATCTTGTGATGTTCATGCTTCATTGTCATCATACTTAGCTTATCTTTTATACCAATCTTTCTCATTTTTTATCACTTTTTGCACTTTTTCATTTCACTACCAAGACCCTTTTTCAGGTGGATCATGTCATTTAGACTCTCCAAATATTTTTTTAATGATATTTCTAATCTTTACTTGTTTAGTGATCTTTCTAATCTTTGAAACATTGTTCATCTACCTATCATTAACATCTATGCTACGTTTGACTTTCAATGATTTATGTTAAGAAGTTCATTATTAAATGTGTTGTTTTATCCCTTTTAATTTTCATCATTTTATTCTAGGAGAAATATTTCTTTTAAATGCATTTGTTTATCTTTTGATCTTAACATTTAAAACCACTAACAAATGTTGACTTGTTAAAAATTCACTAGGAATAATTTTACAATCCTAGCAAAAGAGCATGATTAGGCTTTCTTGTGAGAATGAACTTGATTTGGTTTTTATTTGTCCATTTTTAAATGTTATTAAATGAGATTTTCTTTCGATAAAACGAATATTTATCATAAAAAGAACAAGGACAATTGAAAAATCTAGGATGCTTTTTCTATTTTCATTTATCTAAAATTATCATGGACTTTCTCATATTCATGGCATTCGTTACCAAAATGTCCATTGAAATCTCATACAATAAATATATACTCTTCATTTGGTATACTCTATGCAAGGTCATCTGTATTTTCTCAAAAGTTTTCTTTAATATCACTCCTTAATCTAATTTGTAAAGCATACACACTAACAATATTAATTATCTCTGTTTATATAATCATTTTGACCATAATAATCTTATCTCTTACTCTTTTCATTGACACTACTATATCGCTTCATATTTTATCAACAATGATACATACCCCAATTTTGTTTCTCTTGTTTCCTGTATAACATCATTTAAAACATGTATTTCCTACTTTATATTTCTCTCGTACCCATTTGATTTCTTGGATGCAAATAATGTTAATCTTTCTCTACTTCATACTATCAACAAGTTTCCTAAGTTTTCCTATGAGAGACTCAATATTCTAAGTATACATTCTTATCCTTTTTTCAATTTTTGCTTTCTTATATTTATTTATATAATAATGTATATTTATTTTAAAATTTGTTCTAAAACATATATCTTGTTCCCCATTATAGTCTAACTTCTTTACCCACATCCATCATTGACATGTGAACCCCTTGTTATTTAGCATCACATTAGGACATTTAAGTGACACGAACTCCTCACCCTAGCTATATTTTTTGCTACACCTGACCTCCATCATGAATAAAGAATGATCCAACGTTTATATCATTTAAATTCATGTAATGAGATGTGATGATATTTTTATGCTGGTTGTCATCTACTATAAACCTTCTCCTTTCTCATCGGAGGTTGAGATTAACCATAGCGAATTTTAGTATATTTAATATATTATCTTATCAAATTATGTAATATTAATATAATATAATATCAAATAATAAAGCAACACATCATATAGTATAATATTCGACTTTGTAAAATGTTGAATGTTAAGCAAATATTGTATATTTATTTAATACTATAATACATAATATTAATATATAATAAATATATTTGAGTATATGATATCAAAATATTTAATATGCTATCTTTTATTATATTGTATGTAGTATATACTGTAAGATAATTTAATAAATTTTCTTTTATCAAATTTTATATAATATAATATATAATAAATGATATAAATATACATAACCCTTAATCCACCCTGGTGGAGTACTACCAGATTAAAGTGTGTAACTAATCCCAACAACTGAACAGGTTGCTACTGGATTAAGCAGCGCAAGCCACTTACTCTATGAAACATTCCCGTTCCAAACCAGCACCACATTAAAAGATTAGACAACTCTTACCCTCGGACAGAAATACACTTTACGCTGTAAGAAAACAAGAACAATAAGAAATGACAGCCCCAGAAAGAGCCTTTCCCTCAGTCATGCAATTAAAGGTGCTTATGGGCTATATATTGCATCCAACAATGCATACCTGACCTTCACTGACAACAGGACCAAGCCTACAGCCTTCTTCAAATGGATCTGAGACCTTGATGTTTGCTGTCCAACTGACAAGTTTCTTCAAGAATTCTCCTGAGATATTTTCCTGTGATGATTTGCACTTTGAATAAAACAAAAATCCACAGAAAAATTGGATGGAAGTTCAACAAAGAACTTATTGCCTAATTATCAGGTCACGACCAGTAAGTTAATTAACTTCCTCTTAACCAATGAAAGAGCTCTTGCTGAAATGAGACAACAGTGGTACAAGGTCAAATTTGCAGGTTATATTACTAATGGAATTAACATTTTTCACTTTATACTCTCATGCATAACAATAATCCTATGGATCACAGTTGCACCATTAAGTTTTGGTTTAAAGTTTTGAAAATTGTAAGAGAATCTGACGAGATTGATGGATGATGGGTGAAAGCACAAGTGGAAAAAGAAGATGATGGAGTGGGCCTCACGCCCTCCCCCCCCCTCACTCGAAGATACAACTTCTAGATCATGAAACCTTCTCAAAGTTCAAACATTCATTGCTTGCAAGAGTGGATCGCAACAATGTTTTTTAGAGACAAAAGTGCAATAAGAAAAAAACTATTAAAAAAACAAAATAAAAAATCCCTATTACTCAGCCCCAAAATATTATATAGCACTATATGTTTGGTTTGACCCAATGACTCTAATGAGTTCTAAACTAAATTAGTTAGACAAGAACTAAAGCCTAACTAACCTAAACATAATAAAATTCCAGAATGTAGATATCTTCAATTTGAACCATGATAATGCCAATCTTCTGACACAATTTTACTCTAACATCATTTTTCTCCAGTTGGAGAAAACTTGACCTCTGGTTTTGAATAGCTGAAAAACGACGTCGTCAATCACCAAAGAAGTCAAAAGAAATATGCGTTATCAAGTTCATGTATTGCTAGCAGATATGCAATTTTGTTGCATCATAAAGGTTATCCATATCAAATCAAATACTCGAGGTGTCCATTTATCATGCATAGAAATGATCTTAATAATAGGTGAAGCAGGCGACAGCATGGTAGATACGTCTTCAAAGTTGTTTTCCTCCATTGGTTCAATTCCCTGAGGGTATTGTTGATCATACTCTTCCATAAGATCTAGCGGTTCATAAATTTCCTCTTCCAAGAAACCTTCAGACGCAACAAGGCGTACAGAAATAAGTACAATGTGACATTCCTTCATCCATTATTGTCCTTAGCAAATATGTGAAACTTGTGAAATAATCCAAGACCAAATGTCATTAGAATATTTAAATATTTCAAATATCTGAGGGGGCTCTTCAAATTGATACTCCAACGAGTATTCAGTCTATCTTTAGCATAGTTGTCAAGGCGCTCACCTAGGCGTTGCTTAGGCAGCAAGGCGCTACTTGGCTAGCGCCTTGCCAGGGCTGATATCCCCCACAAGGGGTGCTGTCCCCTTGACCCCGTGACCTGATAGCATAGGTCAATTTGCGACTACTCTGTCCCCCGTTTAATAATATTACAATAATATTTTACTATCACTTGCACTATCACATATATATAAAAGATTCATAATTATAAATACATGTTATATACTTAAATTTATAAAAATCTATTTTAACTCTCTTCTCTGTCTCTCACATACGTCAAGTTTATCAAGATTAATTATTTCTCAAAATAAATATATACATATGCATACATAATTACATAAATAAAATCATATTTAAATGTATGAACACATAAACATATAAATTCAATTATAACATACAAATATAATTATCTTTATGAATATATATTTATATGTATGTATTAATATATATAATATTAACATCTAATTATTCATATGATTGTGTATATGTATATGTATATACGTATATATAAATATTCAATGTTACCGTCTTGACTGCTTAGGCGACGCCTAAGCGGCTATCTTATCGCCTAAGTGGAATTGACATCATTCAACGTCTTGGACATCTTGTCGCCTTGACAACTATGGTCTTTAGAGATCTCAACGTAATATAGATCTAAAATATTCACAATAGACTGTGCAATGAAATTTGTGGGATTCTCAGACAAATATAATTAGCATGTATCTCTTTGGGTGGTTTTTGCCTTAAATATAAATTGCTGATGGTCGGAAGACTCGAAACACCATGAGTTTTGACATATTGAAACAAATTACAACATTACTATACATGACACATGGAGCGTGCAGGCAATTGGATGACACCTTCACTGGGTGCTACGATTGACAAGGGCAATTGTCACCTCCAAGACCTATCATTGGAGGTGGTTGCCTCAGCTGCCTAGGCGAGGCAAGCCCTCGCCACCTCGACCTACCAACGATCGCCTCCATCACCTAGGCAATCAAGGCGAGGCAAGGCAATCGCCTCATCAGCCTCAAGAGCCAGCTCTAGACACAATAAAGGCCCGGATCCGGTAACTAAAGCCTCTCATTAGCGCTTCTCACTCCCCCCTCCGGTGCCTGTTCTTCTGCTCCGACCATCGATTGTAGAATCAGTCAAATCGGATCAGGATAGGATGATTTCGGAATTAGATCGGTCGATTTCAATCTGATTCCTGCTTGAAAGATCGATTCTAACCTGAATTCTGCCAGAATCGGTCTAGATCAGTCGAATTGAATCAGAATCGAAATCAAAATCGAAATCCTGATTTTTTTAAAAGAAAAATTTCAGGCCAAATTAGCTAGAATTGGATCGAATACGCCAAAATCGGTCCAAATCAGAATTGGAATTGGAAATTTTTTAATTTTTTTAAATATCGATTCCAAATCAGTTTCTCTTCTTGAGAATCAATCAGAATCAGACCAATCCAATCCAATTCGAATCGGTCCCCACCGTTTCTGTGACCGATTTCAATTTGAAAATCCTTGCCCCTGATAGCCCTACTACATAGACAAATTCTTCGCCCCTTCGCCGCATCCCTAGCCAAAGGAGCCGTTGCCGCTGTTGTTGGAGAAGGCTTTGTTGCTGTTGGAGAAGTAACAATCGCGGAGAAGCCATACATCATCGAAAAAGTTACTTTTTGTGAGTTTTTTCATTTTTCACTTTTTGTTTCTTTTCGATTTTTCTTTTGGTTTTCATTATTATTCTAATATATTGTCCTATTGAAGGGACCACCTTATTCATCTTCGGTGGAGTTTCTAGAGAAGCCATTTTTGCCGAAGAAAGTATGTTTTTTTTCTTTCAGTTTCCATTATTGTTCTAATATATTATTGCTATTAAGAAACTAGTTTGTTTCTTTTTGTCGGAGTTTGACGGAGAAGTTGGGCCTCATCGGATAAATCATTTTCAATGAATTTTTCTAATTTTCATTTATTTTCTGTTTTTCTTCCATAGATGACTCTTGTTCTCAATGCACATTGTCCTTATTAAAGGGACTTCTTTGCCCCTCTTCGTTGGAGTTCACTAGAGAAGCCATGTTTGGTGAGTTTTTCTGTTTTTCTGTTTTTTATTTATTTTTGATTTTTCTTCCATAGAAGATTCTTGTTCTCAATACGCATTGTTCTCATTAAAGAGACTTCTTTGTTCGTCTTTATCGGAGTTCGCCAGAGAAGCCGGACCTCACAGACGAAAAATGCAATTTCTGTTTTCAATTTTTTTATTTGTTTTCTTGTTTTAGTTCAACTTGTAGGTTGTAATCTATTTACTTTATTATTTATCTGGCTTATTCTTTTTAGGTTTTAATCTTGTGAATGTGTCTCAATCTATAGAGCAAGATCATGATTCGAGAATGAGGTTAAACACTCAATCATAGACTACAATGGGATCTTCAATTTCAAGGCATGCTCCTAAATCGAAGGATATTAGATGAAAATATAAAATATTGGTGGATCTAAAAAATAGGAATCTAGTTAAATGCACCTTTTGCGACAAGGATTGTAAGAGTGAAATATATAGATTAAAATAACATATAACTGATTTATCTACAAATGTAACCATTTGTAATAACGTTACACTGGAGGCAAAGGAAGAGATTAAGCAACATATAGAACAAGTTGAACAAGCATAGATTTTTTGGAAGGAAGGTATAATCTCCTTGATATTTCATCCAATCCTTCGGATACAATCACCAAAAATATCAACACATAAATTTTTTGTGAACCAACATTTATGCCTCCCCATATGAGAGGTTCTATGAACTGATTTATTCAAACAAAAACAAAAGTGTCCAAACAGAAAAGTGTGAAGGACAAGAAGCACTTGAAGGAAGAGAGAGACAAAGCTATGCAATACATTGCTCGATGGATATCAAAAAGGTATTCCTTTCAATACTTGAATAATTTTCAAACTATATTGGAAGTAGTTGGGCAATTTGGCCTATGTTTTGAAGGGTCCAACATATCATGAAATTCTAGAAAACCTAATTGTAAAAGAGATTGAAACAAGTTGTGAATTAGTTGAAAAAGAAAAAGAACAAATTAGTGAAACATAAATGTACTATCATGTCTAATGCCTGAATAGATAGAAAGGGAGATATTGATAAACTTTTTAATAAACACACTTACAAGCACAATCCTCTTAAAATCTGTGGATGCATCTTCACAAGTTAAGGATGCAAGGATGTTGCTTAACTAGTTGGACAAGATTGTGGTAAAAGTTGACCCAAAAAATGTCATCCAAATTATGACTGATAATGAGGCTGGTTACGTAACTACATGGAGACTATTAATGTCAACGCATCCTTGTTTATTTTGGACATCATGTACTACCCATGGCCTTGACTTGATGTTAGAAGATATTTCTAAGTTGACAAGGATCAAGTCTACAATTATGCATGCAAAATATGTCATTACATTTATTTGTACTCATACAATGGTCTTTGCAATGATTAGAAAGTTCACGAATAATAGAAATTTGTGTAGGACAGTTGTCACAAGATTTGTTACAAATTATCTAAACTTGGAGAGCCTAAAAAACTAAAGATGAGTTGAGAAGAATGTTCACTTTTAAAAATTAGACATCTAACAATAGATGGACTAAACAAACTGAGTGAAAGAAATCATGTGAAATCATTTTGAAAACTACTTTTTGGAAAGGTGTAACATATGTTTTCTCCATTTTCAAACCTCATTTGCTGGTATTGCGCTTAGTTGATGGTGACAAATCTGTCATGACTTACATCTATAAAGCAATGGACCATGCAAAGAAAGACATTAAGAATACCTTGGAAGATAAATAAGAAAAGTAAGGACTGATCTGGGACATTATCGATAGGCGATGGGACAATCAACTCCATCATCCACGGTATATAGAAGGATATTATCTTAACCCTCAATTCTATTAAAGAGTGATGGTGAAAAAAAAGTTAGAATTATATAATCGTATTGAGAAGCTTGTTGAATCCCTCCGAAGAGCAAAAGAAAGATATGATTATGAAGCAATTGGGTGCGTATAGAGATTCTTAAGGACTCTTTGGCAGAGACATGACAATTAGACAATGAAAAACATCCACTCCAGGTGTTATTTTTTTAAAATTCTACATTTGAGATATCATGTGTTTTCTAAAGTCAACAATGTTTCTTTTCCTTGTGGTAAATTGGTGGACATATCGGGGAAGTAAAGGTTCTCAATTACAAAGAATGGTTACTAAAATATTAAGTCATACTTGTAATGCATCTAGTTGTGAGTGCAACTGGAGTACCTTTGAACTAGCAACTTAGATAATTTTAAAGTCTTTTTTACAAATAGAATATTCCTTATGATTCTTAGGCATCCAAATTTTGATATGTTTCTTATAGATCCACACAAAGAAAAAAAATAGGTTGGAACAAAAAAAGTTAAATAATCTTGTATTCGTACAATATAATCAAAGACTTCAAGATCGACAGTTTAGGATGAAGTTAAATCTTGATCCAACATCCTCAGATAACAGTGATGAGGCTGATGGGTGGATTACTAGAGGACAATGATATAAGACGAGGAGTTTACGTGGAGAGATGTTGAATTAGCTGCTGGAATTGAAGAAGAGGAAAGTCGAAGACCAGAGCATCAGCTTCTAAAAGGCGAGGGGTTGACAAGGGAAAGCAATTGGTGGCCATTGATGAGGATGACACAAATTCAAATGGGGAAATTCAACTTAATGATGATTCTATCGCCGATTGATGAGATGAGACATGAGAGTTATGTTGTATACTTGGACATGGAACTATTTTATGTTGTTAACATGGACATTGAGCTATTTTATGTTGTTGTTTTGAACTTATTGCTATTTAGTTCTTTTCACTTGTTATTGTTACTTGTTTTGAACTTCTTATTGACAAATTAATATGGTTCCAAACTTGTTTCAAAC
This sequence comes from Cryptocoryne crispatula var. balansae, assembly GCA_036172225.1. Taxonomy (NCBI): domain Eukaryota; kingdom Viridiplantae; phylum Streptophyta; class Magnoliopsida; order Alismatales; family Araceae; genus Cryptocoryne; species Cryptocoryne crispatula. The sequence continues at coordinate 36,503,498 of CM069930.1, read as the reverse complement.
TTTGCTTCAAAAATATATATATATTTTCATTGTTATTATGCTACTTGTTATATATTTTATGTTATATTTTTATGTTGTGGTTATGGTTATATCATTTTACGTTCATATATTTTTTATGTTGTTGTCTTTTATGTTTTTTATTGCAAACATAGTTATCAAGTATTTTCTGCATTTTTTTCATTTTTAGATAACAACAAAATGCATTATTATTATAAATATATATAATAATAAAAAAAACTGGTCTTAGGTGTATCACATCTCTGACAACAAAGGACAAGATAGCATAGTGCTTGTGCCATGTGTTGTTTTGAGGTGACAAGCACCAGCATACATCCTTCGACAAATAAGCTTGGTAGGTGAAGGATGGGATTGCTACAGGACTCAAATGAAAGCAAAACAGGTGCGAGGGCACTACACCACTTGAGAGGTGGGACGAGTTCTTGATAGCTTGGACCTCACTTGTCTCAGCACCTTTACAGTGTCAAAAATGTGGCACAAGCAGTTTGGCATCATCCAACAGCAATGACGCGTTTAAGTGGAGAAGGGTCATTAAGCTCCCCTCCCTAAAGACATGGGAACAAGCACCGAACCACGGAGAAGTTGATGTGGCAAGGGTTTGATGCTGGAAAAACCCGATGTGCAGAGCTGCCGGAGGAAGTGGGACAGGGTGAGCAGTGTGCGGTGTAGATGACTCGGCTGCTACATGTACAGATACAGAGGGCAGCACAACAGTTTCACATGGTGTGGCACGGCTGTGAGACTGCATGCGTGCTTTCAACACGCTGCGCATGTGGTTTTACTCATGCAGAGAAGGCCCATTGAAGTGGCTGCATGGTGCAATGGATCCTAGCATGGTTGCTGCATGAGGTCCATGGAGATGGCTCCATTATTCGTGAGGTAAATAGGCACGTAATGATGGCTTGGAGAAGATTAGCAAGGAAGCAACCAAACCCCTCAGTTGGTCCGCAAGCTGGCCTGCAATGTAAGTGGCGAAGGCTGGCAACGGGGAGAGAATGACAGGAGGTGTGGACTCAATCCTCACATGCAGTGAAAGACTTGATATGGGATGGGAGCAAGGATGGAGGAATTGGAATCGGTCGGAATCGGCCGATTCCTGGGAAGCCTGGATCGTTTTTTCCTTTCTTCAGAAAAATCCCAAAAATTCTGAAAAAATCCTGAAAAATAGGAAATGACTTAGAAAAATTCTTAAAAAAACAAATGTAACATTTACAATGCATCTAAATATCATGGATGACAGAATCGGCTGAATCGTAACAATGTGTGAAGTTTTTTTGCCTTAGTTTTTAGATAAGAATAAGATGTAATATAATAACATGTAAGATGCAAAAGTATAACAACATATAACATGTTCAAATGATTAAATAGAAAATATACATTACATCATCACCAATATCCCTGATATTGACCTTCATTCTCAGGATCCTGTTGCTCTTCTTGCCATGGCTGAGTTGTCCTTCTTATACATGTTGGTCCATATCCATAGAAAAAAAAAGCTCTGGACATCTCACTCAAATCATATGGATCAGACTGTGCCATGTACATAGGCTGAGGTGTAGGTGGAGGATACCACGACTACTGTGGATCAGAAAATGTGTGATAAGGTGACTCCATATAATGTTATTGTGGCTCCTGCTCGTCCAGAGTGTAATACGGCATTGGCTGCAATGAAGTAGGTGAGTCTGGATCTGGAGCTCCTGCACCTGCATCTGCCATAGACACCTCTCTGATGCGGGACAAACCGGCTAGACCAGACAAACCGGCTAGACCGAAAACGAAATGACCCCGGCACTAACCGCCGCTAAACGACCTAAACGAACCCAAAATAGGGCAAACTGGCCTCGAACCGGTCGAAACAGGCCCGAAACGACTCCGAACCGCATCGAATCATCCGATTTAAAAAGGACACCCGATTTAAAAATCGGTATGGAAAAGTTTATAGCCGTCGGAAGGACAATTTATGGTTGGGAGATTTTTGAAAAAAAAAAATCAATTGGGCTACATTTTATACCAACATTGGGCTTCCAGGAGGACCACTTTGGGCTAGAAGCCGCTTGCGCATTGTGGGCCTGACATTGGAAAGGTTCGGGGTCCATTACGCCCTCCCGCGAGATGGGCTTAAACGTTGTTCGGGGTCCAATACGCTCTGCAGTTACTTTTTTTTAATTCTTTTCCTTATTACATGCTCCTATAAATGCCTTGTACATGGTTCACTTACGGATATGATGAAGTAAGAGATGAAGTCATTTTTTTCTCCCGTTGATTTTATTTCCAGCTTTACCCTTTGTTAGCTATTATATCGGCGACTGGTTTCCTCTCTCCGGAGCGACCGCTTCTTCACCTTCGCCTGCGAGTGTTCTCCGCGAGTGAACCCTAGCTCTCCAATGGCGACGGCGATTCTCCATCCTTCATTACAATAGCCTAGCTCAAACTTGTCTTCTTCTATGGCGTAGCTATTATTCTTTCTCTGGTTTTCCTCTTCTCCGGCACTGCATTTCCTGCTGGAGTCCACTGGTTCGATCTCTACGTGGCTGGACATTCCGGCTATGCAGATCCGAGGCGTCATTCTATTCCTACTATAGTGTAGCCCTAGCTCACCTGCTTCAATGGCATTATTCTTCTACTTCTATCCTGCTTCCTTCGTCTACGGCCTATTCTGAACGGCCTCGCGTTTGCGGAAATCTGCTGGTCCGACTACTACAGCTACTGGCCACTCCGACTGTGCAGATCCAGAGTGTTCCATTTGTGATTTCCAGTTCCTGAAGATCCGCAAGGAAGCTGAGCTGATTCACTTATTATCGTCGCTGCTATTCTACCTTCTTCACTCTCGGAGATCCATCTCGGATCTGGTTTTCCTTCGGCTGCTGCTGGTTATTTGTCCAGATAAGTCTTCATCTATTCTCAGTTTACTAGAGGGGTTTGGATGTTTTCGAAACTGGTTCAAGCCGACTTACTCCAGTTCAGTAGCATCCCGACTATGGCAAAGCTATGTCAGTTCAAAGCTGACTCGAACTGGTCCTTTCTCCGCTAAAATCCTGATTTCCGTGGCTATTCTAGTTCAGAGGAATGTCCGCCTTGCCAATGGGCAGGAGACTAATCCCGAACTAGTCCTGCAGCTCCTTATAGTCGTTCTTGGTTGCTCGGTCTTGTTGGTTTAAATCGCAACGTACTTGATGAGCTCGTTGAGCTATGATATCCATGTTGAATGAGATCCAGGGATCGATGATTTGAGAGTCTACTCGGTTATAATCTTGAGTCCCTTCCCCCCCCCGGGAAATGATGAGAGGTGATGTCCTTTTGAGTCCTATATGATTCTGGTTCGGATATGACAATGAAGACAGATTTTCTAGAACTTTACTACACTGGTCCATCTCCAGTGGTTGCCCTTCAGTGAGGGCTTAGTCCCCTGATTGCTGGTAACGGTTTCTGTTAGCAGAACTCTAGTGATATCACTACACTGGTCCTACTCCAGTGGTTGCCCTTCAGTGAGGACTTAGTCCCCTGATTGCTGGTAGCGTTATCTGTCCATTGGTTTATTTCCTGTCGATCTTACTGAATAACTTCTTGGAGGCATCAGTTATCGGCAAGTACAGCACCACCCTGAAGTGACAGGGTCTGATCCCAACCAGTTTACCCACTTGCTGGTCAGCTCGTGCTATATGTGAACTTCTCTTGCTGTTGATTTATATGAACTGGATTTTGTTGAAGGCAGCTCGTCAACCTGGCCGTGAACACCCACCACATTTGATTTGTTGATCCTATACCGTCCTGCGAGACATGGATCTTAGTTTTATTTGAGAATTTGTAAATCCTTTAACCCCTCTAAGTGTTTAAGGTCGGGTGTTCATAGCCAGCCGAGCCGACACCCACGTTTCGACGTGGAGGTACATCTCTTACCTTACCCTTGGATGTTTACTTTTGTTCTCTATTATGCGTCGAACGCTATGCTCAGTTGTGCGTAGGATCTTAGCCCGCTTATTTCAAAGACGTCGGCGTGTTGAGAGTATAAATCTGAGTTGACTGAATATTTTTGAAAACTACTAAAATCAGTTTCGTTTAAAAAAGGTTTGGTAACCACGTTGGTAGAGAGTAAACTTGTTTAAGATTTCTTTGGTTAATCTTTTTGGGAATAGCTACTGGTCCAATTTCTATTAATAACACTTTAAACCGATTTTGAACTCTAAACTTGACGATTAAACAGATTTGTTGGTAATTTTAGTGAGCTATTAGTAAACGCAAGTCCTTTTCTCTCGGTCCATTGTCGTCCCGCATCAACATGTCCCCATCATTCTCTCCGACCGGAAAGAAACTCGAGCTCGAGTTTTAACTCCTTTTTTTTTACTTACGATCGAAAAACAAGCTCCCAAGAGTCGACTCGTAAGAACGAGCCGATCCCGGGCTATGATACCAAATTGATGTGGGACAAACCGGCTAGACCGGGCTAAACAGACCGGAAATAGAACGAACCGGCGCTAATCGCCGCTAAATGACTAAAACGAGCCCAAAATAGAGCAAACCGGCCTCGAACTGCTTGAAATAGACCCGAAACGAGTCGAACCGGCTTGAACCCGCCTAAACCGGTTCAAAATGCCATGAACCGGTCTGAACTGGCCGGTTCAGTGCCTGAACCGGGTTGAACCGGGTCTGGACCCGGTTGAACCGGCCGATTGGCCGATTTGGTCCACGAACCGGTGACCGGGCAAGCCGGTGGCTGGTCACGTGCCCGCTCGCGAGTGCGAGGGCAACCGAGGAGGGGTCGTGGCACGCGAAGGGAGCTGCCATCCGTGGTTGCGTGGCCGCGATCCAGCCGTCGTCCACCTGTCGCCGTGGCGGCATCGCGGCAGAGGGGCTCCCGTGTACGTGAGGAGGCGGGCGGCCAAGTCCCGACAAACAGGAGGGGCTGGTCACTCAAGCATCCTCGTTCGCCTCGGCCTCGTCATCGTTGTCCGGCGGCCGCAGCGAGCAGACGAATCAGAGGGAAAGGGGCGACGGAACTCGGCGGCTTCAGCACTGTCCAGCGGGATGCTGCGCGCAGGCGGGTGGAGCCGGGGAAGGAAGATGGACGCCGTGGAGCAAAGGAGATGGTGGCCGGTGGTGCCGGCAGGAGAGCAGAAGGCGGGAGGAAGGGGACCCGATAGGATCCGGACGTCGCCATCTTCGTTGTCGGCTCGCCTCTTTCCCGTCTCCTTCTTCTATGTTGTCCGGAGGAGGCCAGTCCCGCGAAGGTGGATATGGAGGAGGAGCTGCGGGAGGAAGGCGGGAGGAGGGGGACCGTGGGAGAGCTTCACCCGGGATCGCCGGAGAGCTCCCCAACTCCGTCCGGAGGAGCTTGCTGTGCAGGGAGATGGCCGCCACGGGTAAATCCGGGAACCATCGGAGTGATGCCATCGTCGGGGATGAAGAACCCCGAAGGAGAACACCGTTGTCTCGTGATGCGTCGATGGGAACCAGGAAAGGGAAGAGGGAGGAACAGCTCGGAGGCCGGAGGTTGAGGAGGATGGGGGATTGGCTACCTGCCGTGTTCGGAGGATGGAAAGGGAAGGTCGCAACCGAATGGAGGAAGAACGAGGGAGCACGCCGGCCACCTGCCGGAGGTGAAGGAGAAGGCGGCCCTCACTGGCCGGGGTGGTGGGAAGAGACGGGGCAGCGCCCCTCTCGCGGGAGAACCAAGGCCTTCCGGCGTTTCCAAAAATTTCACTGTATATCTATTCACTCTGTACATCGGTCATCCTTATATAAAAGGAGAGAAGAAAATTAAAGAAAAGACTCCCTGAGAAATCTATTTACAGACTAGTCCATTTAAGGACTCAATTTTAAAAGATGCTCAAAAAATGTCCTCTCCCCCTCCTGCTGGCTAGGTGGCTGGTATGTACTCCTCATAATCATCAACTGAGGAGTGAGAATGAGCCTGCGTGCTATCATCTGGGCTCATAGGACGTTGTCTGATCTCCAACTTCCTTATCTTAACTTCTTCAGTCATCCTTGATGTCCCACTATAACCCAAAGATTTTTTTTAATTAAGAAAATTTGCCCATTTGTCGTGATGTAACTTTTGTTTTAGTTTTGCCTGGACTACGAATAGGCTGGGTAGCTACGACTGGGGTTGGAGCTGGGGCTAATGCTGGAGGTGGCTGTTGTACACCTACTGGGACAGAAGATGGGCCTGCTTAAGCCTGAGAAGTAGGTGGAACATCCTCTTCAGTTTCTACACCATCTAACTTTCCTTCTACCCATGCATGGTGATGTAACCTCAAATTCAAAGCATACGATATCTTTTGTTTTGGAAATTCATTTTCCTTTTGAATTTGGATTTGATTTGATTAAACCTTAGCATTGACTTCTTAGGAAAATAGATGGTATTCCATAAAAGTACTAACTATGGTCAAAATTATATGTTGAGGTTGTTAGGTTCTTTAAAAAATTGATTTGACCTCTCCCCGTCGGATGGTGCGAAGATCCGACGTTAATTACATCGAGATTACTCGAAAACCCTTGATTAAGCGTCATAGCAATCCATGAAAGTAGAAGACATACATCCACAAAAAGTAAAGAACTCAAAAGGGCAACGGCCTTCTGGGTCCGATGAGATGCAAACCGATTTGTTCGGGTTGATTTTATTTGTTTGTTGGTTGATTTTTTTGGGTCGACTTGAAAGTCGGTTTGAAGGTTTGAGTTGAATCAATTTGTTTGATTGATTTGGTTTTGTTGTTTTGGTTTAGTTTTGATTTGCTTAAAGTTTTAAGCATGTTTGGATTTTTTATTTGGTTGATTTTGATTTTTTTAATTTCTGAATTTTCTGATTTTTGAGTTGATTTTGATCCACGTTTGAGTGTTTGAAGTTGTTTGATTGGTTTCTTTTGAAAAGGTTGATTTATGTCATTTATTTGAACAAGGTTCGGTGGATTTTAAATTAATTTTCAAATTGCTAAAAACAGATTTTTTGAAGTCGGTTAGAATCTGTTTTGGTTGATTGTTCAAATCTGGATTTTTTTGGTTGCAGATTTAATTGGAACCTGTTTTTTTTTTGTTGACAGATTTTTATTGAAACCTGATTTTGTTTTAGCAGATTTTTGTCTGAAATCTGATTTCGGTTTGGTTTGTTTTAAAACCGGTTCAATCTTGTTGAAGATCGGTTGTGAGTTCAAGTTTGAATTTCAGATTTATTTTAATTCTGATTTTTTATTGTTTTGATTTTCAGATTTGATTTAATTTTGTTTTTGTTTGAATTGTTAGATTTGATTTTCTGTTTTTTTGATTTTTTGTTTGAATTTCCAGATTGATTCTTGAAATGGTTTTATTTTTGTTTGGCGGTTTGCATCGCCTCCGACCCATCGGGTCGCTTTGAATGCCCGGCTTCATGCATCGATATGAACACCAAAGTTTCATTTCATTGAAAGATGGGGTGAAGTACATCGGTGTGCAATGTGATTGGTCCTTCCCCCAATGTAGGTTTATCTCCACTACTTTGGAAAATTTTGGCATTACGACGACATGCCGGCTATTTTCCAACTTAGTGAAAATTTACCCATCCAAAATAGCCAGCCTTAGCTTAGCCATATTGGGGGAAGGAACCGCTGGCTACGGGAGCATGCCCGCGCCACCGTCCGGATCGACATTCCGGGGCGGACCCGGGGGAAGTCGTCCAAAGTTGGAGTCCCCGCGAAGGGTGGATCTCCTTAATTTAATATTGCTTTCGCATTCTGAATTTTTATTTGTTCATTTTTTTGGAACAAGGCCATGGAGGCCGGTTCAATTTCAATCGGCGTTCCGAGCCGGCCTTCAATCTTCATAGGCCCGCTGGGCCTGTCTTGGACTGTCTTTGGGCCGGATGGGCCAGTTGAGAAGCTGCTGCCCTGCTGGCCCTGCTTGGCTGGACCGGCTTGGAAGGCCACCCGGCTATGCCCTTGGCCCGTCGGACGGTTTCCAAGGGGTGCCGGGCCGTCACCTTCAAGCCGGCCCACATTCTGGCTGCTGCCTTCCTGCTTGGAACTCCCTGGACCGCTGCCTTCTCCATGGACCACAAAGGGGTGTTTTGGTATGGTTTTGGATGGGCCGAAATGGGCCTGCACAAAGGGCTATTTTGGAGATCAGATTTGGGACCGGCTTTGGGGTCTGGTTTGGAGACCGGCTGAGGCCTGATTGATGGGGCTCCGGTTGGGGGGAAATGGGCCTGGCGAGGGCCTATATGGACCCGGTCATGAGCTTGGGCAAGGGGCCTGTTCAGTGTGCAGAACTGGGCCGGTTATGGGCCTGTTTAGGGTCTGCGCAGGTGGTTTCAAGTGGGCTGGAACCTGGTCACGGGGACCGACTATGGGCCTGAACAGGGGTCAGATCATGGGCCGAACAGAGGGGCCTTGGACCTGGATTGAGGGACGACTTTGGGCTGGAGATGGACCTGGACTGAGGTCTGTTTAAGGCTGATGCAGGTGGGCCGGCAGGGGGGCCTGAACATAGGCTGCGGAGGGGCCTGAACAGGGGTCGGATCATGGGTCGAACAGAGGGGCCTTGGACCTGCTAAGGGGTGCGCAAAGGGGCAGAAATGACCTGCTAAAGAGGGTGTTCAATAGGCTAGAACAGGTGCAGCTTAGGGAATTAAATGAGCTGGGCGAGTTGCTGTTCAATGGGTCGAACAGTAGCCTGTTTGAGGGGGATTTCCGTGGGTGAAGCAGGCACCAACAATGGGATGAAATGGCCTTTGGTTGAGCTGCGAGAGGGGCTGAATAGTTCCTGTTCGGAGCATCTTTTTATGGGCTGAAAAGAGATTGTATATGGGGGCCGAACTGGGCATTGTTTAGAGCCTGAATGGTTGGCCGAGGGGGCTTTCAACAGAAGGTACTAAGACCCTGCTATGTGTGGGTCGGATTGGGCCATGGAGAGGGCTGAGCAGAAGGAAGAGAGAAGACCAAGGGGGTGCCCTTAGAGGGCTACATATTTATAGAATATTGACCCACCTGTTCTTCTCCTTTTCCTTCTCTTCTTCTTGGCCACGGGCAGCAGGTGCAGCAGGTGCAGGGGCACAATTGGCAGCAGATGCAGAGCACAGTCCGGCAGCCTCCCGGCGTCTGAAGCAGCCCCCCTCTCTGGCTGGTGCGCCCCCCTCTTTTTATAGAGGCTGGAGGGGGAGGTGAAGAGCCAGCAGAGGGGCTGAATGGGCCTGGGTTGGTGCGCAGGTGGCAGGTGGGCCAGCTTTGCAGCAGGGGGCAGGTGGTGGGCAGGGGCAGGTGGTGCCCAGCTTTTTCTCCCCCCATGCAGGGCTGGATTGGCTGCATGGGGCGGCTGGGGGCTGGGGTGACAGGTGGCAGCAGGATGGGGGTGGTGCGCAGCTTTTTTCTCCCCCCCATGCAGGGCTGGATTGGCTGCATGGGGCGGCTGGGGGCTGGGGTGACAGGTGGTGCGCAGGTGAGTGCTGAGGTGGCAGGTGGGCCAGTGAGGTCTGTTCACACTAGGCTGCAGGTGGGCCTTGGAGATGGGCTGCGCATGGGCCTGTTTACATGGGCCAATTGGGCCAGCTGGAGGCTGCGGCCCATGCTCTGCTGTGGGCTGCGCAGGGCCTGGTTTTAGGATGGGATTGGCTCAATTTTTAGGTGAGATGATGGGCTGCTGATTAGACATCCGTGGACCCCTGATTGGGCCCAATTTGGCTGAATTGTGGGCTGTCCGGCCTGCTCCTAGACCTGCCCATTTGTCCTCCTTCTTTTTTTTCTTTTTTTTTAAAAAGTGCACGCCAACCCATGGTCATCGGGATCAAACTCAATTGCATGATCCCTGGTTGCCTTCTCCTCTATCCAATAACAAGTGCATGCTCCTCCTGAAATATTTAATCTATGTCGACCTCCTCAGGTGGTGGTGTGGTTGATCTATGTCTCTGCTCATAAGGACCACCTGCGAATCGTGCAAATCTTTCCTCTGAAATCTTTTGTCGATCTTTAATGTTCTTGATGCACAGCCTCATGTTGTAATGACAAAAGACCAGCTTCTTCAACTTGTCTGATGTCAACATGTTCCTCCTCTTTATATGTATTAGGTTAAATGTACTCCAGTTCCTTTCACAATAAGAGGAACTACTGCTCTGGCTCAGTATCCTGATACCAATAGCAGCAAATGGACTCCATCCACTCCTAGTGTTCACCTGAATCCATCACTCAACTACAAAAAAAGGGACAAATAATCAGCCCTCAATGAATTAGTGGACTTATAACTTATAAGATAAGGAGGTCAAAGCATTATCTTAAATAACTATACCAAGAGACACTTTTTCGCAAAAATATCTCAGATCAACATCTGAGTATATCACAACCCTCATCTTATATCTCAGCATCTGTAAAATGATAAATAAAAAATTGATTAGTTGTCAAGTAATTATTGACTCCAAATTCTCAATGCAACCTCAACTTAATTCTAACTCAGCTTCTACCCTATCCTGCTGAGATCGGTAGAGACGCTGAATAACTAAGAGTGTGCCCCGCATCACCTCATTGCCGTTCACCACCTGTCCTTCATATTGGATGCGGGGGTTCAAAAAATATCCTACAGTCATTTATCAATATAACATTATGAACAAGGCAATTATTGATTAAACTGAAAGTAGGTAAGCATAAATAAATGATTCACTAACCTGCAGCATGTACATCATGGTGCAAAGTCTTGTCCCATCGGTCATCTATAATCTTCTATCATTTTTTGTAACTTCTGTGATTCTTCTCTTTTATTTTTAATTTTGTCTGGTCCATTGCATCATACAGCGTGCCCATCTGGTTCCTGTCATCTGAGTCTACCAACCTCAAGACAATTACCAGTGGCTCAATGATTGTCAAGTAGTAGGCAATCCTCTCCCAAAATCTCTTGTCAATGATTTGCCTCTCAACCTTGACCATAATCTCTAACTGGTCTTTCTTGTTATGTAGGTGGTTCGCCATATAATTATAGTACTCCTCAGACTGCGTGAACCTAACCAGTGCATGTCTGTGCCGGTGCAAACTCTCCAATGCAATAAAGATCGTGGCAAAATGTGTAAGACTGGGCCTGACAAGATCATGCCCTCCAATGTATGACCTCATAATATGTAGCAGACGGGGATGCGAATAAATAAAAGAAGTGATGGTTTGCGCCTACCTGACAAGGGTAGAAACTGTCTCCTCCTTGCCTATATCTTCCAATATAAGGTCAATAAAATGTGCCGTGTGGGGCACCCAGAATACACATTTCCTCTTCTCCATCAACATTTCCAACCACCTTATAGGAGGGTTCATTATCAGTTACAAACTAAACCACATTCTCCTCCCCAATCTTCTCCACCACGGCATCCATCAAAGAAAAAAAGGTTCGACGTTTTGTGTCTTCCCAGAAGCATCAACCGACTTCAAAAATGTCGTGCCCTCAGAACAATACACCAAGAAGTTTATCATGCTGCTCTTGGTGATACCTGTCCACTCGTCACACATAATTATGCAACCCCTCTCCTTCCATACCAATTTAAACTCATCCATCCACTTCCTCAACTCCTGCACCTCCTCCTCTAGCCCACCACCATATATGGAAGGAGAGCATATGTAGACCCCGGTCCAACCTCACCCATGGCATCTACCATCGTCTGGAAGTAAGGATTGGTGGCTACATGTGCTAGATGCCTATAAAAAGGTAAAAAAAAAATTGATATCTTTATCAGCCATAAACAAGCCTAACTAAATAAAACATACATAAATGTCATTTTAAGAGTGATACCTACATGTAAAAACCAATTAACAATATGACGAATTGTTGTCTCTGCAGTTGTTCTTGTTGCCTTCACATCTTTCATAGCTTGTTTAATTCCCATCTGTTCAGCACTTTGTTTCATAAATAGGTACTCATCACTCAGTGTAAACCGAGTACTGGCAGAATGACGATGTGGCTCCTGTCTCCCTCCCTCAGTCTCCTAGTCCCGGGTAAGGCGAGCTTGATGCTAATCGGCCAAGAATTGGGTCAGCTCTAGACCCTCCTGCTCCCCTTCTCCTCTTCCTCCACAACAACTACATGCTTAGTAGCATGCCTAGCTCTCCTAAGTTCAGAGTCTGTGGAGTCGTCCTCACTCTCCGACTCTGGCTCGACTGGTGCCTTCCCCTTGCATTTTTCTTTGTAAGTTGGCAAATCTCAATCCTTCCTCCTCTCAAGTAGCTCATCATGCAACTCTTCCCTCTGCTCAATCCTAATCTATCGTTGAGAGGCTCTATCTGTCATGTAGTTTCTTATCTCTTCACTCTTCTCCTTAGGCATCTTATCACATTTTTTAACATTCTCATCGGTTCCAGCAATATGTTGTTTCAGCCGAAACACACCCACGTTCATCACATTGCCACACCACTTGCATTGTACCCTCTTTCTTGCTGCGTCTACCATATGGCCGTGTTCCCAACCGACGTCAGAAGGACGTGCCAGTGCTACATCATTGTGATCGGCCATTGCTTATACCAGCAACATTTGTAAACAATTCATAACAGCTTGTTAGACATAGATACAATTGCTTTAGGGGCTGTTCAGGAAGAGAACATCCCCTTACTCAGGTTTTTCGGTACTTATGATCGACTTCAGAGACTTCGAGAAGGTATAAAAATTAACTCACCGCCATTCCGGTGGTTGAATGTTATTAATAAGATGTTAACGACGTATACGGACCAATTTAGGAAGCAAACAACCCGTCGAACGAACTGTTCGGTATGTTTAGAGGGTTACGTATATGCCAGAAAGGGTCATAAATCAGTGTATGGGGTTTCCAGAATTTTTCCCATACAAAGAACAATCAATCGATGTTCTTACAGCTTGAACGGAGTTGTTTAGAAGGAAATCAGCGGGTTTAACCATACTCGGAGTCGTCGAAAACGCGTAGAATAAACGTATGGGGTTTTCAAAATTTTTCCTGTATAAAGAACATTCAATCGATGTTCTTACAGCTTGAACGGAGATGTTCGAAAGGAAATCAGCGGGTTTAACAATACTCGGATGCGTCAGAAAGGCATAGAAATAGGCGTACGGGATTTCCGACGAAGAAATTTTACCAACAATTTTCAAACGATCGAAGAACAGGTTGAATAGAGGTGGAATGGAGCTTGGATCGTTGAAATCCCTTGAAGGGATCATTGGAATCGCCGGAATCGGTGTGGAATTGCTGAAGGATCGCCGGATCGCCTTAGGAATCGCCAGAATCGCCCTCTGCAGTTGGGATCGAGCGATTCTCCGCCATATCAATTGATTCCTCCCTGGAATCGTTGCTGGATCGAGTGCTGGATCGAAGGGGCGTGCGAATGACCATGAAGGGGTCAATTCAGCCGATTCTGACTTCTAGTGAAATCAATCGGAATCGGATCGATTCCAACCGATTCAGCAGATTCCATCCAATTCCTGGGGAATTCCCCCTGAAATCGGTCCTTCAGTAGGGAATCAGATCAAAATCGGCCGATTCCAGAATCAAATCGGTCGATTCTTTCATCTATGGATGGGAGTGACTGACTAAATGCAGCTAGTAGGCTTCTCCTAGAGCCGTGGTTTAAGGCAAGAAGGAAGAATAGTTGCAGGGGGATCGTGGAAGAATGAACATGTGAGACTCACGGTGAGGGCGCATAGGAGGATGGTGCCAAGGTCGCCCGTCAGTCCAGCCCAAACAAGACCTAGTCAAATCGGGCCACAACCATAAAAATTAATTTTTAAATATTAACAATAGTAGAAATAAATAAATATGCCAAAATTAGAAAAATGCCAAAAATATGCAAAAACATAAAATATAACTAGAAAAGATATATTCATTTCTAGTCGAATCTCGTATTTTGTTATGTTTTGCATAATTTATATACTCATGACATTTGGAAATAATACATAATGTTAAAAATGTTTACAATTGTAGTCGTCACTCTTTTGTACAACCATAAAAAATTCGAAAGATCCACCATAACCACCATACGTGGAATGCATGGAAGTATTTGACGAGGATCTATATATAGATTGAGTCATCTCATAATTCTCTTGATAAAATGAAATAGAAAACTAAGATTCTTGAAGCACTTTAAAGAGAAAAATTACACTACTTGAAATATTGTAAGAGAGTTTTAGAGTGAGAAGAGAGTTTAAAGAGGGTGAGGGAGGTGTGAGGGTGAGAGAAGGTCTCTTGGGAGACTTTAGGAGCCCCCCACTCCCTTTCTAACTGTTGGGCGACCCAATCTCAGGGTTGTGCAACCCGGCCAGGTCGTGTGACTCGATTGGGTCCCGACACCAAGCAAGCAGTCAGATTTTCAACTGGGTCGGGCGACCCGGTGAACCATGGAGCTACATTATCCTTAGAAATGGATACAAGCCATGCAATTCGAGGTCATCATTGCTGCTAGGTTGTGTGCGTATCGGCAAGGACATGTTTATGACGTAACAACAGAAATGTTGCACAGCAAGAAGATACAGAATGATGGGTGAAGGCACTGAAGAGGAAGATGATGGCGGTGGGCCTCCACCCATCTCTTTCTTTCCCTTACGAAGATATAACTTTCCAAGCACCAAAGCTTCTCAAAGTTCAAACGTTCATTGCTTGGAAAAATCAATTACAATAAAGCCTTCTCAAAGTTCGAACATCCATTGCTTGGAAAAGTCAATTCCAATCATAGTTATAAAAGAGAAAAAAAATAAAAAGTTATATTAATAACAAAATAACAAAGTTACCACTTTTAACGCGCACAAAATGTTATAAAAACTGTGTTTTGGTTCAGCCAACTCTAAAATAACTTCTTAACTAATTTAGCTCGACAAGAACTGAACCCTTATCAACTTAAATAAAATAAAACTTCAAAATATTTTATCTTCTATCTGAACCTCAATAATGCTTATTTGCTGCCAAACTCAATTTTGCTTCTGCATCACAATTTCACCACGCGATTTTACTTCAATATTTTAAACAATTTCCCATACACGCAATGCCTCTTTATGCCTGGATTAATTTGCATCTCATGGTAATCATGTTCCATACGCACCTGTTTCAGTTGTAGAACAATCACCACTCCACAAGAAAACTGATGAAAAACCATGTCTGAGGGTGTAAGTCAGCTGGAAAATGTTGTATCAACTATGGAAAACTGGGTTGGGACCCGGGTCGCAACCCGGTCAGATTTGGTCGCGACCGACCCGGTCACAACCCAGTCGGCCTGACCCGTCAGCCGGGTCGCGGAATCGCGACTGGGTTGCACAACCCGCGGGCGGGGTTGCACGATCCCGCCTCAAGGGGCGCTCTTCCTCCCCACACTTGCTCACCTCACTCTTGCTCACTAAATACTCTTTAATCTCAAATTTTCTTGCTCTCTTCCTTCTTTAATTATTTCATTAGTTCAATAAATATTTGATTCTTTTATTTGTTTAAGTTACTTAGCTTATTAGTTGATAGTTAGTTGGTACTTACTTATTTAATTAGATATTCAATTAGTTTATTAACTAGTTAATCATTTGTTTAATTAAGTTGCTAATTACTTAATTAGTTATTTCATTATTATTTTAGTTTTAAGTAGTTAATAGTTATTTAGTCAAGTTAATTAGATATTTAAATAGTTTACTCAATGGTTCATTACTTACTTAATTGCTTCATTAGTTACTTAATTAGATACTTAATTAGTATTAATTAATTACTTATTTTGTTATTTAAACATGTTTTCTCCAAGCCAAACAACCCAAATTACCAGCGCGAGCCGGAGTGATCCGACTTGGTTACATTGCAACTTGATCTTTATGGTGGAGAGAAAAGTGCAATGTAAATATTGTGACAAAGTTATATTCGGTGGTATTTACCATTTGAAATTTTATCTTGCAGACATGAAGGGCAATGTTCTTCCTTGCATACGGACTTCACCAGAAGTGAGCTCAATTTCGTAGGCACCTACAAGCGATGGAGCAAACGAAGGAAA
Organism: Cryptocoryne crispatula var. balansae; assembly: GCA_036172225.1. Taxonomy (NCBI): domain Eukaryota; kingdom Viridiplantae; phylum Streptophyta; class Magnoliopsida; order Alismatales; family Araceae; genus Cryptocoryne; species Cryptocoryne crispatula. The sequence goes on along the minus strand of CM069930.1, from coordinate 36,487,575 downwards.
CTAGCAAACGGCATAAGGAGATCGTTCGGGAAGAATTGTCACAACCGGCGAGACATTCCATGCACATTTATGGGACTGGACAAGTTACAAGAGAGACCGGATATTCTTAGAGACGAAAACTATGACGACGGTATGTTTGCATTACTTAAGAACCTCATGTTGTGCAAGGAAAAAATTAGTCGAGCAACATCAAGGTGGTTCTTTCACCACAGCATATCGGCAAATGCTGCGAGAGGCACGTACTATGAGAATATGATTGACACGATCGCAGACGTCGGGAGATGAGTGCCTGGGCCAAACCCAAAGGAGATATATAATGTATATCTTCCCATGAAAGTGCAAGATATAAAGAAGTATGTGACTTCATTTGAAAACAATTGGGAGGAAAGAAGTTGCACATTAATGACCGACAGATGGACCGGTAAGTAAATTTGTTTATAGTCATTTCTATTACATGTATAAATATTCTTTTTAGTATAACTTAGTTAATATCTTATACTTAACATGTATAACTAGGAAGACGATGATCAATTTCCTAGTATACAGTCAAGCTGGCACGGTCTTTGGAAGTCGGTCGACGCATCGAGACAAGTAAAAAATGCATAGTATCTTTATCAATTGATAGATGAAGTAATAAAATAAATAGGAGAGAACTGGGTAGTTCAAGTAGTCATATAGACAATGCGACCACATATAAATCGGCCGGACAGATGCTGATGGTCAAAAGACCAAAGTTGTATTGGACACCTTGTTCTGCCCACTCCTTAGACTTGATGATGGAAGATGCATGCAAGGATCCTCAAATAGACAAGGTAGTTAAGTTAGCTCAGTTTATTTCTTCTTTTATTTACAACCATAACTTTGTCCTTACACTTATGAGGGAACATACCAAGGGCCGAGAGTTGCTATGGCCCGGTGTAACCCGATTCGCCTCCCACTACATTTCGTTAGAAAGTTTGTCGAGTCAAATGAGAGCTCTAACTCAGATGGTAATTTCACCGAGTTGGGGTAGTTGGATAGCTAGATGTAACCCATCGGATAAGAGGAAGAGAAGAAAGGTAGATGAGACAATAAAGAGTGAGGATTTTTGGAAGGTTGTGAAGAAAACGTTAAACAATGTCCAACCCATAGTTAAGATACTAAGGATAGTTGACAGAGATAGGAAAGTAGACATGTGATATTTATATGATGCGATTGAGAGAGCAAAGAAAGAAATCTTGAAGACAGTGTCCGACTTCGCCAAATGGTGGAACATCATAGATCGTCGCTGGGAATGTACATTACATCAACCCATACATGCAACAGGTATATTTTGTTAGTCATTTACTAACCTTTTTTTACATTGTTCAAACATATAAGTTGTTTACTAATATTATTTGGTTCGTAGGTTACTTTTTGACTTTTTCAACCCAAGGAATTGATACAGTCCACATTTCAAAGCAATGAACGAGCTATTAGATGACGTGAAGAGCGTCATCTGACGGATGCTCAGTGACGACGACTGGACTATTATTGCCTGCAACAAGATGTACGATTACCAAATACGGTCATTTCACTTTGGTACGAGCAGAGTGGAACGAGCTGTGATGTTATTAAGTCCAGGTACGTAGCATTATTTTTCAACAGTTACTTAGTTAATCAAAATGTACGATATAATAATGTAACACATTCAATTTATGCAACTGATTGGTGGATGGACCATGATAAAGTACTAGGGTACGAGGACTTGGCGGATGTAGCTATCAGGGTCCTAAGCCAAACCACTTCGGCTTTGGATTGTGAGAGAAATTGGTCTACATTCAGCTTAATTCACATGAAGCCAAGGAACATATTGACATCGAAGAGATTCGAAGACCTCGTGTATTGTCACTACAACATGAGGTTAAAGTTGAAGAATATGGAGAGAATGAAACAAAACTAGATGGAATAAAAGAGCTGAATATCACAAACGGTGAGATGTCCAATCGAGGAGCCGCCAATTGAAGAGGACATCGATTTGGATCAAATCTTCTACGAGAAGAACTCCTTGGAAGCTTTGGGTCAACGACCAAGAAGGGTTGGGAGAACCGGAGTTCAACTCGGAAGACCGACAATGGGCTGAAGGAGTGCTCGACGATATCTTTTTGGTCGAAGAATTCCAGATCCCTCCCTCCTTAGCAAAGTGACAGAGGACCAGAGAAGGAACTAGTCGAGGTACGCAAAGTAAAAGAAAAGGTAAACAAGTTATGACTGATCCTCTTGATATTGCAGATGTTGATACAGTTGAAGATGATCAAGAAGACACGCGGAAGCCAAACATTCGAGTGCAATACCAAACTTCTCAGGATTCTTCGTCAAAGAATAGTAGCGACAGTGAAGCTGGATACGAGGGCGCCATCGCTTCACAAAGACAAGGGACCCCAGATCCTCTCATATCTCCTACAACGTCTCTACGCTTTACCAGCGAGAAGCAATACACCCATGCATCTCAAGACGCCGATCATGGTACAAGGCCATAACGTGGAGGAGCTCACCGTACCCATAAAGCTGGAGGACAATACCACGATGCCTCCAACTATACATATGATTCATCTCAAGGCTCTTGGTTCTCCACATGTGGCCAAGAGCATTATGGAATGAATTATGTGGAGTCATTAGACACTTCGATCCAATCGACCTATGGCTATGATAGCTATGGTGACTCGTTAGGATCAAGTCTTAGGATGATTTCCCAAGGGACTGACGAGTATGATCGTTATGTATACATGTATCAAGCTTTGTACTCAACTCAAATGACATGGAAAGAGTATATAAACTACCTATAAAATGTAGAACACGTCACATTAGAATGAAGTTCATGAATTATTTATTTAAATCATGTCATTTTTTCTCATTTTTTTGTATTCTTTTGAAATTTTTTGGCATTTTTCTTGATTTTTTTTTATTTTCAAAAAAAAAAATCCCCGACCCCCCTTTCCTTGGTATCAACAATCCTACCTACCCCCCCACCGAAAAAGGAACTCTGAAAACTCAACCCCAAGATTCATAGAACATAATAATGTCAAAATCCTTTTCAGCATAATGAAGAATTACTCTAAAAGTTGCTCTCGCTACTAAGACAGCATTATATTTCTTACTTCCTACGACTTTGGTAAAACTGGCCCTAAGCCACCAGAGGAATACCAAATTCATGAGCAGCTATTGGCAGGAACAGGAAATGAAACGTTTGCCTTATATCATGGCAGAAACATGATCACCTACTCCACCTGGATAGAACGAAGCTGACTATTCAACATGCATATGATGGAGCCAACTAAGTCATATTACTCAAATATGAATAACACCAAGAATCATTAAGTCATAATTGTTGTACCACTACCTCAATATACATACAGCAAAAAGAACTGAAAGCTACGAAAATTTATCATCTACAAATTTATGATGATATAGGGGGTACTTAAAGTTGGCACAACATAATGCTAATGTTTTTCCTGAGCACAATAGAGCATAGACTTCCCTTTGAAAGAACTAAATGAATTATTCATCAAGTTTTGTAAAAGAAGAAAAAAGAGGTTTTATAGATGCAGTGAAGGCCTTGATGCTTCTGGAAGCGAGCACAAGTACCAAAGAACTTTGTAAAAGCACATAACAATCTTGCAGTAGTAAGCCTTCAATTGCTAGGAAAGTTTGTCGTTAACTGAAAAGTTTGTCGTTGCTGCCAGGAAATGGCTCCAAAAATTCTTCAGGTGTTTAGAAAGCTTCTTGAAGAAACTAGGAGCATTTTACAAGACAGAACTCCTACAAGCCACTAGAAGATAAAAATGCCGCAACAACTGCACAATTTCCCGGCAAACATAACAACACTACAAATGCACATTGCAAAAACACAAAAGAATATAGAAATGGATCACAGAACAAGACAAGTAGCATAATTGTATAAAATATGAATATAATGACAGACCAAAAATCATTAAAGAGCATGATGCACAAAGGCCAGTAGAAACAAATTTAATTGGCTGGTAAAAATTGAAATTTGAATCTGTAGGATGGTGGTCACTGTTTGCCAAACATTACATGTAAAAGAAGTCGAGATGTAGCACTGCAGATTTGGCCATTTGTCCAGAAACATCCGAAAAGTGCCCATTCAACAGCTGTTTCAAAAGAAAAATGTGTTAATCAATAATTAACTGCAAGAGAAAATCCCCAAGTGATTTAAGTACACATCTACAGGTTTATCTATACTTTGCCAAGAAAATGTTAACCAACAAGCCTGACAAATAATAACATTCAACATACGTTCTAGATTAAGCTGTAACAGGATTTCTTTATGCCTCTTGGTACTATTTTCAGTCCAAAACCATGTACAAGAAAATTCCTAATATTTACTCTACTGCTTTAAGTTGTTATTTATAGAAGTATGGCATAAGTGGTTAAAGCCACGGTACGCCAAACTGGGCTACTACAAAAAAAACGACTTTCAAGAATTATTATTCACGGCCAAGCCCACAGGTAAGTTAGCCAATCAGCTCAACCATGGGCTCCTATCCAACCAGGCTGTGGAACTGGTGATTTCATTAGACGTAAATACACAATGAAAACCATGAGGCATATATATATATATGCATAGGTATATACATGCATTTGACCTCAATGACATCAATTAACTCGTTCTTAAATGAAGATGTTAACATCATCTCAATCGAATTACATATACATATGCTTATATATAAGCACCAAGAGGACAATGTCATAAAGACATGTTCCGAGAGTAGTCAAAAAATTGATCGCTACCATCATCAAAACTGCTGTTGTGAGAATTGCCTTTGTCAATACTGTTGAACGTTGTCAATACTGTTGAACGCCGATGCCATTGCCACTGTTGGCAGGAGGCGGCACCACCGGGACCCTTGACCACCCTTGCCATCAGAGGAGAAGCCCCGCGAGACTTCTGTCACCCAGTTGAAACCTCCTCCTTTCCCTCTTTTTGAGAATTTGAAATTTTTTCCAACATTGACGACTATGAAAATACATGGTATTCATAGAAGTAATAGCTATCTTGGATTATGGTTTTACCATATAGAAACATGGACGATTCCACAGATTTTCATAGAGTTGATACAAGGATCATCCATCATTTAGATGATCTGAACTACATTTTTATATTGAGATAATCAAGTCCCGCCACGTTGTTTCCACTGCTTTATTTTTTTTTGTCTCGACGTTGTTGTATTATTTCTTAATCCCATGTTTCAAAATCATCTAACTTCTGCCCCCATAAATGCCTCATAGTTAGAAACAGTCGAACCCACCCATAAATTTCCTCTTCTGCCCCTAGGCTGGAGCAGTCCGTTGTTTATCACCAACCATTGATTGCAGAATCAGCCGATCCGGATCGGAATCGGCCGATTCTTGGATCGGATCGGACCCTTCCGATCCAATTCCCGGCGGAATTACCGATCCGGACCAAAGATCGGTCCGGATCGATGTTTGTAGGTAGAATAGGTGCTCGACCAAAATGGTCGATTCTAGATCGATTCCGGCGATTAACTCGCCGGAATCGACCCACAGACCGCCGCGGCGGCCAACCCGCGACGGGACCCGGTAGCCCCGTCTTCCCCGCCCGATAGGGCGGGGAAGACGACCGCCGCGGCCGCCGCGGCACCATTTTGGGGGCGATTTCAGGCCGATTTCGCCCCCAAAATGCTCTAGGATGGATCGGAATCCTGCATAGAGTGTTATTTTTGTATTTTTTTTAGGTTTTACCACTGTTTGAAGGACCGATCCGGAACGATTCCGGATCGTTGTTTCTTTCGGCGGATCGCTCCGATTCCGATCCCGCGATCCTTGTCACCAACCGTTTGAATGGGATTAAAAATTTATTTATTTTATTATTGTTATCTTGTTACAAAATCATATATTTAGGAATAAATTTTTGTTTAACTTTTAAAACAATAATTTTGTTGGTTAACTTTGTAAAATACGTAAAAAATAAAATAAAGATCATAAAAATAAGATTTTTAGGATTATAACATCTTATTGTTATGATTTTCGGCTATTTTCTGCTAACTTAAACAAGAACTATTATTTTAAAATATAATATTTTACATCAACTAAAACAATTGAAAATGGTGTAAAAGAGAATAATAAATTATTTTACAACAAATTATAATCAAACAAGCAAATCTCAAATATTAAACAATAGTGTCCGTATTGTTTTTCAATATTCTGTGCTGTGATTTTTTACCCTGATGTGCCTGATGGTCATCTTTTGTACGCCAGATTGTCTGGATGAAATATATATCTGGATGAAATATATATCGGCACATAGTGGTGCCTTGAGCACGCAGATTTGGGTACGAAACAAAAAATTACAGAAGATACCAAGATATATGTAAATCTGCGAAGGGTGGGAACAAGATAAACTCTCCATAGCCAGTGCCGAGGAAAGGAACGCTGGGAAGACATGTAAGCAAGAGGGAAGTTGATGCGGGACAAACCGGCTAGACCGGGCTAAACAAACCGAAAATAGAACGAACCGGCGCTAATCGCCGCTAAACGACTAAAACGATCCCAAAATAGAGCAAACCGGCCTCGAACCAGTCGAAACAAACCCGAAACGAACCCGAACCGAGTCGAACCGGCTTGAACCCGCCTAAACCGGTTCAAAATGCCATGAACCGGTCTGAACCGGGCTGATTCGGCGTGAACCGGGTCTGGACCCGGTTGAACCGGCCGGTTGGCCGGTCTGGTCCGCGAACCGGTGACCGGGCGAGCCGGCGGCCGCGCGGCTGGTCGCATGCCTGCTCGCGAGTGTGAGGGCAACCGGGGGGGTCGTGGCGCGCGAAGGGAGCTGCCATCCGTGGTCGCGTGGCCGCGATCCGGCCGTCGTCCACCCGTCGCCGTGGCGGCATCGCGGCAGAGGGGCTCCCGCGCGCGTGAGGAGGCGGGCGGCCAAGTCTCGACAAACAGGAGGGGCCAGTCACTCGGGCATCCTCGTTCGCCTCGACCTCGTCGTCATCGTCCGGCGGCCGCAGCGAGCAGACGAATCAGAGGGAGAGGGGCGATGGAACTCGGTGGCTTCAGCGCTGTCCGGCGGGATGCTGCGTGCAGGCGGGTGGAGCCGGGGAAGGAAGATGGACGCCGTGGAGCAGAGGAGATGGTGGCCGGTGGTGCCGGCGGGAGAGCAGAAGGCGGGAGGAAGGGGACCCGATAGGATCCAGACGTCGCCATCTTCGTTGTCAGCTCGCCTCTTTCCCGTCTCCTTCTTCTTCTTTTGTGTTGTCCGGAGGAGGCCTGTCCCGCGAAGGTGGATTTGGAGGAGGAGCTGCGGGAGGGCGGGAGGAGGGGGACCGTGGGAGAGCTTCACCGGGGATCGCCGGAGAGCTCCCCAACTCCGTCCGGAGGAGCTTGCTGTGCAGGGAGATGGCCGCCACGGGCAAATCCGGGAACCGCCGTAGTGATGCCGTTGTCGGGGATGAAGAACCCCGAAGGAGAACACCGCCGTCTCGTGATGTCGTCGATGGGAACCGGGAAAGGGAAGAGGGAGGAACGGCTCGGAGGCCGGAGGTTGAGGAGGAGGATGGGGGATCGGCTACCTGCCGTGTTCGGAGGATGGAAAGGGAAGGTCGCAACCGAATGGAGGAAGAACGAGGGAGCACGCCGGCCACCTGCCGGAGGTGAAGGAGAAGGCGGCCCTCACTGGCCGGGGTGGTGGGAAGAGACGGGGCAGCGCCCCTCTCACGGGAGAACCAAGGCCTTCCGGCATTTCCAAAAATTTCACTGTATATCTATTCACTCTGTACATCGGTCCTCCTTATATACAAGGAGATGAGAAAATTAAAGAAAGGACTCCCTGAGAAATCTATTTACAGACTAGTCCATTTAAGGACTCAATTTTAAAAGATGCTCAAAAAATGTCCCCATCATTCTCTATGATCGGGAGAAAACTCGACCTCGAGTTTTTAAACCGGTTTATTTATTTACGGTTGGAAACTAGCTCCCAAGAGTCGACTCGTGAGAACAAGTCAATCCCGGGCTCTGATACCAAATTGATGCGAGACAAACCGGCTAGACCGGGCTAACAAACCGAAAATAGAACGAACCGGCGCTAATCGCCGCTAAACGACTAAAACGAGCCCAAAATAGAGCAAACCGGCCTCGAACCGGTCGAGCAGGGGAGGCAGGGGAGGGAGCAGCTGGGCGGCCGACGACGGTGGCCTCGTGGGAGGCGTCGGGGAGCCCCAACAAGGCGGGATGGCTTTCGCAGGGGAAGGAGGATCCGGGGATCGCCGGATCCTCTTCCTTCTTCACCGTCTTCTTCTTCCGCTTCTTCTTCTTCTACTTCTTCTTCATCTTCTGCTTCTTCCTTCGTCTGCATCCGCGAAGAGGAGGAAAATCCACCGCCATCGCCATCGTCGAGGGAGGAGGCCGCCGGAGGAGGAAGACGGAGGTCGTGGCTGGGGTGCTGTTGTCGAACCAAGAAGGGGAAGGTCGGAAGAATGGCACGGAGGCCAGAGGATGAGGAGGGAGAAAAGGATCGGCTACCTGCCGGATCTGGAAGATGGAAGGGGGAAGGCCCTCCTGGCCGATCGAAGGAGATGGGGAAGAAGACGGGGGTCGCAGCCCCCTGCGCGGGAGACAACCTCCGAAAAGCTCCAAAAATTCCTGTATTCACTGTGTATTCATGTACATCGGGTCCTCTTTTAAAGAGGAAGGAGATGCCTAATTAAAAAAAAACCCTCTAAGACTTACTATTTACAGACTTGTCCTCGTAGGGACACAAATAAAAGAAAAACCCAAAATTACCAAAATATGTCCCCATCAGAAGTCCTCCATCGCGATGTTGCTTCTTCCGCTAAAGGAAGGGTGACAATGCCGGGAGAAGTACGGCGAAGGACATCCTGATAACTAGGGCTCCGTATTCTTCGGCGAAGGAAAGGACGGCGAAGGATATCCCGATGATGAGGCCTCCCGCTTCTTCGACGAAGGACGGCGACAAAGGAGAAGGCAACACTTCGCTTCCTGTGGGTGGCTATGCGTGCGGGTGGCTATATGTGCGGTTCTTGCACTCAATTAGAGTTTACCTTTAGGAAGGGTAATTTGGGAAATAAGGAAAATGGAATTGGGGAGATAACGGAGGGGATCGACGACTTTTACTCTGCACGGTATTGGGACGTTTAAAAAATTTTATTAACAGTGGGACAAAACAAAAAAATTTTGGACTGTTGGGAGATCTAGAATTCAAAACCTTTTTATATTTGAGATAATCTGAGTTCTTTGAAAATAAAATTTTGACCTCTCCCCGTCGGATTTGTGATATTTCGGTGTTAATTACATTGAGTAACTACTCGAACACCCTCGATTAACCGTAAGACAACATATTGAATAGAAGTCATTCATCCACATAAAACACAAAGTTGGAAGACATATACCCATGGCCTCATAAGATAAGATTAGTTTGACTTAATTTCTTTTCTTTTCAAGTTCATGGATCTAATTTATGGTTTAAATTGTTTGCGTCTTTTGTCATTAATTGACTTAGACAATTTGAGTTGATTTTTTTTGTTTTTATGAGAATTAATTTCCATTTTATGTATTCTATTAGCTATCAGTTTCTCACCCGTATATAGCCTTGGATAGACTTTACCGTCAAATTTGGGCTGCAATCTCAAACAACCCAACTCACCGACAACGCCTCGTAGTGCAACAGGGTTCGAGCACAACGGGACTGTCACCCACTTCATCAAGAGAGACTCTCACCTAATAACATTTAAGAATGGGAAGGGTAAAAGCTTGACTTTATCCTTGCTAGGAAAGCGAACCGTGCACTATGTAAGGATTGTAAAGTCATACTTAGTGAAGTACTCACAACCCAGCACAAGCTCCTGGTCTTAGATTTCAAGGTCATAGGAAAATTACAAACGATGAAACAAAAGAGAGCCCCTAAGATTAAATAGCACGAATTGAGAGGAAGTAAGCAGAAAACATTTAAGAATGAAGCCCTTAAGTTTAAGGAATGCGATCTGAACGGAGATGCTGAGTCACTATGGGTTAACATGACATCGAAAATCAAGACGATAAGTAAAAATAGTTTTGGAGAATCAACTAGGTAAGGTCCACCTATGAAGAAATCGTGGTAGTAGAATGATGAAGTGCAAAGAGCAGTGAAGAGCAAGAGAGAGTGGTTTAAGAAATTGCCTAACTACAACACCGGCGAGGCCTTTGAACAATATATGGTCGCTAAAAGCGAGGCAAAAAGGGCAATTAGATGAGCTAGGGAGGTAGCTTGTAGCAGGCTATATGACAAATTGGGTATAAAGAAATGTGAGAAGGATATTTTCTGCCAAGCCAAGCTGAGGGAGAGGAGATCTCATGATGTAGGACATGTTCGGTGTATTAAAGATAGGGATGGGAGAGTGTTGACCCGTAACAAGAATATCTAAGAACGATGGAAAAATTATTTTGAAGCACTCTCAATGACCATTTTTAGGAAAGCACAGTGTTGACAGAAGAGGATTGGAGGCAAGGGGCAGAGTCCCCCCCCCCTCAAAACATTACCCAGCTAGAAGTGTCTTCTAATGGAAAGAATGGGGACCTCAAAGGCATGTGGTCCTAATAATATACCGATCAAAGTCTGGAAGTGTTTGGGTTAGAAAGAAGTGGAGTGACTAACTATGCTCTTTAACAAAATAGTTACCTCTGGAAGGATGACAATGAGTAATGAAAGAGCATCATCATCCCAATATTTAAGGGGAAAGAGGGCGTTCAAGTTTGTGGGAATCATAGAGGTATCAAGCTTGTGTCAGACCATGAAATTGTAAGAGAAGATTATGAAGAGGAAACTTAAGAGAGTGTACTAAGATCTCCGAAAATCAATTTGGGTTCATGCTAGGTAGATCGACTACGGAGGCCATCTTTCTAGCTAAATCATTAGTAGATAATACCGAGACCTAAAGAGAGATCTTCATATGGTTTTTCTCGATTTAGAAAAAGCCTATGACCGAGTTCCAAAAGAGGTTCTTTGGTGGGTGTTAAGAAGAAAGATAGTACCCAGTGGATTCATTAACATCATCAAGGACATGTACAAGTGTTCAACAACCCAAATTTCCTTCCCAGGAGGGGAATCATGACCCTTTCTAGTTTTTATTAAGCAACACCAAGAATCTGCTCTAAGCCTGTATCTTTTTGTCCTAACCATTGACGTAATAACTAAAGATATACAAAAGGGTTTACCTTGGTGTATAATGTTCACAAATGACATTGTCCTTATTGATGAGACTCGAGAAGATATTAACAGAAAACTTGAACAATAAATAACCGTGTTAGAAGCCAAGGGGTTCAAGATTAATGGAATATATACACTTGAGATTTAGTGAAAATCCGAGAGTGGAAGAGGCCGAAGTTACTTTTGACGGAAATGTCCTCACACCAGGTACTCATTTTAAATATTTGGGTTCAATCTTACGTATGGACGGGGAATGTAAAAAAGATGTCAATCATAAAATCAAAATGGTTGGCTGAAATAGAGGCAGGTGATAGGGATTCTATGCGACCGTAAAATCTCCCTAAATTTAAAAGAAAATTTTTATCACACAACTATAAGACCTGTCATGATCTATGGTAGTAAGTGTTGGGCAACTAAGAAGAAATATATTGCCAAATTGAGTGTGGCTGAAATGCGGATATTTCGGTGGATGCGTGACCACACATGGGTAAATAGAATCCACAATGAGTGCATAAAAGATAAAGTAAGAGTTGCGAGATTCGAGGATATTGTAAAAGAGAAAAGACTCCATTGTTTTGAAGAAATCAGGCGGCGCCCTCTTGAGGCGCCTGTTAGACGAATCGAGACCCTGATGTTATCAGCGCAGAAGAGGCAAAGAGGTAGGCACAAGTTAACTTGGCGTAGGCGTATCCAGTATGACTTTAGATTGAGGATAAGACAAATCTATATAGCCGACCCCAACCATTTGGGATCGAGACTTTGAGTTTAAGATTGAGTTTGAGTTTGATGTATTTTATTAGCATTTTGTTATTACTTAAGTGAAATTTGTTATTAATTTTATTCTTATTAACATTATTCACTTAAATTTTATGGTTAAATTTGATCTAGCGTAACATGTCTTTGTAGTCTTTGGGAGACATTCTTTGGTAGACATTTCTTATGTATTATTTAATGAAATGATTTTTAGTTAGATTATGTTAATATTTTGTTAATGCTTAAGTCATTTGTTTGACTTGGACTTTTGTTATGCATACTTATTTAGTTAAATAGCATTATTCATTTAATTTCATCATTAAGTCAGGTTGAACTTAGCATATTTTCGTAACCATTAGTGGTCATTTTTTATATATTATTTTATGAGACGAAGTTGGTTCAATTATCTTGACTTTTATTAATGATCAAGTCATTATTTAGCTCAAGTTTAATCAAGTTCATTTGTTTATTTAAATTTTAAGTCACTTATATGACTTATTTACTTTTATCCAACTCCTCGAAGTCCATGGGGAGTTTACGTCACTCTGGAGCAATACATCGCACCAAGCGAACTTGAATTTTATTTCATTTCAACTTAAGTCCGTAGAAGTACAATAAATGAGGGGACATGTGAGCTTTGTTACTCAATGAACAAAATTGATTTTCATCATCAATGTCATAGAGTTTTTATGCATATTTATTATGCATTACTCATTTTTGACAATTCAGCAACATTTGAACTGTGTTGGATTCTTTTCATATACCCAAAAATAGCTTGCCATTTGATATGCGGTAATTTTCAGGTATGTTCAATTTCGACAACATTTTGACTTTAGTGAACTTGATAGCTATATGATTTCCGAAATAGCATAATTCGTATTTAAAAATGCAAGCTATTTGGTCCCCTTTTTTTGAAAAAAGGTAGGATCAAAATCGGTTGATTTCGGCAACATCTCGATTGGACCAAAAAGATGACTATATGATTTCTAAAATAACATAATTCACATTTTTTTAAATGCGAGCTATTCAATCCATGGTTCGTCGGGTCGCGACCGGGGCCCGACCCGGTCGCTTTTGGGGCCGACCGACCCGGTCCCGACCCCAAGACCCCGACCCCAAAATTAATTTTTTATTATTATTTTTGGCGACCCCGGCCGACCCCGGCCCGACCCGGGTCGCGACCCCGACCGACCCGGGTCGGTTTTGGGCCCAAACGACCCGGTCTCAACTCCCGACCCCACCTTCCTTGATTCAATCCCCTTTTTTGGAAAAAGTATGATCAAAACTAATAGGCCTACTTTGCCATTAGGTCAAACCCTACCTTCTTTCTAAATGGCCGAAGGTCTTTGAAAAAGATAGAAAAAAATTGAAGTTTCTCTCTCCTTCACAATGGCCTTAACAACTCAAAAGATCCAACCTCAATGAGCTAACCCTCGTACGTATAACACCTTTAGGGCTATTTATAGAATAATTTGAAGGGGCGTTTTGGTTATAAAAATAAGCTCCATTATCCCCATTTTCGAGTTAGTAGGTGGCGACCCAATCAGGTGACCTTACCTTATTTCCCCCTTTTATCATTTGCTTTTAAGCCCTATGTTTAACTAGCAGTCAATCCAGGTAGTAAGGTCACCGAAGGTGACAGGCTTCAGCTATTGATCGGGTCTCGGCCGAGCAACCACCCACATACGCCTGCGTATGGGCGACAACACCCACTCGGGAGTTTGTCTTCTTTTTTGTTCTTTTGACCGCGGTTGACCGCGGCCGCGACCCTCTCTCTCTCTCTCATCTCTGTTCTCTCTCCCCGACAACAGGAAGAGCCTATGACGGTTTTGCAGTGGTTCTGGCAAACTCTGGTGATGGCGTGAGAAGGCAGCGGCGGCGGGAGGTTCTCCATTCTGCTTTCTTTCTCTCCCCGACGCGGCGATCACCAATGTGCCGAAAGGTTTTCACACTGGGCTCCCTCGATGGTTTCCGGTGATGGTGGTGGCGAACCCCCATGACGACAATGCTGGTGCTAGCGGCAACCAGAGGAAGTGGAGGGTCCAAGTAGCAGCTCTTTTCGACACAGAGACTCGCAAAAAATAGGAGTCTGCGACTGTTCCTTCCTACAGTACGGCGGTGTGAGCAGGCAGTGGCGGCAGCAATGCCGCCTTCTCCCCCTCCTAATCGTCGACAAACAACACCCATAGGTCCCTCTTATTCCGCAACGATCACCTTCTAGATGGTTCTCTTTACGAAAGTGAGGGTGGTGGGAGATGGCAACAACGGCAACTTTCTCTCTCTCTCCTCCCTCCAGTGCAGTGTGTGCAGGAAGAGCAGTTAACCAAAAATCGGGGGGGGGGGGGGGGGGGGGTTCTCCCCTTTTTAGCCTGACGTAGCAATACAAACTCCGTGGAGGGCAAGGATTCCGGAATCGGAATCGGTTGGGACCGATTCCGATTCCGATTCCCAGAATCGGCCGATTCCTGGGAAGGGAATCGATTCCGGATCGGTCCGGAATCATTTTTTTTTCGTCAAAAAATTCAAAAAATTCTAAAAAAATAGGAAATGAGTTAGAAACATTTTAAAAAATAACCAATGCATGATATCCACAAGAACACATCATACAAATACTAATGAACACCAATTGAAGACTTGAAGACTTGAAGTTAAGTACATATTCCAATTCCATTTATTCAAATATCAAAGAGTTGATACATCATCAAAAAAAAAATTTACATCATATCAATCTACTTCTACTACCAATATCTAGGATAAAGATATGGGTTTTCCTCCTCTCCCTGCTGCGCTTCACGCTCCTCCCTCGTGCTCAATCTTGTATACTGTCCGGGACCCACTCCATATGAAAATAATGCCGATGCCATGCCATCAAGGTCAAATGGATCGGATTGCGGGACGACCGGGACGTAAGCAGAGGATGGTGGAGCTGGTGGTGTAATCCACTGCTGGTCAACCTGGCCAAATACTGGATACTGTAGCCTCTGTATATAAGAATCATGTGTATCCAAATCCGGCGTGTAATACGGCTTTGGAAGCCGTGAATCAGCTGCTGCTGATGGCTGCGTCGCTGGTATGCACTCCTCGTCATCATCACCTGAGGAGTGAGAAGGAGCTGCGTCTTGTCATCGGGCCGACAGACGCCCGACCTCTAACTTCCTTCTCTTTACCTCTTCGACCATCTCTCGAACTACCGGAAAGGTCCGGAACCCAAAGTTTTTTTCAACTTTGCAAATCCTCCCATTTTCCGTGCGGTCACCTTTGTTTTCGTTCTCCCGGACCGCGAATGGGTTGGGTAGCGGGCCGCCGGGACCGGAGCAGAGCCGAGCCGCGGCTAAAGCCGCAGTGGTCGCTCCATAGCCGGGGCGAAGAAGGCCCCGCCCGAGCACGAGAAGTAGATGGAGGTGGAGCCGGAGCATCCTCCGGCTTCAACACCATCCAACTCTCCTTCGCCCGTACGCACGGTCATCGGGATCAAACTCGGTGCGTGATCCCCGGCTTCCCTCTCCTCATCCAGAGGCAAGTGCATCCTCCCGGAATATTCGGTCCACGTCCACCTCCTCGGGTGGTGGTGTGGCGGAGGAATGCCTCTCGCTCGTACGGGCCACCGCGAACCGTGCAAATCGCTCCTCGCCGATCTTCTCGCCGATCCTTGATGTTCTTTATGCGCGGCCCTCGTTATAATGACGAGAAGACCGGCCTTCTCGCGGCCGGTCCGAGGTCAACTTGTTCCTCCTTTTGGTATGTATCGAGTTGAATGTACTCCGGTTCCTCTCGCGGTGTGAGGAACCGGTGCTCCGGCTCGCATCACGATACCAATGGCCGCAAGTGGATTCCATCCACTCCTGGTGTTCACCTGAACCCAACACTCAGCTGCAAAAAAAAACACAAAAGGAGAAAAGGAAAACAATTAGCCCATCATCACCATAACTTATATGAAAAGAAAAGAAATTCCTCATCAAACTATTACTATACCAGGCGACACTTTGTCAACTGAATATTTCAGGTCAGCATCTGAGTATACGCCGACCCTCAACTTGTACTTCTGCATCTGAAAAATTAAAAAAAAAAAAAATAGTTGCCTGGTAATGCTAGTCCAAGGTATTTAATGAACTCTAACTTACTTCTATCTCAGCCTCTATCCTGTCCTGCTGAGATCGGCACAGCCGCTGGATAACTGCAAGTGTACCCCGCATCACCTCGTTGTCGTTCACCACCTGTCCTCCATATTGGATGCGGGGGTTCAAAAAGTATCCCGCAAAATTTTATTAGTTAACACTGTGACCTTTAAGGCAATTATACAAAGAAAATAAATTTTTAACCAAGTTACTGCAACGTGGACATCGTGGTGCAAGGTCTTGTCCCATCGGTCATCAATGATCTTCCACCACTTTTGTAACCTCGGGATTTTTTTCTTTAATTTTCGGCTTTGCCGGTCCATAGCATCATACAATGTGCCCATACGGTCCCCGTCATCCGAGTCTACCAACCTCAAGACAACTACGGGTGGCTCGATGATTACCAAGTAGTAGGCAATCCTCTCCCAAAACCTCTTGTCGGTGATCCGCTTCTCGGACACGACAAGAATCTCCAACTCGCTCTTTCTTGTCGTACGCAAGTTGTCCACCATATAGTTGTAATACTCCTCGACCGTGTGAACCTCACCAATGCATGCGCTGCCGGTGTAAACTCTCCGCAGGACGATGAAGTTCGTAGAAATCGTGTCGGACCGGGCCTAACAAGATCGTGCCCTCTGTGTGTGATCTCGTGATATGTAGCGAGCGGGGATGCGAATAAATAAAAGATGTGATCGCCTGCGCCTGCCTGACAAGTGTGGATACACCCTCCTCCTTGCCTATATCCTCTAATATGAGATCTATGGAATGTGTTGCACAGGGCACCCAGAAGATGTGCTTCCTCTTCTCCATCAACTTCCTCCCAGCCGCCTTATATGATGGTTCGTTGTCAGTGACAACCTGAACCACATTCTCCTCCCCCATCTCCTCCACCACTCCATCCATCGAGAAAAAATGAAGTCGGCATTTTTTATCTTCTACATCTACCGACTTCAAAAATGTAGTCCCCTCGAACGGTACACCAAGAAGTTTATCGTACTCCCTCTTGGTGATACTCGTCCACCCATCGCACGTGATTGTGCAACCCCTCTCCTTCCACACCAACTTGAACCCATCCATCCACTCCCTCAACTCACGGACCTCCTCATCGGAGCCGGCGCCGTATATGTGTGTCTGTGCCCGGGGCTCGCAAACCCGGTCCGGCCCTCACCCACGGCATCCACCATCGTCCGGAAGTAGGGACGGTGGTGCGTGCCGGGATGCCTACATCAAGTTAAAAAAAATTGGGATCGGTAAAATTAAGTTTAAGTAAATAAAACACACAATGTCAATTTTAATTTAAAAAGTGATACTGCGTACGTAAAAACCACTTCGCGATGTGGCGAACGGCTCTCTTTGCGGCCGTTCGTTGCCTTCACCCCTTTCATTGTCGCTTAATCCCCATCCGACCGCACTCTGTTTCCTAAATAAATACTCGTCACTCGGTGTAAATCGAGGCCGGTAGAAAAGAACGGCGGTATGGCTCTGTCTCTGGGGTCGGGATCTCGGTCCCCGGGTAGGACGAGCCGATGCCGATCGGCCCAAAGCCGGCGGGTCAACTCGGACCCGGACCCTCCTGCTCCCCTCCTCACGTGTCCTCCTCCTCAACAAAGGCACGCTTGCTATCGTGCCAGCACGTCTAAGCTCGGAGTCCGAGGACTCGTCCTCGCTCGCGGCTCCGGTTCGGTGGTGCCTTCCCCGCCTTTCCCTTTCGAGGTAGGCGAAATCGCGGTCCCTCCTCCTCTCGAGTAGCTCGTCGTACGCAACTCCTCCCTCTCGCTCGATCCTAACGACCCGTTGAGAGGCTCTACTGTCGTGTATCCTCTCGATCTCCTCACTCTTCTCCCTGGGCACCTTGTCACATTTTTACATTCCCACCGTTCCGCAATATGTTGTTTCGAACACCCCCCGTTCATCTCCTTCCCACACCACTCGCACCGTACCCTCTTCCCGACTAGGTCTACCATATGCCCGTGCTCCCAACCCATGTCGGAAGCACGCGCCGGTGCCGCGTCACCTTGATCGGCCATTGCTTAAATCGCAAAAATTGTAAACAATGCACTAAAAATGATTAGATAACATAAAAATTGTTTTAGACGCTGTTCGGGAAGCAGACAACCCAAGAAACACACCATTCGGTATGTTTAAAGGGTTACGTATTTGTCGGAAATGGTCGTAAATTAACGTACGGGGTATCCGAAATTTTTGCCGTACAAAGAACATCCAATCGATGTTCAAACAACTTGAGCGGAGTTATTCGATCACAAATCACCGAGTTTAACTCTACTCGGAGTCGTCGGAAACGTGTAAAAATAGGCGTACGGGATATCCGGAATTTTTCCCGTGCAAAATGGACATATCCGGATAGTTCAAAACTTAAACGGACTTGTTCTGACGGAAATCGTAAACTTTAACGACACTCAAACTCGTCGGAAACACGTAAGAATTGACGTACGAAGTTTTTGGCGAAGAAATCTTACCAAAAACCTTACAAAGATCGAAGAAGAGGTTGATTCGATGCCGATCCGAGCTTGAATCGGCGGAATCCTTTGAAGAACAGGCTTGGAATCGCCTGAATCGCCCCTGGAATCGCCGGAATCGGTGGAATCGGGCCGGAATCGACCCTGGATCGACGGAATCGGCCGGAATCGACGGTGGATCGACGGAATCGAGGCCGGAATCGCCGGAATCGCCTGCGCCCTCTCCTTCCGCCGCGGGATCGACCGATGGCAGCTCTGCGGGTCCGTCGATCCCGGTCCAGAGTCGAACCGGGAATCGAACCGGGCCGGGTTAACCCGGCCTTCCGAAGAATCGGTCGGAATCGGATCGATTCCGACCGATTCCAGGCGATTCAGACCGATTCCGCGGAATTCCGATTCGATTCCGGAATCGGTCGGAATCGGTCCGATTCCACCGATTCCGTAATCCATGGTGGAGGGGGGCTTCGTGGCAGTGGTCTCTAGTGACTTTGGCAACACAGAGGTTCCCAACAAAGGGGTTCAGATGACAACATTCTGGTGGAAGTGGAGATAATAGGAGGGGGGCAAGACGAAGCTTCCGGTTACTCCTCTTGCTCTTCAGATGGTCATGACCGGGAAATCTCCATATATGGAGGGTCTTAGTGGCAGCGCCTTTTGACGATAGTGATTTCCTTTCTGGTGTATAGGGAGCCCTTCGGGCTTCTTTTCTTTCGACAGTGGTGGTAACGTTGGTTCACGATGTTAATAGTGATGATGATATAAGACCTTCGATCCTCTCACGAGTTCACGATGTTAATAGTGATGACGGTAGTGACGACGGTTCACGATGTTAATAGTGATGTCGGTTCCCCCCTCCTCACTCTCCATCCTACTGTTTAAATGTTGCTTAAGCGAGCATATTGTCTTAAGCAAGATAAGGGGGGTCGAGGGTCGCAACTGGGTCAGTCGGCCCTAGACCGACCCGGTTGCAACCCTAATTTTTTAATATTTTTTTAAAAATTCAAAAAAATAAAAAATCTCGAAAAATACAGAAAAATCAGGAAAATAAATGACATGATTTAAATAAATAATTTATCAACTTTATTCCAATGTGATGTGTTCTACATTTTGTAGGTAGTTTATATACTCTCCCCATGTCATTTGAGTTGAGTACAATGTTTGATACATGTATACATGACGATCATATTCATCAGTCCCTCGGAAAATCATCATAAGACTTGATCCAAAAGAATCACCATAGCTATCATAATCATAAGTTGATTAGATCGAAGTGTCAAATGACTCCACATAATTCATTCCATAATACTCTTGGCCATATGTAGGGAACCAAGAACCTTGAGATGAATCATATGCATAATTAGAGACATCGTGGTATTGTCCTCCAGCTCGCTGCATATGTTGACCTCCTCCACGTTGCAGCCTTGCACCATGATTAATGTCTTGAGTCGCATGGGTGCATTGCTGCTCACCGGTAAAACGTTGAGCCATTGTAGTTGTAGGAAATATACTAAATCATGTCACCCTTGTTTGTGATTGTGTCGACCATGTTCTCCCGACGTCTGCGATCGTGTCGATCATGTTCTCGTAGTACGGTCCTCTCACAATATTTGTCGGTATGCTATGGTGGAAGAACCATCTTGCCGTTGCTCAGCCAATTCTTTCCTTGCACAACTTGGGATTTTTCATTGTCGTTGTGATGGTGCTTTGACGTTGTTGTGGTATGGTGATAACGGGATCCAGGGGACCCACTGTCAGGTCATCGTCTTGGGTGTGATCATGAATCTCATCTTCCGATTGATTGTTGGATCCTCTTCCACTTCCTCAACCGCTCCCACTTCCCGACCATTGACTCATCATCAAGTCGGTGCATCGATATAAGTCTTCGTCAGAGAAGGATCTTCAACTTGCTTCTATTGCTCGGAAGAGGTCATCTATTTAAGAAATATTTAACTACTTAATGATCAATAAAATAAGAGAATAAACTATTTTTATAAGTAATACAAATGTACCAATGTCGAAGTCTTCGTCTCGGCGAATATCCGGTCTCTCTTGTTTGGTCCCGTAAATGTGTACGGAATGTCTCGTCGATTGTGATAATTCTTCCCGAATGGTCTCCTTATGCCGTTTGAAAGTTCCCTTCGCTTGTTTCATTGCTTGTAGGTACCTACGAAATTAGGCTCTTACCTCTGGTGGAGTCCATGCGCAAAGAACATTACTTTTCATGCCTGCAAGATGAAATTTTAAACAATAAATATCACCGAATATAATTTTGTCACAATATTTACTTTGCACTTTTCTCTCCGTCGTGGAGATTAAGTTGCAATGTAACCAAGCTGGATCACTCTGGGTTACGCCGGAAGTTTGGGTTATGTGGCTTGGAGAAGACATCTTTAAGTAACTAAGTATGTAATTAACACTAATTAACTCACTAACGAAGGGATTAGCAAACTAATTAACTACTTAATGAACTACTTAGTAAACTACTTGAATATCTAATTAACTTAACTAATTAACTATTAACTAGTTAACTAACAAAGTAAAACTAAAATAATAATGAAATAACTAATTAGGTAACTAATGAAGTAATTAGCAAATTAATTAAGCAAGTGATTAACTACTTAGTAAACTACTTGAATATCTAATTAACTAAGTACTAACTAACTAACTATTAACTAATTAACTAACTAACAAAAACTAATAAAAGAATTAAATATCTAATGAACTAATAAAGTAATTAAGCAAGGAAGAGAGCAAAAATTGAGAGTAAGAGAGCATTTGAGTGAGCAAGAGTGAGGTGAGGAGGAAGAGAGCCCCTTAGGGGCCTCTTGGGGGCTGGAAAGGGGGGCTTAAGCCTTCCCCCATTTCTAGCAACGGTCACATTCAACAGTCAGATGACCATTGCAGGTGGGGTCGCACACGACCTGGTTGAGACCTGGCCAACAGGTCAGGCCAACCGGGTCGTGATCGGGCCAGTCACGGCCCAAACCGACCGGGTCACGACCCGGGTCCTGACCCAATTTTCCATGGTCTTAAGCAGCGATGAGGACACCAGTGCTCAATCCTGGTTCAATCTCTAGTGCACGTTTATCAACATCATCGACGTAATAGATCCCAAATGAATAGAAGAGTGAGTGACTTTTATATCACAAGGGATTTTTATGTTTAAGCTTTATTTTGAGATTAGATAAAATATATACTTAAAACACAATAAGATTTTTTTTACATTAGAGGTACTTTTTGGGTTTTCTAACACTTGTACATGGGGCTTATAAAAATCACTTCTGCAGGGTGACGAAGAATTTATGAAATCGGTGTGATCTTCTTCTCTCACACATTCTTCCTCTTTCTCAATAGCTATCTCCTTCGTGACAACCGTTGCAGGCAACCCTAATGCTGTTCTGAGGAGTCATTGATGATGTCCGACGTGTATGCCCCACCTCAATCATATTCTGTAGATAATCCTTACATCTTCCTCACTGGAGCCCTTCTTCTCACTTATCCACATTGGAGTTTTCTCCTATCACCTCATCTCCTCCTGACTTATGTTGCATGATCAATGTTCTCACCCCGATGCTATGATATTGGTCCAACAATATCTTCTTTTTTCGAGGACTTCTCCCACTAGAATGTTGTCTGAAACTCAAATCTGATACACATGCACCACTAGTACATGCTCTAAAAGTAGAACCACCACCTTTTTGTCCTCCTCCACCACCACCACCTCTTCTGTGGAAGGCGTTGAAAGTTGGGTGAGTGGTATACACTCTTTCTCATCATCCTTTGAGATGGTACTGCCACTTCCAATGACATGTCGCCTCCTTATGTCCAACTTTCTTTTTTTAAGTTCTTTTTCTAACTAGGATGGAGTAACAAAGCCCAATCCACAATGATATACCTTCTTCAATACTGCAAAAGGACTGCACGGCCTATGAACCCTTTTTATTTTTGTGGGAATAGGTTGTACAACTAAGGCTGGGGCTAGGACTAGGGGTGAGGATGGGACTTAGAAAAACAATTCCTCTCACACGAGGGCTGAAATTAAGAATGGTATATGTTGAGTGTCTGTGAAACCTCGAAGATGAATACCTCAAAATACAAGGATATAAGAATATAAGAATATATGTGGTATGACATAGTTTGAAAATTCATTTGATTTCCGTTTATTTGGGAAATGAACTTTCGATATCCTATCTTTGGCTACTATGAAAATATATGATATTTCATAGAAAATATTAGCCAAAATATGTAGTATGCATAAAATATGTATGTCGAGGTTCGGGTTCATAAAACTTGTCTTTGGACCTCTCTCCATCGGAAGTTGCGAATTTCCAATGTTAATTACACCGAGACTCTCGGACACCCTTGATTAACCGTCGTAGCAATTCGTATAAGAAAGAAAACATTCATCCAAAAAATATCAGCGTCTGGGGATTATGACCCATAAAAGCAAATGGAATACAAGCTGTTAATATAACGACCATGTAAGGTCAAATTCAGTACTTTGCAAGAGATTAGTCTCTCAACCCGATGTTTTATATTAAGACACGAGTTGAATTATTGAGGCTAACCAAGATCCGAGCATATTCATATCAAAATCTATATTGATTTCATATGAGTGAAATCTTGGCCATATATACCAATCTCATGATTCAAATTCCCTTTTAAGTCCCTATTTCTAGACTTAGTAGGTGTTTGAGAAGTGGCTTTACCCAACAAATTCGGAGGGTCTAGGTATGATATAAATATATATATCTGGATTTGAGAAGAGACTATATTCTCCTCTCATGGGTTTTTCGGGTTATCCTAGATCAAGAAGGTTAAACACCTCCAAATTCCAAGTCTTGATATCCTAGATTTGATGAAATGGCATATGCCCCTTACTGAATCAGATTTAAACTGCACATGACTATGTCCGGAATCCGAAAGGTCCTTGGCCCCTACGCCTTATATGCTCAGCCCTATCTGGTTTGGCCCAAATCATGCATAGGATTTTGCCATCTTCCTAGGTTGTCCCGGATTTAAATCTGGTTTATGGTCCAGCTTAGACCGGACCTAGGACCTAAGATGTATAGGCATCTTGAATGGGGTTAGGTAGGGGATTGAATATAGCCATATATGAGGCCAATATATGTCATATGAAGGACTGCTCGTATGGTCTTGTATGGGGTGTCAATGGAAGACTAAATGGGCTGTATATGACACTAGCCGAAACCTAAGCATTTAACCCATAAATATTGCCAATACACAAATCTGATCCCCCTACTGACCTTAGGTTGACCAAAGAAATCTGTACCGAAGCCTGCCTTAAGTTAAGATTTATCCGGGCCTGAAATATTCATCTTTTAAGCCATTCAAATTCGGCCATGAGCCTACTATATAAGGTCTTTAAGCAGGCCAAAAAGTATTCATGCTAAACCCTTACATAAGTCCCTACGTGATCAGATTGTGCTTAGATCTGAAACTTGCTATCTTCTTCCTATCCGCTCATCGGACTATCTATAACCAGAGTCGGAGTGAGGGAGTCTATCCCATGATGGACACTAGACCTCTTCTATATGAAGATTGGGACATTATACCTAAACAAGTTTATATAACCAAGTCCGGTCTTCAATCCGCCATGCTATACCATATATTTTCAATGACCCGACTATGTTCAGGTCCAAAGCCATCTGAAATCTTCCCCTCCTGTGGCCGAGAGGATCAACAGGGTCTTATCTAAGTTAAATTCTGGGCCTAGACAATTATCTTAAATAACCAAGGCTAAAGACCTCTTATACTTGGTGACTGAGTATCTAACTCCTGGATATAGCCAGGACATAGCACCAAACCTGGCCCCTCCCCCATATTGACCCTCTACTGATTAAGCTCAGGCCTGAAACTCTGTCTGATAACAAATCCAAGGTTTGAAATGAGATATTAGGTGAGGCTTACTCAATTCCTTAAATATCTCTTATTTGGGCCTTTCATGTCTTGCTACAAACCTGGTATATAGACCCTTCTATATGAGTCCTTAATGACCTGATTATTTTTAGACCTAAGGGTGTCCAAAGATTTATCATTCATCCCTCGGGCAGACTGGCTGAGAGGCTTCAAGGTCATAACCTCATGAGTGCTAGCCTCAAGATGGGCATCCAGACTGTAGTTTTCAGGAGGAGGGTCTAAGATTTCATACTCCTGCTGAAGCAAAAAAAAAACATTGCATTTTGGTCACATGCACCCCACTTTCATCCCTTAGTTGGGTCGATACTTCCAATGTTAGATCTTACATATCTAGCTTCTCATCTTTAATCAGGACCTAGATATAAGTCCTGGAATCACATTTACTAGGCCTGAAACCTGGATATTAACATCAGATATGTAGCTTCTTCAACCTTCCCCCGGTGACTTGAATCCTGTGCTGCACATGGTTCTTGTTATATATGCACATATGTATGCTCATATCATAGTGAGGCATAGTTTGAATATCATTCATGTTATAACCACAATTATCTTATGGTCATCTCATGCTTCTTGTGTATTCTCATGCCTTCACTCACTTTATAGGGGTATGAGATAAATCAGGGGGCCATATCATGTCCTGTCATGGGCATAAATCAATGCCTAAGCACTTTCGACCTCCTATTCTCATGGTGGGTGATTCATAATTCAAAATTAGTTTTGCCTTCATGCTTTCCTTGCCTTCTCATGGTCGACCTTCATTCAACCTTCAATACATATGGCTCTGTATTACCTATGGTCCTTGTGGCTGGCATATATACATATATATATGTAGTGGTCTTCACTCACATACCTCATTCATGCCATATGGCAGATTAATATACTGGAACAAAGATACACCCATCGCCTCGGCCATCTCACTCCACTTGGGGTGTACACTTCCATGTACAAAAAGACCTCCTCTTGTAGGGGTTCAGCCTGCAATCGGCCCTCCCACTAAACGATGGATCAAGGGATGAATATGTGGTTTTGGTCACTATTCAGAACATGTAGCCACGGCCTCACCAATCAATTGGATACCATACATGTATTCCTAATTGCTTTGGTATGAACTGCTCCTTTCTCTAATATGGTATCCTCCTATGAAATAGGTTTAAGAAGAAATAAGTATACTGTCCCAAATTCTGTCCGAGACAAGGGGGGGATTATGCTTCATTCCACCATGTCCCGGATTAGGAATTATCCTTCTCAGACCTTCAATATGTGAAGGCCTTGCCCAATTATGTCCGGGGCTTGCAATCTGTTTTACCTTGTGATTTCATGGGCACTTTGGTCCGGAACCTGCATATGTTTGTTTAAAACCATGGGGTATGTCGATGGAGTTAAACTTCAGTTTCATCATATTGGAGACATCTTTCCTCCTTTTCAAGAGTCTGCCTTATAGCCGACCCTCCCTATGGTGGGATGAGCCAAAAGGCTATGCATGATCTAGCTTAGGACTTGGCTCAATATTATGCCTTCATAATAACCTGTTATGAGCATAAACTCCATATCACATATGGTTCTCATAACCGGGATGCACTGTTTTTTTTTTTATCTTTCTATGAACATCACCATATGTATATCAATCATGCCATATGGCAATTTACACATCCTCATATAGTGAGGTATACATATATTCATAGCCTCTTTATATCAAGGCTCCTTGTCATAGATTCTGTCCCTTACTTGGTCTTCTTCATTGTAAGATAGACCAGAAGGACCATGTATATATTTGATCTTGCCCGGGGCATATTCATGGAACCATGCTCAATATTGGGCTATCCACATGTCTTGTATGAACATAAATCAGTTCCTTGGCACCTGCGACCTCCTGATTTTATAATCGGAGGGTAATTCCATGTGATATATTCCTTTCCATGGTCGGATATCATAATCTCTTCAAGGCCCGGTTGGCCATTCCCTCTTCATACCCACTGCTCTGTTAGGGCTACCCGGGGGTCTTTGGTCCATCATGTGGGTTCCAAAGAGGCCGGATATAACCCTTCTTACCTTGATGACAAAGTGCCCTTCAAACTCTGCCGAATTGATCAGGCTCTGGGGATTCATCCCCCCCCCCCCCAGGATTTCAAGGCTGAGAGAAGGCTCTAAAAAGGGGGGCTTGAGAAGGGGGTCAAACCTGCCCATGCATATATATAAGAAGGGGTTCACATATGATGATATTGAATTGTATCCCGAGGGAGGACAGAAAATGGCTCCAAGTGAGGCCTGTATATCCGATGAGATGATCATTAATTTGGTCTTATTGCTATGACCAAATGAAATCACCCCCAAGGACTTGCTTATTGGTTGACCTCCTTGAAGCCCGATAGGTGAGATAGTCCTATAATCCTGACCTTTTAGCTTATCCCTGCTGGAATATGTATGGAATAGGAGGATGGATTTCAGGTTTGGACTTGGGGTTCAGAGGGGTCCGCGGGATTCTAACATTGCCCGGGGATTTCTAGGCAAAAGCAAGGTGGTATTTTGATGAAATTGGACAAGGACCATGGGCATCGGGCTATACATAGACATAAGACTTGGAGAGGGACGGGTGAAGATGTGGATGCTAAGCTGAAATGAAGGGCACCATGTCTCACGTTCTAGCCTTTGAGAATCACCCTGAACCCTCTGTAAAACAGTGGCCGCAAGACCTCCCTTTGGCTTGCCTCTCTTTGCTTGATGCTCCGATGATGGACTTGACTAAGATTAATATCCTCCTTGCTGCCGAGATGGCTTTGACAGAATTTCCACTCTCTCTTCTTGCTCTTCCTCCTCCGACCCCTTCCTATGTGCGGGATTTGGCCTTATTTATAGGCCATTGGTGGGTGCTGTTCACCCGAGAGAGAGTGGGGATCATGGGAGTATGCGCACCATAGGGAGTGGAGAGAGTGGGAGGTCATGGGGGGACTGGTGGCAGTCCCCCTCCTCCTATATTCCCTCTCACGAGGGAGCATCCAATGAGGCATATCTCATTGACTCCCGGCCCCTCATTTGATGAACATCCTTGATCAATCGATGCTCCATCCAATCATGGCCCTTCATCCCTCAATCGGATATTAACCTCATTAAGGATCCGGTTGATCCATTATGATGCTCCGCTGGCCATCTAAGAGATCTAAGCTCCATTTGACTTGTTCAAACCTCAATCCGGCCCTTGATCATGTGTCCCTCCAATTAATCAAGGCCATTGATCTCTTATTGGATATTAATCCTATTAAGGATCCAATTAGCCATCTCAATGGGCCGGGGAGCATCTATATCCCAATAAACCTGTCAATTGATCCATCTCGGCCCTTGATTACATGTTATCCCAATCAATCAAGACCCTTGATCACTTAATAGATATTAATCCTATTAAGGATCCGAGAGGATTAAGCATCCGGAAATTAGTCTTGCTAATGACTTGTCCACCGGATATTCCATTAAGGTGGATCCATTGGATATTATCCCATTAAGGATCCGGTAGACCCCTCTCACTGCCCCGATGAGAATCCATAGATATTGAGATCCAATTAGCTTAAAAATCAGCCAATCCTGACCATTGGATCAATCTCATTTGAAATCTCCAATTCATTCCCTCGCGGATCAACCTCCTCCTCCTCTTTTGTTGCAAATTCTGTTAAGTCTCCTATGGGAGACAGATTTCTCCACCGCGGGCCTTCTTCTAGCCAGCCTTCTCCCTTCCTCCTGTCGTATCCTCTTCCCTAGGCAGATTCTATTGCAGCTTAGCCATTGCCAAGGGGGACTACTGGACCTGCCATTTGGAGCTCTCGGGTGCTGTCTCTCCTTCTTGGGATCAAGCCGAGGAGGTGAATATCTTCTTAATCATATCCGGGTGAGTAAAGTTTATGCATTGGTGATTCTTTTTTTCTCTCTTCCGGTCATTGTGATGCTATGCATGTGCACATGATCATCCTTCTGTTTTGGACCATGACTATGCTTGCGGATTTAATTCTCTTCTTCTGTTTTTTTTTTTTAGTCAACAGCCCATTAATTCTCTCCATGCCCTGCATTTTGCATGTAGATAGGTGGCCGATTGTATTGGGATGTCCTCCTATGTCCCACTTTCTGATTTGTATACAAGGTCTGGCTCTTTGACATACTGAATTGGGTACTCCTACTAACATGCCATCCTTCTATGTTGAGGTGAGTATGTCCGAGGCCTCCAAACAAGAGCCAATTAGGCCTTTGAGGGCTGGCTCCAGCCTTTCTCTTTTTTCAGATTCCTATTGGGAGCATGTTTCCCTATACTATGCCATGTATCTTCTTACAATCATATGTATGGCCGTTTGGCCAAATTTATGTACAAGGGCGCAGCTCCTCTATATAGCACCCTTGACCGGGGTCTTTATTCCATCCCCCTCTCTCTCTTTTTGTTAAATAGGAGTCTGTCAGCTTCTGTACATATGATTTGTAAACATGTCTTCCTCTCAAAGATATTGAAGATCCAGCTTCTTCACATACTATTACCGGTTGGGGCTTCATCAATTATCCTTGTTTCCCCCTTCTCTTTGGCTAGACATGACATATGTCCTACAAATATATGCTGAGCTTCTGCAGATTACATCCGGCCTTCCCCTTTTTCTAAGTACCCATCGGCAGCATGCCTAATTGGATTGGGCTTTGAGTCCCCCTTGTATATCCATACCTGGCTATGCATACCCGGCCTTAGATGCATGAACTTGACCCATTCTTTGATTCATATGCTGAGGGTAGGCCATAGGGAGTATTTTTATTCCTCCAATGTCTCATTTTACTCTCATCCATGCTCTTATATCATGGTGTCCGGGTGCTGTAGAGGGTATTGATTGTGGGCCTCCTTTGTGCTCACTGCCCTCTATCTTTTGCTTGGACATATATATGCCAAACTTACCCGGGCCTAGCCTTATATGGCTTTTGCTGTTTTTTCTATTTTCTGGATTCTTTCAAATTCTGCCCATACATATGCTGAATTTCATGTATTTGCATACATCCTAGTCTGCTCTATATAGTGGTATTGGGGTGGGGGGAATTGAGCATATTTAATTCCCTTATATTTATGCCCATGTCTCTTGTGAGATTTTGAGTGTCAACAGTGTCATAAACAACTTCCTCTATAGGTTCACTATCAACACCATCAAGCTCTCCTTCAGCCTATGCACGATCATCTAGATCAAACTTTAGTGCCCTCCCTTCCCTCTCCTCTAACCATGTAGAAAGCAGTGTTCCTGTTGGAAATATTGTCCACATCCACTTCTTTAGGCACCTAAACTCTAAAACAACTCTCTCTTTATTAGGCCCACCTACGAATCTTGCAACTCTTTGCCCTATCAACTTTTAGTGGGCCTTGATGTTCTTGATCAACAAGTGAATGTTGTAGTGACAGAACACCAACTTGTCTAGCCTCTCAGACTTCAGCATATTCCTTCTCTTTGTATGAATACGGCTAAGGGTGCTCAACTTCCTCTCCCAATGAGAAACATAGTTCCTCTTGTAGTACGAAGAACTGGTGCTTTGGCTCAATATGCGCACGACAACAAAAACTAGTGGATTCCATCCACTTCTTGTGTTCACTTTCACTTACTATTCAGTTGCAAAAATAAATAAATCCCAACAAACTATTAGTATTGTCAAATAAGAATATACTTAACAATAAATTATTACAACTTAGATTTACATACCTGGAGAAACCTTATCGTAAGAGTATCTCAAATCTGGATCTGAGTACACTCCTGATGGGAATCAAATTGAGGGACAAGAACCGATTCATGTTAATAATTGAATCGGGATGCAAGAACCGATTATTAGAATTCAATTTCATGTAAATTTTGATTTTTAGATTGATTTTAGGTCCATTTGAATAATTTTCTAAGTTTTAGAATTTTTTTTCTAAGATGTCTAGTCTTTTTTCATTATTTTAGGCATTTTAGAATCATTAGTTTCAATTTTCTAGTTTTAAAATGAATTTCTTTTACATTTAATTGGAGATATGCTGTTCGGCCCTATAAACAGGACCGGGCCCCATTGTAAAAAGATATGATACATTGAATGAAAATAGCTCCCGTTGAATCCTTTACTTCCCGGTTTTGCCCTTCCCTCTCTCTCCTGTGAGCAGGGTTTTAAGACCCGTGAGGGTTTTCTCTCACTCGCGAGCGGCTGGCCGCGACTCTCTTCCCCGTCTTCACTCGCGGCGGCTGGTCGCGTTTCCTCTTCTCTCGGCGACGGACGTCTTCCTCCCGGCGGCACGTCTCCGTCTTCTTCCCGGCGTGGACGGCTGGTCTACACGGGTGTTTCCTCCTCTCTCTCTGTCCGTCGTGGCGGCTAGCTACGGTCCTCGAGCTCCTCCGGCGGCGAGCCCTAGCGCGGTTTACATCTTCCAGATCTCCCCTCTCCGATGGAGCAATGGCGACGCGCCTTTGGAGAGTTCGATTCCTTCCCCTTTGATCTACTGGCAGCTCGCCTTCTTTCTTCTTCCTCTTCTGGATCTGGTTCTGACGCCTTCTTATCTTCATGCATTCGGAGTTTTTATCCTCGTTGAAATGGTTGTTGGATCGATGAGATTGGCTGTGCTGGTAGCCGAAGACTTCTGATCCCATACTGGACACAGTCTCTTCGTTGTTGCCGTTCTAGCTGATCTGGCACTGTTGCCTATTGTCGGTTGAAGTTACTGAATATCCGTCTGCGGATGTTGATGGCATTCTCTGTTTTCCTCCGAGGCTTCTGCCAGTGACGATGGGATCTGTTTCATTTTAAGAACTCGATGGTAGATTGATAGATCTGGCTTGGCTCTATTTAGCTAATCCCGATCTGGAAATGTGGCTATACAGCTATCTTGTTACACGAAGTTGTATCCGATCGACGTTGTTCTTCATTCCGAGTACGATATATTCGATTCTCGGTGTTTCCGACCGATTTTGATCATGTTTTCTTCTAATGATTGGGTCGATTATAACCCGATCGGTTTACTAATATGTTGTGGGATTTAAGATCCCGAGGGACAGATTCTTACCACGAGTTCGATCGTTTTTTTTTCTCTCGCACCGTCTCATTACGGTTTCAGCCATCGTCTTTGAGAGACCGGTCCATCTCCGGTCATATTATAATCCGAAATCGTATCGCGGAGAGTCTTATGGCCTGTTGTGACTCGATGACCGGTTCTTGTGGAGAAGTGGAGTTGATCGAGATTGGTCCACTACCGCCGCTCTTAGTTGATCTTCTCGGTTCTCTCGGAATTTATTTTTTCGATAATCTCATTTTCGGTCAATTGGTCTACGGCAGTTTTAGCTTTCATACGGGATATTCGGTCGTCAACAAGAATAGCCATAGAAACTGGCAGATAGATGAAAGGATCCGCCTACATTCTTTTATAGGAATGCGATGAAGACCGATAAATTCCCCATCGCCTTGGTAGCTTTGAAGTTGCCGGTTGTGAGTTAGTTCTCCACCGGAAAGGGAATCACCTTAAATCCGGTCTCCCGATTCCAAGGCCGCGAGGAAACAAATTTTCCGAGCCTAACATCCCGGTTCTTGTCCCTATTGTCGGAAATCGATATCATTGCCGGAAAATCAAGCAAGGTGCGCATCATTCGTCGTGATGATTTTAATGCGAGCCCATGTCCCTTTATCTACTGCTCTCATGACTATTGAGTTGCTTATCATTTTCATGAGAATTGTGTGCTATTGATATATCATCCCTGTACTGATTGACATTATCATGATGATTAATTGCATATTTTGTTCGGTTTAAAATTGCTGAGTTCTTAGCAGTTCTGGTCTTTAAACTGTTGGCCTGCTGTATTGTTGGAAAATTGTTCATATTCGGTCTGTTACCTGCTGGTTTATATCAGACTGTTGGTTCCTGGTCATATTTTACTGATTTCAGTCTGCTGTGAGTTTCTGTTTGGCATTCTGTTATCTGCTGTGTGAAATTCTCTGGTTTATTTGAGAACCATGGTCCCGTCCCGCATCAACTCCGACTCTCAACATGTATGATTGCATCTAAAAAAAAGATAAATGTTACAGAGTTAGTATCTTCTTTTCAAAAACAAGTTCAATGTTCATTTGTCATTTGCTTCTAACTCAGCATATGTCATATCCTGCTAAGTAATCGAAAATCTTCTAATCATAGCTAATGTACGCTTCACCATCTTATTGTCATTGCACACATTCCCTCCATATTGAATCTTGAATTTAAGAAATATCTTGCATTCAACACATGATATAAGATAAAAGCATACATTTAACAATGAAAAGAGAATCTTAAAATTAAAATTTGTGAAAACTACTTGCTACATGCAACATCATGGTGCAATGTCATGTCCCATCTGACATCCACAATTTTATACCACTAGTTGTAACCTCTGGGATTCTTCTCCTTTATCCTCAACTTAACCTTGTCCATTACATCGTATAGATTTCCATCTGATTTCCATCATCTGAGTTCGCTAACCTCAACACATTTACTAGTGGCTCAATGATGGACAAATAATATTGGATCCACTCCTAGAAACCCTTGTCCATGGTGAACCTCTCCATCTATCTCAAGATCTCTAACTGGTCCATCCTACTATGCAAATCAGCCATGTACATTATATATTCCGGAGATGCAATGAACCACACCAATGTATGCCTATGCATATATAAACTCTCAATGACAATGAAATTTGTAGCAGATCTTATGGGCCTAAGCTTGATGAGATCGCGCCCCTTTGTGTATTGTCTCATAATACGAAGCAAACGAAGATGTGAATAAATAAAATATGTGATGAGCTGAGCCTGGCTAATAAGTGTAGAAACCGACGATTCCTTATCAATATCCTCCAACATAAGATATATAGAATGTGCAGCATAAGAAACCCAAAAAAGGTGGTCTCTTCTCTATCAACTTCTTACATGTCTTGTAGGACTTATTATCTGTCACAATCTGCACAACATTCTCCTCCCCAATCTCCTCCACAACAACATCTACCAAAGAAAATACGTAATTAGCATTTTTAATCTGACCAGAAGTATCTACTGACTTCAAAAATATGGTGCCCCCTAAACAGCAAATCAAAAATTAATCATGGACCTCTTTGTAATGCTAGTACATCTATCGCACATCACTGTGCATCCCCTCTCCTTTCAGACCAACTTAAAGCCATCTATCCATGACTTCAACTCCTCTACCTCCTTCTCTAGGCTGGCACCATAGACATATTGGCTGTTGGGAACTTTTAGTCCCGGTCCAGCCTCAACTATAACATCCACCATAGTCTGAAAATAGGGGCTAATGGATACATGTGCAAGGATACCTACATAAACATACATGCGTGAAGGTTAAAAAAATTTGAAAAAAAAAGTTGAAGAAAATAAATTAACATCATAAACTTCTTACATGAATATAAGAAAAACTTGACAATATGTCTTACTACACTTTTAACAGCTGTGCTATTTGCTTTGATGCCTTTGAATAATTGTTTTAATGCCCTATGGGAAGCACTCAGCTTCCTAAAACAATAGGGGTCATCCACTGGTGATGCACTAGGAATGTGAATGATCATATGCCCCAAATGTCCCCTCTCCTACTCCCACACCCTCACTAGGTGGGGGTCAGCTAGATTGTGAACGACACAATAGAATATCCCCAACTCCAGAGCCTCCTGCTCCCTTCCTCCTCTCTTTTCTCTATGCATACTTACTTGCGTGCCTCGTCTTCCTTAGCTCAGAGTCTATGAAAGACTCGTCCTCATCCTTAGGTATAGCCCTAGATTTCTTTTTTCCTTTTACCTTGAGCTCGTCATACAACATATTCCTCTATTCCATCTAGATCTCCCTCTGTGAGCCTCTTCTTGTGAGATAAGCCCTCATAGTCTCACTACTCTCTCTATGTATCTTGTCACATTTTTTTATATTGTCACACAGTCTAGCTATGTGTTGTTTCAATCGAAACACTCCTCCATTTATTTGTTTCTCACACTATTTGTAAAACACCATCTTCTTCTCCATATCCACTGTGACTGTGCTCTCACTCAATGTCACAAGAAGCTGATGCATCGGAGGCTCCTTGCTCTGCCATTTAAACTCCTCCTTCTACAATGTTATTATAAACCAAAAAAGGTAACCGGATGGGGGAAGACCGAACAACCCCCTTAGGGGGCTGTTCTGTGTGGACAACCCCATAAAGGGGCTGTTCAGTCATGACTATCGGGACAAGGGGAACCGGAACAACCCTTTACCGGACAATTCTGGACAATTCCTGATGTGAAATGCATACAAAACAGTAAAAATTGACTATGTGGAAGCCAATTGAGGTTTAGAATTCATTCAAACTAAGTTTTGAAGGTGAGAAACTCATCAATAAAAAAAAGGCAAGGTTCAGGTGAGGAATTGCCAAAACACTTAGAGGGAATCATTGGAATCGCCCTAGAATTGACCGAATCAGTCCTAGATTGTCGAAATCGATGCCAAATCACCTGAATCAATACCGAATTGCAAGGATCAACGCTAGAATCACCTAAAGATCATCAGAATCACAAAGAGTTGTCAAAATCGCCAAGCCCTAAGTGGGAATCGGGATAGTCGGCCCTCCAGGGCTGATATCAGCCTTAAACGACTGATATTGGGCCCAATATTGATTTGGATCGGGACTTAATTTGTCCCGGTCGAATTGGAACGATTTAGACCGATTCAACTGGAATGCTAACTGAAATCGGTCCTTTCAGCAGGGATCGGTAGATCGACCTATCTAATTCTGAAATTGACCAATTCCGATCTGATTTGACTGATTCTATAAACCATGGATTAGCTAGATCTGAACTGACTCTAGTAGATTCAAATCGAAATTGATCAATTCTAAGTTGAAAATCAGCTGGCAATGTAGCAAACATCTCCTCTTATGGCAACGCTCTTCAACACAGCGGCAGCAGCACAAGAATATGTTGTGGAATCAACCATTTTCAGGTGAGATCGGGGGCAGTGTTCAAAAACTCCAAAAAAACTGCCACTATAAGTGGTGGTTTCAGGCAATGCAATGGGGTTATCCAACATCACTGGCAGCGTTACCAGTGGAAACAGCAGGGTTCTCCCATCATGGCAGCATGTTCTCTGATGTGATGGTGAAAAAATGCCCAAAACCACAGTTGGAAGTGGCGGTTCTCTGGAGGTGATGGGATTCTCCGGTGGTGATAGTCCGATGATGGCAGGAGAGGGCGGGATAGGGTTCGAGAGGGGGGATTGGTCAAGAGTTGAGGTTAAGTTCAGACCTTTAACCTGATTTGAGGGAATCAAACCCAATTCCCCTTTTTCTTGTCAAACCCGCTCAAATTGGATGATTCTGATCAGATTCTGACCGAATCGATTGATTGAATTGGGATTTGGAGGAGAAGTCAGACTCTCCCACCCCCCGATATTGGATAGGCAATAGCCGATCCACTCTCGTGATCCATGTTCAAGAAGTGTGCTTTCATGATCACAATTGTCATCTTCTTAGGGTTCATCACATTAGTTGGTAGTGTCTCTACAAAATCTGACAAGGCCACGACAATCATTGAGTGGCCTAAGTCTCGGAACATCCACAATGTCCGCAGTTTGTGTAGGCTAGCCACTAACGCAGGTTCATTAACAGGTTTAGTATTGTCAGATCCAACCTAGGTTCATTAACAGATTTAGTATTTTCTAAAATTCAGATCCAAACTAGGTTTCAATCAGATCGGCTAGGCATGGGCAGATCTGACTTTGATACCACATCTTTGGTTCCTTGTTCAAAACAATAAAGCAAGTCTCACTAAAGGCTTAAGATACAACATGGAAAGGATTACATGCACAGAGGACTGGCCTAAAGGATAGTTTAACAAAAAAAGTGGCTTCTCAAATGCCAAGTACAGAAAGAAGCATACCTTTGTCAATGTCCACGTCTTCAAATATAACTAATGGACTCTTGCCGCCAAGCTCCAATGAAACAGGCTGCGATTGAGTAACAGCTAACTAATGAATCTCATGCAATAGAAATTCCCTTAACAATTTCTATTATGAAATGAACAAAAGAAAAAATATAATGTTTACCAATTTGAACAAAGGCAAAAACAAAGGTGATATTACAAACCTTGATCACTTGAGCAGCAGCAGTCATGATCTTTCTACCAGTCTCTGTACTCCCAGTGAATGCAATCTAAGAAGTTCAATTAATAAATTGAAACAATATGAAATAAGAATATCGAAGTAGATATAACATGTCATGTTCAACAAAAAAGTTTAGTACCTTGTCAACAAGAGGATGAGATGCTAAAGGGGCACCAGCTTCAGGACCTAATCCACTAACAATGTTCAAAACTCCAGGTGGCAGTCCCACTTCTTCACACACTAAACCCAACTCCAAACATGTCCTGAGGATGACTTGATAAAGAATCATGAATACATATTAATAATGTAATTATAAGCACATGCTAAAAAAGGTGGCTTACAGAGACGACAACTCAGAGGGTTTCAGTACAGCTGTACATCCAGCAGCCAAAGCTGGGGCAACTTTCCATGCAGCCATCAACAGAGGATAGTTCCTTCAAATTAGAAGAAAGCACACAAATCCCATAGTTATTGTCTAGATTAACATGCATCAACATTTATCAACGAGATGACCATGGACACCAAAAACAAGGCAGGTTGACTAGCCTCCTTGCCCAATCTGAGTTGGCATAATGAATGAGAAGCAGAAAGTATATGATTTCAGAATTAAAAAAAGTAAAATGAAAAGATAGGACAGAAGAAATTCAACAGGAATTCTCCAAGGATGAGAAATTGTCAGAAAATCATCCTTAAATGAGCATTTTCTGGCATTTCACTTGAACATCACTGATTTAAAAATGCAAGTTCTAATCATCAGTATAAAAGTTCAAAATAAACAAGACAGGTGGTTTTGCCGATGGGTATACTGATGCGGGACAGGATCAATTTAAAAGTGATATGTTAGAATTTCTAAAGTGATATGCGGGACAGGTACCAATCATCAGTAATAATCAGATTAAAACATCGAATTTGTCCTGAAGCCGAATCTACCTTGATCAGAACCTGATGGAGTTGCACCAGATCTTAAGATCCGATGGAGCTGAAGACATCAAAGAAACAGATTCCAATAGATGCAATGATGACGAATCTGCTGTGCCAGAGTTGAAGCATTTCCAGAATTACTTCCCTCGATGAGGTCAACTTCACCGTAACCAGATCTGATGAAGTGTCCATGACTAAATGGATAACTTCAGAATTTATGTGTCATTGGCATTGTCAGATCTGGCTGTTCCAGATTTGACGGAGCAATCTAGATAGAAAAACTTCCTGAAGAAAAGAATTCTGGAAGAGATGGGAGGGAAAGAGGGAACCAGAGGACACGGCATCAGAAAGAAGTTTTAGCAGGAATAGGTGGATACCAGAAGGACAGAGGGAAATTTCAAGCTGAATTCCACAATCATCATCATCGTCCACCATGCCTCACATGTGGAAGACGTTGCCTATTTATAGAACCCCAAAGAAAAAAAAATTACAGCATAAAATGCAGAAAAAAGGTGTTTACTTTACCCTCTACATGATCTCAAATAACAGACCACTAACTATCCTCAATCCAAATCGAACTCATTAGGACACTGTTGGCGTCAGATTTTTTTTCTCAAGAAAAAAAAAAGAATAGGTTCAGGCCAATTTCTGGCTAGATCGACCCTCAATTGGGTCAAATCAGGACTCAAAACAAGTCCTAGATTGGGCCCTTTGGCACAAATTCCAGCTGGCCCAATCTCACATGATTTAATTAACTGATTTCCAGCTCCTATAACCCACCTACGTACAGGCCCATAAGAGAGGGAAGAAGTGGGCCATGGCCATTGAAAACAGGCCCAATTCAGCCACATCAGCACCCCTGTGCGCACCAAGCCAGCCACCTGCCACCTCAGCCCATTCATTAGTCAATTTATGGAGGGGGGAAACCGAAGAGGCCAGGGGGAGATCAAGGGACAGCATGTCAATAAATTGGAATAAATGGAGTAACTGCATGGGGGAGGCCAAGAGGCCTACGTACAGGCCACCTGCTGGCTCTTCACCTCCCCCTCCAGCCTCTATAAGAAGAGGGGGGCGCACCAGCCAGAAGGGGGACTGCTGAAGACGCCGGGAGGCTGCTGGATTGCGCCCTGCTCCTGCTGCCTCTGCTGCACCCTGCTGCTGCACCTGCTGCTGCACCCTGCTGCTGCACCTGCTGCTGCCACCCGCTGCTGATACCTGCTGCCAGGAGAAAGGGGAGAAGAAGAAGAGGGGAAGAGGACAAGGTAAGAAGGAATCGTTGGCTCCCACGTAGCCCCTTAGGGGGCCCTCTTTCTGGCGGTTCTCTTTCCTGCCCTTATCCACCTTCACAAAATGCCCCATTTCAGTCCAAAGTGGACCTTTCTCTTGGAACTGTTTGAATGCCCCTTAGCAGGACCCAGTTCGGTCTCCACTGCAGGCCCAAGAACAGGTCTTGTTCGGTCACTCAATCAGACCCAACCTGACCCTACTCCGGTCTAAGAAGAATCCCCTCGAAATACCCTACATGCAGGTCAATTTCGACCCAGAAAAACAGACCCTGGCTGAGCCTCACTTCATGCCAACTTCGGCCCAATCAGGCCCACCTGCAGGACCTGCACCAAGCCCTCTTTCGGCCTGCTGTTCTAAACCCCTCCGCAGCCCATCCAGCACATCCCAGACAGGCCCATAATCAGCCCATCTTCTGGCCTATATCCAGACCCCAAACCGGTCCATTTCCAGCCCATGATCGGCCCATTTTCTGGTTCTTACCCGGGCCTTGAACAGCCCCAAACTCAGCCCAAGTCTGACAGCCTTCACGTGGCTAACTTCCAGCCCCCTCGTAGCTTACCCAAACAGACCCAAGACAGGTCACCAGACAGCCTATGTCTAGCCCCCTGCTTGGCCTCGATCCAGGCACCCTAAACAGACCCCAATCCAGGCCTTCAAAAGGATCCATTTTTCAGCTCCCTTGCAGCAGAAAACAGAAGAAGAAGTTGCAGCAGCCCCCCTTGGGGCATGTACCGGCAAAGTGAGGGATGAACCTCAACGGCCCTTTCACGGGTCCGGTTCTCCCCTCAACACATCAAAGAAGGAGAAAGCCTCAACGGCCCTTTCACGGGTCCGGCTTGGCCTCCAAGAAGCTGTCCGTCCAACTCAAGCAAATCGAAGCCCGGCTTTAAACGCCGATGGAATGGACCGGCCCGAACTGGCCTTTAAAAATAAATAAATAAAAATTCAGAATGCGAAAGCAATATTAAAATAAGGACTTCACCCCTAGCGGGGAACTCCACCTTGGGCGGAGGCGCGGGCATGCATCCCGTAGCTTACGACCCGGGCGGGGGCGCGGGCATGAATCCCGTAGCCGTCGATCCTTCCCCCAATATGGCTAAGCTAAGGCTGGCTATTTTGGATGGGTAAATTTTCACTAAGTTGGGAAAATAGTCGGCGTGCCGTCGTAATGCCAAAATTTTTCCAAAGTAGTGGAGATAAACCTATATTGGGGGAAGGATCAATCATATTGTACACCGATGTACTTCATCCTATCTTTCAATGA
This sequence comes from Cryptocoryne crispatula var. balansae, assembly GCA_036172225.1. Lineage (NCBI taxonomy): Eukaryota > Viridiplantae > Streptophyta > Magnoliopsida > Alismatales > Araceae > Cryptocoryne > Cryptocoryne crispatula. The sequence goes on along the minus strand of CM069930.1, from coordinate 36,447,498 downwards.
ATGAAACTTTGATGTTCATATCGATGCATGAAACCGGGCATTCAAAGAGGCCCGATGGGTCGGAGGCGATGCAAACCGCCAAACCAAAATAAAACCATTTCAAAAATCAATCTGGAAATTCAAACAATAAAAAAAACAGAATTAAATCAAATCTGAAATTCAACTCATTCCGGTTCAACAAGCAACCGATCTTCAACAAGATTGAACCGGTTTTGAAACAAACCAAACCGAAATCAGATTTCAAATAAAAAAATCTGCCAAAACAGAAAATTCAGATTCAAATTAAATCTGTCAACAAAAAAAACCAGATTTCAATCTGCAATAAAAAAATCAGATTTGAACAATCAACTAAAACAGATTCTAACTGGCTCTAAAAATCTGATTTTCAGCAATCTGAAAATCCACTCAAAAATCCACTAAACTTCTCCCCAAAAGGAATCAAATAAACAACATTCCAAACACCCAAAATGGATCAAAACCAACTCAAAACGAAAAAATCCAGAATCTGAAAACTCCGAAAACAAACCAAATAAAAATACCAAAATTGCTTAAAACACTTCAAACTCATCAAAAATCAAAATCAAAACAGATTCAAACCAAAACAACTTGAATCAACCAAATTCAATCTAAAACAAAAAAATAAACAAATCAACAACAAAACCAAATCAATCAAAACAAATTGATTCAAACTCAAACCCTCAAAACCGACTTTCAAGTCGACCCAACAAACAAACAAAAAACAAACCCGAACAAAACGGTTTGCATCTGATCGGACCCAAAAGGCCGCTGCCCTTTTGAGTTCTTTATTTTATGTTGTGGATGTGAATATCTCCGAAAACAGGTTGCCGCGACGGTTAATCAAAGGCGTTCGAGCCGTTGCTCGATGTAAGTTAACGCCGGATGCTCGCACCATCCGGCGGAGAAGGGTCAAAAAATGAAATTTTCAAAGAACCCGAACCTCGGTTCTAATATTTTTAAAGCTATCACCGGACTACCTAATATTTTAGGATATCACATATTTTCTTAGAAAAGTCCGGAGATGTCTTTCTTTCTAAAGAACAGACGCAGAAAAAAGAGGTTCACACAGACACCAATCTCTATAGACATAGGATGGATCAAATCAGACTGAGGCATGTGTCCTCGCCAGATACATTAGAACATTTGTTAGAAATGTATTTTAAAATTGAATTTCAACTTAATTTTGAAGTTTGAAAGTGAGTATATGTTGGTTGGGAAGGTCAAATCAATATAGCTAAATTAAAGACAAGGTTAGACCACAAGGCATTGCAAGGTGGCCTACCACCTTAGCTAGGCCAAACTACCTAAGTGGTTGCCCCTGTCATGTCCTTTGTCTCCCCCACATTGTTTTGGATCCTGCAGAACCAATAGGGGCATGTCCACAACTCAATGGGCCCTATAAGATCCAAAGAGCAGACCCATGAGCCCTTCACCTTCCCATCCAAACATCGCAAAAGAAAGGTGTAGGGTCGCCATTGTCTCCGCTCCTCACCACTGGTGGACCCTACACCCTATCTCCCCACTGCCCTCCACCTCTCTTTGGCAATAATACTCACTACAAGAAAACTGTTCACTAGTGCCAGGATATTGGCAATGGCTTCTGGACGCCATCTCTAATAAGGGTCTTTAGTGATGGCTTCAGAAAAAGCCACCACCCATAAGTGCAAACTGGTGACAACTGGGGAAGCCGTCACCAGTACATGACACTGGGGACAGCTTAAGCCATGCCGGCCATGTGAAAGATGCCTGGTGGGGAGTTTTACACAGATTATAGTGGTGACTGGGGAAGCTGTCGCCAGTAACCAGCCTCCTCTCTCCCTACCTACTCCCCCCCCCCCGGGGCTCTTCTCTTGGGTTGCCGCCATTATTGCAAAAGATAGGGTAAAGGAGTGAAAGGGGTGGGGCAAGGGATCCCTTGCCTCGACCACCTCTCATCTCTGACTAGAGTGTCTAGTACCAGAAACATAATAAGCAATAACAAAGGAAATAAACATGTAATCAGTACGATTAGCAACAGTCAACAAAAACATATTCTGCACAAAAAAAAACGTAAGATCCTAAAAGTTAGCATGAATATCAATGTTAGCCTATAAGAGATTGCATATATGTGAACTAGAGAGAGGGAAAGAGACCAGGGAGTAATCAACCCAACAACCCCCACAGGCTCTTTCAGAACAAAGGACTTGAATGTTTCCATGGGAAGAGCAATAGGAGCTCTCTGTTTTCTATCCAAGGCTTCTCCAAGACCAGCGTAATATTCAAAGCATCCAGCAACATCATCCTGTATGAATCAAAGTATATATGAAATACAAAAATTTACTGACGGCTAGAAAAAAAGAAACATAAAAATCTACAAATCTTAGTAATAGAAGATAACAAGCATACCATGTCCCATAGTGCCTCATCCAATGGTTTCCCACAATCAAGAGATTCTAGCTTAGCTAGCTTTGACTTTTTCTCGGTTATCTATATTTCAATGGAAATAAATAGGTAAATAATCATTTAGAGATTGATAAAAAATGTTCAACCTAAATAGTCAAATAACAAAACAAAAGTTATGGTAAATGCATAATTTGGGGGGCATTAACATTCTAGGGAGGGGATAAAGGGATTAAAAGGTTAAGTATAAAAGGTTTTGACATAAATAATGTATGGAATAATTAAAAACAAAAGAACTATTGCTCACTAAAGCAAACATCTCCAATTTTTACTTTATTTTCTGGAACAAATTCACCCTGTCCCCCTTGCAACCTAGACCCAATCTTGGATGGCACCGTGACGGTCATGGCATTATAGGATTATAGTGGACTAAAAAGCTTGTTAGGTTAAACCGACAAGGTGATGGAAAAGAGAGGAGGTTGATGAATATAGCACCCTGGTGCCTTATGCATCACACTTCACCAGAAGCAGGTATTGTACAAAGAATGTCTGTTCCCCACGTATGCTCCTCACCACTCCACAAGTTCAATGCTCCTCTTTTGATTTTACTTTTTTGATGGTAGAAATCAAAGACTGTACAATACATTGAAATAAAAAAAGAGAAACAAAATAAAGCACCGCCAAAGTTGTAGAATGGGAAAGAGATCAGAGAAAAACCAGAAAAAAGAAAGCAGAGAAAGACTGCAGAAGAAAGTAAACAAGAACCACCACAGAAACAGAGAATACCATTTAGTCAAGTTACATAAAATGGCAGATCATCAATTGCGGGCTCAAAGTGGCAAAGCCCTTGAAGGAGAAGAACCAGGAAATGATCAAAGTTTCAAGCTATCAGAAGATAGCTGAGATGGTGAAGTCCTGCCGAAAGCTCCATGCATTCTTTTCCAGAATCCAGCCAGATGAACCATCCTTGCAAAGGGTTCCATATATTAAGAGCATAGAGAACAGGACTGACAAGGACCAGATCAGGTCTGACAGACAAGAAGGTCGAGGACATCGCCGTTCAAGTTTCCAGGAGACATCACATTTTTATTTTCTTTATTAGTAGTATTATAGTTAATTCTCTGCATTCTTTAGTATTTGGAATTACTTTTGAGTCAGTCTTTACATCCCAGTCCACTTGTTTGAAATTAGTCTTTAGAGGTTCTTTTTGTAATTTCTCCTAAAGATTCTATATAAGCCTTTACCGTAGTCATTTGGGAGATGATGATTACGATGAAATGATTCTTGTTTTCTCTATCTCCTCCCACTGCTTCTCTCCTATGACACTGATGGCAGAGATCCTGAATGGTTCCCAAGAAGACCGATGGTCCAGCACCCCACCTCCCGGCTCCCTCATCTGTAGGTAGCCTTCACCCCCATACTCCTCCAGCCTTCTCATTCACCTCCAGAAGATGTCCGGTCCTCCTTCCCTCACCTCAATAGTTGCCCGGTTGCTCTCCTCACCTCTGGCTTTGCCCGGTAGTTCTCCTCCATCTTTGGAAGAGCCCTGCCCTGTCCAATTTCCGGCGGCGATTCCTTGTGGAATCGGTCGATCCGTCGGAAGACCGGAGGACTTGGTCCGGTTCGATTCCCGGTTCGATTCTGGACCGGGAATCGAACCAATTCCGGCCCTTTTAGGGCCAGAATCGACCGCCGCGGTCAATTCCGACGATCCCGCGGCGGCTACCTTCGATTCCGGCGATCTCCAGGGCGATCTGAAGCTTGGAATCGACGATTCCGGCGATTCCATCGTCGATCCCAGCTGCCAGCACCGATTCCGCGGTGATTCCAGCTCTGCCAACACCGATTCCGGCGATTCCGGTGGCGATTCCACGCTACTTCTTCAAGGGATTCCGCCGATCCAAGCTCCGATCGGCCTCTATTCAACCTCTTTTTCGATCTTTAGAAGGTTATTGGTAAGATTTCTTCGCCGAAAACTTCGTACGTCCATTCTTACGCGTTTTCGACGAGTCCGAGCATCGTTAAACTTTGTGATTTCTGATTGAACAAGTCCGTTTAAGTTCTGAACTATTCGATTGGATGTTGTTTGCACGGGAAAAATTCTGGATATCCCGTTCGCCTATTTTTACGCGTTTCCGACGACTCCGAGCATGATTAAACTTGGTGATTTTTGATCGAACAACTCCGCTCAAGTTGTTTGAACATCGATTGGATATTCTTTGTACGGGAAAAATTCCGGATACCCCGTACGTTGATTTACGACCATTTTTGGCAAATTCGTAACCCTTTAAACATACCGAATGGTGTATTACTTGGGCTGTCTGCTTCCCGAACAGCACCTAAAGCAATTTTTATGTTATCTAATCATTTTTAGTGCATTGTTTACAATTTTTGCTGGTATAAGCAATGACCGATCAAGGTGATGCAGCACCAGCACGTGCTTCTGACGTGGGTTGGGAACACGGGCACATGGTAGACCCAGTCAGAAAGAGGGTACAGTGCAAATGGTGTGAAAAGGAGATGAACGGGGGGGTGTTCCGGCTGAAACAACATATTGCCAGAACAGGTGGAAATGTAAATAAATGTGACAAGGTGCCGAGGGAGAAGAGTGAGGAGATGAGAGGCTACATGACGGGTAGAACCTCTCAACGGGCTGTTAGGATTGAGCAGAGGGAGGAGCTGCACGACGAGCTACTCCAGAGGAGGAGGGACCGCGATTTGCCTACCTCGAAAGGGAAAGGCAAGGGGAAGGCACCAGCTGAGCCGGAGCCAGAGAGCGAGGATGAGTCCACAGACTCCGAGCTTAGACGTGCTAGGCACGCTAGCAAGCGTGCATTTGCTGAGGAGAAAGACAGGAGGAGGGGAGCATGAGGCTCTGGGTCCAGAGTTGACCCAGCTTTGGGCCGATCAGCATCGGCTCGCCCTACCCCGGACTGAGAGACTGACCCCAGGAGACATGAGCCATACCGCCGTTCTACTTCTACCAGTACTCGATTTACGCCGAGTGATGAGTATTTATTTTGGAAACAGAGTGCTGGGCAGATGGGAATTAAACAAGCAATGAAAGGGGTGAAGGCAACAGGAACGGCTGCAAAGAGAGCCGTTTGCCACATTGTGAAGTGGTTTTTGCATGCATGTATCACTTTTAAATTGGCATTTATGTGTGTATTATTTACTTAAACTTAATTTTAGCCTGATCCAAATTTTTTTTAACTTGATGTAGGCATCCAAGCACATGCAGCCACCAGCCCCTACTTCCCGACGATGGTGGATGACGTGGATGAGGCTGGACCGGGTTTGCAAGCCCCGGGCAGCAGACATATATACGGCGCTGGCCTGGATGAGGAGGTCCAGGAGTTGAAGGAATGGATGGATGGATTTAAATTGGTGTGGAATGAGAGGAGTTGCACAATTATGTGCGACGGATGGACAGGTATCACCAAGAGGAGTATGATAAACTTCTTGGTGTATTGTTCCGAGGGGACTACATTCTTGAAGTCGGTAGATGCTTCTGGGAAGATAAAAAATGCCGACTTCCTTTTTTCTCTGATGGATGTGGTGGTAGAGAAGATCGGGGAGGACAATGTGGTTCAGATTGTCACTGACAACGAACCTTCATATAAGGCGGCTGGGAGAAAGTTGATGGAGAAGAGGAAGCACATGTTCTGGGTGCCCTGTGCGGCACATTCTGTTAATCTCATATTAGAGGATATAGGCAAGGAGGAGTGTATCCACCCTTGTCAGGCAGGCGCAGACGATCACATCATTTATTTATTCGCATCCCCGTCTGCTACATATTATGAGATCACACACAGGAGGGCATGATCTTGTTAGGCTTGGTCCGACTCGTTTTGCTACGAATTTCATTGCATTGGAGAGTCTACACCGGCACAGGCATGCATTGGCTAGGTTCACACAGTCCGAGGAGTATTATAACTATACGGTGGACAACCTGCATGATAAGAAAGATCAGCTGGAAATCCTTGTCAGGTCTGAGAAGCAGATCACTGACAAGAGATTTTGGGAGAGGATTGCCTACTACTTGGCAATCATTGAGCCACTAGTAGTTGTCTTGAGGTTGGTAGACTCAGATGACAGGGACCAGATGGGCACGTTGTACGATGCCATGGACCGCGCAAAATTGAAAATAAAAGAGAAAAATCCCATAGGTTATAAAAAGTGGTGGAAAATCATAGATGACCGATGGGACAAGACTTTGCACCACGATGTCCATGCTGCAGGTTAGTTGGTTCAAAAAATATTTTTGCTCAATAATTGTCTTATTCATAATGTTAACTATTAAATTCTTGCAGGATATTTTTTGAACCCCGGCATCCAATATGGAGGATAGGTGGTGAACGACAACGAGGTGATGCGGGGTACACTAGCTGTTATTCAGCGTCTCTGCCGATCTCAGCAGGACAGGATAGAGGTTGAGATAGAAGTAAGTTAGAGTTTATTCAATACTTTGGAGTAGCCTTACCAGGCAACTAATGATTTTTTTTTAACTTTTTCATATGCAGAGGTATAAGATGAGGGTCGGCGTATACTCAGATGCTGATCTAAAATATTCAGTTGACAAAGTGTCACCTAGTATAGTAATAGCTTGATGAAGATTTTATTTTCTTTTCATATAAGTTATGAAAGATGATAGGCTAATTGTTTACCTTTTCTCCTTTTTTTTCTTGCAGCTGAGTGGTGGGTTCAGGTGAACACCAGGAGTGGATGGAATCCACTTGTTGCCATCGGTATCAGGATACTCGCCGAGCACCGCTCCTCCCATCGCGAGAGAAATCGAGTACATTCAACCCGATACACACGAAAAGGAGGAACAAAGTTGACCTCGGACCGGCCGAGAAGCCGGTCTTCTCGTCATTACAAATACGAGGCTGCGCATCAAGAATATCAAGGATCGACAGAAGATCAGTGAGGAGCGATTTGCACGATTCGCAGGTGGTCCATACGAGCAGAGACATACCTCCGCCACACCACCACCTGAGGAGGTGGACATGGATCAGATATTTCAGGAGGAGCATGCACTTGCCTCCTGGATAGAGGAGAGGGAAGCCAGGGATCATGCAGCTGAGTTTGATCCTAATGACCGTGCATGGGCTGAAGGAGGATTGGATGGTGTTGAAGCCGAGGAGTATGCTCCAGCCTCCACCTCCACCTACTTCTCGTGCTCGGAAGGGTCTTCTTCTCGCCCCAAAGCCTATGAGCAGCCCACTGCAGCCTTTAGCCCCAGCCTCCCGGCCCGCCGCTACCCAGCCCATTCGTAGTCCAAGGAAAACGAAAACAAAAGTGACTGCACAAAAAATGAGAGGGTTTGCAAAGTTTAAAAAATCTTTGGGTTCTGGTACTTCAGAGATGGCTGAAGAGGTTAAGAGAAGGAAGCTAGAGGTCAGGCATCCTGTAAGCCCAGATGATAGCACGCATGCTCCTTCTCACTCCTCAGTTGATGATGAGGAGGAGTGCATACCAGCGATGCAACCATCAGCAACAGCCCAGTCTCCTGATTCACGGCTAGACCTGTCAATGGGTTGTATTTGGATCGAATCCACGGAGATCCAAATCCAAATCCAATAAATATAACCCAAACCCAAGTTCAAAATAAACTTCGGTGATGTTTCGAATCCGGTCTTTGACCCGGATCCAAACTAAGTTTCGGGTTTCGGACCCCTGTTCAGATCTATACAGCGGCTGGCAGATTCACCCCTCCGTTCCGAGTCTCCGACTCCCTGGTGACCAGCAGGATGCCCCTCGCCCACAGCCAAGCACCTTCGTCCCCGCCGTCGCAAGCGAAGTGTATCTCCCCGCCCTTGCTCGTCACCACGCGGAAGACCCTGGCCTTGGCGGCGTCGCCCTTCCCTCGTCTGTTCTACTGGAACGCGGGACTGGGAGGGGGAGTTCTACTTGGTTGTTTGCAAATCTATTATTCTCACTCGAATACTACCATGCTATCGAGAGATAGGTCCTAGCTAGCTATTCTATTGCTGTCGGCACTCAGGTGAGCCTATTTGAGCGATTCACGGATCCAGGTAGGCCTGTCGGCTATGTTACTGGTGGGGCACCCTCCCAGATCTGGGTTTCCTCCTAACGTGCATGTCTGCTAGTCTTTTGGTTGAATTACTTGTATGTGCAAGTTAATTAGCCCAGTTTCTTTCGAGATACTCTGACTGTTATTCCAGAATTCTTCGTAGTTCCTCAATATAACTGATTTTAGTTCTGAACATTGCTGCATGCATCCCTTTATTACTATTGCATCTCCCTGTTCCCCATCACATCCATTACTCGGCCATCACTAATCCAAGCACGGATTCCCAGATGGGATCAGACCCAGGATCCGTCATGTCCAATCCCAACCCAGATTGGGATTGGATCGGCCAGCTAGGCTTATGCAAGGGAAGACAAACCGATTTAGGATCAGCCATGATCAGCTTTTTCTAAAAAAATAAAAAAACAAAAAAACAGAAAATTAGTAAAATCATAAAAAATAAAGGTAACATGTATCATTCCATTGAAGTGATTATCCATGCCGGCAATTAAAACATAGATACACATAATTTAAATAGATAACTCAAATCATATAAATTGTTAAACACATTACATAAACCCTAATTAGAATTTTCAAAAATGAAATTATATTTTTAAACTCTATTTAGGGTTTTTGGCTTCAAAATCCTAATTAAAGTAGATTAACTATCAAAAAAACCCTAAATCACCTAGCATCTAACAAGAATAACGTTAGTTAGGGTAGTTAAATTGATTACTGTAACCGACAAATCCTTTTATATCTTCAATCCAGAATGCTAAATCCACAAGTTACAAACATTTTTCTAGTCCAAAGAAAATAACCAGTGAGAAATAAGTTTTTCATTTGAAGGATCTATGATCCACCTAAAAAAACTGAAATATAGAAGACAACAGGAAGAAAAATGAAAGTCCCAATCCAGCTTCTTGATCGGTCTGATCAGTCCTGATCCAGGCTGGTCCACTTGACATTTTTATTTTTTTGCCATATCAACCAAATCCAAGACCAATCCCGCCACCCAATCCTAGTGAAATCAACCCCAGGATTGCCTCCCTCCCCAAGGATTGGAACCACGAGACCATGTCATGCCAGATGTAGTCCATTCCTGCCGATTCCAAGCTAGGATATGTTTATCCAGACTCAGAATCAGCCAATATCCGGCAATGTTGTCCGGACTAGATCAGCAGATTCTGACATAGATCAGCCGACTCAGCCTGAAATCAGTCGATCCTGGAGAATTCCTCCTGATCCTGGACGGTCTAGACTGATTTCTGCAGAAATCAACCAAAGACCGGTGCAATAAGGCAGAATCACGATCAGCCACGAATTATTCTGATGCACATGGGCATATTCTGCCAACCATGCAAAGGTTCCACAATGCCTGAAGAGGTTATTTCCTTGGGCCTCTGGGTCTTTCACAGAGGTTTGGGGTTAAATATCTACATGCTAGCAACAAATTCAATAAACTTAAGCGCCACTAACTGTAGCGTGAAACACTCGCAACCAAACGGACGTCTAATCAGAGAGATTCGATCGACCAAGACTATCCAACTTCGGATCACGAAGAAAATAAAAACTATTGCTTATAAAGCTACGAGCGCAACGTCTTCCGCTTTTTGTTGACGTTTTCCCTGGACTCTCCGGTATCTTCTTTCTTAACAACGTCGTGGTGCGTTTCGGTGTCAACAAGTAAAAAACCAGCCCGTTCTGTTATCGGCTCACCTTGGCCGCTATAGCGCGGAGGACCTTAGCGCGGTAAGCCCCAGAGGCGCGAGACCAATCCTTTCCCTTGTTCCTGCCGAGGGCCCTTCGCGCGGCGCTCACAGCCAGCTCGATGTCCTCCGCCGTCCCCGCCGGTATGTCCCCTGAAGTTGAAGAACCGAAACAGTAAGGTAAGCCAAGAAGACCGGAAAATCATAGTGGACAAGCATCACGGGAGCTGCGGGCGAACCGATGACGGCCTCAGTGGCGGGGTTGATGACGGGGATACGCTTCCCGTGTACAGGCTCCCTCCACTCTCCGTCGATGAAGAGCTGCCTGCGCGGCACAGCGGGAATATCCGGTGCCATGGCCGAGAGAAGATCGGCAGGAGAATGTGCAGTCTGCAGATAGCTGAAGAACGAAAATAAACTGAGATCAGTTCTTTCCGGCTCAGAGAGCCTTTGCACTGGTATTTATTTTCCGCTCTACGAGTAGGTGCGCTGTGATCACCCAGTAACAAACCGCCACGTATTGAAGGTTTTTTCGTACTGCTGTGCGATCAGCCTATCGGTGATTTTGTTAGGAGTTTATTTTGGGGGGAGGAGGGGAGAGATTAACTAATGAATTATTTTAGGTCCCCCACTGCTAGAAAAAATTATTTTATAATTTCTAAACAGTATCTCTTCATTTTAAATCTTTCCGGATATATATCTCCTAAGTTATTCAGCTTGCCAAAAAAAAACTGTTACGTGGTTATTTGTACGGTCTAACCAAAGTTAAACGACTCCCACTTCAATTATAGAATATATTTTATATATTTACGATCAAATATGTAGCAAAATATAATTATGATTCTAAACGAAGACAATTGTGTAAAAAATAATAGAATAAATTTTATGAACATGCAAAGTCAAATATGTCATGAATTTATCCGCTTATGCCTATTCGGTACGAAGATAAAATTGATGGGATAGGGATAAGTAACTCTTTGTAACTATCTTTATCTACATTGTATTTGATTTGAGTTAGGATATGTTTAGAGGATATCTTTGTCCTACGTTTGGTATGATATATGATTGTTGATTTTAATTTTAATATAGATAAATGATCATGCAAAGCATTTCATATACTAAATAAGATGATTATCCCTTGAAAAAAATTAGGGATAAAATATCTCAAGTAATAGATGGGATGACTTATCTCTTATTTTATCCTCATTTTTTGAGATAAACCGGATTAAGTTAGTCCAGGTTAAATCCCATTTTATTTACAAACAAATAGTATTTAACACATTTCTTAATCTTCAAAATAAAGATAGTTTCATTAGAAAACTACCTAACAAAAAGGCAAAATTGAACTTCTCTCTCTCTCTCTCTCTCTCTCTCTCTCTCTCTCTCTCTCTCTCTCTCTCCATGTAGATAGAAGTTAGCATTGTTTCTTGAGGTCATGTTTGGTAATTGTCAATTTTGAAATTGATAGGAATAAAAATCAATAAATATTTGGCTATCAATAATGATATTGAAACTCTCAATGCAAATAAAACATGATATGCAGCAGATCTGTTCCTATATATCAATTTTGACATTGATACTCTATCATCTAAGAATAGTAGTATCAGAATTGATAGAATATCATTGTTAATTCTCTAATCAAACAAAATATAAGATTAACAACTAAGTTTGGGACTAGAAATGATTAAAATGATCAGGGACCGAAAAATTGACATAGAAAATGGAAGAAAAGAGTTATTTTTTACTTTTTTTTTACAAGGGATCCCCTAAATAGGTAAACAAAATATATTATTTTCAAACTTAACATGTCAGTACATATTTGTTCTTGTACTAGGGTGAGATGAGAGTAAACATTCAAATATTTTGAGGAGTGGTTTAGGGTGCAATTAGGTAAGTTGTGAGTCACTTGATTACATGCTCATGGAACAAACTTTATAGTTGTTCTAGAATTTACAAGGAGTTACATATATTTGTTGGATCATATACTTTGGCCACCGCAACATTGAGTCAAAACCTAAAATTGCATAAACAATAATCTTGGTCTTGGCATCATTTTGTATCATCACATCATATTGAAATTGCCTTGTGATCTGCATTGCACTTTGATTACCAATGCCTCCAAAAAGTGTACATGGGGAAAGGAAATTTGATTTGAGTTGTTATAGAATATAGACAAACCAACAATATCCCCAACTGATCAATGCATATGCATCTTTGTTTAGTGATGAAGCACTATCAACATTAATATTTAAGATTATATTGATATTTGGTGTGGTCCCATTGTTCTTTTTCTCAAGTGATATGCAGCAATTTAATTTTATAAATGTGCTTCATTTGTTGCATTTTCCTATCAGTTTGAGTGGGTGGTCAAATATGCCCGAAAATTTTTCATTCCACTTGTTCTTTCATATTATCATATTGTAAATATGTTTGTTAGGTGAATTTTTCTATCCGGATTCATTCATCTTGCAGATCGGCTATAAATTATGGATAATATGATGTTCTATGTTCGGATTAATTGGGTGCTCATTGGATACAATTGGTGATTCAAACCAAACGATTCTAGCTTTCAAGCAATGTAAGAATAGGCGACCATCATTTTCCTCTTTTAAATGACTGTACTTTGTAAAATGGATCAATGTAGAATTGTTTGGCTATAGTTGTATTTGAAGAGAGAATATTTGATAAACATTTTTAACTAAGGAATATGAAATATCTATAGGAGAGTTTTTGCTACACCTAGGTGCCATATATATTTCCTCTTTCTTATTGTAGATGTGCCTTTTGGTAAATTTATCTTATTAGTAACTTGTATGATAATTTAATAGTCAAATTACTATGTAAAGTAATGGCCAACTGACAATGTATTCATGAAAAGTATGATAATTTTTGTAAAATGAATTTCTAGGTTGGGAGCACATGCACCCCCAACTTAGGGTGCATCAACACCTTTCGAATCTTCTGATTTCAACCAAACTTAGGGTAATTTGGAGCTAATTTGGGCTAAGTTTGATGTACCCTTAGATGAGGGTGCATGCACCTTCAGCCTAGGGAGCATAAGAACCCTTTGAGATTCTTATTATAGGTCGGATCTAGGTCAAGATTTGCCCTAGGTTGATACACTCTATGGTGGGGGCGCATCAGCCTATCTTTCCCAATTTGTCATTCTAATTTGCCTTTGAGTAGGATTTCCAATCCTCTATAAGATTGAACAACCCATAATTCATTTACAAGGTTAGTCAAGATTTCTTCACACCCCATCCATGAGTTTTGAAAGCTTTTACAGAGATATTTTAGAAGTTTTAAGAAGAGGAAGCCTGATTCATGCTTGACATTGTCAATTCACTTTCAGAATCCGTATAGAAAATTTGACATGCATGGTGCCTGATACAACCATGGGAGAAGCTTCCTTATCCTTTTAGCTCTTGTTTGTAACAAACAGAGGTCTAATCGGATCTCTCGTTTCCTTGTGACGAGCTTTGAAGCAAAATTGTACACTAAAAGTCCTAATAGGATCAATTCTTGATCCCAGCTCTGAAACTCATTTTTTTTCTTCACTGACTTGGCTTAAATTTGCTCCCTCTCACTCCTAAATTCATGTTTTTTATTTGTTTATCATCATTTTTTCACTTTTGTATAACATCTTTCTTAAGGAAAATAACCAAGTAAAGAAGGTTAGGGCTAAGCCTAATCTAGTCAATTTTACTATAATTGTTGTTTTATGTTACTTTCTTCACAAATGCTACACATAATTCAATTCTAATCTATTTTTTACTTGTTTTGTTGTCTTTGTATTACAAATGAACAAATCAAACTAGATTGAAGCGCTCCTCATCTTCGAATTCTTGAGGAAAAGGAAGTGAGAACCTATACACACAGTCTTCCAAGTATTAGGTCAAACTCTTTTAATTAATTCATTGAAACCTGTGATTTCTAGTAACCACAAACTTCACACACATTTTCTTCACCATCACTTCTCTCCTCCTTTATTATCCACAAACCGGACCTCCCTTCCCTATTCCAAAGGAAGAGGTGAATCTAGCGAGTAGTTTAGTTTCACATCAAAAGCTGATTAAACCAAGTTCGTGAGTTGTTCATTGTTAGGTTTTCTTGTGGAGGACAATATCTTGAGGAGGCGAGGATGAAGTGGGTCCTCCATGATCCCTCTTTATCCATAGTACTCATTTAGCCTAATGGAAAAATAAAATGCATGACAAAAGTGTGTATTCAAAAAATATGTATTTAATATAATGTAAACATCAATTCTATCAAAAAATGAAGTCATGAAACCACAATATTATAACTAATCGAATCTCCACAAAGATGAAGTAAATATCAAATGAGGATCTTGCTTGAAATACCCTGACAAGAAGAAGAAGAAGAAGAAGAAGAGAAATATGATCAAAACAAAATATTTAGAAAGTTGCAAAACCTACATGTAGAAAGTAAGGACTGGTGTAAAAAAATATCAAAATGTGAATGACAAACCGGCCAAGCTTGTTTATTTGATTTAATGGTTTGTTAGGATTTGAAAGGCCTTAGAAATCAAACCAAACCGATTTATTCAATTTATCGATTTGGTGTACTTTGAAAGACCCTAGAAATCAAGTTGGTTTATCAGTTTGGTTTGATTGAAAAGGGCTTAGAAATGAATCCAAATTGGTTTATTTAGTTTACTCATTTGGTTTACATTGAAAGGCCTTAGAAATTAAACTAATTTACCAATTTTTTCGGTTTACCAATTTGATTTGATTTTAAATAGCTTAGAAATGAAACCAAACTAGTTTAATTTAAAAGGTCTTAGAAATAAAACCAAACTATTTTGGTTTGAGAATCTAAATTATCTCATATTTAATTAGTCCCACATTTAATTAGCCCCACCTCTCTCTTTATATATATCTCTCTCTCACACCGAAGAATTTAAATTAGCTCACGATTAAATAGCCCCACCTACTTCTTAAATCATAAATCTAAAACTAATAAAAATGCTAACTCCTAAATTGAAAAAAAAATTATAATCTCAAATTTAAATAAATCTAACCGACAAACAAGTTAAATAAACACCAAACAAATCTAACTAAGCTAAATAAGTTTTCACAAACTAATTAAACATTTATATACAAGACTAACCAATATTTAAATAACATTAAAATCATATTCATTTAAACCCTAAACTAATGAAATTAACAAATTAAAATGAAAGCACAATCAAATAAACTCTATAAAATTTCTTTAAATTAAAGAGGACTTCTTAACAACGTTTTCAAGGTTCTCAAGAGACTTCTTTAAGCTCCAATACAACAAAATTCCTTATCAAGAGAGTCTTCAAGAGCCACCAACCCCGTCTCCCCTTAAGAACCCCTATTGTTGACACCAAAGACACCCATTTTCTATTACCCAATCATATCCCCATCCCTAAGCTCTCGAGGGCTTTTACATTTCAAGAGATCCACCAAAATCCTACACTAGCAAGGCCTTGCACGTTGGTCACTGATCGAGGATCTTTTTGAAGGAGTGAGGAGTATCAATCAGGTGGGAACTAGCCTCGGAAGCGAGAGACGTTGCCTCGGCCAGGATGTCAGATGTCCCCGACGTCGAGACATCAGACGCGCGCTTTGTCAAGACGTTAGGATTTCCAACACACCAAACCTTGCTTCCATTTCTTCTTACCCCACGTTCTATTGTTTCTTTTAGTATACTAGTCTTCTTATGTCTTCATTATAATATGCATTAGCACACATGGCATGTTTGTTTTCTATCTTGCATCATAAAATCATTAAATAGTGGTTAAGAGATAATCCTTGTCACGACCCGGATTTTTAACATGCACAGCGGAAGATAATCCGGCGACGTAACGGGAAAAGATATCGGTCTGGAACCAAATAAGACTAAAATCACAATCCAAATTCATAATTCCAAACTTTACAACTTAATAACTTAGAATCAAACATCTATCTACCAAATTAAATACCGACATAGAATGAGAAATCCACTAACTCCTCGAACTCCAAAACACCACTACGCTTCTGTTGCGCTAAACCTGCACTCCTGAAAATATTAACAACGGAAGGGGTGAGTCACAACAGACCCAGTAGGACTTACACCCGAACTACCCCATTATAATAATGATTCTAGTGGTATACTATACATATTAAGCCTAAAAATCAGATTTAATACATAGGATTAAGCTAATTATATATCTCCAATTAAGTGATTACAAAGTCAATCAACTACCCCATATGATAACCAAACTCTACATGCATTAAAAACCATCACAACTTGCTCATTAAACTACTCTAGGTATGCTCATAATATACACAACCTGACATAAAACCAATGACACATCTATAACACTACCATCTATGCCAACATACACAATTACACACCTGTCTGAGTAAATACCATGCTCCATCTGATAAAATGTAGTCACATCACAAAACTAGCACCAGATTTACCATATAATAGGAAGTAACATATAGTAACTAAATCCCATAGTACCCCTAGGCAGGGGAGTACTTAGGATGAACCGCGGTATCTGGGATCGAAGGATGCTCCAGATTCAACTAACCTCCGCTGCCCACGGGACACTAACGTAGTCTGGTGAAGTACATTTCCATCACAATGCAGCTCACTGCACTAACCACATTCCACACCATGCAAGCATATAATTAACTCAGACAGTAGAACACATGAACATTTAATTGGCAATCAAACATGAAATACATAGATGAACACCCATGGTTCTATGCACCACATATTTGAATACCATACCACAGTCTAGCACAAACTGATGCATATAAATAAGATCATGCAATTACAACCTAAACATGACAATTACATGCTTAAACAGAACTACCTATCACATAAAAGAAAATAAACTAAGTTCTAACACTACTATGCCTAATCCTTACATCGGCTTTTTAACAAATCAGAATATATATTAAAGATTATCGTGATGCAACTATACTAAACTAACTAGATTAAAACATAACAAAACCTATCATGATGACTAGCATACCTGAATAACTGAATTAATCTAAGCATGCACGATCTAGACAAATTAATCTAACTCTAACTAAACATGCTAATAAATCCAAAACAGCCCATTAACTATAATATTCTAATCCTGGTGATCTAAACATGATTATTACGATTTAATCAAAATATAAGAGTGCTAAGGATAGCCGAGACGCCTACCTTGACGGCGACGACGAACGGCGCACGGAATTCCAACGGAGTCGATCCGGGTGAAGAATATGCCGTGGTCACGACGGCGATGAAAAACCGAACCGAACGATATCTTGATAATATACTGAAAAAGAGACAATAGAATAGAAGAAATAGAAAAGAATATTGAATGAAAGATACTAATAGAGAGAATAGAAGAGAGAGAGAGAGAGAAACCGATATGAGAGAGAGGGAATATGAGAGAGAGGAGAGAGAGGGGATACCGCCCGGGGGGGTGCAGGTTGGCGCGCGCGGCCGGCGCACGGGGGGGGGGGGCGCACGCGCGGCGCCGGGCGCTGGTGGGCGCGCCGGCGGGGCTGGCGCCGGGCGGGCGGCGTCGGGCGGCAACCGCGGCGGCGGAGGTAGAGCAGCGGCGGCGGGCCGGTGGTGCTGCAACCGGGCGACGACGGCGGAGGGAACGCCGGACGGCGGCAGCGCGAGGAAGGTCCGGACGACGTGGAGAGGCTGGCCGGCGGTACAGGCGGAGGCTCTGGCTGTGAACGGCGGCGATCGGAGGGGGAGCGCAGGCGGCGGCGGCGCGGTGACAGTGGCCAAGCGGGGACCGGAGGAGGTGGTGGTCGGTGAGCGCGGGGTGAGCGCGGCGCGCGCACGCGCGCGGGAGGGCGCATGCGGCGTCGCGCGGCGGCCGGCGGAGGCCGGCGGCTATCCGGCGGGGAGAGAGTGCAGGCGGCAGTCACGGCAGAGGATGGCCGGCGGAGGGAGGGCCGGCGGCGGCACAGGTGAGGTGGCGCCGGCGACCGGGTGGCGTGGAGGGAGGTGGCGCGCGGTGTAGGCGGGCGACGGCGCTACGCGCGCTCACGAGAAGGCAGCACCGGGGGAGGGGGGGCTCAGGTGATGGCGGCGGCGGCGTAGGCCGCGGGAGACGGCGGGACCGAGGCGGGCGCGTGGGCGCGCACGCGGGGCAAGGCGAGACCGGCGACCGGGCGGCGAACTCGAGGGGGCGGTCGGCGGCGTCACCGCGGCGAGCGCGGGAGATGGCGGAGACGCGCGGACGCCGAGGCGGCTGTCGCGGCGGAAAAAGGCAGGAGGGGGGGGGAGAAATAGGGTTTCGCGGGAGAAAAAGGGGGGCGCCGCTGGGTGCGTACGGGGGAGGGTTTCGACGGGGGAGGAAGGGAAAGAGGGTAAATAAATAGGGGAAGGGAGGGATTAAATTAAAAATATCTATTAACTATTTTTTTAAAAAAAAAAATACGGGGTATTACAATCCTAAACCGGCTAGTCATTTTTCTTTTGTGATTTTATTTTTCCTTCGAAAAAGTTCTAATTTTTCTTCACGTTTCATTTTGTTTTCACTCGATTTTGTAAGAGCAAACAAGTTGTTTCTCAAAGCTCTTCCTTTTCAGCCAACCGAAAAAGAGAAAATCGAAACACCACAAATCTCCCCCACCAAAGTACATACAATCACTTTAATTTCTTCAATATATTATTCGCATTCGCCTTCACCTTTGTTTTGGAGCTCTTAGCTCCCAACAACCACAGCAACTTTACTTTCTTCTTCCCTACCTTCCCTTTCTGTCCTCACATCTCCGTCACTATCAATTTTGAATGTCTTGATTTAATTTATTAACCTTGTTTGGTATAGCAATGTCTTGGATTTTAATTCAGCTATAATCTGTTGTTGGAAAATTCATACCAAATCCCTTTAAATTAAACAAAACTTAAAAGTTAATACCCCAGGACGCTACCTCGGATATTTTGTAAAAAAATGTGAACTTCTAAAAGTTTAGATGTTAAACGTTGTATCAAATATACCTAAAGAATCTAACTTTTAATTGAATTAAAGATTAGACATTAATTGGTTTAACCCAATCAAATGGACCTTTTAGTGCAAAATAGAGCACTTGTTCTATTCTACAGTATTTTCTATGTTAACAAAAATTGTTCTTTTACAATCCAAGCAGAATGTTATTCTTGAATAAGTGATTTTTAAACAAGGGAATTACAATACAACCAAAAAAAAGTGGCCCCCTAATCCAGCCAATGCATTTGGTTTAAATATTGCGGCTATCTAATCACTTTTTTTTGCTAGATAATTAAAAACAATGTACCAATTTTTGACATCGGCAGTAGATACATCAGGTAATTTAAAATTGATATTAACAAATAACAGAAGTAATACTATTGATGTAAAAGTCTGACACATGGTAAACAAGTATGTCCTAATTAAGGGCTCGCTTGGATTGATAAATAACTATATCTGAATATCATATCATTTTTTAATATTAACTATTATGGGGTGTTTGGTTGCATGATAATGGACATTTTTATTTTTATTTTTAAAAATTGTACTAAAGCTTTTCAAGAGAGGTGTTCGACAAGCATGATAATTTTATGTTTTGAAAGTGATTTTCTTCTTAAAAAAAAGAGTCTCGCCTCTTTCTGTTATCTTGTGGTCCCCCACTTTGTTTGGTCACATGTGGTGGTTACACTTTTTTGTTATCACATCCCTCCAAACATGATAATTTTACGTTGTTGGTTGGTTCACATTTTCTTTTAATACAATTTTTGATCATGAAAGTCTACGTAAAATTATTGTGCAACCAAACACCCCATTATCAATTTTGATGTGGACTTGTTTAGCACACCGGTACCAAAAAAATCGGTACCATCTTTGTTTTAATACTCTACCTACCATAAAGTAATTATCATAAATATATAACAGTGCACGGTACTACCATGCCAAATGAAATTATGACGACTTTTGGGTACCACAAGGACAGGGTAATACCATAAAGTAATTATCATAAATATATAGAATTTTCTTCTCCCAGACAAAAGATTCTCGCACTTGTTTTAAAGCTGTACCATATATTAATTAATACCAGTGAGCCATATCATATTTAATTATATCTGAATAAAAAATTACTCTTTCCACCATTATTCTCTTACTAGTAAATATATTTTTTTTCTGGTCACGCTCTTACTGGTAAATATGGACATCATCATATATACTCTACCTACAGTCAAATCATGCCCACGTATCAATTCAATAATAACTTATACTAATTTGACGTTTTTAAAGTAACTAAATAAATATTCATATGAAATCAAAAATTGGGATACCTGCCTTAATATGCTAGACAGGCCACGTTTGATGTGCTAGGATGTAGGTAGAGATGTCAACAAGTAGAATATCTATCAACATTACATATATATATCATCAGATAACATCAATTTTAATATTAATATAGATATAATCCCATGTCAATATCCAGACGATTTTGGTAAAATGTAATCACACAAATTTTATTTGAGTATACCTGATATCAATTTAAAATAATACACTTTTATGTATATTTCTATGATACGATACCATCTTTAAACATTCCAATATTATCTAATATAATGAACTTATTAACTCTTGAGTTTATTTTTTTGATTCAATTTAAATCAACTAAACTTCGATAAAGAAAGCAATAAATCTAACAAGAAAATAATGGACTAGACGTGTAAATGAAGAAAAAGAAGAATATGAATATATATATATAGCTATCATATCATCATCATCATTTTACTTGAAATTTACCAAATTAAATATTTACACCAGGAAAATTAATATAACGACAACTAAATAAGAGGTTCGCTCTGTAGTAGTCCAACGTAAAATTTTCTTGTAATTTCTATATAAAATAATAAAAAATTTAATCGACAAATCATTTCAAGGCACTTTCTAACTCAAGTTCTAGTTAAATTTTTCGATAAATTTATTAAATGAGTACAATAAAATAACCTCTGAATAAAGATAAGATAATTATTTTAACAAACATTTAAAGGTAATTCCAAAATAAATGATTCATTTAATAATATTACTGAGGTTCAGAATTTTCACTCGAAGAAAAGTTAAAGAATCCGAAAACTGCCTTCCGTTGAAAAATTCGAGGGCGTGGAAAATCCTGATTTCGACTTCGTCAACGGAAAGCGTTTTCCGTTTGACCAACGCAATCAAGTGGAAACGAATAACCTGTTTCGGGAAAAGGAGTTACATATACCAGCTTTTCCACGCAGACAAACGGGCTCTTTTTACTTCCGCGGCGTATATAATTACCCCCGAAGCGTCTCTTTCATTTCCGTCGACGGAGAGTGGAGGGAGCCCGTGCTCGGCGGACGGATCCCCGCCGTCGACCCCGTCGCCGCCGCCATCAGCGGTACGCCCGTAGCTCCCTCCCGTGATGCTTGCTCTCTAAGGCATCGCCCCGGTCGCCTTCGCTTACCTAGCTGTTCCCGTTTCTTCAGGGATGTGCGGGCGAGGACCGCAGAGGACGCCGAGCAAGCTGTGGGCGTCGCGCGAGGGACCTTCGGCGGTGACAAAGGAGGAGGATCTGTCTCGCGCGCCAAGGTAAAACGCGGATGTAACAGACTGGTTTTTTTTTTCTACTCGTTGATGCCGAAAACCACACGGACATCCTGGGAGTCCGGAGAAAATGTCGACGGAGAGCGACTAAGAAGTTTACCGCCGGCGTTATCTTTATCTTGCGATCTCCGAGATCTGAAGCGCGATGGTGTCCCTCGACCGGATCTCTCCGATTAGGCGAGTGTTCGGTTGAGAATGCCTCCGGCAACAGATTATACATGAAACTAGCTTCCTTACCTTTGTTGCTGCTACCTCCGTATCGAACCCAAAACCCTGGAGGAAATAACTAATTCATCGTAGAAGGTTTCAAACGTCGTTGACCAAGGTTTTCTTCTTCTTCTTTTTTTTCAGATTGTACATCACGGTTTCTCTTTTTTTTAAAAAAAAAAAAGAAATCTGATCATTGGCTAAAATAAAAACTTCTTAAAAAGGAAATTTTCGTCGAAAAAAATAAAAAAGGTTGGGATCATGGTTCCGCCGAAAACCGAAG
The DNA here is from genome assembly GCA_036172225.1 of Cryptocoryne crispatula var. balansae. Taxonomy (NCBI): domain Eukaryota; kingdom Viridiplantae; phylum Streptophyta; class Magnoliopsida; order Alismatales; family Araceae; genus Cryptocoryne; species Cryptocoryne crispatula. The sequence continues at coordinate 36,425,269 of CM069930.1, read as the reverse complement.
CCTTTTGGTGGGAAAAAAATAAAAATAACCTCGTGATCCGGGATTAGAGTTTCGTCGAAAAAATAAAAAAAGGGTCGATAATGATTTCATTGGGAATAGTTTCGAAAATTCATTTCAATGAAAGCAATCGTGGTTTTCCTTTTTTATTTTTTCCGCCAAAACTATGATCTTTCCTCTTTTTTTTCAGCGAAACCTTGATCTCAGTTTCCTTTTTTTTCTCAATGAAATTTTTTTATCGAAGTTTTTTTATATTTACTCAAAAGTTCATGTACCCCTCGGCCATCTGCTTTTCACAGGAAAAACCGTGATAATCTTAAAAATAAAAAGGAAAAAACCGTGATGGTCGATCAATTTTAAAAATAAAAAAAGAAGAAATTGTGATATGGTCTCAAAGCTAACTTGTGAAATATTTTATGAGCCGTGCTATTTTGATACGAAAATTAAAGCAAAATTGCGATTGGCGGATCCAGTTCCAAATCTCTCTCGTTAAAAACAGTTGGTTTTTGGCTGGGATCTGCCGGGGGATCGGCGATCCTGAACCGAGATAGCAAGTTGGAGTAAGCTGATTTTCCGCTTTCTGCCTGATCAAAGAGGTCGGCCAAAACGAACCTCACAGGGTTGCACAATAATTTTTTATACATTTTCATGTTAAAGATTTGTATCAAACTAAAATTCAGAGACAATTGTCACTTTTGGGGGAGACGTCATAACAAATAAATGGAGACTAGAGATCTCCAGGGGCTGTTAGGTACTATAAAATTTTGAGGATAAACTTGGATTATCTCCTAATTTTGGAGATAATCTAAATTTATCTCCGTACCCAACAGCATCTTTGTAATAACTATTAAAATGACGGATAGTAGAGAGAGCGGGGGGGATCCTCGTCTCTTTTTGTCCAAGAAAAAATCTCTCTTAAAATATAAAATTACAATGATTTTCTATCGCTTTTTTAACTAGTTTCGCTGCAAATCATGAACTTGTAACAGCAACCCTAGTTGTCATGGAACCAAACGCCCCCAATATCATTCTTCTATTCGTCTCGGTTGTCTCTAGGGGTGTTCATGATTTGGTTTGATTTGATTTTTGAGTATTTTTTTTTCAAACCAAATTATATCTCAAACTAAACTAATTTGGTTCGGTTCAAACCATATTTTATTAAGATAGAGTAGATATGTCAATATATACTATCATTTTATTTACTTTAAATCACATTCTATTAAAAGTTAGTGTATTTGTTTATAACTTTATACATCTTATTAATTTCATCTTACAAACTCTTGAAACAAGTTTATGTTTATAAGAAAAGATACATAAAATTGTATTATATATAACTTAAAATAAAATATTTGATTCAATTTGGGTTATTCTGCTTAGCGGTTTAGTTTGATTTGAAAGACTTAAGAAATCAAATCAAATCAATCGGCAGCTCAAACCAAATCAAATCGAACCAAATTATTGGTTTGGTTTGATTTTTTGGGTTGAACCAAACAATGAACAACCCTAAGTGTCGTCTTTTTGGTGAGAGTTCTATTAGGCTACTATTGATAAAAAAAAGGCATCATCTTTGCAACTCACACTCAAGTCAAATGACATAAATGTTTATTATGACCATTAAGATGTCCCGGATGTATTTGTATTTTAGAAACCCCTTCTATATTTTAACAATCTCCTTTCATATTTTGTTAATCTTTTGTCCATATTTTATGAACTCCTTTTTCACGTTGCACTTATTTCTAGTCATAAATAAGCTATTTTGATTTAAATGTAAAACTCAAATTTAAATTCAAAAGTTCAGTCAGACTAAATAAATTCATTTTTTTTATCTTTCACTATTTTTTGTTAACTTCTCTTGTATGTTTAATTCATTTCGGTTATATGAATTTGAATGTCTGATGCGAAAATGGTGCATTCTCACCGGCAATTTACCTAGAATAAGGCTATCGAGACTTCAATGTAAGGGATCGCTAGGGGGATGGGTTCATTACTGAAATTCTTTTTATTTTTTGAAGTTAATTTTCAAATTTAAATATATATAATTCATTAAGAAGTGTTTATCCATTTTGAAAATGTTATGTTGTATAATTATTTATCTGTATCAATTATGATATCGATATTCGATCACGTTGGATGCTTTAACCAAACATGGCATTAAAGGAACATTATTGTTTAAAAAAAAATCTATGAAAACAACACTGCTAAAACTTATTCAACGCAATAGCATCATCGTACTCGAAAATTGGGAATGAGACTCACGGCTTCGCACTTTCATTAATTGAACGTTTAATGTTTGATTTGGGTACACAAATACTCCCTCACCTGAATCGAACAGATATGTGAGCACCCAAAGCACTTTAGCGATTATTCTATTAAATTTCTGTTTAAATAAAGCTTGAGTAATATTTATTTGGGCAAATTATTTTATTCTATATTTTGACAACAAAAAATATTAGAATCAACTAAGTATATATTTATTTTTTGGAATAAAGTTAATATTTTATTTTTTTTGTTTTTAAATTTATTAATTAGGTCGAATAAAATTACATTCATTTTTTACATATAAAGTCATCTATACTGTCTTTGATATTTAAATGAATCAAAAAAACTGAAAAACAAAATGCCCGTATTTGATATATATATATTATGGGTATAGACCATTATACACTACTGTTTGTGTCATCTAAATATATGCCGTATGTCATTATTCCTTTTAATCCCTCGAATTTTGTATCTGCCCTTGCGAAATCATAAATGTGTTACAATCTGGGTTTACTTACATGGACTTATCTTATTGGCTTATCTGAATTGTATGTCGCTATCTGTTCCCTAACTATCTTCTTAAAATTTTAAAATCAAATCATGCCCTGTACATGAAGAAGCATAAGTTAGATATGATCTGTTTCATGCAATAGAGATCTTTTAAATTCTGAATTTTAAATGTACCAATCTATATCTATAATTTTTCATACTTGTCTTGTTCGGATTTTAGTCCATTAAATCTTTGCTAGTTACATTTTTTTTTAATTATTCATATGCAATAAAAATGTATTTTATTTTGTTGTTAGCTCTTTAATTTTGTAAATATCTTTTAGTTGAGCTGATCCCTAGACTTTTTCTTCTCTTAGCTGAAATTGAACTTAATTGTTTACTTCACTTTTAGATTCCTCTCCTTGGGTGTTTGGTTGGACGAAGAATTGAGCTTTTGTTACAATTGTATGTCTTGCGATAAAATTTGTTAAAAGAAGTGTTCGACAACTATTACGAATTTATATTTTTAAAGTGATTGTCTTTTTCGACAAAAAAGAGGGTTGCACCTCTCTCTCTCTCTTTTCCGTGGTCCTCCTCCAACTTTGCTTGGTCATATATAATATCCACTCTCACGTCTATCCAAACACGACAATCTTACGTTAGCTCACATTTTGTTTTAATATATTTTTTTATCACATTTCAAATGTGGGAATTGTTTGTCCATTGAATCGAAATGTTTCAACCGACAAACTACGGTCCCACGTCGACTTATATCTAGTATTTGTTCACAGAAAAATATCTCTATCCGACATCATTCTTAACAATTTATTTTAAAATAAATATATCATAAGAAATAAAACAAAACAACAATCGGTTTATCGTTCATGTTCCGGTACTAAAGCGCATTTAACTGCTGGCTTCACATATTACCGTGTGCTTGCTTCGCTTCAAGAGGGATAGAATTGATTGACATCTGAGTGAAACTGTGAAACGGTTTATTAGTTCGAAACGGTGCACCAAGTTCATTTGGATGCCCTCTCTTTCTTTGACATTGCGGTGGTGTGCGTTTCAGTGTCAGAAAACCAGAGGCGCGAGCAAGGCGATCGATTCCTTTGCCCCTTTGTTCCTGCTGAGGGCCCTTCGCGCGGGCGCCCGCAGCCGCCTCGGCTCGACGTTGTCTGTCGCCCTTGCCGGTACATCCCTCCTGATGTGGCCGTCGGAGCTGCACGCGGGCCAAGCTGACACTGGTCGCCTCGGCAACAGGGTTGAGAATGGGGATCCGTTTCTCGAGCATCGGCTCCCTTCTTCGATGATGAAGATCTGGCTGAGCTGTGCGGCTAAGAGATGAAGGGTTTACAGGTTTTTGTTCGATTGTACTTAATATTCCATATTACTGTTAGCTTCGATTCAAGGGGAATAGAAGTGCCTGACTTCTGAATCAAACCGTAAATGGTTTAAGTTCGAATCGACTCAGCGAGTTCACTTGGATGCCCTCTTTTTCTTTGACATCGCGGTGGTGTGTGTTTCAGTGTCAAAAAACTAGATGTGCGAGTGATGTAACGACCGACTAATTCAATTAATTGGTCCAACAACCGTGTTAATCAATAGTCTTCTCGGGAGGTCACCCATCTTCGGCCTACTCCCAACAGAGCACGTTTAACTTCGGAGTTCTTTCAACCCAACCTCTAAAAATTAGTTAACCGGTGTTGTTGGTGGTCCACCGATTTAATCTCTTAACATATTCACAAATTGAGGTATTACAATCCATCCCCCTTAAAGACTTGACGTTCTCATTAAGACCACACACATCATATCACATACTCAAACGAGTCACATCGAATCTCCTGGCTGGGTCATGCTCTGATACTATATGGAACGACCGACTAAAATAGTTGATTGACCCAACAACCGTGCTAATTAGTAGTCTTCTCAAGAAATCATTTATCTTTGGTCTACTCTTAACAGAATACATTTAACTTTGAAGTTCTTTCAACTCAACTTTTGAAAAATAATTAATCGATATTTGTTGACAGTCTACTGATTTAATCTCTTAACATATCCATAAATCAGGGTACGACAAGTGAGGCGACCGATTCCTTTGCCCCTTTGTTCTTGCCGAGGGCCCTTTGCATGGGCACCCGAAGCAGGTTTGGCTTGACTGATTTTTTTTTAAATGGCACAGTTCTTTTTTTTATTTTTAAAAGTAGCACAGTAAATTTTTATATTGCAAAACTAGCACACTTTGGTCAAAATAGGGTTTTGAAAACTCGATTTTCAGGTCTGATACGAACTCCATGTGAGTTCAACAGTTAATGGTGTTTTATAAAAATCGAGTTTTGATTAAGCGACTTTCAAAGTCGAATTCTACTGAAAATCGAGTTCCTGAAACTCGATTTTCAGAGCCCATTTTGGCATCTGCTGGTCTACTGAAAATCGAGTTTCTGAAACTCAATTTTCAGGCAGAGCGCAAAAAAAAAAACACAAACAACTTGTAAGGTGTCTGGCAACACCTATATAAAAGAAGACATAAATTTTGCTCTATCACAAACCATTTATTCTCATACAACCACAAACATCTGTGAACAATATAAGACAAACTAACACCCATAGTCTATGCCACATAATTAACATCGAAATGGTGAGTGCAAAGATGACAAGAATGCCGAGACAAAGAGTGATACAAGCACTTTGGAGCACATTGCATGATTTCAGATTCAGAATATACCATTTCTTTCTCATACAACCACATACACCTCGGCTACGGCCCCGGAGAGGCTACCGGCTCTGTATGAAAATCGAGTTCCTGAAACTCGATTTTCAACAGAGTCGCGTATCAGCCGAAAGGGGGAAGAGCTATATGAAAATCGAGTTTTAAAAACTCGACTTTGAAAGTCGCTTAATTAAAACCCGATTTTCATCAAACACCATTAACCGTTGAACTCACACGCAGTTCGTATCAGACCCAAAAATCGAGTTTTCAAAACCCGATTTTGACCGAGCACTATAAAGTTTTACCGTGCTACTTTTTTTTAAAAAAAAAAGAACTGTGCTATTTAAAAAAAAACTCTGGCTTGACGTTGTCCGCCGCCCCCACCGGTACATCCCTCTCGACGTGGCCACCAAAGTTACGTGCGGGCCAGGCCGACCACAGTTGAGAATGGGGATCCATTTCTGGAGCATCGGCTCCCTCCGCTCTCCTTTGACGATGATGAAGGTCTGGTTGAGTTGCGTGGTAAAGAGCCGAAAGATTGACAGGGTTGTTTGATTGTACTAAAATTTTCATAAAAATAATGCGTTTTCTTACGGTGGTTTCAACTTGGGGTGGGAACTTGGAACTCCGACTAGATTTATTTGTCCATTCTAGACGATAAAATCGAAACAAAAACTGAAATGATCCGTCCATGAGTTGTGATTTTGGCTTCAAAATTTTTTTTGTGGCTTCATTCAATATTTGGGTGTATATTTCCTTGAAAAAATAAGTTGTAGATAATAATAGTTATAATGTGTCGTTTAAATATATGAAACAAGTTAAAGTAAAATTTAATTTAAGTAACTTGAGCCAAGCCTAGACAAGGGTTGGGCCCGTTTGTAAGTGTCTGAGAGTTGCAGTTGAACCCCAACCCCGGTAAAATAAATGAGTTGCTAATGGATCCAGACAGTTCTTTGCACCTCCGCTAATTTTAACGGTCTGATTTAACATAAAATATTATAGTTTGAAATAATAATTATTTTTATTAAGTTATAAGGTGCTCGTGTTCTCTGAGAGAATTACAACCTTCACCACCCTCGGGAGACAATATACGTAAGAGCTTCTTTGGTTCAAATATCGAAACTAATATAGTATCAACTTTCTTATTGAAAATAGATACGTAGACGGGCATCGGAGATCAACATTGTTTCACATATATATGGCGAAACTTGTCAAAAGGGTACGCGTTTGACGACCATGATAAAATTATATTTATAAAAGTTTCTTCTTGGACAGAGAAGCGTTGAGAACTAGTTTTTTTTCTTTGTATTTTTCCACTTTTTATCGTGCATATTATTTTATAGTCCGATACCTTTAGTTTTACCTGGCTTTTATTATATTTTAATATGTCATTCATCATAAAAATGAACGCAAAAAATGACCACACCCATGTACTTCACACACTCTTTCTCTATCTATCTATTTATCTGTATAAAATCTGTATTTTTTTAGCATTAAAAGGTTCACGGGCCAACTTTTGTCTTCTTATCCAAATAAACATCACGTTTTGTGTCTGATTCAACAAATTAAAAATTATTAAATCAAACTAGGCATATGTACAAATAAAAAATAAGAACTGGGTTTTTGTGTACAACGTGGAAACTCCTCCGACCACGAAGAGCCCTACATGGACGAAGGTCGATCGACCGGAAACCACATCCCCGATCGAGATACCTACCAAACGAGCAGCCGGCCGCCGGCGGCGGCTCCGACGCCGAAGATCGTCAGAGCCCACAGGGCGTGCCGCGAGTCGCCCGCGCCGCTGGTGTCCCGCTCTTTCATGGTGTTCGCGGTGCTCAACCGCGGCGGCGCCGCCAGCCCGGTGTAGCTCGGGTTCGCGCCGTAGAGGCTCTGTATCCCATCCACGTCGTCCTGAGTCAGGTCCACCTTCTTGCTCCCCGCCCGGATGGTCGGGTACATGATCGCCTCCGGCGCCGACGAGTGCCCCAGCCCCAGCAGGTGCCCAATCTCGTGCACCGCCACGGACTCCAGGTCGACGGCCACCGGGGACGCGGCGGTCGTCACGTCGCCGGTCACCACCCAGCTCTCCGCGGCGTCGAGGTGGAACCGGCCGTCGGGCGGGGAGAAGGCGTGCGCCAGGGTGCCCAGGACGCCGTCGAATGGCTCGCCGTCGCCGTGGGCGCCGGCGTAGAACCCGACGGTGATGTCGGCGTTCAGCGGATTGACGGCCTCGGCGAAGGTGAGAGTGGTCACGTCCGACCACCGGGAGAAGGCCCGGGCGAAGACCGAGCGGACGGCGGAGGCGGAGGCCGCGACGCCGGCCGTGCTGGCGAAGGCGTAGGTGAGGTGGGTCTTGTCGGACGGCCACGTCGGCCTGCCGGAGAAATAGGCGTAGAGCCCGCGGCCGCGCGCCGCGGCGGCGGCGCCGCCTCCTCCGTCGACGTCGGCGACGCCGCAGCGTGGTTGCGCCATGAGGTCGACGGTGGGGCCGTCGAGGGCGCCGGTGGCGTCGAGGCTGAACCGCCGCTGGTAGGCGAGGACCGCCGCCTCTAGGGCGTCGTCGAAGTCGCCGGAGAAGTTGGAGGGCGGCTGGGGGAGGTAGCCAAAGCGGTGCAGGTACCGCTTGACGTCCTCCAGGCCCGGCCGGGCGTCTCCCCGGTGACAGCCGGAGAGGTTGCGGAAGGGCTCCCATGGGTTGGGCGGCTCGAAGGGGTCGGCTTCCCCGGCAGAGCTCGTGGGCGGGTGTCCGCCGGCGAAGAGGGGTCCGAAGAACAGGAGCAAGAGCAGCAGTCCAGGTGCCGAGCTGGAGCCCATTTCTTGCTCCGCCTGTATGCGTGTGTTCGGTTCTCTCTGCTGGAACGTATCCTTCGAAGATGATGGAGGTAGCGAGGAGACGAGGAAGAAGAAGAAGATTCAGACGACGAAGTGTCTTCTTATACGCGGTCGGAGGCGTCGAAGGAGCAGGCGGAGGGAGAGAACGACTGATCTGCAGGTTGCGTCCGTTATAGAAGCCCACCCAAGAAAGGTAGGTCAGCGGCTGAGAAGCGCTCCTGTGCGCCTTGTACTCAAGATGTTGTTGTTCAAAGTTGGATTTATTTATTTATTTATTTTTAGAGGAAATTGACTTAGGGCAGAAAGTCCGTATAATTCCTAACCCTTTTAAATTCTTATAATATTAGGTCCGATTTCCCAGCTTCTTTAACCTCTCCGATCCGTCTCAACTTCTTGGGTCGAAGGTGTCGTCCATTTGTATACCCAAATTGCCCTCGGTGGTGAAGGGCAGGTCAAAATGCGCCAGTGATAGGCGATCTATATATATATATCCTTCTGAGGCTACCGGGGACAAGGTGGGAAAAGTGCGAGGGTAGTAGGGCGGAAGGGAAAGTCCGAAAAAATCGAAGGGGGTATGGTCAAGAAGCTGACGTTGAAGAGGTTGTAGTCCTCTTCGAAGGTGGTGCGGGCCACGGGGGGAGGGACAAGTTGGTGAAGACAATTTTGGAGGTCTCAAAGGTTCATGTCGCGACGGCACAGGCGGAGGGGAATGAAGTTGAAGGGAGAGGACTCGCAGGGTCCGTTTGGCAATTTAAGTGAAACATTTCTGATAAAAAGTGCTTTTAGTCCGAAATGACTTTGGTCAGAAGATATTCTCATTTATAAAAGTGAAAGTTGTCTGATTATATTTTTTGTTAAACAAGAGAGAAGTACTCCTATAATAAAAGTGGCAAATGATGCTTGTCGATGGGCGGGGGCGTGAGGACGGCGTTCGTTAGGTGGGCGGGGGTGTGTAGACGGCACTCGTTGGCGGGCTGGGGGTGCGGAGCCGCCGGTGGGTGGGGGTGCAAACTGTAGCGTTCACCAGCAGGCGAGGGGCTGCGGAGGTGCCACATGGGGAGGTCGCAACGGTGGCAGATGGTGCTCGTCGACGGGCGGGGGCACGAAGACGGCGCTCGTCGGGGTGGGCGGGTGTGTGCAGATGGTGCTCACTGGCGGGTTGGGGGTGTGTGGAGGCACCGACAGGCACGCGGACGACGGTGTTCACCGGCAAGGTGTGGGGAGGGGCTTCACCGCCACTGGGGGGTCGTCTCGTTGCAGTGACGGGTGCCACAACATCGACCAGCATCACGGACGGAGGCACGGGAGCACTTTTCTATTGTCGAAGGAGAAAACTTTTTCTTGTTCCTTTCTCTTTTCGTCTTCTAGTAGGAGGAGAAGTTGAAATATAAAGGTAATAAAACGGTGACTTACAAATCGGAAGGACTTCTAGTAGAAGAAGTTAAAATAAAGTCCTTCTAACATGTTTACAAATGCACCTATAGATTTGGATCCATTTCTTGACGTGTGAGAGGATTATGAATTGGTCGGTGTGAAGGTAAGTCGCAAGGGCTTTTCGGGTGAAATTGGGGGCAATGTGGTGACAGAGATCCTATTGTTGTTGATCAAACATATAGATAAGGTTGTGCTCTTCAAAGAGCTTTCAACCAAATGGGTGCTGATGACCCGAGGCATCTAAGGCTAGCTTTACCCTACTTTTGATTTTTCTTCGAGTTCGTGTTAAGTAAATTTAACTCTTAGTCAAACTTGGTTTGTTACTTGATCGAGTTAAGTTAGAACTCGAATAGTAATATATTATAAGAGTTAATAACCAAAAAGATAAAAGATTGATAATTATATGTACCATTTAATAATTAAATTTATCATTTCGACAATAAAATAATGGTGGTGTTACGATGTTATCATGTGAGAGAGGAAGAAACGTGACACCCCTGGCTGTAGACTGGGGATATCCCTTCAACTAAGGAATTGATGTGATCTGCTCTCTTAAAATATCCATTTGACAAAGCTTGAGTTCATATACATATATATATATATATATATCTAGGTACACATATTTCAAATTCATAACTAATCAAAACACAAACATGAGCCAAATTTACCTGTTGAATATCCCGTTAAAATTGAACTGATCTGACGTAGATAAATAAATCAAAACTGAACGGCCATAATAGTCGACTCCCCTGATTTGCACTCCCAGACCACCATGGTTGCACACACGTCACATCTGATGATAACAGTAAAAAAAATAAATAGTGGGGGCCCTTTTTTCTACTCTTTATAATTTTATATATATACACATGTTTCTTGTCCGACGAAACAAATGGTTGGTGTATTTTAATTTGTATTCAACTATATATTGTCCGTGTAGAGTGGGCCATGACATCTACCCCCACACAGTGACGTGATTTATCAAAGAAGGGTCAAACGTCGGAGGGGGGCGACTCTCCTCCTGGCGGTTCGGTAGGAAGCCCCGGAGGAGAAGACGCCGGTTTGGTGGGTCTCCTTAACGACCCCCCAACGGCCGCTAAGGCGTTTGAATATTGAACAAGGTTAACAAGGTTCAAAGAGAGCAGGGTTGGGTGGGTGCACCATAACTTTTTTTTCTAGTTTATATTGCAGTTAAATTTATGAGATGTTTGTTGCACGATAAATTTTTATATATTTTCATAATAAGAAATTATCATATCCGGAGAGATGCGATGACACAGAGAATAACTATTTACCATATATGATCCAACAAAGTGGAGGATCACAAGATAAAAAAGACGAGATTTCTTTTTTTTTGGTCTCGGAAGAAAATTATTTTAAAAACATAAAATTGTCATAGTTGTCGACCATATCTTTTAATAAATTTTATTTAAAAAATATAAAATTATAATAAAAAATCAAATTATCATACAACCAAACACCCCAACAAAGTTGTGAAAGACTTAAAATCGGAACGTTCACAGAGACGTGGTGATAAAAAGTGGAGACTATCTAAGTATTTGTAATTAGAGAAGATGGGAGATCACCGGAAAATAGAAAGGGAGTCTTATCTTTTCTTTTTCTTTTTCTTTTTTTGATATGAGAATAAACTTTCTAACGTAGTGCTTTTAAATTAATTGGAATCAGATATAGATCAAATTAAGACTGATCTTTATAAGAGCATAATTGATATTTGGGCACTTATGTTGTCATTCATGTCCTATTTGTGAAATAAATTTCAAATTTGATATTATACAAGAGTCAAAAAGTCTGTGATGATTTATCAATTTTAAGTAGATGTTTATTAAAATTACTAAACAGGATGCTAGCTAGTTCTTGAAATCAAGCACCACTCCTTTTTCTCTCTTCACCTTCATCATCTGTTTGATGCTAATTTTAAAACCTAGCTAGGTCTTAGGTCTTTTAATGTATGCATGACAGAACATAGGTAATTAAGAACGATACATTCATATGATTTATGTGTGCAAGCACCTTTATTCACATAAAGCCTTCAATTACTTATAGGTTGCCTTTCATGGATAATAGTTCACAGGGAGATATTTTTGCTTCTAGGTTGAATTGTAAGGATATAGTGAAGTTTGATACTGCCCCATTTGTGTGTCTCCATGATAGGTAGACCTACTTCAAAAGTGGCAACTTTTATTTAGTTTGTGAACATATTATAAAAATATGACATATAAAATGATGATAAAAAAATAAGAGTATAGGTATAAATTCATTGTGTCAAATTTTAATAGTTTTATAAAATTTATTATCTCATTTTTGTGGTTTTTCGCCTGTTTGAATTATACACGGTTCTTACCTTTCTTATTATTATATCTCACAACACATAATAATATTTTATACTTTATTTTCTTTTAATATGCGATTTTATACTAAAATATACAAAAAATTATTTTGCTACCAACACCATATTAAGCCCGTTGTTGTTGTTGCCAAGAAGTGTCAAATGGGCCAGACCAGCACACATGTAGCCCGATAGACCTTCGTAAGGAAGCCCAAGAAATTGTTTATTATATATTCTGTTTTGTTTTAAAATAAGTTAAACAAAGCCAGTGTTATAACTAATATTTTATATACTATTGGTATAGTTTTATTTTAATTTTATCATCATTTCATATTTACTATTTTTATAATTTATTTATTCTTATTTTTTATAATATTAATATTTACAAGCGTCTATTAAAATTTATTTGAATTGTAAAATGTTTACAAAATGTTGTCTAGATTTATTTGAGCAGGAGCCAAGGACACGACGAAGACGGTGTGATAAAGAGATTATGATAAACAAGAGAGGCTACAAGCATAAATTATGATCAGAACATGATGATCACCTGGACTTTGAATTTTTGGGATCAGAGTATCGAACATATTTTTTTTTAATCCAATATGCTTTTATGATCTGATTGTTCAACTCTGATACAATATATGTCATGCCGAGTGTAGCTCGGTTGACATCCCTCCCGTCGAGTTTGCGGGAGGGCGGGGTTCAAGGGCGGCCGATGGTGCCCGGCCCTTCCCCTGAGGAGAGGGGGGGTGTTGAGCCTACTAAGTGTTTGGTTAGGATATCAAAATTGATATTATGTCAGTTTCAAAATTGATTTCGATATTTTAAGAGGATAGAGTATTAAAACTGAGATTGATACCGGTGAACGTTTATACATTGTTATGATAATAATTGATATCAAAAATAACTCGTTAATATACCTTTGTCATTCAGTAATGATGAAGATATATGACTTCAAAAAACTCAACTAATATAAATAAAAATTTAAAGTAACTTGATTCTAATCTACATGTTTTAAATTTATCTGTCCATGGGATGCTAATCAAAATCGGATTTACCTGGCTAATTTATTATAATCATATAGAAATAGCAGATGACTGCATCGAGAGAATTGTAAACTTTAAATAAAAAATATTTTTTGTGTAATCTGCACATAGTGAGTTTAATTGTAGAAATAAAAAGAAGAATTTTTACAGATACCAATTTTAGCGATAAAGTGAAACTTATTAATTAACTACTTTTATTTAACATAATTCGGCCAAGTTATAGCACTCATAACAAAAATATTTATTTAAATAGTTGATGTGTTATACGATGATCACTTTATTAGTAAAATTTTTATTTAAAGTTCAGACGTATTTTCAAACTCATTTGATTTAATGTAATGTCCTTGGACAGTCTGACGACTTTGTTGTCTCTCTCCTATCGCACCGCGTGCCCTCTCTCCCTTATCGCCCGCCCCTTTATCTCTCCAACTACCCTAAATCTCTTCTTATCAGGTCTCCTTTCTCTTTTTTTAAGCCACAAATTTTATATTATAAAAAATAATAAAATGTAGAACGCTCAAGATATTATAAAATGTAAAAATATTGTTGTAAATAAGATGAATATCACCTATTTTACTCTGAAAATTCATCTAATTATAAATTTCACCCGTATTATACATCCTCTTGTACAACTCTTTTCCAGTAAAATGTGCTTGAAAATTCTGTCTATAACGATGAAGAGAAAAACGGTGTACAACAGTAGGAAACCATCGTTATATAGTATTTTTTATACTAACATGTATATCACAAATTATACACAATTCATGACGTCTATCTCTAATAGATGACACCAATTTAAGTATTTGTTCAAAAAATCAAGATCATAAATGATCATTCCCACTGTTAACTATAGCAAGTATAATAGAAAATAAATCTTTATCGACATCTGCATCACATGCAACAAGTAATTTGTCACGGTATTTTTCATATAAATATGTATTATCTACACTAATAAGTGGATGGCAATAGCGTCATCCATCAATACTTGACTTGAAACTCCAAAGAAGATACATAAGCCATGAAGTTTCATTTTCGAAAGCATAGTTGTATACACAGCCTGACATAACACCTCTCACTGCCTCCATATATCTCAATAGATGTGTGTATGATACCTCTTAATCTTCAAAAAGCTTTTGAAATACTTTTATACGAGAATTATAAGCTTTGATCTAAGAAACCTTAATTGAGTATTTTATTGGCACAAGATCAATGATATCTCTTGGGCATATTGTTAAACGAGAACGAATTATAGGTAGAATCATCCGATATATGGTAGTTGATGTTAAACGTTTGTGACTATTTTCAATTAAAGTATGACAAGTATGATTATTCTATAAACTCGTGATCTTCCATAATCCATCAACTCGTTTATTAATTTACGCATACAATCTCTATTTACAACATTGATTCTTTGACAAACATCTTAATGTAAGATTTGATATAGTAGACCGATTAGTTCGATGTTGAACATTGTGTGTTTAGAGCTCAAGATGAAGTTGTATATATAAGATCTTCTTTTGACCTAAAACTTTTTCCCAATGCAATTTCATCAACATTTTGTTCATCACTTCAGACAATCAAGTCATCTTCTTCGCCACTCTCATTTTCATCATCATTTTCATTAGCAACTGCATGTTCAATTTATGTAGTATCCTCATATTCATAAAACTTGTTGACAACATCAATACTGTTGAGTATATCAGTTTCGGTTTCTTCGTCATCACTTTTAGATTTATCAGACATCTTTTCATCATTATGCACTTTAATCAAATCTAGGTTTTATTTTAACGGGGCAAGAGGTATTACTCGATCCAACATTTAAGTTTCATGACATTATTAAATGGCACTGATTCAGGAGTTCCATTGCATTAGGTGTATTATAATCCGCTGACTAATTCATTTGTGAATTATAAAAAGTCTCTCTTATATATTTCTTTTCAACAAATAACTGTATATTATCTCTAGAGCTTTTGTCTATTATAGCTTGACATGATGTATCGTCTATCACGCTTATTTTTATTCCCATAATAATTATATCTGAATTTTAACTTAACTATATCTGGAGTACAATGAGAGATATCACGAATAATATTCTTCACTTCTTCAAAAGAGGATGTTGTTGATATATAAATATTATTTTCATATCCACCATCGTAATAGGTAAAACCATTATCAGTGTATCTAACAAATCTATCATACATAACAGTAATTATCACTTTTCTAGATTACATGATGAAAAAATTATAAGTTATCATGTAAATATTTGAAATAAATACAATAAATAATAAAAATAAGTAATTATGTAAAGTTTAAAAGAACATCACCGAATTTACAAATGTTCAACGAAATAAAAAGTGTGAAGTCGTAGCAGTGCCTCACTTTCCTAAAAATTAAAGATATTGTTAACACAAGGATTATATTTATAATGTATAATACTTTGATAATTTAATAAATCTATATGATTGATGATATATTTAAAACTTATATTATATATTTTTCATAATTTAAAAAGTAGTGTAAAATTATAAATAATGTATTCAAACTATACATAATGTTTTTAAGAAATTATTAACTATTGTATTTTCAGTAAATATTATAATTTACATAGTCCATAATTTTAATGTATTATTTTAAATAATGTTAATCATATTTATAATTAACATTACTAAATATAATATAACATGATTAATATGAGAGAGGTGAAAGTTTAATACAATATATATAATTTATTATACACTAAAAATAAATATAATATTTCATATATTTATATATGTAATAAATATTAATTATATACTTTAATTAACTAAAATTTGGTATTACATAATAAAGTTAATAATTTATTAACTATTATATTTTATTATAATCTTAAAAACTTAATATCATATTTTAAAATAGTATATAAATAATGTGCAAGATATTCATAATTAATGTTTAAAAAATTTATTTCAACATGTTTAATATGAGAGAGATGAAATTCTAATACAATATATATTAGTTATTATAAAAAAGTAAATATAATAATTTATTTATTAATATATGTTACGAATATTAGTTATATATTTTAATTAAAATGCTTTTTCTATTTCTAAATCAAATATTATAAAATAAAAAATTATTTGTAGCAATATTAGTTACATAAAATAAAAGTACGTTAAATCATTTTAACATTTTATGTTAAAATAATATATGAATAATGTTTATAATATTTAAAATTAATATATTTAATATAAGGTATATTATAATAATTTTTATGTATATTAAATATATTATTATACTTATAATGTAATAAATTTTAATAATTTACAACTTATTTAATTCTTATAAAAATAATTTATTTATAAATATTAAATATTGTATAAAATAATATGTATTTAAATATAATAATTTTATTTACTTTACTTTTATCTTTACAGTAAAATATATTTACATATTTTGCATAATATAAAATTAAATTTTTATTATATTGTTAGTATAGTATATTTTAATATTTTAAAAAATATTTAATAATTAAAAATACTTTGTTTTATTTATATCTCATAATAATATATAAAAATAATTAACTTAAATATAAATTTAAACATACTATATATAAATTATACAAACTGTATGTAAATATATTCAAAATAATATAAATATATTTGAGGCATGCATACTATTATATGTATTATATATAATATTTATAGATTTTGATGGAGAGAGGGAAGAAAAAAAGGAAAAATATAATAATATTAGGTGGACAATGATCAGAGGAGAGAGAGAGCTATGAGGGGAGAGAGCCGCGTAAGAGAGAGAGAGAGCCACGGTAAGGAGGAAGAGATGTGGTCGATGTGATGGAGGAGGAAGCAATCAAGTCTTTAAATAGGTGTGGGATCACTGGGATGAAGTAAAAGGCCAACGAACATTCACGGGCACGTGTGCTCACGAACGGCACATGCAAGTGCTCACGAACCCCCACAATCATGCGTTCACGGGAGCGGATGCACGGGTGGCATAGTGGGTAAGTTGCTATCAGCGACAGCGATTTCAATTAGAAGTCGTTGGGTTATCCAGCGATAGAGCCAAAGTCGTTGGTGCAAAGTC
Organism: Cryptocoryne crispatula var. balansae; assembly: GCA_036172225.1. Lineage (NCBI taxonomy): Eukaryota > Viridiplantae > Streptophyta > Magnoliopsida > Alismatales > Araceae > Cryptocoryne > Cryptocoryne crispatula. The sequence continues at coordinate 36,408,078 of CM069930.1, read as the reverse complement.
GTTGGGGTTGTCAACAATCAGCGACTTCTCCAAACTCGCTGGGGAGACCAGCGACTTCTCCCATCCTAGCCCGTAGTCACTACCGCCCTTAGCGACATCGGTCTAACCTTGCTAGTTTCGAAAATAAAAATTTTAGTATGTCATTCTCGGAAATAAATATTAGAACCATGTTATTTTAAATTTTTTCTCGATTTACCTATGTATGATACAATAAAGAAACATCATATAGTAAGAAACTATTTTCTAGCAAACATTCTCCATAAAAACTAATGGGGTGTTTGGTTGCAGGATATTTTTTGTACACTTTCATGATAAAAAATTGTATTAAAATAAAAAGTGAACCAACTCATGACATAAAATTATCATGTTTGGAGGGATGTGATTACAAAAAAGAGTAACCACCGCACATGACCAAACAAAGTGGGGGACCACAAGAAAAAAGAAAGAGATGAGACCCTCTTTTTTTGTTTAAGAAGAAAATCACTTTCAAAACATAAAATTGTCATGGTTGTCAAACACCTCTTTTAACAAGTTTTCTTACAATTTTTAAAAATTAAAATAAAAACCTCAATTATCATGCAACCAAACACCCCATAAATAATGACTACTCTTTTTAATTTCTTGGAAAAGTTGTCCCACTTGAGAATTTTTGTTTTAGTTTTGTTTTGACGATAACTCACTCTATTTTTTAGATTAGGTTATTTTTTAAAAAATTATTAAATTTATAAAAAATAAAATTATTTATTATAAATAAAATATTAAATTTAACTTCGACTCTATTTAATTAATTTAATTTAATTTAATTTTGAATTATATTATTTTAATTCAATTTTTATTTTGAAAAATAAATAGTGCACGTAATCAAAATTTTATTATTGATTTGAATTTCTACTTTTTTTTTGGACAACGTGACGTGGTTGGCCAAGACACGCGCTGCATTGCCCCTGGGCGAGGGATCAATCCCTGAGATGATCAGACTTTGCTGACCCTTGAATCTTTGTCTCTACTATCCGAGAGCAGGAGAATTGTCCACAGACTTAAAGTCGATCGACAAGTTTATTCGTTTCAATTGACTTAACAGTTTGTTTTCGATTTCTTCTTAAAAAATATCTCATAAATCGAACCGTAAAACGTTCCATAAATTATTTTATTATGGGGTGTTTGGTTCCATGATAATTTTTTGTACACTTTCATGATAAAAAATTGTATTAAAATAAAAAGTGAACCAACTCATGACATAAAATTATCATGTTTGGAGGGATGTGATTACAAAAAAGAGTAACCACCGCACATGACCAAATAAAGTGGGGGACCACAAGAAAAAAGAAAGAAGTGAGACCCTCTTTTTTGTTTAAAAAGAAAATCATTTTTAAAATATAAAATTGTCATCGTTACCAAATACCTCTTTTAACGAATTTTCTTACAATTTTTAAAAATTAAAACAAAAATCTTCGTTATCACGCAACCAAACACCCCGTAGGGTTAATTTGCTGAAAAACCGAAAAGAAACTTCATTCGCCGACCTACTTTATCGATTTAAAATCGAGGCATGATTGTCTCGTGGTGGGACCGCAGATCTCAGTGTACCCTGGCGGCCGTATCGATCTCGGGGCGTCTGCGCGGTGCACTCGTCGGTCATCACCCGCCGCGGACGGCCTGCGATCGAAGGGGACGCCGGCCGGAACCCTAATCTCCGTCCTTCTCCGGTCATCCAACCACCGCTTCTTCCCCTCGCATCCTGCGTCTCCGGTAGTCTTGAGCTGCAAGCAGAGGGCTAGAACTAGATACCTGCCCCTCCGGCGGCCGGTGAAGTGCACGGCGCGCAAATCCGGCAACTGGAAGGCAGCGGAGCCGGGCCATGGCGGCGAGATGCTCTCTGAAAGCAGAGGACTAGCTACCTGCAGAGGGGGGCTATGGGGGGCCACGGCAAGTCTCGATGGAAGCTGTCGTCGTTCTACCACCGCTCCCCTTCCCGTACCCCCGCCTGCGCCGCCGCCCCTTCTCCTTCCGTCTCCGCCTCGGAGCCGCCCCGGGAGTTTCTCTGCCCCATATCCGGCCGCCTGATGGCCGACCCCGTCATCCTCTCCTCCGGCCAGACCTTCGAGCGCGCCTGTGTTCTCGCCTGCAAGGACCTGGGTGTCGTTCCGCCTGGCGCCGGTGAAGGAGGGTCTCCTTCTGCCGACCTCTTCTTCATCCCTAACATCGCCCTGAAGACTACCATCTGCAACTGGTGCGACGCGGCCGGCGTCGATCGGCCCAAGCCGGTCGACCTCCCCGCCGCTCTTCACCTGGTCAGCGGCCTGCTTCTGCCTTCTTCGTCCAATTCCTCCGCTGCACCTTCTCCGGCGTCGTCTTCAGCGTCGATCAGGGTATTGGGAGAGGCGGAAACGGAGACCAAGGTCGAAGGCGCCGGAAAGGCATCGTCGGATTCCGCTCCTGAAATCTATGCTTCGTCGGCCTCTGTGGGCTCCTACTTCACCAGCACCAGCACCCTCGGCTCCACCTTCACCTCCACCTCCTCTTCCTCCTCCTCCGAGATCCTCTCCGGCGACCCCAACTCACCGTCGAAGTCAGGGTTGGGGGCGGCGGCGACTTCTCCCTTGGAAGAGGAGATCCTCTCCAAGCTGAGGGACTCCCAGGTGCCGGAGCAGGAGGCCGGATTGCTGCTCCTCCGCTCCGCCACCCGCGACGGGAGCGGCGACAACCGCAGCATCCTCTGCACGCACAGGATCCTGGCCGCCCTCCGCCCCATTCTCCTATCCCGCTTCCCCTCCCTCCAGTCAAACGCCGCCGCTTCCGTCGTCAACCTCTCCCTCCAGCCGTCCAATCGTGTCCGCATCGTCCGCTCCGGTGTCGTCCCCGCAATCGTCGACGCCCTCAAGGCCGGCCAGCCGGAGGCCCAAGACCACGCCGCGGGCGCCCTCTTCAGCCTCTCCATGGAGGACGAGAACAGGGCGGCCATCGGTGCCCTCGGCGCGTTTCCGCCGCTGCTCCACATCCTCGCCGGCTCGCAGGCGGACGAGCGGACCCGCCGCGATGCTGCCATGGCGCTCTATTACCTGTCATTATCCAGCACAAACCGACTCAAGCTGGTGAAGCTGGGTGCAGTCAAGACGTTGCTGGGAATCCTGGCGGCGCCGCCGCGGGAGGCCCCGACGCTTCTCAACCCCGCGCTGATGGTACTTTCCAACCTGGCGTCTTGCTCGGATGGCAGGGCGGCGATGATCGATTCGGGGGCCACGGAGGCGGTGGTGCGGCTCCTGAAGGGAGCAACCGGCCCCACGGCGGTGGCGAAGAAGGAGAACTGCGTGGCCGTGCTCTACGGAATGAGCCGGGGAGGAATGCGGTACCGGGGGCTGGCGAGGATCGCCGGCGCGGAAGAAGCGCTGCGGACGGTGATGGAGCAGGAGGAGGCAGCGGCGGAGGCGGCCTCCACGGCGGCGGAGAGGGAGAAGCGGTGGCGGGTGAAGGAGATGGCACGGCGCGTCCTTCTCGCCATCGACGGCAAGGGCAACGACGACGGCGACGGCTTCGCCGCCGTCGACGGTGGGCTCTACGGCACCGCGTCGGAGCCGGCCATCCGCACGCGGCGTTGTCCGGTCAACGCGCAGTTCGCGAATTCCACGAAGTTCTAGTGGCAGCCCGTGTAATTATCAATTATCTGACGGGTTTATATTTTCTTCTCATATTTTTTGGACCTCCGAACGACTTTAAAAAAAAAAGTCTTGGATTGGACAGCGTGTCGTTCGATTTGATAAATAATCTGTGAGAAAACTGTGTGCTGTCTGTTCCTTTTGCTGCTTCCATAAAAATGAATTATTTTTTTTTATTACGCGCTGATTTTAGGGTGGAAAAGGCTTTCTTTCGAGTTAGCTTTAAGGACACCTTTGCTTTTGCATGGGCGGAAAAAGAGGGGGCGGTTGCTTCGTATCGTGGGCTTGCTTTACAAGCGGTGTGGTGGTGCCCGAGTCCCCGCTGGCGTCGTTCAACACGTGGGCCATCTTGGCCGCCACGTGTCACTCAGGCAGTGGCCCACTGGACTCTGAATAGTGGCGTGTGTGTGTCTATATATATATTATATTTAGAGAAAGCATCTGGGCTTACTGTCAATAAATGAGAGTAGAAGGGTATAACTGAAATTAATCTTTCCGGAAAGTGCGTTGCAATTCGACGGCAGAAGCCGACATCCACTGTAAGGGATGTCAATGGAATTTGACATTGCGCATTCCTTTTAAAAATCAATTGAATATTTTGCTAGTTTATCAGAATATGAGGTAAGTGGATGAATCGTTGATCCAATTTTGTTAAAATTTTAATGTATACATAAAATTAAATAAATTATAAAACATGATTTATAAAAGGAAATATTAACTTTCCGTCCGTTTAAGAAAATCTGTTTCATCCTTAGTCCACTCATCGCATTTTCTTTGTATGCAGTCTAACTGTCAATATTTTTTTAACACACGATCCGTTCCGTCAAGAACCAGTGTCGTGTGTAGCAGATAAAAATTAAAATCTCAGAAATACCCTTCCATCATAAGAACTTTTCAATTACATTGAACACTGTTTACTAAGAAATCTGGGTAGCGTAGGTTCGATTTCTATGTTCAAATTTTTTATAGCACGTTGATTATATCTCATTTAAAATGATAAAATATTATATTATTGAAAATATAAAATTATTACATCTAATATATAAATACTTAAATATAATATAATTTATTAAATATTTATTTATTTATTTTATTTGTTAAATCTGAGTTCAATTATCAATTATTATTTTATTTTAATTAAAAATTATTAAGACAAAATATATCTATTACATTTAATTTATGATTACATAATATTAATATGTTGGAACAGAAAATTATAATTTTTTATTTATATCATGGTTTAAATATAGTACCAATCAATCAATGTTTATTTATTATGTTAATCGACTTGAAGGATATTCTAAATTTTTTAACTTAATCATTTTATTATCGATTATTAATTCTTTGCTAATTGAGGTTTATTTTTTTGTTTTAAGTCTTCTAATGCTGCCATTCTTTAGAAGGCTTATTTTATCAATTTTAGGTTCAATTGATTATTGTAGAGTAGGATTGCTTGATCTTCTAGCATTATTATGTTTTGATCTATTGGTTTTGTTGGCATGTCGTTATGTTCGATAAACTTGCTTAATAGTTTAGTTGTTATTGTTAATGGTTTACTTAGAGTCATTTCTATATTTCTTAGTTCATGGTATATGTATAAACCTTCATCTATATTTCTATCATTTAAGCTTATTGAATATTGGGGAAAGATTCTAAATTTTAAATATTGATAAATCAAATTACTTTGTATCATTCCTATTATGGATTGCGCTGGATTTATAAATCTTTTATCAGCAATTATTATAGTTGTTGGAGAATTTATTCCTTTTCTAAAATTTGCTTTTATAGTAATATCTATGGCTCCTAAATGTAGATATTTAATTTTATCTTTTCGTTTAGAGTTTTTTAACATTTGAGTTATTTTTTCTTTATTTATGATTTGTATGTTTGTAATAGATCTATTAGTTTCTACAGAGTCTATTGTTTGTTCAAATCTTTCTATTAATAGTTTATCTTTTCTCCATAAATTCCATCTTAATTTATAAACTTTATTTTTCTCAATTTCCCATGGTGCATTTTGAATTTTATTATATATTTTTTCATCAAAAATTATCATTTGTCTATTATTATCTTCGTGATCTTCTTCTAAATTAAATATTTCAGAAGTTTCTCCTTCTTCTTTAGTTGACTCATGATTAGACATCATATAGATATATTGAATATTATTTTGTTGAAAAGGGTCAAATTCGTCTATTAAATCTTCTATGTTATTGTCACTATCATAATAGTATTCTTCATCAGAAGAGTAACTAATTTCTTCTTCACTTTCAGATATTAATTCATAATCGTAATGTTCTAAATCAGAAAGTTCATAACCTATTCTTATATCATATATTTCTTCAATAATATTCATATCTACTATATTAATTTGTTTTCTCTTAGGACACATATTTGCATGATGTCCTTCTTCTCCACATTTGAAACATTTACATTTTTTTGTATTAGATTTCTTTTTTAAGTATTGGCTTTGTGGATTTATAGAATTAGATTTAGATCTGACTTGAAATCTTTTCTTTCTATAAGGATATCTTCTTGATCTTGGTTTATTAACCGAACCTTGACTTTGTGTTTTATATGACTTATTATAATAAGTTTTAGTTTTGTTTGTGGATTTTTTATTTATGGATCCACCACGCTTGTTGCGCGCTGGTCTACAACCGTATAATAGTGTTGGTAACAGTTTTTCACAGGCACTATTAATATTGTTTGAAGTAGAATATTTTTGATAGATATGTTTTGACTTATTAAAAGATTGTATAATAGTCGTTTCTTTACAGTAATTTCTAAAGCAGTTAATTGCAATGATTATTATTGTTGATAAACTATCCGTTCCATTTTCGTAAATGTCTATCTTTTAGAAATGTATGATAATATTCTTTTAATTTAGCATCCCAAGGAGATGGAAATTTATTAAAATATTCTAATTCCCAATGATTCCAATTTTGTGGTGGTAATTTCCATACATATGTGGAATAATCAGTAGAAAATTCTATTAGATAACATATATTGCATAATTTCATTTTCCCTATAATTGTTTCTATGTCTTCAATATTTATTGCATCAGGTCTGGTAGATGCGGTAAAGAATTGTAATAAAATAAATTGAAATTGCATTAAAGCATTTTCAAAGGATGATTGTTCTCTTATTTCTTGAAACATTTTATTATCATACTGAGATATTAATGCATAAGCTGCACTGCCTCTCATTTTACTAATTATAAAATCAATTAGATTAGGAGTATTTAAGTTTGGATATAAAAATTGTAATGAAAACATGGAATGGTACCATTGTATTATATAATCAGCTCTAAGATGTACAGGTATTAAGTCTATATTAAAATAGTTGTCTATTGGTGTATGATTTTCTTTTGGAGGAATTTTAATATTTGATTGATAGTAACTGTATGGTGTTTTTTCAGTTCGTTTTGGTTCAGTATTAATGTTATAATCATTCCAACTATAATAACCATGTGATCCCCAAGTTACTGGTCTTTTACCATATTGTTGTGTTTGTGGTATTTGTTGACTAGGTGAAGAAGCTTGAGCTGGGGCTCTAGACGTTTCGCCTTGTTCTATTGTTGGAGGATTTATTTCCTCTATAGTATTTATATTAAGTTTTTCAAAATTTAATTCTTCGATTGAATCTTTAGAGGATTGTGATTGTGTTTCAAAATCTGGTGTAAAGTTATATTGTTTAAATGTATCATAATTTTTTTCATAATATTCTATTTTTTGTTTGCATAGTTCAATTTTTTTGGGTGATAAAATTATACCATTTTTAATAAGAATTTCTCTTATTATTTGTAAATGATGTTTATGTTCGTTGTAATCATTTGAAAAGACTAATATATCATCTATATAGACTACAATAAATTCATTATAATCTTTAAATATTGAGTTCATCCATTTTTGAAATATTTGTGGTGCATTTTTTATTCCGAATGGCATTACATTCCATTCTAAGTGTTCATATGGTGTAGAGAATGAACTTAGTTCTCTTGATTCAAGATCTTCTAATTTTATTTGCCAAAATCCTGATTTAGCATCGAATTTACTAAACCATTTTTTATCTTGTAATTTTTTTCAAATTCAGATTCAAGACAAACATTTTTAAAATGCACCATGGGAAAATTTTCTAAACCCGAAATAAATTATTCTACATATGAAAAAGAATTCTTAGCCATACTAAAAACTATCAAAAGTTTTAAATATTGGTTACTACCAACTACTTTTCGAATTAATACTGATAATAAAGGATTATATCATTATATAAAAAATCGAAAAGAAGACCAAAATAGTAGAAGAGTACGTTGGCTAATGCAGTTAGAAGATTATAACTATACAATACATTTCTTACCTGGCTATCAAAATATTGTTGCTGATTATTTATCTCGACCTTTTCAGCATGAAGAATAACTTCCTTCAGGCAGCAATATCAAATAAAGGAGCTTCGTCCTCAAATATGGCAAATACAATACCAAGGATCAATATGCCAATAAACTCCTTGATTACACCTATTAATAAAGGTGAACCTAAAATAAATATAAATTTTGCGGAAGGAAATATAATTATTGATATGGCAAAAACTCAGAATCAGAAAGCAATACATCAAATATCTCAGACCAGAAGCACGTATAGGAGCAAAAAAAATCTAAGTAAAAATAATTATGAAAACCTCGATAAATTATGGAAAACAATCGGCTGGAGGGCTACAGAAAGCAATCGAAATATATTACGACTCTTCGTACTATAGAAGAATATATTATAATGCTAGAAAACAATAATCTTCACCATCAAAATATATATGTTGCACTTCAAAACCAAATAATAGAGCTCAAGAAGCAACATATGATAGAACGAAGCAATTATACTGGCATCTTCAATAATCACTTAATTCCCTTCATTGAAAAAAATATTCATAATGAAGAACCAGAAGAACAATTAAATATTACAAAGTACATGGAAAATACGGCAATATTCCTCGAATATACTCCAAAAAGAAAAAGAAAGGCACTCTATGAATATATCAACAACAATCTTCCACCCGAAAATTGCAACTCTTATCAATAACAAAATATGGTATGACCCAGTTCTACCACTATTACAAGAATATAAAGATTGTATAACAAAAAATGCAGACAAACAAAGAATAACACTGGTACATCATGAGATAGATGATCAAATAATCTACGCCCTTGAACAAGGGGCAATAAATAAACTAATTATTACAAGAGAACAAATTAATAAACTAAATTTTCCTATGATTATTAAAAGTATTATAGGATGGATTCCACTATTAATACAAGTCTTTGAAATAGATATAACTGCAACTTTTACAGAAGTTACCATTGGAAATATATTCCCATCCATACAAATATGGTGGATAAGACCACAATATTCCTTTAATTTAGAATATGAAGAACTCAATGAAAAAATAAATATAAAAGAAGAACAAAAGAAAAACATTTTACACATAAAAAATCTAAGCAGATGGCCCAAAGGGTTCCCGAGTTGGACGGATGGAAGAATACTAGTACGAGATCAAGCAAAAATAGTCCATAAAAGTCATCATGGACATGGACATGGATACAAAAACAACAACTTGACACAAATATTTTGGGGACCAGAAGGAAAAACAATATGGAGAGAACTCGTCGAATTTGGGCGGCATGAGATGGAGCAAGAATAACGACAAGGACAACATTACTTATGCTAGATTCGATCCGAGCCTCAGGGAGGCCGATCGAAAAGAATATCCACTATTGTGAAGAATATCCACTACTGTAAAACCACTCACTATATTAAAACCAAGGGCGCCCCTAGTATTGAGCCCATGGTATCGTGAGCCCATGGTATTGTATCTACAGATACCGGACTTCAAGTATGTTTGAATCCGGAATAGTGTGTAAGCTCGACTATATAAGAGCATGAAGACCTTCTGTAAGAGCACCTTGAAAATAACCTTGAAAAAAACCTTGAGACGATATCTTGTGTGAAATATCAAACCGATCCTAGTTGAGTGTTGTCTCTCTTGCTTCCCTCACGCTTCAACGCTTCATCTCCCCAACTCTGCAACAACGCTTCGACGCTCATTCGCAACTCTTCATCCATCCACAACGAGAAAGACGACCCTCACGCCGATTCGGAATATATTTGGTGTATAACTATAAAATATTATTATGCTTAGAACAAAAACTTATGGCATCTTATTTCGAGTAAAACAATATTAAATTTGATTTATACTCATGTTTAAATATAATAAAATAAATTATATGCGATTTTATGTTTTTTATATTTATAAGATATGAACTTATATTTATTCAAAAACCATATTAATTTTTTATTTTTAATAATTAATTGAATGTGTAAGTAGAACTATTCTGACAATTCTATTAAACTATATTATAATAATAATTACGTGATGTTAAAATTTTTAATACACTATCAATTTTACTAAGCCCTTAAAAAAAGCAACGTCAAATATTAACTACTTTTAAATTTTAAATTATGAACAATTCATGATCTAACGTTATCTGGAAAAAACAACGGCACAAATTATGAACAGTTCGTAATCTGAAAAGAAAATAATGAAAAGTAAAGGTAAAAGAAGACAATTTATCTATCTTTTAACGTTTTTTCCTTGGTTGTATTTATTTTTGGAGCGGAAATTCATGTATTCAGGAAAATCGAATCTTCTATTAAAATGAAAATTTGACCGGATCTATCGTCAAAGCACATCCGTTGAAACGGACCGCATGTTAATTTCTCCTTTATAAAATGATACACGTTATAAGAATATAATTTTAAAAGATTGTGTCAAATTTTGTATTTATATATAAAATATTAACTTATTTTTAAATGCAAACTTATAGATTAATTATCAACCTATTTTTTGACCTCCACATGTTTCTCCGTCAGTGGTCCACCGGACTCTGAATAATGGCGTATATATATATATATATATATATATATATATATGGACACATGGGGTGATTCTATTCTATGAACCGGGTGACGCGGGCCAACGTTGATGTGGAGGGTGGAGTAAGCATTTGGCTCTATTCTCAATAAACGAGATTAGAAGGGTATGACTGAAATTAATAACTCCGGGTGGGTGCATTGCAATTTAATGGAAGAAGTTTTTTCTTAATGTAGCTTAATGAAAAAAGAGCTGACACCCATTGTTAGACATGCCAATGGGTTCGGGTTTGATACTGCTAGATCTGGATTCAATAAGTTAGAATATGATTTTTACTTGGATCCGAGATCAACTAAGTTTTTTTGGACACGGCGCAACGGCCAGAGACTCACGCAATGCAGTGCGCGGCGAAGGATCGAGCAACAGGATCCACCCTCCCGGGGGGTGGCCCGGCTTCAGCCGAGATTTGAACCCCGCCCTTGGTCCCCCAAATTTGAGTCTGCACAATGGACCCCACATTGTAGTGAAATATAGGGTTTCGGGACGGACTACAAGGTCATGTCGGCATACCCCCCAATCCCCTCTCGAGAACAACTTGTGCCTCCCCTTCCCCTGTGAGCTAAGGTCCTCTCTGAGATGCAACATCATCTAAAAGGTCACCTATTCAAGGATCGCTGTATGTGAAAGTTTCCTAGGATCGTTGTAGTGAGATCTTGTTGCATCGTAGAAGTAGGCTGACTCCCTGTAGTCGTATCTATCCCAGCTCATACAGGTATATATTGTCAGTATTTGGTAGATGATGACGAGGAATCGAGAAGCTCTTGAAATTCACAGTACACGAGGGTACATCGGTGTTCCAGCAAATTAGACAAATCAGTGAATCGAACATAACCGAAAAGACTGATTTGGTTCAATTTAAGGATTATAGTGTTCGATTTGTTGAATCGAATCAAACCGATAAACAGGCCTACCCGATTCGACTTATACACGTTATATTGATTTTAAATATATATTGTATTAATTTTGAATATATTTTATTATAAATTTATGTTAAGTAATGTAAAAAATATAATTATTTTTTATAAACAAAGTCTTAACCTTAATCTTAACTTTAACTTTAATTATCACGGACAACTTTGCCTCGGAGCATTGGAGAGGTGAGGACCTTTTACCGCTTTTCGAGTGTCTTACAATTCACTCGCTTCCTTTTCCCCCTATTCTATCCTTCACTTTCTTATCTTGAGGTGCCGATCAGGAACCCGTTTCTGGAGTCGACAGGCTCCTCCTAACTTTTCGAATATGAATCTGATACAATTCCAGTCACCAGCTGAGCAAATAAGAAGAGAAATATTTTTAAAACTGATGCCATATGATCCCACGTAATAATTCTATCTTCATTATTGTTGGGTGCATATGTAGTTACTAAGTAGAAATTGATTCCCAAGCTGATATTTGTCACAAGACTGCCAAGCCACGTATTACAGTAAACCAAGACATCCATTTTAACTTCCTCAGACCACCATAACCACATGCCCCTAGCCTGGCTTACTGATTTTTTCAAAATTAGAAATGAAATACATGTTGCACTTAGTTTCTGCTTGGAAAATAATGTCCGACCTTATAGAATGGGTAAGTCTATCAATATAATGGATTGTCAGGTGCCCATTCCCACCTTGACAGTTCTAAGATATGAACTTCATTTGGAGCCTTGCAGCTTGTTGGGGCTAGTTGCGTCTGCCTAGGTGCCTCCTGGATTTTCTAATCTTTCAGATTAGAAGAACTGGCGAATAAGCCCTCGTCCACCAAATTATCAAAATTTAGAATTTTCCTCATGGACTTCCTCTTAGTTTTTTCTAATAGTCCGGGCCTCTTAGTTCCCAGAAGAGTATGTTCAGATGTAGTTAATTTGCTTTTCGGAGGAGGATTGGTGGAAACAAAACTACCATGGCCTATTTCCATTAATGACTCATCCGACTGGCCCATCTGCACAGTGACACTTTTGACTCCAATATGTTGACTGCTAAAAGGGTACCACTCTAGAGAGAGGTTAGGATGAGTTGGGCCAATGGTTTCTCCCAATGCCCAGTTGTTTGGGCTATATAAAAAGGGGCTTAGGACTTGACTATTAAAAGGTAGGAGTGGGAATGTGCTCAGTGGAATATGGTTGTGGGTAGTATGGTTGGGGGATTGGATATGTATGGTTTGGGTTGACAAAGCCATTTTGTGGTGTGCTTTGTCAATGAGTGAACCTGTCGCCTCGTAATTAATATCTTGTTGATAGATGGCTTTGACGCTCTCTGGCCTGCAGCCCCCACAAGCTACTCTACCAATAGTCATAAGCCAATCACCATACCTGAAGTTCAATTTGGCTTTTAACTCCAATTGAGCACTTTGTGGCAGGTTTGGTGTTATCAAATTAGATAATTGTGCCAGCTTCTCACAATCTCCATGTTCGTGACCCAAATGACCACAAAAGTGGCAGAACCTAGTGACTCTTTCATAAGCAATCTCAAACATCTTGACCTTGCCATCTGGAAGTAACACATACACTTCGGTTGGTAGAGGTTCATCCACTTTGATGGAAACCTTTATACAAGCAAACAAACTGCATATATCTACAATTTCCTAGGTTGGAGGATATGGAGTTCCTACTTGAGAGACTATATGCACAATAGTATTCTTTTTAAGAAATTCCTATGGAAGGTCGTAAATACGTAGTCACAAATCCACCCTGTTCAGGACATATTTCGAAAGTGCAATGTTAGGTTTGCCTCTTTCCACTGTAAGTCATTGTTGAATAATCAAGGCGCTCTTCTATATTTTATCCACCTCTTCTTGCAGACTGCAATTGAATAATATATAAATTATTTGGGTAATCCAGTAGAGACAATGGGTTGGATGGGTTTGACATTTTCCTTATCCATTCCTTGATTCCTGCCCGTCAAGCTCAAACATTTGATAGAATAGAGATAATAATTGTTTTTTTTCCACTTTAGATTGTCTATAATATGAAGGTCTTGGAGATGAACAGGACGAGTTCTCTTTGGTGGTGATAACAATTTTTGAAATTGATCGAGAATGATATCCTCTGCATTGGGAGGTTGGGATGGACTTCCTGCCATAGAGATCATGTGTACTGGAATCTGATAAATAAGAATACTAACCTGAAGTTGTCTTGAAAGCTGCAGCAACTTTCCCGACGTCAAAGATGATCTTCACTCTGCCCTGCAGTTAAGGACCACTGATTACATGGAATGAGCCCCCCCGGGTAGGAGAAGCTACAAGACAATCGATGCCTTCAAGTAGAGATAGAGTAGTATGAGAACACTCCTCGGGGGATAGTTGTGTGCCTATAGATGGCAGTCGAACATGGGAGAAGAAGCTTTTCTATAGTTCCTCAGAAGGGGCCCGAGAGGATTTCGGAGCTCGAGCTCCGCTTTGACAGTGCACATTGAACTTCTCCGGTGTCTACCCTCCTTGTTCTCCAAATCTCATCGCACAAGTTGGCGGTGTGGCCGTAAATGCAGTGGGACAGATGTTGACTTGTATGCTATTGATACACCATCTTCTCGTTTCTGTGTTGGAGACTTTCTCATGATTCGATCTCGTTTTTTTTTTAAAAGATACAGTCTTCTAACAATATTGATATTAAATTTAATATATATATACTACTATTTTTATGCCCTAACCAAGAACTAGAAGGCCATAGGATTCAGCAAGTAACAGATGACTCATTTTCTTAAAAGAGAGCAAATGATTGTTGTTAAGGGGTATAATGGCAAACAATCAAATATACTGGAATTGAAAGAGAGAAAATTCTGAAACGATCCTTTAAAAAACTCTTGCAATGGGAGCAGCTTTATCCACTAGGGTTCCGGCGGAACAGTAGAAGAGATGCCGACGCCACCCCCTCTTTTCTTTCTCCCCGTCGAGAAACATTGAATGGCTTCCGCTCCGTTACCTTCGATTTGCCACTCTTCTTTCTCTCTCTAGCCCGTCGCTGGATGCAGTCTTCGCATCTGCTCCTGATCCTGAATCCCGCTGCAGCTCCTCCCTCCGCATGCGCTTTCAACTTCCTGCTCGGCCGTGCGTCGGTGGCCTCTCCTCTCCGAGTGGTTTCGGTGGTTGCCTAAGGCGGGGGGGATTGAGTGAAGGAGTGAGGAATGCCGGGCAAGGCGGAGAAGAAGGGTTCCGTGGCAAAGCAGCAGCCACGGCCTCAGAGGAGGGATCCCTACGAGGTGCTCGGTATCTCGCGGAACTCCTCGGATCAGGAAATCAAGAGCGCCTACAGGAAGCTAGCTCTCAGGTTTTTGTGTTTGCTCTTCTCAACACTCCGTTCTTCTGTGTCTTGACGTTTTACTTCGGTAATTGTAATCGCGAATCATGTAGAATTTTATGCTGATTCCTCTGTCGCGTAGTCTATTAATGACCCTTGTAATTTATTTGCTAATTTGAGCTGCTTTGAGCGTACTAGTTTTCCGTAACAGTCAGGTGCTGAATTTACGTATTTTTTTTCTGTTACCCAGTTTTGATATTATTTATGTTCCAATTCTGGACTTTGATTACGTTTCGAAAGAATGTGATGCATCAAAAATTTCAAAAGTAGCCAAAGAATGCGATGCATACAAAGTTTCAAAAGTAAGCCTCTTGATTCTTCTGATGATTCTGACGGGGGTGGAGGCTTGTCGAGGACTTAGCTGGTTAGGATGCTAAGCCGAGGAGGATTATCTTTTGAAGCTACGTGGTGACCGTCGAATTAGGTAGAGTATGATAGAATCACGAGGGTCATTGTTCAGACTGAGTACCCGTAGTAGCTACGTTCGGTGGAGTCTGTTAGAAACAATGGCCAGACGACAAAATGAACCCAAGAAAGAGACAAGAACACAACTTATTTTCACAGAATCTCATTTTCACAAGCCAAAATCTATCTCAGCAAGTTTATAATGGTTGGTGAAGAATGCACACTCTTCAGCATGTTGTATCTCCCAGTCCTATATACACCTCTTGAATGTTATAGTTTATTTAATGGTGAGGGATTATTTGGCGTGCTTTTCGAGTGTAGACTTTGATACATAAATAGAACCTTATATCTGGCAAATTGTCATGTGAATTTTAAAATTTTAATTAAGTTTGATGCCTAAACTTTAACTGCTTTGTGAAGTGTAATTCACATTTCAATGTGTCTAGGTGTACCTTTCACCCTCTATCGGACACAAGTGAGAAAAAAAAAACAAATTGATGTTATCATCATGGAGATCACCCAAAGAGTAGAGAAAACTTGGGATATTCAATTATAACGTAAAAGAATATAATTATATTTATGTATATTTTTATGTATAACGACCCCGACTTAGCCTTCCTTGAATACTGCCTTGACCGCCTAGGCGTTGTCTAAGCGGCCGCATTGTCGCCTAAGCGGAATCGGTACCCTTCAACGCCTTGGGCGCCTTGTCGCCTTGACAACTATGGATATAGTAAGTTAAATATCTTTTCTCTGGGACTGTAAATAGATTCTGGATTCTGATTTATGAATTTTTGACTCAATATCATTTGATATTAGTGAACATGAATTTAAACTGAAATATACCTTTCTATTTATGGCCTGTAGTATTTCCAATGTGCTCTAGCATATTTTTGTTGCCCTTAGCCTTGGGTTTTTTTGGCATCCTAATGTCACTTTACAAAATCATCTTTTCGGCGAGCTACTTTTTCATGGAAGGACAAAGTAGAAGTCAAGTTTGGAATTTATCCTTCCCGGCTGTCTTGCTGTCAATCTGTATGGAAAGGAATGGAAGACTCTTCACCAGCTAGTTAAGCAGTATCCATAGCAGTCTTCATCAGGCTATTTATTTTGTGAACAACAGTTTTGGCTTCAGTTGTCTACTTTGTTGGATCCTCTAACCTTTTCCAAGTTTCATAACTGGAAAGCTCTTTCTTTTTGACCCTTCCCTTTGCTTTTCGTCTTTCTTCTTATAGGTCAATATTTTCTTCTTTCTTCCCTATTCTCCTATGCTATCCAAGGTGCATGGTATCCAAGGTGAGGAGAGGGTCCCCTGCCACCTTGCCTTAGGCACTTGAGGCAAGGCATGAAATTTATATATATATAATTTTATCTACACAGAAGTTTTAAAATGCATCATGCAACATAAGAAGATTACAAAATTTTCAGAGCAATAACATTAAAACGAACTGAAATAAATGCTACAACTTAATAGCCATCTCTACAAAAATTTAAAATGCAACAATAGCATGTAGAAAAGTTATAGAAATAACATTAAACAAACCGTAAGAATGCTGGAAGTTAATAACCTGTTGGCACCTAGAATCTTTACAGAGCAAAAGAAAGGGGGGGAGATAAAAAAGAAAAAGAAAAAAGGAGACAGTGCAAGACAAATTAGAGCTTAACTCTTAAACAAAATGCTAGGTCTTGACTAAGATCTCAAGTGACATGACAGGTCAGATGGTCTTGTGTCTGCCTCAAATCAGACCCAGGCCTGATGTAGGCACTCAACCATGCAACTGGGAAGTTCACATACTTGAAGGGCAAAACAGTTCAGATGGACAAAAAAATGCTACCCAAGTGGTCTTATTTAACAGATGTGCAGATAAGATGTGTATGATCCAACAAGGTTCTGGGTAGGCTCAAGCCTATCCATGACCAAGAAGGAAGAAATGGAAGTGGGAGGTACGTGGTGGAGAGTTAAATAAGAAACCTTGGAATTAAGCAATCTCCAGCAAATTACCAGCATCATACATGAAAGAGTGACTTTCTACATGTCTACCGTGGGAAGCATGTTCACAGAAATTTGAGGACATGTGGGAATTAATAACTAACTGCAGGAGAGGGTTGTTAAGCTTATAAGGAGGCTAACAGCAAAATTAGCCATTGGGGATATAA
Organism: Cryptocoryne crispatula var. balansae; assembly: GCA_036172225.1. Classification (NCBI taxonomy): domain Eukaryota; kingdom Viridiplantae; phylum Streptophyta; class Magnoliopsida; order Alismatales; family Araceae; genus Cryptocoryne; species Cryptocoryne crispatula. Next base: position 36,390,609 of record CM069930.1, on the reverse strand, counting down.
ACTGGCAGAACCCCGTTTGATAAAAAAGATGCTACAAAGGGTAGATAGCCGGAGCCCGGAAGGGCACCTGATGGAGCACAGAACCCGGTTGTCCCGTAAGAGACTGGATCTCAAGACACCTATGGGACAGATCCCCAGTCGATTGATAGGGGGTTCACAAGACCCTCAGTACAATGAACAATGGGCAGTCTGGTTACTCCAATTCAGCAGCCCCCACCCCCAACAGACACTTGTGCGGTTAATAGGCACAACAAAAGAGGTCATTTTCAGCTTGTCTTAAGAATTAGACAAAGTACAGGCACACCTGAATCTAACAAGAACACTTGGGGAAATTGAATGGAAATTGAATGGTGTTCTGGTCACCAGCCACTCTGATCATGATTAAAACACTATCAAACAATGACTGACATAGATCCTTAGAGCAATGTCTAGCCAGGATGCGAGGACTAACCATGAACATTGGCAGGTAAAAGGAAAGCTCAATACCTGCCTAGTTTGGTTGATATCAAATGAGGATAGGCAGAACAAGGTGCATGCAATTGGTAAGACCAACATGAGCACAACTGTGCATCAGTCAAAAGAAAGAAGAAAAATAAGGGAAAATGATCAGAAAAATACTTCTCGAGATAGTCAGGGAGGAAGATGTAAAGATATATATCCCCTCCAAACTCCTGTCAGGTCTCAGCCGAGGGATCAAGAGAAACAAAGGGAGCCCCTTGCTCATTTCAAATAAACTGCAGGAACGGGAAGTGGGATAAGTCAAATTTTAACACCATCCATAACACCAAGTTGACGAGAAAATAAATTGAACAAAGCATTTTTACTGGTGCCAGAAGGGGAGTGGTGAGGACAGGAGCCTGTCTTCTAAGACAATCACCTCCGAGGGCCAAAATAGAGAGGGCCCAAGCCCTTCTTTGGTCTAAGTATACTTACGTAGCGGGTGGACAACAAGGGAGTCCGGGAAGGAGAAAACAAGAAGCCCTTGTCCAGGATCCAGTGCAACCAAGAGCAGTAAATGGCAGGAGAGGAAAATTGGGACACTCAATGGTCCATTATGACTCAGTCAATTAGGGGTCACCACTCTGCAGCACTGATGGAAACCCCCTGTACAACCCTCAAGCTCGATTGCAAGAGAAGAAAGTAGGAAGGCTGAGAGAGAGGGATTGGGCATGAGTCTGAACCAAATACAGATTTAAAGTCCACTCAAATTAAAACTAGTTTGTCTGCACCCTCCTCTCTTGAAACCCGATTGGGTTAGGACAGGTTGCTAGGCTAATAGTAGCTAACTTGGATGATGGCCTGTCTATGAGGGCGATTATGGGCTCACGTTTCTGCCCATTACAGGCTCGTGGCTTGTCTACATCTCCTGATCAAGGCCTTGGCTTCCATGGGGGATCCTACCGGCTGAACTGGCCTTTCAGGAAGATCGATAGTTGATAGGGCTTGCCGGCCGGCTGGCTTTCAAACTCCCAGCGACTTCAAATGACGGTAGGGGCAATCATATTTGATATTATTCGATATTTCTTGAAATATATCACTCAATTAAGTTGGCATATTTTCATTACTAGCGCTTATTAGATATGTATATTATAATAAGTTTTGATCACATGCAATTATGATTGGATTATGATAATAAGATTAATCTTCTAGAGATATGTGATTTAAATGTTTCTAGTCATAAGATCTTTAAGACGTGATATTAAGGATTTAGGTAGACTAATGTATGTGATGTCTTCTCATATGATGAGAATGACTGATCTCATTTGTCATTAGTGTAGAAACACTGAGATACACATACATGTGCTCATTGAAGGGATGAATTCACTGAATTGATTGAATTAGAAATTCTGAATGATATCTGATTTAACTGTCAATCATGTTTTTCTATCATCATGATTGTATAGTTGGATCTTTAGCCGGAGTCACTAAAGATGTCTTGCCGGGTGTATTTTATGTTTTGACTATTACTTATGAATCACCCAATTGATGATCAAATACATTTAATGGATGGGGTACAATGGTAATCCGACAGAGGTTATTGAGTGGACAACAATGGATCATTCACTATTAGTAAGTGAGAGAGAATGTCTAATAGGATAGTGCTCTAAATATCTGGTCAAAATAGAGAGCATAATTGGAAAATAAGTTTATCAATTGATTCAATTCCAAGTATAGGCTCTTAAAGTGTTGGTGTATTAAGAGGTTGACATTCGGTGTTGTACCTTTATCTGATCGGGGTATTAGATGAACGAGAGTTTATATTTGTGTAGTAATTGATAATGAAAAGACTCAATGGAGATAAGATTATCTCCAAAGTCATTTGAGATCATAAGATGTAACTTGTATCCTTCATGATCGAAAAATTGTTAAATTTATTATCGGATAATGGATTTAATATAAAAGAAATTATTTTTTAAGTAAGTCTCAATCAAATAGACTATTGAGTTTAATGCATTACACACTGATCCATTAGTATGGGGGTATGGATGTAATTTATAGAAATTGAAAATTTTTTTTGAAAAACTCCAGGTCTCTGGGTTCTATAAATACTAGCGAAGTTGACACAAATTCTATCATGTCAAGAGTGCCAATTTTGACCCAAGCCTTTTACAATATGTTTTCACACCTTGGAGGCTATCCAAAATTGATGAAGTTCCATCCATGACGAGTCAGAAGGTTTAGCATGCAAGGAGATCTGTATACGGTGGAGGTTCGTATGGATACCAGTAGAAGCCATGCGCTTTGGCAGCTTAGAAAGTATAGAGTGTTCTATGCTCATTCTTCTTCTATCTTGGGGATTGGTGGAATCCCGCAAAGGTATATTCGATCATATCGAATCCAATTTTTGGTTATGTTGTTTAGTTCTGATTAAGACTACGATAGTGAATCAAATGCTTTAACTGTTATAGAATGATTCTTTACATCCTTCAGTTAGGAAGTCTCCCACGACTACAATAAGACGTTGGGGGTTATCCTTTTGGGAGCCAACTCCCTTTATGACTCACCCTGATGTTGGCATGCTCGTATTGACGCCAAAGCGGAAACCATTGCCTTCTTAGTGAGACCAGAAGGGGATCACAATGGACCTATTAACTCTGCTAGAAGATTGCACTTGCTGTACTCGATGGCCGACATCAGCTTGGACCACCCCGATCGTAGCCAACTTCTATTCGGACTCCCTCAATGACGAGAGACATCATGGTAGCCTCCCAACCACCCTCTAAGCATTGAATGGCCATGAAGAGGCCATTGGGAGATCGTGCGAAAGGAGCCGACAAGCCAGGAAGCACCGTACTACGTTATCCGAGGTGTGAGGTGTTTAAGGCAAGGCACCTAGCATCTCGTCTCGTGTCAGCGGTGCTTTATTATTTAATTATTTTTATTTTAATAATACATATATCTAATCTGAATAGTTGAAATAAATCTAAAAAATTCTAGTAAAATTAGAATAAATACATCATTTCATATCTAATATAACAAGCCATGATGTTAAAAAAAACACCTAACTAGATACATCTAGAAGACAAAAAAAAAATACAACTCTACCGCTATATGAGTCGACTTACGCTAGAAGAACGACAACTTCCAATTGGATGTGTGGGGCTAACAAGAAGCTTAAAATCGAGATTAACAACATTAGAACATAGAACAAAAAAAAATCAATTAAGTGAACAACTCACCATTGACCACTACAATTGGTTGGAGGGTGTATCAACTATGAACCGATCAAAAACCTAACATTAGATGCAAAATACCTAAATATAATCAAACTATGATGTTAAAAATACCTAACTAAATATCTACGTGCTTAAAAGAACAAAAAAAAATCAAACAACTCACATCTTCCACTCTATGAGTTGGACTTACGTTGGAAGAATGATAACGTATGGTGTTATGGAGCTTGTTACAAACTTGAAATCGATGTTGATAACATTAGAACATGTTTAGAAATAAAAGGATATAGAAGATGTGAAGAAAAGAAAATAAAAATACAACCTTAAAATTCTTATCACACTACCGCACAAGAGAAGGCACATGAGGAGAAGGTCGACGGTGGTGTTGATGGTGGCCACAATGCTGGCAGTGGCGCAACAGAACGGGTTGAGGGTTTTGTTCCATCAGGAGCTTCAAGTGTTGGGGGAGCGTCGGGGGGGGGGGCTCAGGGCTTCTCAATTGGGCGGGAGAATAGGATATGGTTCTTACCGGATCCAGATAATTGAGATAGAGGCACCATAGGCATTATCCTCAAGCGAAAACTGGCGATGCGAGGCAATTTTAGACCACCTTGCCTTGTCTCATTGCCTAGGCGGTTAAGGCGAGCGCCTCTAACAACATAGGCACCATGGCTCCCGCGAAGCATTGTCGTTGCCACCTTCGGAGCCCGACGCCAACCCAGACCTTCCCCAATAGCAAGGAATTTGTATTCATGTCTAAAGAACATCGTAGCCTTGTTGGAGGAGGCAATTGATGATCGCGATGTGTATCTAGCAACCACGGAGCATCGCGGAGGATCCAGTGGCCTAAATCTTCTCATGAAGGGATCTCTGATGCTGTATGGTTTACAACTTTTCCGTAGATGATATTTTTGTATGCAATTAAACCTTGGTTTATCATTATATATTGGTTTTACCTTTTGACAACAACTATTGAAGGGTCATTTCATTGCAATTATCTTAAAGATTTATTTTGTGCAGGCCAGAAAATGGAAAGCATCATTAAGTGTTCATTTGTTTCACTGTAACCTTGAGACGGTATCAGTTTTTTTCTTTTTGACACTATTTTCTATACATTTCCAGGTACCATCCTGACAAAAATGCTAATGATCCTTCAGCAGCTGACACTTTTAAGGAAGTTACATTCTCATACAACATCTTATCTGATCCAGATAAAAGACGCCAATATGATGCAGCTGGTTTTGAGGTACATCATGCAAGACTGTTAATTTACATAGCTGTCCAGGTCATTAGGCTTCGGTGTCATTGTAATCATCTGGTGATTCATGTGATATGTGGTTTTTTATATACCGTGGCTATAACACAAATGGTGGTTCAGGCAAGGCTAAAACACAGAAAGGTGTCCGTATGATGACCTATGGTCTTTTCCCTTTTGGAAAAGTCTAAATAATTGAATTTTATGTTTTACTGTATTCATAGTTTTAATGTTTCAAATAGTAAACTAATAAATTTAATAATTCAGTGTAATTATATAATTTATGTAGATAAGCTTATTTCTATAAAGGAAATTTCAACACAAATCTTAACATTCGTTTTACTCTATTTTTCTACCCATTCTAGTGTTTGGAGTCTTTGGACAGTTTAGAGGACTTGAAGTTTTGAATATTTTGATCACTTCACACTTGAATTGTTTTTTAAGGGTGGATCTTAAAGCATTGATCGCAGTTCACTGGAAACAAAAACTGAAAGCATAACAGTTTATAACTTGAAAAGAAGAAGATCCTGTCCAGGAAATGCAAGTCCAAACCAGAACAGATGGAAACCTGTCCATTATGAAAGGGAAGCCATGTTTCAATTGAGAAGAGAAACTAGTGATGAATAAGGGTGAACAGTAGATAGTTTAGGCTTTAGGGAAGTTGCAAATAAGGGATATTGAATATATGTATGCCTGATGTCATTATAAAGTGCCGATTAAAAGATCCCTTATTTCTAGTTGTACCCCAGAAAATGGCTTTATACAAACATGTTCCAAATTGTTTGCCCCTATGTAACTTGTTTGAGGTTTCTTCATGGTTTGAAGATAGCTGCCATGCCTTCACCTCTATGAAATGAAAAATTGAAATACCAAGTAATATGCCAAAGACCTCACGGCAAATCATATTACTTCACAGCAAGTTCTTTTCTTTTGTTTCTTTTATCATAAAATCTAGTAAAGGAGAGTAGTTATACAAATATGTAAACTTCTTGGCTTTTGAGATAGTAGTCACTCAAGTTTCTATTTTTTCAAATTTGTCTAACATTAAATCAAAGCAATGCGCCATACAAGGTGTCCAAAGTAATTGTTTTCTTTTTTCTATCAACAATCTTTCTGTTGAAACATTATACGATGCACATTCTCTTACAATTTGGACAACATTTTGTTCGTCAACCTTGTCGATAACTTTATCTGGAAGCTCATATACAAAGATGACATTTTTCTTACTATCGGAGACAATAACTCTATAAAATAAATACCTTCTAGACAATTTACAAAGAAGTTAACTAACTTTCTTCGTCTTTAATCAGTTCAACCATCACACATCATGGTAAAACCATTAACTTTCTAATATTCTTAGTACTCATAATGTAGTTCATTTGTGCATTCAACTAATCTTTTTAACAAAGACACTTTCAACATGTGATAACTTGGAGTTCTACAACTTGACCCAACCCGACTTACAAGTTCACATATGATCTCAAAATTTCTCAATTGTGTAGTATTAAAAAGGAATACCACCTTCATAGAACCAAGTGGCCATAGTTTCTTTAAATCTCAATTGATCTTTCTTATTTAATTTCCTTCTTAAAGTACTTTGATATTTTTACCACTTCTTGTATCAACAAATTCCTCTGTAGACAATTTTGAAAATATATCCGTTGGACTTTTTTTTTGTTGGCTTTATCAACAACTAAAGGTGTCACTTTTCTTCGATGAAGGTAAAGTCTTTCTTGATGTATTTTGCTCATTATCTTCATCATCATCTTCATCGGAACATTCAATCATCATCTCTATACTAGAAAATGAGATCTTTCTCTCTTATTTATTCAGTCATGCCGACATCTCTTCAACACTTTTCTTTATACTTTTTGGTCAATTTTTTTAAATCACTAAACCCACCAATCAAGTCTTCTTTCTGTTGTTTTATTCCACCATTTGTTAATAATCTACAAAGTTCACATTTGACTCTATTCTTCTCATTATCATATTGTTGGCATCCATTTTTTTTTTCTCGCAAAAGAAAAAGAGAGACAAATGGGCAGGCCCAAGAGCAGACCGGACAGCCCACATTTTGGCCAAAACAAGCCCAATCAGGAGCCCACATAGGCCCTATAAGAAGTCCATCATCCCATCCTAGAATTGGGCCAAATTCCATGCCAAAAAGGCCTGTGCGCAGCCCCCCACCAGCCAGCCCAATTCCATGCCAAAAAAAGGCCTGTGCGCAGTCCCCCCCAGCCAGCCCAAATTCCATGCCAAAAAGGCCTGTGCGCAGCCCCCCAGCCAGCCCAATTCCATGCCAAAAAAGGCCTGTGCGCAGTCCCCCCAGCCAGCCCAATTCCATGCCAAAAGGCCTGTGCGCAGTCCCCCAGCCAGCCCAATTAACCCATGCCAAAAGGCCTGTGCGCAGCCCATATGCCAGCTCACTTGCAGTCTAGTGTGAACATGCCACACTGGCCCCCACCTGCCACATCAGCAAGCCCAGCCGCACCCACTTGCCACCTCAGCACCCCTGTACGCACCAAGCTGCCAGCACAGCCCCCAACAGTCAGTTAAAGGAGGAGAAGGCCAAGGGACAGCCACTCAATCAATGTGGTTAAATGGAGTAACTCCTATGGGGAGGCCAAAGGTCACCTGCGCCCACAACTCTTGGCTTTTCACCTCCCCTCCTCACTCTCTATAAAAGGGAGGGGGACGCACCAGCCAGAAAGAGAGGAGTTGGAAGCGCCGACAGGCTGCCGGACTGCTACCCCAGAGCTGCTGCCACTTGCGCCAACAACCTGCTGCCGCCAGAGGGAAGGGAGGAGAAGAAGGAAAGGAGAAAAAGGTAAAAAGCCTGCTGGGTGCGCCCATACAGCCCCTTGAAGGGGCCTTCTTTCTGCTTATTCCAGACCCATTTCCTGCCCCTCGTAGGCCTGTAAGGATCAGCCTGTACAGTCTATCTCCGGACCTAGAGCAAGTCCTCTGAAAACTCCCTTGCGCAGGCTTATCCAAGTTCATGGCCGACCCATGTTCAGGCCTATGTACAGGCCCTCCTGCAAGCCCATAGCCTGACCCCTGTTCAGGCCCATAACCAGCCCATGTTCGGCCACAATTAGCCCATGTTCAGGCCCCCCTAAAACAGGCCATTGGCTGGTCCAATCCTAGCCCTGTCCGACCCCTTGCATAGGCCATTTGCAGCCCACCTAGTAAACCCCCCTACGCAGACCCAAAAGAGCCCATAAGCCTGCCCATTTGCCTGCCCTCCTCGCAGCCAAACCCAAGTCCCCCATGTGGCCTAACCGAACACACTCTATAGGCCGGAAATAAGCCTCATCATGGCCCATCTTCAGCCCTCTTGCGACCCACTCAAATCCTCCCCGAGCTGTACCTGTTTTTGGCCCATTGAGCACCCCCTTTAACAGGTCACCTCCTAGCTGTCTGCGTACCCCAATTCAGGGCCATGTCCCGACATCCAATTCAGGCCCAAAGCAGGTCCCCTTGTGACCCAGTTCCGGTCTCCAAACCAGACCCCTACACAGGCCCTGTCCGGTCCCTAAATCAGACCCCAACCAGGTTCTGTTCGGTCTCCAAACCAGACCCCTACACAGGCCTTCTCCGGTCTCCAAACCAGACCCCTACACTGGCCTTGTCCGGCCCCAAAATCAGACCCCTACACAGGTCATGTCTCAGCCTCTACCGCCCACACTCCAGGCCGCTGCAGTAGGGGAGAAAACTCCCGAAACAGGTTCTGCAGAGGTCCAATGAAGCGGTGGACAGCAGCCAGAAACTGGGCCGACTTGAAGGTGACAGCCCGGCACCCCTTGGAAACCGTCCGACGGGCCAAGGGCATAGCCGGGTGGCCTTCCAAGCCGGTCCAGCCAAGCAGGGCCAGCAGAGCAGCAGCTTCCCAACAGGCCCATCCGGCCCAAAGACAGTCCAAGCCAGGCCCGGCGGGCCTATGAAGATTGAAGGCCGGCTCGGAACGCCGATGGAATTGAACCGGCCTCCATGACCTATGTTTCAAAAAATGAACAAAATAAAAATCCAGAAATAAAACTAAAAAGAAATGGACGACTCCCCCCGGGTCCGCCCCGGAATGTCGATCCGGACGGTGGCGCGGGCATGCTCCCGTAGCCATCGGTTCCTTCCCCCAATATGGCTAAGCTAAGGCTGGCTATTTTGGATGGGTAAATTTTCACTAAGTTGGAAAAATGGTTGGCATACCGTCGTAATGCCAAAATTTTTCCAAAGTAGTGGAGATAAACCTATATTGGGGGAAGGATCAATCATATTTCACACCAATGTATTCCACTCATTTTTTCAATGAAATGAAGATTCAATGGTAAGTCGATGCATGAATGTGGGCACCGATTGGCAGCCCAATGTGCCCGATCAGATGCAAACCACCAAAATCAAATGAGCAAAACTCTTTTTACAAACAAAAAATAAAGTAATGCAGGTCTGAAAAGGGATTTCACTGCCTCAGCTTCCTGATAGCCTGCTGCAAACCCTGTTCGGCCCAATAACCAGCCCGCCGCAAACCCTGTCTAGGCCCATGGCTGCCCACCTGAAACCACCTGTGCAGACTTCAGTCCAGGCCCATGAACAGCACCCTGTTCGGCCTACTTGCTGCCCCCCTTTTCAGACCCAATCTGAACCCATGCGCCAGGCACAAATCTAGCCCAAATCCTGCCTGCGATCAGCCCTTTCTGTCTGGCCCAAACCGGCCCATTTGCAGGCCTATGCCCAGAGCCCAAAAACAGTCCCCTTTGCGACCCAGTTTTCAGTCCATCAAGGACCTCCTGAACAGGCCCCTTTGTGGCCCATTCAGCCAACCTCCAAACAGGCCCCCAACCGGCCCACTTGCAGGCCTATGCTCCACCCCTCCGAAGCTTACCTAAAGCCGGTCTAGAACAGGTCTTCAGGCGACCCATTTTCAGGCTCATGAGCAGCCCATCTAGCAGACCTCCAAATAGGCCCATATCAGCCCATTTGCAGGCATATGTCCAGAGCTTAAAACCAGTCTCTTTGTGACTCGGTTTCAGCCCATCTAGGACATCCCAAACAGGCCCGTATTCTGGCCCATCAGCAGGCCCTTGTCCAGAGCCTAAAACCAGTCCCCTTGTGACCCGGTTTCAACCTATCCAGGACATCTCAAGCAGGTCCCCGACCGGTCTATTCAAAGTCATCTGAACAGACCCCTAAGCAGATCCGACGCTGCCCTTGCTCAGCCCACGTTCAGGTCCCAGAGACGGTTCCAAACCAGCCCTCTGTCCAGGCCCATCTCGGCCCATCTTAATCCATTCACTCCAACCCCTTTGTGGCCCGGTGAAATCCCAAACCAGTCCTTGAACAAAAAAATCAGATTTTGATCGAATTTAAAGCAGAGGAAGCTCAAAAATCAGAAAGAATCAAAGTCATCCAAAAATGACAAATAAAACAAACCCGAACAAATCGGTTTGCATCTGATCGGACCCAAAAGGCCGCTGCCCTTTTGAGTTCTTTACTTTATGTTGTGGATGTGCATATCTCCGAAAACAGGTTGCCGCGACGGTTAATCAAAGGCGTTCGAGCCGTTGCTCGATGTAAGTTAACGCCGGATACTCGCACCATCCGGCGGAGAAGGGTCAAAAATGAAACTTTCAAAGAACCCGAACCTCGGTTCTAATATTTTTAAAACTATCACCGGACTACCTAATATTTTTAGGATATCACATATTTTCCTAGAAAGGTCCGGCGATGTCTTTCTTTCTAAAGAATAGACGCAGAAAAAAGAGGTTCACACAAATGGCACGCCCGGTGGGACCCTTCTTTCCTTTCATCTTTCCGTCGTGGCAACCTGGAGATATGCACATCCACTATCTTCAATTCAAAAAAATAAAAAAAAATCTCTGCATTTGATCGAGCCAGTCTTGTTGTCTACAGGACTTATGGAGCTCAACAGCGGTGTCGCCCATTCTGAGGCATACGTCGAACGACGTGACATCGGTGCAGTCACTCCCGGCATCGCCTTCGGCAACTTCCCGAGGGTCGTTTTGCTCCCCAACCGACTGGGGGCAATGTTGGAAACCCCGATCGCCAACGAAGAGAAGATATATCCCTTCCGGCTGCTCCGGGCAACCTTCAGGGCACCCTGCCTGCCTACAAAGACATCACAACCGGGGGCATTCCAACTGACTCCCCCACAAGAGTCACTTCCGGTGGACCAAGCCATCGATAACTCCGGGCCCGCGCCCGCACCACAACAATGGACCATCAAGAAGCTCAAGATCGAGCACAATTCCCGCCGAACCCTCAAAGTCAGGGACACCCAATACCCAAGGGGTGAGGCGCACCCTCCAACCCTAAATGAAACATCCATCGTGCTCGTGAAGGACAAACGCCGCCAGCCACAGCTCGGCACCTTACTGCTGCACAACCGATTCTCCGTCCTAGATCGGTTGAAAGGGATCAACGGGGGCATCATAATACCCACAGCAGCTGCTGCACTAAACACTCGGGGAAGGGGCAAGCCCTCTGTTCACTCCGAGAAGACCGGCCGACCAGCGGCCGACAAAGCAAACGAAAGGGGACAGCCCTTTCATATGAACAACCAAAGCTCAAGCCGGCCATCAACTCAAAGGAAAAACGCCGCCAGGGCAAGGGACCAGCCCTCGGTCCCTATTCTACAAACGGGCCGACCAGCGGTCCAAATCAAGGAAAATCGACAGGGGCAGTCGCCTGCCATCCAGAAAACTCCATCAAGCGGTCAGTCTGCCGACCGATCTTATCGGCACTTCATACTGCCAAATGATAGGAAATTCCTCAACAAGACTCTACATCGGGTCAGCAAGTTGGCAGATGTTCTGCCAACTGGGGGCAAGCTCCCGAACAAGCCCACTCCACAGCGGGCTAATAAATCAAACAATGCTCCTGCCAACTGGGGGCAAGGTCCCAAACCCTCTGCCCCGAAACTCAAGCAAGTATGGCTTCCAAAAGCCGATGTTTCCTCGGCAGGACCATCCCCTCTGAAATCTAGTCATCCGCGATGCCCCGATATGGGCCCTCGCGGGTCGAAATCCCGAACTCACCCCCAACCCAAAGCCACTACAGCTCAGCCAAAGGGGACAGGGGGCAAGATGCAAGTCTTCACATGCTACACTACTTCTGAAACTGATTGTCCGGGCGATACCCCGCAAGATCCAGGGACCAAAGTCCATCATGGACCAGTGACATGCAATCAAGATAATCGACCACCGGTTGTCGAAAATGCCGCTCGGCCCGATGAACGCGAGGACATACCTCCCAACTTGACAATGGCGGACCTCTGGCGAGAAAATCAGCAGCTCAAAGCTCTTCTAGCTAGTGCAAGCCTACTTCAAGCACAGTTGGCACAAAATTCAGTCGCTGCCAAAATTTCTAATGAACCTCGTGTCGCTCTAAATGGGCCACCCCTTGCGGTGCCACCTCAGCCTCCCATCCATCAACAGTCGGCTCCAAGGTTACCATCAGACGACGAGGTGTTTGTGGCACCCCAATATCTGCCACCTCCTCTTCTACCTCAACAGTATATGGAGCCCTCTCACAGAGCAATGATCGAACAACTGATCGACCTAAAGTTGGCTCAACATGGAAGAAGACACAATACGGTGGCGCCCTACCGTGGCACCCACCCTCAGTCTACTCCACGTCACCAGTGGCAACACCCCCAGGACAATAGTCCACTGATGGCGGCGACGAAATCAAGACCGGTCGAGGGCAAGCGGCCCAACGGTCTCGGGCGTCAACCCAATCAACGTCCCCTCTTCTTCAGGCCAAAATGGGGGCAAGAATGCCACTATGGCTCCCTCTCGCAAGGCATTTGCTAATCCCGAGCCAAGGCCAACTTGGGAGGAGCGTGCAATGAAACCGTACTCCTTCCGACGGGAATTCACACCAAAATTGTTCAGCACCTGCATGGAAAGTGGGCTAATTTGCTTACCAAAGAGCAGACGCCCAGAAGACGCCGCCAAGAGTCGGGAGTCAAACACGCCCATACCGCGGTGCCGGTGGGGCACAAAATTGAGGACTGCTATCAGTTCAAAGATTTGGCTGAAGCCCTAATCCGTGACAGGGTCCTCATATTGGGGGAACATTTGGTGCACCCACTACAACCCCACTGCAAGCCCCGACGGCAAACGAATTTCATCGTCAACACGGCATCGGTCTCGAGCTGGCCCGTTGTCCTGGGGAATACACCCAAAGAACAAGTGACACAGGGGGCAGAAAACAAGGTACGTATTTTTGCTTGTCATGTTATTTCAGCGAGCAGCCGTCATGACGACGACCCGGAAGCCTCCAAGACCACAGCCCGACCAGGGCCCGCAACACGCGGCCATTCGGCACGACAGCCGGCACGCAATTGTCGAGTCTTCTCGGCACAACGATAACAATGAGGACGCACCCTCCGCCCTCACACTAGAGGATCTGCTGAGAGAAAATCAGCAATTGAGGGCTCTTATTGCCAGTGCCGGTCTACTTCGACCTCAGCCGAGTCAAGATTCAGGGGCAGACGAAGCTGCTGACGACCCCTGCGTCGCCCAGGTCGAGCCACTACCTCCTCCGCCACAACCTCAGGTTCACCAGCCGCCGACACCGAGGATGCTTGGGGATGACGACGTACAGGTAATGCACCATTACCGGCCGCCTCCTCCACAGAATTTCATGGAGCCCGCTCAACGGGATATGATCGAGCAACTCATTGCCACTAGGCTGGCACAACATAACGAGGGCCACATCATGATGGGCCAATATCAAGTTCCCTATCCATTGCATCACCAATACGTGAGGCTGCCCCAGGGAATTTCTAAAGTTCCAAAATGTTCCAAATTTGATGGGCACGGGTCCCCAAGGGAACATCTGGCTCTTTATTTCACTCATATGGGAGAGCTGGCATACAACGAGTCATATCTACTCAAATACTTCGCCACCACTCTCACCGGCACAGCGTTTGAGTGGTATTCAAAGCTCAGGCCGAACTCGATAGTCGACTGGGCAGACATGCAACGAAAATTCATTGAGAGATTCAATTTCTCAGAACGGCCATACACTTTGGTCGAACTAACCACCATGTTTCAAGGACAGAGCGAAACGGCGATCGATTACATACGCCGCTGGAGGGATGCTTGCATGAAATGTGCCAATCCGCCATTAAATGAAGAGGCAGTGGCACTTTGCAAAAGGGGCCTACGGCCCGAAATTCAAAAGAAGGTCTTGGGAACCAGAATCCAGACCTTCGATGACCTAAATATCACGGTGGCCGAAATTGAACGCTTCTACTTCAATAGTCCACCAACGGCAACAGCCAGGTCAAAGTCAACAAAGGACAAGCAATCGACAGATGTCAATACAGTCGATGTTTTCTCCTCCTCAAGAAACAAGAACAACAATGGGGGCGGGAAAGACGCCATGACATCTCTTCCTACTTCAGAAACTCCTGACAACACGAGGACAAGGATCTCGTTGGAGGAACGTCGGTCTAAGCCATATTCATTCCGACAAGAATACACAAGAAGGTTGTTCGATGCCTGCATGGAGAGCAACCTAATCAACCTTCCACAAATCAAGCGCCCCCAAGAGGCCGGAAGGATTGATGAACCCAACTTCTGTCCCTACCATAGAATGTTGGGACACACAATCAAAGACTGCTTCTGTTTCAAGGACTTGGCCGAAGCTATGATCCGTGACAAGGTCATCAACATAGGGGAGCAACTGCTATACCCTCCTCAGGTTCACCCAAAACTGGGCGACCAAGCAACTACACCGTAAACATGATACATCATCGGTGTCTGCAGGCTAGTCAATAAAACATCATCCAGCCATCATGTCCTCACGACATAGAGCCGGCCAATGCATCATAGGCCGCTGATGTCAAAAAAAAAAAAAAAAAAAAATCCAGTTGAGGTGAAAACCTGCAAAGGCACCTCGGGCAAAATCGGATAACCCCGCTGTGTGAAAATCCCACAAAGGACGCATAGGCAAAATACAAAGGGGGTCGACCTGAGTGAAAACCCCGCAAATGAGCAGTCAGGTCGATAAAAAAAAGCAAAAAAAAAACAAAACAAAACCAAAACAAAAAAAACAAAAAACAAAAAAAAAACAAAAAAAAAACAATCAATCGGCAACACAGTCAAGCCCCCCAACCTAACAGGATGGATGGGCTCTTCTCCTTAATCTACCTTGAAAGGAGCAGAGGGCAAACCCAAATCCTCACCATCCTGACTATTTCAGTCTTGATGGTCTACCAAAAAAATCAAACAAAATTGCTCCAAAGGACCGGGTGGATACACAAACCCACTCACATGCTCCTTAGGACTCTCTGAACCCTTGTTCTGGGTCATTTCAAAAAATATTTCCCGCCATCCTGACTATTCTAGTCTCGATGGTCCACAAAAAATTCTCATCATCAACTTTCCCGAAGGACCGAGTGGACACACAAACCCACTCACATGTTCCTTAGGACCCTTTCAAACAAAAATTCTCACCATCCTGACTACTCCAGTCTTGATGGTCTACCGAAAGATTCCACGTCGCTCCGACCCTTCAGGTCTCGACGATCATCAAAAAATTTTCCGAAGGACCGAGTGGACACATAAATCCACTCACATGTTCCCTAGGACTTTTTCAAACAAAAATTTCGGCCATCCTGGCTTGCTCCAGTCTTGATGGGCTACAAGACATTCCCTTTGTCAAAACTTCTCCGAAGGACCGAGTGGACACATAAATCCACTCACATGTTCCTTAGGACCCTTTCAAACCAAAACTCTCACCATCCTGACTACTCCAGTCTTGATGGTCTACTGAAAGATTCCACGTCGCTCCGACCCTTCAGGTCTCGACGATCATCAAAAAATTTTCCGAAGGACCGAGTGGACACATAAATCCACTCACATGCTCCCTAGGACTTTTTCAAACAAAAATCTCGCCATCTTGGCTGCTCCAGTCTTGATGGTCTACAAAACATTCCCTTTGACAAAACTTCTCCGAAGGACCGAGTGGACACATAAATCCACTCACATGTTCCTTAGGACCCTTTCAAACAAAAAATCTCACCATCCTGACTACTCCAGTCTTGATGGTCTACCGAAAGATTCCACGTCGCTCCGACCCTTCAGGTCTCGACGATCATCAAAAATTTTTCCGAAGGACCGGGTGGATACACAAACCCACCAACATGTTCCTTAGGATCTTTTTTAAGCAAAAAAAAAGTCCCCACCATCCTGACTGCTCCAGTCTTAATGGTATACAAAAAATTCCTTTTGTCAAAACTTTTCCGAAGGACCGAGTGGACACATAAATCCACTCACATGTTCCTTAGGACTCTTTCAAACAAAAAATTCCCACCATCCTGGCTATTCCAGTCTTGATGGTCCACCAAAATTCTCATCATCAAAACTTTCCGAAGGACCGAGTGGACACATAAATCCACTCACATGTTCCGTAGGATTCTTTCAAACAAAAAATTTCACCATCTTGGCCACTTCAGCCTCGATGGTCTACCAAGAATCCCATCATCAAAATTTTTTCCGAAGGACCGAGTGGGTACATATCCCCCACTCACATGCTCCCTAGGATCTTTTCACTCTTGTTTCACGAGGTGGAATCCAGACTCGGCAAGGTCCCCCCACAACTCATAGGTCAGGTTGAAATCCATACTTGACCCAAAAAATTTTCCGAAGGACCGAGTGGACACATAGCCCCGCTCACATGTTCCGTAGGACCCAAAAATTTTCCGAAGGACCGAGTGGACACATAGCCCCGCTCACATGTTCCGAAGGATACAAACCTCTTCCGAAGGACCGAGTGGACACATAGCCCTGCTCACATGTTCCGTAGGACCCAAAAATTTTCCGAAGGACCGAGTGGACACATAGCCCCGCTCACATGTTCCGAAGGATACAAACCTCTTCCGAAGGACCGAGTGGACACATAGCCCTGCTCACATGTTCCGTAGGATCTAAAATTTTTTCTGAAGGACCGAGCGGACACATAGCCCCGCTCACATGTTCCGAAGGATCCAACTCCGAAGGACCGAGCGGACACATAGCCCCGCTCACATGTTCCGAAGGATCCAAACCTTATTCTGAAGGACCGAGCGGACACATAGCCCCGCTCACATGTTCCGAAGGACCCAAATTTTCTCCAAAGGACCGAGTGGACACATAGCCCCGCTCACATGTTCCCTAGAACCAAAACATCAAAAAATTTCTCCGAAGGACCGAGTGGGCACATATCCCCCACTCACATGTTCCCTAGGATCTTTCAAACTCTTGATTCCATGAGGTGAAATCCAAACTCGGCAAGGGATCCCCACAATGCACAGGTCAAGTTGAAATCCATACTTGACCCAAATTTTCTCCAAAGGACCCAGCGGACACATAGCCCCGCTCACATGTTCCTTAGGATCAAATCAAATTCCCAGGACCGAGTGGACACATAACCCCACTCATAGGTTCCTCAGAAATCCAAGTACCAATCCAGTGGACCTCAATGCTCCATAGGACTTCCAAACATCCAAAGTCAAGTCAAGAATTCATTCCTGACTTGATCCATCCAAAATCTTCGCATACGGCTTGAGGGAAGCCTTAATTCCCTGCAAAAAAAAAAGAAAAAAAAAGAAGAAAAAAAAAGAAAGAAAAAAAATGATGAAAAAATGGATGAAAAAAAAATTGAAAAAAAAGAAGAAGCAGACACAACTGCATACCGTCTTTAACCATTCCGGTAAAGATGGTTCACAAACCTTACACTATCTTGATCATCCCGGTCTTGATGGCACCACCAAAAAACTTCATATCGTCTTGATTCCTCCAATCTTGACGATTCAAAAAAAAAAAAACACTCCTGGCCATCGAAATATCCTTCGCTCTTGATGGCATTCAAAGTCTCCATCGTCCCGACCTTTCGGTCTTTACATTTGTCAAGTCTTACCGTGACAGCCACTCCGGCCCGCCACGGTTTACAAAAGCCTCCGCGCCATTGGTCGGACCGAACAAGCCATATTTTCCTACAAGCCGGGTCTCTTTGACAAGTTGAACTCAAGTCCATCTGATGGATCGAGTGGACACATAGCCCCACTCGCAAGATCCTTAAGATGTAAAGTCCTCATGCCACTGACCAAGTTGAAATCCATACTTGGTCAAACCCACAATGAGACTTTCTTGACCACGAGTTGAAATTCATACCCGTACAAAAATCCATACCAAATGATTCCCTGTTTTCGAGTTGAAACCCATACTCGGCAGGCCTTTTACCATCAAGTTGCAAAATTCCTGACATCACGTTGAAATTCATATCCACAGAAGCCCCACATTCCATGCTGACTACGTTGAAATTCATACGTAGTCAAATCCAATAGTGCATGCGGCTTGAGGGAAGCCCTAATTCCCCACAAAAAAAAAAAAACAAAAAAGGGCCGAAAAAGAAAAGTGCCCGACGGGCTTGGCCGATCACCCAAATAGTGACTGACCAAGAGCAAAAAATGTCAAAAAAAATAATATGAAAACAAAGCCTTGCTAGAGTGAAAACCTGAAAAGGCACTCTAGGCAAAATCAGGCTACCCCGCTACATGAAAACCTCTCCGGAGGCATGTAGGCAAAATATCAAGGGAGCTGACTCGGGTGAAAACCTAAAAATAGGCAATCGGGTCAGTAAAAAAAAGAAAGAAAAAAAAAAACTTCGAAAAAAGATTGGGTGGAAGGGATGTGGCGACAAGTCTGCATCAACCATAGTGGAAAACTTCGAGCAAAGCCCCCGCAAATCAAAGGAGAGCAACGGCGGAGCTCAACATGACAAGGACCGTTTGTCTCCAAGGGCCCAAGCCCTTCTCGATCCAGAGAAACTTCAAAGAAGAGCAAACCAGTCGCCAACTACACGGACGACTCCTTGTCAACCTTCGTCTCCAAGAAATCGTCCGTGGGGGGCATTTGTTGGCATCCATTTTTTTTTTTTTTCTCGCAAAAGAAAAAGAGAGACAAATGGGCAGGCCCAAGAGCAGACCGGACAGCCCACATTTTGGCCAAAACAAGCCCAATCAGGAGCCCACATAGGCCCTATAAGAAGTCCATCATCCCATCCTAGAATTGGGCCAAATTCCATGCCAAAAGGCCTGTGCGCAGCCCCCCAGCCAGCCCAATTCCATGCCAAAAAAGGCCTGTGCGCAGTCCCCCCAGCCAGCCCAAATTCCATGCCAAAAAGGCCTGTGCGCAGCCCCCAGCCAGCCCAATTCCATGCCAAAAAAGGCCTGTGCGCAGTCCCCCCAGCCAGCCCAATTCCATGCCAAAAAGGCCTGTGCGCAGTCCCCCAGCCAGCCCAATTAACCCATGCCAAAAGGCCTGTGCGCAGCCCATATGCCAGCTCACTTGCAGTCTAGTGTGAACATGCCACACTGGCCCCCACCTGCCACATCAGCAAGCCCAGCCGCACCCACTTGCCACCTCAGCACCCCTGTACGCACCAAGCTGCCAGCACAGCCCCCAACAGTCAGTTAAAGGAGGAGAAGGCCAAGGGACAGCCACTCAATCAATGTGGTTAAATGGAGTAACTCCTATGGGGAGGCCAAAGGTCACCTGCGCCCACAACTCTTGGCTTTTCACCTCCCCTCCTCACTCTCTATAAAAGGGAGGGGGACGCACCAGCCAGAAAGAGAGGAGTTGGAAGCGCCGACAGGCTGCCGGACTGCTACCCCAGAGCTGCTGCCACTTGCGCCAACAACCTGCTGCCGCCAGAGGGAAGGGAGGAGAAGAAGGAAAGGAGAAAAAGGTAAAAAGCCTGCTGGGTGCGCCCATACAGCCCCTTGAAGGGGCCTTCTTTCTGCTTATTCCAGACCCATTTCCTGCCCCTCGTAGGCCTGTAAGGATCAGCCTGTACAGTCTATCTCCGGACCTAGAGCAAGTCCTCTGAAAACTCCCTTGCGCAGGCTTATCCAAGTTCATGGCCGACCCATGTTCAGGCCTATGTACAGGCCCTCCTGCAAGCCCATAGCCTGACCCCTGTTCAGGCCCATAACCAGCCCATGTTCGGCCACAATTAGCCCATGTTCAGGCCCCCCTAAAACAGGCCATTGGCTGGTCCAATCCAAGCCCTGTCCGACCCCTTGCATAGGCCATTTGCAGCCCACCTAGTAAACCCCCTACGCAGACCCAAAAGAGCCCATAAGCCTGCCCATTTGCCTGCCCTCCTCGCAGCCAAACCCAAGTCCCCCATGTGGCCTAACCGAACACACTCTATAGGCCGGAAATAAGCCTCATCATGGCCCATCTTCAGCCCTCTTGCGACCCACTCAAATCCTCCCCGAGCTGTACCTGTTTTTGGCCCATTGAGCACCCCCTTTAACAGGTCACCTCCTAGCTGTCTGCGTACCCCAATTCAGGGCCATGTCCCGACATCCAATTCAGGCCCAAAGCAGGTCCCCTTGTGACCCAGTTCCGGTCTCCAAACCAGACCCCTACACAGGCCCTGTCCGGTCCCTAAATCAGACCCCAACCAGGTTCTGTTCGGTCTCCAAACCAGACCCCTACACAGGCCTTCTCCGGTCTCCAAACCAGACCCCTACACTGGCCTTGTCCGGCCCCAAAATCAGACCCCTACACAGGTCATGTCTCAGCCTCTACCGCCCACACTCCAGGCCGCTGCAGTAGGGGAGAAAACTCCCGAAACAGGTTCTGCAGAGGTCCAATGAAGCGGTGGACAGCAGCCAGAAACTGGGCCGACTTGAAGGTGACAGCCCGGCACCCCTTGGAAACCGTCCGACGGGCCAAGGGCATAGCCGGGTGGCCTTCCAAGCCGGTCCAGCCAAGCAGGGCCAGCAGAGCAGCAGCTTCCCAACAGGCCCATCCGGCCCAAAGACAGTCCAAGCCAGGCCCGGCGGGCCTATGAAGATTGAAGGCCGGCTCGGAACGCCGATGGAATTGAACCGGCCTCCATGACCTATGTTTCAAAAAATGAACAAAATAAAAATCCAGAAATAAAACTAAAAAGAAATGGACGACTCCCCCGGGTCCGCCCCGGAATGTCGATCCGGACGGTGGCGCGGGCATGCTCCCGTAGCCATCGGTTCCTTCCCCCAATATGGCTAAGCTAAGGCTGGCTATTTTGGATGGGTAAATTTTCACTAAGTTGGAAAAATGGTTGGCATACCGTCGTAATGCCAAAATTTTTCCAAAGTAGTGGAGATAAACCTATATTGGGGGAAGGATCAATCATATTTCACACCAATGTATTCCACTCATTTTTTCAATGAAATGAAGATTCAATGGTATGTCGATGCATGAATGTGGGCACCGATTGGCAGCCCAATGTGCCCGATCAGATGCAAACCACCAAAATCAAATGAGCAAAACTCTTTTTACAAACAAAAAATAAAGTAATGCAGGTCTGAAAAGGGATTTCACTGCCTCAGCTTCCTGATAGCCTGCTGCAAACCCTGTTCGGCCCAATAACCAGCCCGCCGCAAACCCTGTCTAGGCCCATGGCTGCCCACCTGAAACCACCTGTGCAGACTTCAGTCCAGGCCCATGAACAGCACCCTGTTCGGCCTACTTGCTGCCCCCTTTTCAGACCCAATCTGAACCCATGCGCCAGGCACAAATCTAGCCCAAATCCTGCCTGCGATCAGCCCTTTCTGTCTGGCCCAAACCGGCCCATTTGCAGGCCTATGCCCAGAGCCCAAAAACAGTCCCCTTTGCGACCCAGTTTTCAGTCCATCAAGGACCTCCTGAACAGGCCCCTTTGTGGCCCATTCAGCCAACCTCCAAACAGGCCCCCAACCGGCCCACTTGCAGGCCTATGCTCCACCCCTCCGAAGCTTACCTAAAGCCGGTCTAGAACAGGTCTTCAGGCGACCCATTTTCAGGCTCATGAGCAGCCCATCTAGCAGACCTCCAAATAGGCCCATATCAGCCCATTTGCAGGCATATGTCCAGAGCTTAAAACCAGTCTCTTTGTGACTCGGTTTCAGCCCATCTAGGACATCCCAAACAGGCCCGTATTCTGGCCCATCAGCAGGCCCTTGTCCAGAGCCTAAAACCAGTCCCCTTGTGACCCGGTTTCAACCTATCCAGGACATCTCAAGCAGGTCCCCGACCGGTCTATTCAAAGTCATCTGAACAGACCCCTAAGCAGATCCGACGCTGCCCTTGCTCAGCCCATGTTCAGGTCCCAGAGACGGTTCCAAACCAGCCCTCTGTCCAGGCCCATCTCGGCCCATCTTAATCCATTCACTCCAACCCCTTTGTGGCCCGGTGAAATCCCAAACCAGTCCTTGAACAAAAAAATCAGATTTTGATCGAATTTAAAGCAGAGGAAGCTCAAAAATCAGAAAGAATCAAAGTCATCCAAAAATGACAAATAAAACAAACCCGAACAAATCGGTTTGCATCTGATCGGACCCAAAAGGCCGCTGCCCTTTTGAGTTCTTTACTTTATGTTGTGGATGTGCATATCTCCGAAAACAGGTTGCCGCGACGGTTAATCAAAGGCGTTCGAGCCGTTGCTCGATGTAAGTTAACGCCGGATACTCGCACCATCCGGCGGAGAAGGGTCAAAAATGAAACTTTCAAAGAACCCGAACCTCGGTTCTAATATTTTTAAAACTATCACCGGACTACCTAATATTTTTAGGATATCACATATTTTCCTAGAAAGGTCCGGCGATGTCTTTCTTTCTAAAGAATAGACGCAGAAAAAAGAGGTTCACACACATATCTGGCCAATAAACATACTTCTACCCTAGATCATTTTACTTAGCTTTTTTTTTTAAAACTCATGTTAACCGATCCTGAAGCTGAAGTTGAACATGAACCTGATTCCATAACAAACAATAAAACTGCAAATGATAAACAGATTAAACATGGCAGCAAGCTTGATTTTCGGTAAACAATAAACATGCAATTTGCTGGACTGGACACTAGACATGAGAGGGAGAGGGTTGGATTACTCCTGACAGGGGGACAGCCAAACAGGGAACGGCTGGACAGGGGAGGGAGAGGGTCGGGGTACTCTTGAGGACAGCCGGACAGGAGGGAGAGGGTTGGGGTACTCCTGATAGGGGATGGCCAGAAGGTGACAGCCATACAGGGGAGGGAGAGAAAGGGTCAGGAACTGGACAGGGCATGGGGGAGGGCTAAGGGAAGATAGGCTCACTGAAGAAGAAGAAGAAGAAGAAGAAGAAGAAGAAGAAGAAGAAGAAGAAGACGATGACGACTGGGGGCAATGCCGCTGAGGAAGAGAAGAGGGAGAGAAGAAGAAAAATGGAACCTCCCGGGGGGAGAGAGAGAAATGTTTGTAAAAAAATACCTGATGAACATGCCATAAGAGGAAAAAATGCTGGTAACATGTGGTAGATGCACCATACAATAAACTTTTTAGAGGAGAAATGAAAGAGACGAAGAAAGAAGCTTTGTTGAAGGCCTACAATGTAGCGGCAGCCGGCGGAGACCTGCAGCGCGTCTGGGTGCTTCGCAACAAAGTTTGGGCCTTCACATGGAGCTTCAGAACCATCGGGACCAGCGGTGGCATGTCTGGGAGCTTCACGGCAGAGCTAGAGTTGAAGGAGACGAAGATCGAGAGTCGGGCTTCCTCAGGCATTGGGTACTTGGGATGAAGGGTTGGGGGGTTTGGTAAATAAACTGGAATTCTGGTTTTAAATCATGGAGCAGTTTGCCCCACTTTGACCGGCCGGTTTTAACGCCTAAGCACTTGGGAAACCACCTTGGCCACTTAGGTGTACGTCTAATCACTATGCGATTAGGCACTCGGGCAAGGCAAGGCCAAAAGAGTGCCTTTGTGCCACTTAGGCTTCTGCCTTGACAACACTAGATTGAAGGAGTCCAATTGTGTTGAGCAGAGAGAGGAAAATGCTAAGGTGCTCAGGCTGCAGAATTGTCGGCTTCAATGTTGAACAATCTGAGCAGAACCAGAAGATCGAAGATCAAGCAGAAGTGGAGATTGCAGCTGAGAGTAACTGAGGGGGGAACGAGAGAAGCATGGCACATAGGCCGACAAGTGAAGATGGGTGGAGAAGGCATCCTCATGGTTCTGAAAGAGTGGCCCTCCTAGCCGGACTAGGGAGGTGAAGAAGAACCTATGGGGCCACCCCCTCCCCCCTCCCCCAACATTTTTCACTTCATTCATTTACGGGGGTACAAGGGTGCTCTATTTATAGAGCTATCTATTGACAAAAAAGGACTAAACTAGAAGATACTTACAGATGTGCCATTAATGACAAAATACTAAAACTCAAAGCACTGACATTGAATTTTTCATCACCAAGCTTCTTATGCTCTTTGTTTCCATTTGAATTCCTTGAAGTTGATAACATATTGTAATCGAAGATGCATATAACTCAAAATCACCATTCAATGTTGATATTATTCTTGTTATGCTCAGTCTGTTTTCTTACCGACTGTTTTGTCTTTAGAAACTCCATTAGATGTGAAGGCTGATATAACATATCTTTGTTCAGGCGATTGAATTGGAGAACCAGGAATTGGAGTTGGATTTATCAAGTCTAGGTGCTGTAAACACAATGTTTGCTGCACTTTTTAGGTATAAAGCTTTTTTTTGGCTTATTTGATTTTAATGTACGAATGTGTTCTCAAGTTGCAAATCTTATTTAATGCTAGTAAACTTGGTGTGCCAATCAAAACAACTGTGTCAGCTACCATCCTAGAGGAGGCACTTAACGGTTCTGTTATGATTTATCCACTTCAATTAGGAGAAGCTATCTCTAAAAAGGTTAATCACTATTTTCTATGGATGTTGATACTTAATTATCTGGTAAAAGATTTTTTACTTCGCTTCACTTTGACAGGTTGAGAAGCAATCTGCACATTTCTACTCTGTAAGGATAACAGAACAGGAAGCAGAAGCTGGATTGGTCTGCCGAGTATTTTCACCGGACAAAAGCAAATTCAAGGTAAACGTAATGATGTAAATCTGTCGTAAAAGTAAATCTAATACTCCTTTGCATCTTGACATTGCCTCAGGGTGGTCAGAGACGAGATCTTGATGACGGAAGATTCTCGCAAGATTGGGTGGGAAAGACAAGCAGAAAGGGTGGTGACGGCATGGAAGGTGGCCGTCTTGTTGCCGCTGTGGTTTCCCTGCCCAATAAATAGGCCGAGTGGTCCAGATTCTTGACTAGGCATCAGCTCGGTAACCATGACTACCACGCTGGTGTCGGTCCGAGAATCAAACACACCCACCCACCAATACATCTGAGAATATGGATATACATATGTAATAGACATTTTATGATCCTAGGGGCATCCATCCTATAGAAGTTTTGCTTTTCCAGGAAGCCATTTTTTGGAAACAATAAGAGCCACTCTGACAAATGAACATCAGAAGATGCATCTATCAATTTTTTTGAAAGTGATTTTTGAAACTTATCCCTTTCAGTTTCAGCCTATATGCTTTTCCTCATAATTCTGTCATTGATTTCTTAATATCTTTTTTGGTGGAAAAAACGTGGCATAACATTATTAATGCATCTTACATCTCTGCAGCTCTTGTACTTTGAGCAGGAAGAGAACGGTGGCCTAAGCCTGGCGTTGCAGGTATACAGTGACCCATCAGTATATACCATAGACGTCTAGAAATACTTGTATCAAACTGCAATGTGTTCGTTGTTTTCTGTTTTGTTCAGGTAATTTCATATGTTTGTTTTTTGTAGCATTTGTAGTTCATTGTCATTTATGCTGGATGTCATTTTCAATGACAATATCTTAACCGGATGAAGTGTGTAGGCTTGAAGCTTCTGCCTCTTTTCCCTTTCCACATTTTAAAATGTTAAACATTATTTTTTCTTTCTGGGCAGAATATCTTATGGAATCTGGTCCATGGGATTCTGAAGCTCTTATAAGGTGTTTTATGGGGATTCGGTAATTGGTAGGAGCCCCACATATTGAACTCAGATGATGCATGACTACTTCTGCTATTGTATCATGTCAAAGTGATGGGGACATATTTTTGATAATTTTGGTTTTTTTTCTTCTTTTAATTGTGTCCCTGCGAGGACAAGTCTGTAAATAGTCGGTCTTAGAGGGTCTTTTATTAAAATTTGTCCATCCTCTTTATAAGAGGGTCCGATGTACAAAGTTTTAATCAATCAATACAGTGATAGAGTGAATTTTTGGAAGCCCTTCGGGTCTGGTTCCTCCCGCGTAGGGGCTGCGGCCCCATTCTCCCCCACCCCGGCCAGTGAGGGCCGTCCCCTTCTTCCACCTCCGGCGTAAGGCTGGCAGTTCCCCTCCACCTTCCAGATCCGGCGAGGTCGCCGTCTACCCCTTCCTCCTCATCCTCCGGCCTCCGCGCCGTTCCCCTCTCTTCCCCTTCTCGGTTCGACAGCCACGACAGAAGCCTCCGCGTCGATGCCCTCACTCACTCCCATCCGGAGGCCGGCGAAGTCGACAACGGAGAAGAAGAAAGAAGAAGAAGACGGTGAAGGAGGGAGAGGGTCCGGCGATCCCCGGATCCTCCTTCCCGGCCGTCTTCCGCCGTCGTCCCCGACTGCCCGCCGGATCCGCTTGCTGCCGGTTCCATCGACAGCCCCGGGATCCCGTTAACACCAACCTGCTCCACAGTGCCCCACAGAGCCACTCCGACCCCATCCGCCATCTCCCCTGCTCGATGTCCTCCCTCCGCCATACTCGGCTCCTTCCCTCTCCGGTGGATCTCTCCGACGGCGACGACTGAGCAGAACTCAGCTACGTCCGTGCGAAGACGGTGGCGCAGCGCGAGATCTCCCATTCCCCGCGCTCGGACGGCTGATGACCGATCGACGGCGACGCCGACGCGCCTGCTCCTCCCCCTGTCCCGCCTACGCCGAGCGCCACGGAGACGACGACGCGAGCGGGTGGGTCTTTTGTCGCGGCCGCGTCATCGCGGGAGCTCCGTCACGATTCTGCCACGGGAACGGCCAAGGGACGGCGAGGATGTGGCCACGCAACCGCCCCGTGCGGCTTCCTCTCCACGCACCACGACCCCCCCCCCCGTCCGGTGTACCCCGCGAGCGAACGTCGCGCGGCCGCCTCGCCTTTTGTCGCGGACCGCGGTCTCGCGGGACCCGCGATGTCGCCACGTCGATGGGCGATCGACAGCGTGGAGGGCCTCCACGCGACCACCCGATGGCGACCGGATGGACGGACAACAAGTGAGATACAATTTTTGGAAGCCTTCGGGTTGTTCTCCCGCGTAGGGGCTGCGGCCCCATCTTCTTCCCCCACCCCGGCGATGAGCGCCGTTTCCCCTCTCCCACCTCCGGCAGTGAGGCCGGTCGCTCTCTTCACCTCCGGGAAGGACTCCCGGCCTTCTCTCTTCCACCCTCTGGATCCGGCGAGGTGCGCCGTCTTCATCCTCCTCCTCATCCTCCGGCCTCCGCGCCGTTCATCCCTCTTCTTCCCCCTTCTCAGTTCGGCACCAACAGGTCGACATCCCCCTCTGACGCCGAGGTCGAGATCGTCGTCTCCACCATTTCCCCTCCTTCTCGCTAAGCCTCGCGCACTGCGGCCTCCGGACGTCGGCTCGTTTCGTCCGCACGAAGACGACGAGAGGAGAAGAAGGCTGTAGAAGGAGAAGGAGGTGAGACGGGAGGAGGGTCCGGCGATCCCCGGAGCCCTTCCCCCCCTGCGGCCTCCTCTCACGGCGACGGCGAGCTCTGCAGCCCCCTCTCCTGTCGGCCCCGGCTCTGCTTTCGCCTGCTCGTACCTCGCCTGCCGTCGGCGCCATTGACCGATTGACGGCGTCGGATCCTCCTCCCGACTGGCCCCCCTGCTCTGCCTCCCTGCTCCGCCGTTTGCGCGCGGCATCAACCGAACGGATGAGACGACGCGGCTGGCGAGGCCGGCGCTGCTCGCCCCCCCCCCTTGTCGCGGCCCGCGCCAACGAGGGCGCCCGGAGATGTCGCCACGGCGATGGAAAGGTGACGGCGTGGAGACGGCCACGTCACCCCAGACGGGGTCTCCTGCGTGCGCCACGACTCCAACTGTGGGTACGCTCGCGAGCGCGAGTGCGGGCGAGTGACTGGCCGCCACGATCCCTTCCCCAGTCGTGCGTGAGTGCACGCGCGCGGTCAACCGGCTGCGGCCCGCGAGCGGACGGTTCACAAGGGCCGGTCAAGGCCAGACCGGTCGCCAGACCCGGTCCAACCGGGTTCAAGGCCGGTTCAATCTGGTTTAGGCACTGTTTGGTCCGGTTTAACCCGGTTCAAACCGTCTGGGGCGGTTCGTCCTGTTTGGGGTCCAGCTTGTTCCATTTTGGGTCGTTTTAGTTCCGTTTAGGGCGGTTAGCGCCGGTTTAAGTCGTTTTCATTCGGTTTAGCCCGGTCTAGCCGGTTCTGTCCCGCATCAGTTTGGTATCAGAGCCCGGAATCGACTCGTTCTCACGAGTCGAGTCTTGGGTACGTCCGAACCGGTTTAAAAACTCGAAGTCGAGTTTTCTCCCAGTCGGAGAGAATGATGGGGACATATTTTTGATAATTTTGGTTTTTTTTTCTTTTAATTGTGTCCCTGCGAGGACAAGTCTGTAAATAGTCGGTCTTAGAGGGTCTTTTATTAAAATTTGTCCATCCTCTTTATAAGAGGGTCCGATGTACATAGTTTTAACAACAGTGATAGAGTGAATTTTTGGAAACCCTTCGGGCCAGGTTCCTCCCGCGTAGGGGCTGCGGCCCCATTCTCCCCCACCCCGGCCAGTGAGGGCCGTCCCCTTCTTCCACCTCCGGCATAAGGCTGGCAGTTCCCCTCCACCTTCCAAATCCGGCGAGGTCGCCGTCTACCCCTTCCTCCGGCCTCCGCGCCGTTCCCCTCTCTTCCCCTTCTCGGTTCGACAGCCACGACAGAAGCCTCCGCGTCGATGCCCCTCCGTCCTCCACCCCGAATGTTCCTCCCACGACGATGGTAATGGCGATGGCGACGGACCATCCTTTCCTTCGCGGATGCGGATGAAGAAGAAGAGGAGAAGAAGAAGAAGCGGAAGAAAAAGACGGCGAAGAAGCGTGCGGAAGAGGCAGATCCGGCGATCCCCGGATCTACCTCTCCCCCCCCCCCCCTCCCCTTCCGGCGACGATCCTGGCGACGGCTGCCACAGCCAGCTCCTCATCCGCCGTCTCCTTCGCCACGAATGAGCCAGCGCGAAGAAGACTTCCGGAGACCCTCGCCCCGCGAAGTTGAAGATGAGCACCCGACTGTGCATCGCGGTCGCCCTGCAGCAGCACCCGCCGGACGAGGCGACGACGACGCCGCGAAGACAACGCGGGCGCGCCGCTCGCCTTTTGTCGCGGCCCGCGGCCTCGCGGGACCCGCGATGTCGCCACGTCGGTGGGCGATCGACGGCGTGGAGGGCCTCCACGCGACCACCCCGATGGCGACCGGACGGACGCCACGAACCCCACCCCCCCTGGGTTAAGCTCGCGCCCGCGAGCGCGGTCGACCGCGCGGCCGGCGCCGGTTCACGGCCAGCCGGTTCGCGGCCCAGACCGGCCGGTCGGCCGGTTCGACCGGTTTCTGACCCGGTTCGGACCGGTTCACCCCGGTTCAGTGCCTGAACCGGCCGGTTCAGCCCGGTTTAGGCCGGTTCAGGGTGTTCTGAGCCGGTTGGGACCGGTTCAGTTCATCTTGGACTCGGTTCGGGCCTGTTTGGACCGGTTCGAAGCCGGTTTGCTCCATTTTGGGCTCGTTTAGGTCCGTTTAGCGGCGATTAGCGCTGGTTCGCTTCGTTTTTGTTCGGTTTAGCCCGGTCTAGCCGGTTTGTCCCGCATCACAAAGAAGTAAAACTTTTATTTGGCTGTTGTTGGCACTCAATTTCTTAGAAAAAAGGGGAGGAAAGAAGGAAAAGAAAGGCTAGACTTAAGTCATGAAGGATGTCAAGCCTTGGAGGGGGGTACGTGGCAGACTACCACTCTTAAGTTATTGAGAACTGCACAAATGGGAAACCCGGTTTCCCTCCAAATGCTGTGTCTCAAATAAAAATCAAACCAAGGGAGCTATTAAAGAAAAAAGAATTCCCCATCTTTCCAGTTCGGCCATCATCAGAGATATGTGCTTAAGCATGTGTATGCACATCAAGGATCGCAGGATCGGAATCGGTCCGGATCGACCCTTAAAAAACCCTAAAACATCAAAAAATTAACTAAATAAGGAGGTAGATCGGATTCCGATCTGATCTACCCTATTTTGGGGCGATTTTGGGCCCAAAAGTAGCCCGAAATCGCCGCCACGGAGGCAGCTTGCCGTTGTGACATCTTACCCACCCTATCGGGATGGGAAGAGGGCTGCCGCGGCGGGATGGCCTCCGCGGCAGCCTATGGGTTGATTCCGGTGTGGGAATCGCCGGAATCGATCCAGAATCGACCGAATCGGTCGATTCCGGCACCGATTCCACCTACAAACACCGATACGGACCGATCTTCGGTCCGGATCGGTAGTTCCACCGGGAATCGGATCGGAGGGGTCCGATCCGATCCAAGAATCGGCCGATCCCGATCCGGATCGGCCGATTCTGCAATCCATGATGCACATGCGCCAATGTTATCCGAGGTGTGAGGTGCCTGAGGCGAGGGACCCATCACCTTGCCTCAGGCGCCTTAGGCGGGCGCCTGAGGCGTTTTGAATATTTTAATATTATTTATTTTAATAAAGATATATATGATATTAAATAACTGAAATAAATACATAAAAAATATGGAATCATTAACTAACAAGAGTGGCAATTAAACATAACATTAGAAAGACGAATACAACTATACAACCATAAGAAAACAATACAACCATACCACCTTACATAATACATAAAGTAAGTCTAATTCGAATACAACCATACAAATACAAATATCTCTCATTAGTCAGTAGTCACTATCAATCACTATTAGAATTAAGATTGGTGGGAGCTTCTTGATCATCATTACTGGTATCGTCCGAATCTTCATTAGAAAGACGAACCCTTTTCCCAAAAGACCTAGAAATTCATTTCAAACATGTTAAAACATAACATCAAAATTAGAACAAAAAAACAACCAAACTCAACAACTAGAATTAAGACATGTAGTGTTTAAAATATGACCTCGTACTTGGCCCCTCCTCTTCATCCATTCCAGCAGCAAGTTCTACATCTCTCCATCTCAAGTTTTCGCCTTCATGGACAAGATCTTCGTCTTCATTTGCAATCCACTCACTTGATTCATCAATGTCATATAAGGATATTGGGTCTAGACCCGATTTCTCCGACCTTAGATGTCTTTCCCTGAGCCTTTGGTTGTATTGGACGAATACCAAATCATTCAATTTCTTTTGTTCCAATCTATTCCTCTTTTTTGTATGAATCTATACAACAACAAATAAAAATGAAAATATGATTCTATTAATCAAACAAATGATATTGGATTAGTTCAAATGTCTTGAAATTGGAAAAGAATATTACCTGCTCAAATGTGCTCCAATTACGTTCACAACTAGAGGCACTACATGTTAAGCTCAATATGCATATTGCCAACTTTTGTAATTGAGGGGTCGTGCTTCCCCAATCTACCCACCAATTTGCTACAAAATAACAAATGGAACAAGACAAAATGTTGGCAAAATGTTAAAAATGACTCACAAAATGTTAACTTTTGACTCCAACGAAGTAATATTTAGCAAACATAAATATCTAATCAAATATATGCTACATGAAATAACCAAACGAATAAAAAAATAAACCAAAAAAAATCACCTTTGCACAGACCCACGACAGCAGCGGCGTCTGCTGGCGGCAACGGCGTCGACAGCTTCTGGCGACGTCCAACTGCGGCAGCGACGTCGTCCGACAGAGGCAGCCGTGGTATCCGACGCCTGCAGCGGCGTCTAGCAGCAACGACAGCAGCATCGGCTGCTTCCGGCGTTGGCGGCGGTGACAGCGGCTTCCGGTGGCGGCAGCGGCGGTTTCCGGCAGCATCGAGGGCAGCAGCGTCCGACCGCTTCGGTGGCGGCGGCGGCGGCGTCTTCTGGAGGCGGCGTCGACGGCGTCTTCCGGTGGCGTCGAATGCGGCGGTGGCAGCGTCCGACCGCTGCGGCGTCTGCTGGAGGCAGCGTCGACGGTGGCTTCCGGCGGCGTCAACTGCGGCGTCTGACCGCTGCGGCGGTGGCGGCGGTGGCAGCACCTTCCAGCGGCAGCAGCGGGACCACAAGGCGAGGGAGGGAACCCTTGTTCCGTCGGGAGGGTTGGGTGCGATGGGGAGAGAGAGAACCGAAGGGGGGGGGCGTTTAAGTTTAAACGGATTCGGTTCTTACCGGACAGGGGGAGAGGCGGGCGAGGCGCACAAGGCGGCCGAGGCGCTGGAGGCGTTCGCCTCAGGCAACAACGGCCAAAGCGAGGCGGTTTTGAACCGCCTCGCCTCACCGCCTAGGCGGTTGAGGCGACCGCCTCTAACAACATAGACATGCGCAGACCATGATTGACCATAATTTAGGGGATATGGTCAAAACAGGCCCCCTTTAACACTCAATTCTCACCATAGTCAAGGGGATGTGTCACCAATGGGCCCTAGAAGATGGGCTAGCATCATGAATGTTCCAGAAATGATACAAAGAAAGGAAATCATAAAAGTAAAAAAGGGTGTATATGCATACGAGTGAATTGAGAATGGCACCATAGAGAACATTCGGAGTGGTGGTGAATTACTTAAACCACTTAAGGATGGCTCAGTATAGGCCTGGTGGACAGACAATGAAAGACCGAAATCATGAAAATAGAGGCCTATTATGACTAAGAGAGCAGAGTATGAGTATTGGTACACTTGAGAGGTTGATATGGAGTCATCTCCCTATAACCGGAACATGGAAATATAAAAAAGAGAAACCCTTCTCCATTGAATTGACAGTCCGATGACAGCCAATTAGAGGACTATCGGGTCTGTTGAAACAAATAAACAGTTAATATTATACCTGTCAGCCACTGGCTGTAGAAGGAAGTGAAAGGGGATGTGACAACCTTAACTCTACTCATCAAAAGAGCCCAGAGTCTGGCAATGAGGGAGGTCAAGTCTGATAATGCCCGGAGGTGCCAAGAACCAAAAGAAAAAAAACAGAAAGCTGAATGGTGACTTAAGGGTGAAAAAGGAGAGGGAGGAGGGCCTCTCCTTGCGCAGTCAACCGCAACAGATGTTAACAACAGAGGGTTCAGACCCCCACGGGTCTAAAAAGCCCTGATGAAGGAGAACTCACCTTCTCCTTGGGTGTCTTGCAACCCTGGTGATGGAATCCTATTAGTGCCGCCACAGCCAACGGGCAACTGAAGAACAGAAAGAGCAGGCCGGATAGAGTTATTGGCCCCAGAAATCTAAAAGGAAAATTTCAGTTGGATTAGACAAGGGTTTAAGTGAGAGTTTGGGCCAAGACTAAGCTCAATTCCAACCCAATTTCTAATCTGGATTTTGAAAATCAAGATACTAAAGCTTAAAATCCCAGCACCTGAAAGTTTTAAAAATCTGAAAGCCCATTAAAACTCAAATCCTAATAAAGCTCAAACTTCCGTGCAACCTCATTTTTAATATCATAAAAAATATGTAATTGAAAATTCATTTGGTTTCTATTCCTTTAGAAGAAGAATTTTCATTACTTTGGTTTACATATATTACTATGAAAACATATGATATTTCATAGGGGTATTAGCCAAAATATAAATATATTGAGATTTGGGTTCGTTAAAAATGTTTTTGAACCTCTTTCTATCAGAAGGTGTGAATTTCCGACGTTAACTACATCGAGATACTCGAATACCCTTGATTAACTGTCATAAACAACTTATGGAATGGAAACATATATCTATAAAACACAAACATATGTGGGAACTATAACCCAATAAACT
The DNA here is from genome assembly GCA_036172225.1 of Cryptocoryne crispatula var. balansae. Taxonomy (NCBI): domain Eukaryota; kingdom Viridiplantae; phylum Streptophyta; class Magnoliopsida; order Alismatales; family Araceae; genus Cryptocoryne; species Cryptocoryne crispatula. Next base: position 36,356,844 of record CM069930.1, on the reverse strand, counting down.
CCATGGGGTGCAAATTTAGTATACCAAGTTTGACTTGAGTTTAATTTATACTTTATTTTAAGATTTCAACATCTTAAGGATATGTTTTTAGTGGATTATTACACATTTTGACATGTTTATTATGAATTGTACTCTTTTAATCAAACGTGACATTAAGATATATTATGAATTATTAGAGTTGATTTGGATCTGAGGTTTAAAATAGACATGATTTGGATCAAGTTTTCATTAATGTTCATGTGTTTTGATCAAGTGGTCTTCATTCAATTCTTCATTTTTTATTTAATTTAAGTCTTAGCATTTTGGACTTGGTAAAAATCAGTTTTTATAATATCTGCTTATCTCTTTTTTTATTTAAGCCTTGATATTTTAAACTTAGGAACATTTTGCTTAAATCTGATATTCATGATATCGGATTTAAGGCATATTCATGATTATCTCATATTCATTGTTTTTATTCTAAGTATTAACATTAAGCACTTAGAATCATCTTTTCTCTGTTTAAAGTTTATCATCTCTTTTATTATGTTATGAGTCTTAACATTAGACTTAGGATTTATTATGTCATGTATTTTAGGTCTGAGCCTTAAACTTAAGGCATTTTGGTGGACCCGAAGTCAACATACTAAGGTCTGTTCATATGGCATTTTGGTATGAAAATCAGATTGCCATTCCTTCCCCTTTGGCATAATTGGGGCCATAGGACTTAGACTATAAGAAGTCCTCATTTCAGCTTTTTTTATGAATTTTACTTCATACATGTTCATATTAGGCCATCTCACATTTCATTAAGCATATTAGAGTTGATCAAATTTCAACTCATCTTCGGGTAATGGCATTTTCAGATCATTTTAAGATAAAATTTCATCTTATTTGAGCATTGGAGTTAGGTTCCTTTGTTTATGGTATAAGCCATTAGACACTTTGATTTTAATAATTGATCAGACATGTGTGGGGCATTAGGATTTAGCAATTCTGATTCTATATCATCTTGACTGAGCAATCTGATTTCATAGCATCCAAGTTCACATTTAGTCCTTCTTACATCCTTTGAAGTTTGAACACATCAGATTTGCTATTTGGTTTGTTGATGTTTAAACTAAGCATTTCATTTTGCATTCAGACTTTTAGATAATGCTATCAATCCATAGTTTAGAGATTGAGATCTGAACACATTTGAATCAGAAACTGACATGACAATTTCAGATCCAAGTGTATTAGAACCTCAAAAGAATGTGTTCAAATCTGACATGGGTTCCACATTTGATATCATTACTTGAATGAGATTAAACCCATCGTATAATAGAATTTCTATTATCTTCCGGGCATTCATGTTTTCAGATGTTAGCATACTCACAAATCACCGGATGAGCATTCTTGGATCTAACAGGATTGACTGAGATCAAGTCCAAGATCTGGATATTTGATTGCGGTGTTGATTTGTGATCACCATTAAGATTTCATTAAACTCGTTATCTTTCAGATTTTGATGATCCTTTTAAGAGTTCACAATTTTTCAGATTTAATGCGCTTAAGGATTTATTTAATGAGTTTATGGATTCTGGATAACATATCAGATGATTTCAGATTTGATCATTTCAATATCATCTTTTATGCTTGCTTTTGGTATGAGTTATGTTGGCTATAATGATGCTCCTTTACCGTACATGGAATACTTGACACATAATGCCATTCATATATGATATGAGATACATGATACGTCAACATGGGAGGCACCCTGAATCTGGTCACCACCCCACTATTGCAAAAATGGGCTTAGTGGGGGCTTGCTAAATGACCGGAATGTCCCTTCAAGACTTCTATAAATAGCTTCCCTTGACCATACGTACAGGGGGTTGAAAGGTTGGAAGGTTGAAGGATTGGGAGGAGAGAGATTTTCCAGGAGAGAGATAGTCTTCTTCAAAGTAAGTTCCAATTTCTTCAAATTGACTTTTGGCTAGGGATGGGCACAAAGCGGTTCAAACCGAGAAACCAAACCGAACCAGCCCATTTGGTTCGGTTTGGACCCTTTTCGGTTTGGTTCGGTTTGGAAATTCTCCAAACCGATTTAAACCAAACCAAACCGTTTAAACCGATTTAATCAAAAAATTATAAAAAAACTATTATAGTATTATTAATAAAAATGATATTTTTATAAGTTTTATAATACAAATAATATTTATTTTGATTTTTTTGACTTAAAAATTATTATATATATGTAAAAAAATAATTAATTTAAAAAAAATTAGACATTTTTTGTTTAAACCGAACCAAACCAAATTAAAATTAGTTTGATTTGGTTCGATTTGAGAGGTTGATTCGGTTCGGTTCGGTTTGGAAAAAAATGGTCTAAACCGGACCAAACCGAACCGTGCCCACCCCTACTTTTGGCCATTCGAAAAGGAAGGAAGGGTTTCGCCTAACTTTCAAAGAAAGTTCCAATCGCCTCGAATTGGCTTTTGGCTATTCGAGAATGGCGTAAGGGTTTCGCTTGACCTCTAAAGTCCAATCGATTCGAATCTCATTTTGCTTCGCGAGAGGTATCAAGTCGCTCACATTTAAAATTGCAAACTTAAACTACTCGGGATCAAAAAGAAAACTCAAATCGGTAAAGCCAAAATGTCAGTCAAACTGAACGAAAATTAAAAAATAAAACCTAAATCAGTAAAGCCAAAATGTCGGTCAAACCGAACGGAAATTCTAAAAGAAAACCCAAATCAATAAAGTCGAAATGTTAGTTAAACCGAACGGAAATTTAAAAAGAAAATCCAAATCGATAAAATCTAAATGCCGGTTAAACCGAACGAGAATTTTAAAAGAAAATCCAAATTGGTAAAGTTGAAATGTCGGTCAAACCGAACGAGAATTCAAAAAGAAAATCCAAGTCGATAAAGTCGAAATGTTGGTCAAATCGAATAAACTCTGACTTGTAGTGAGGAAAAAAAACTTGAATGCCCCCTCATTTATTGTATTTCTATGTACTCAAAATCAACATGTAATAAAATTCAAGTTTGATTGACCCGATGTGCCATGTCAAAAATGACATCAAATCCCCATAGACTTTAAAAAGGTGGATAAAATTAAATAAGTTACTTGAATATTCTAAACTTAATGAAATAATCAAATTTGATTAAATAAAATCAAATAATAACTTATTTATTAACAAAAATACCATCATAATCAAATTATATCTTTGCCATAAAATCATACATAAAAAATAGGCACAAACGATTACAAAACATGTTAAGTTCGAATCCGACTTAACCATAAAAAATTAAATCAACCCAAATGGATAATGCTACTTAAATAAATAAGTGTGCATAACAAAATTTAAATCAAATGAATGACTAAAATGTTAATGAAATGTTAATATAATCCAACCAAAATTATGTCATTAAATAATGCATAAAAAATATCAACCAATGACTACAAAAATAAGTTAAGTTGAATTAAATTCAACCATGAAAATTTAAGTGATCAATATTATTAAGAAAAAATCTTAATAATAAAAATCCACATAAATCAAACAAAAATGATAACACAAAAAATGGAAATCAATTCCAATAAACCAATAAAAAAGGGAGGTCAACTCAAAAGTTTTTAAGTCAACAAATGACCAAAGACAAACAAATTAAATCAAATCTCAAATCGAAATCAATGAACCCAAGCTAAAAAGTTTGAATTAAGTTCAACCAAATTCTATCTCATGAGACTATGGGGATGTCTTCCAGCTTTGTGTTTATGTGGATGAATGACTTCCGTTCGATATGTTACCTTGATGGTTAATCAAGGGTATTTGAGTATTTGCTCGATGTAATTAGCACCGAAATATTGCAAGTCCGGTAGAGAGATGTCAAAATTTATTTTCGAAGAAATCAAAAAATCTTACAAATTAAATTGTGGTTCTGATCATCTAAGTAGTTGGTGATACCCATATCAACACTTAGCAAATCTGTGAAAGCATCGATGTTCCTATAAAATAATACCACATCAAATTAACTAATACTCTTATGAATACCACATATTTTCATAGTAGTCAATGCTAGCCTAAAAAAAGAAAAGAATTTCAAAAAGGGATTCTAATCTCAAATTTTTTTTTCTCTTTTAAAATTGAGAGGTTTCAACATCAGGGAAGTTAATTTTGTGGTGCAGCATCTTTAGCAAGTGGAAGGGCCAAGGCATAGGAAGTTATGTGTCATAGCATGGAAACAAGCAGCTAGAGGGATGGGCTCCAATGATGAGGCGCTCTTGGCGATAGGCCTGGCCTCCGGTTTCAACTGAGGGACGGGTGGAGCTTGACGGTGACACCTAGGCACAATTTCACCGAGGTAGGCCACATGGCAGGTGACTGCTGGAATGGCTGGAGGTGCAGAGAATGTGGTGGTATTGGCCATTGGAGGTGGACCTACCCCGGTAAGAGGAGATGGTTGGAGAGTGATTGTCTTCCGGTCCAACTTATGTGGTGTGGAGGTGGGAGGACTCTTCAGGTTCGGTTGGGAACCTGTCAGAAGTCCTTCCTTTTTACTTCTTCAGACAAAATATTTTGGTCAAACTTGTAACTGTTCAGATACGTCTCCAAAATCAACTCCTCATGGAAGGAAAAAACTTCTCTGAGGAGAAAATTTCTACTTTAGAAACAAGCAAACACGTTCTGACATTTTTCAACTTCACCAATAACTACTTGCTATGATATAATCTTCTAATTTCATTACAAAGGAAATACATGTTACATAAATAATACTACATAATACTATATAATATTTAATAATGATATATAATATTGTTATTAATACGTTAATGTATCATAAAAATTATTATATTATGATATCATAATATATAATTTAAATATTTTTAAATAATATTAATTATATTTAATTCGTAAATAAAATAAACTTTATTAAATAGAATATTAAATATAAACTAAATTAAATTTGAAATTATAATTATGTAATATATTAAAACCTATGTATTACATCATTAAATTATATTCATTATTAAATATTATATATAAAAATATAAATAGTGTTATTTTAAAATATAGTTTTAATGTTTTTATTATGATTTATTATATGTTAGATAATATTTAAGAAGTTTGACTTATTTAGGAGAGAAGTTCTATTTTTTTATTAAAAATTGAAACCAAACAATTTTCTCTTCTTTAAAAGAGAAATACTACTTAAAATGACTTTTTTTTTGCAAGGTAATTCAAAAAGTAGTACCTCCTTTTATTCCCAAACGGACCCTTTATTCTTTCTGGCCAGTCTGGGTTCCTACTTCTGGTGGTGTGTTGTTGGCAAGGTGGTTGTGGCTCGAGCATGGGGTGATAGGGGTTGTAGCGTGGGTGGATTCACCAGATATGTAAGAGGGGCAACTCCCCAAAGTTGAGGTTGCAGTGGCAAGGGACGAAGGATTGATCGGGAGGCAAGTTCCTCATCAGGAATTTGTCTCTCTATGTGGGCTACAGTCATGGCTGGGCCTGGCTAGAGGTTTGCATGGCCAGAGGAATCCTGAGTCTTCTTTGAGCATTGAAATCCAACTAGAGAGGTTGAGACACCTTTCCATGTTTCAACGGCAATGTTTGTTTGGTTGCAAATGCTGTCTCACTGGTAGTGGAATGCTTCAGGAAGGTCATCCTTGTCAATCAAGATTCCTTCATTTTGGCTGGTAGGAGGCGAAGTGATGTTGGTGGCTGAGTTACCTGATATGGTGGTGTTCCCCTTGATCGTGCCAATGTTATTTGATGGCAGCCTCTCGTGTCTGAATTGTGCTGGTGGAGAAGCATCCTCAAGTTTGCAGGACGGCTCGTGGATGCTGGGAGTGGCAATGATTCTGGATGATTCTGTTGGGCGACTTTTTAGCAATGGAGGATCTGCAGGATCTATTCAGGGCAAGAGAGGCAGATGGAGGGGTGGGGGTTGTAATGGAAAGTGAGAGGGGACCATCAAAGTCTGCAGGGTGCTTTGTTTTGGGAAGGCAAGGGGTGTCTCAGCCACTATTGGCCAAAGGTGTTCTGGACCCGCTGCAGACCCATCGTGTTCTATCTGAAAAACTTATTATCCAGTTCAATCACTCTTCTGAACCTAAGATTAGGGGCGCTGAACTGGCGAGTGTGGGTAGGGAGGTTCGTCAGAAGTTGGACGGGTGTCCGGAAAATGTCGTGCCTAGGGTTTGCCAGGAGGGGCATGTGAGGGAGCATCACCGACTTTGCCAGAGCATCAGGTCAGGACAGGGGGAAGGGGCTCAGGCTACATGAGCTAAAGGCTGAGAAATCCACCGTGAACTCCACTTGCTGGCCAACAGCCAACCAACTACATACCCCCCCCCCAAACCCCACCATGGGAGCTTCCTGGGAGGAGGCCCAGCTCATGATCTTCTCCATCATGGACGCACGTTTTCCAGAGGATTGGTCTCAAGGGATGTTGACATCGTCATAGTGAAATGCAGCCTGTTCTCCCAACTCCCTCTCTCTCTCTGCCTGGTCGTCAACAAGTACAAGATGAGGAGCAACATTGGAAGCTTCAATCAGTTAGGCATGGGGTGCATTGAGGGGCTCATCTCCATCGACCTTGTGAGGAACCCTCTCCAGTTTCATTCCTACTCCAACTTCATCATGGTACCACGGATATCATCTTGGTTTCCTCGGAGATCGCCACCCTCAATTTTTTTTGCCAGCAACCAGCCCAACTGCTCCTTCCGCATGGTTGGTGCTGCCATCCTTCTCTCCAACTGGTGCCATGCCAAGTACAACCTTGTGCATGTGGTGCACACCCACAAGAGGGTGGACAACAAGGTCCTGTGCTGTGTACTAGGAAGAAAATGTGCAGGGAAACTCTGGCGTCTCCCTGTCCAAGGACCTCATGTCTCATACTCAAGAGAACCTTACCACCTTGGAGCCCCTCATGCTGCCCACCTCAAAGCATCTCTTCTTTTTGCTCTTCGGAATAGTTAGGAACATAGTTGTCAAGGCGACAAGGCGCCCAAGACGTTGAAGGGTACCGATTCCGCTTAGGCGACAAGGCAGCCGCTTAGGCGTCGCCTAGGCGGTCAAGGCGGTATTCAAGGAAGGCTAGGTCAGAGGTTGTGATGTGTATGTGAAAGAGAAAGGAGTTACATAGATTTTTATAAAATTTAAGTATATAACATATTTATGATTATAAAATTTATATATATGTGTGATACTATAAGTGATAGTGAAATATTGTTATAATATTATTAAATAGGGGTATTTATTTTTGGATAAGAAGTTAATCTTGATAAATTAAGATTTAAGAGAGACAGAGAGAGGAAGAAGAAAGAGCTGAAGGAGAACTTAATTAAGTATATAATATATGTTTATAATCATAAATTTTAAATATATTTGATATTATAAGTGATAGTGAAATATATTAATATGTTCAAACTATCATTAAATAAGTGTTCCTTGTGAGGACTATCAAGAGAGTAAAACTCCTCAAAATTATTTTTTTAACCATGTAAAAATACCCAAGGCGCCTTGACTGGGCACCTTAGGTGCCTAGGCAGGCGCCTTGGATGCCTTGGGCGCCTTTTTGACCCCAGGCAAGGCGTCCTGGCAAGGCGCTGCTGGAAAAGTGCCTTGCCGCCTAGGCGGCGCCTAGGCAGGCGCCTTGACAACTATGGTTAGGAAGATCTTTAATAGGCCCGCACAAGTCCAGGTGGAGGCTGAGCAGCAATGGTGATGGCCTCAAAGGCATTACCCTGTCCAGGGTGCCGTCGACATAATCCTCCACAAAATGCGCTTCCTTGTCATTGAGTAGGATGTCCGGCTTCCCATGGTGTCCTTGCCTAGGCACGCCTGCTCATCAGGGCCATGCCAATGGGCAATAGGGGGGCTATGGGTTATGAATAAGGGGGAATGAAGTTGGTGGACCAGAGGACGGATGTTGGGGTAAGGGCCAGCATCGGGGCGTTGGGGGCAAGTGTGTGGTCTGCACGGGAGAGGGCGGGTCATTGGAGAGTGAGGGGCTGCAGGAGACCATTGGTGATGAGGGAGAGGGAGAGGGAGGGCGGTTCATTGGAGGATGAGGGGCTGCCGGAGATTGTCGATCTCACTACCGGTGATTGGGAGAGGGGGAGAGAGAGAGCCTTTTTTACCAAGAATTTTTTGGCAGGTAAGGTGGGAGACGATTGATATCATTGTCGGAGAAAGAGAACTTGTTTACCAAGAATTTTTTAGCAAGCAAGGTGGGATCATTTCAGATCAGCTGGTGCTGTCTGATCTGATTGGATTCTGCCTGGGCTGATCCCCTGATGGATTTGCTGATCCGGTGTGGGGCATGGCTGGGTCGGCTGATGATAAATAATTTTCTTAATTTTACTGTTTTTGGTATTTTTATTTTTTCCATTAATTTGACTTAATATTGGATCTGGTATCCCTATCTGTATCTTCCTTGTATTGTCCATGTCAGCCATATTGGCCCATACCTATCAGTCGGGAGTGGACCAACCTACTCTTGATACCCGATACTTTCTTGCTGGAACTAGTTTCTAAGGGTGCTTTGAAAGTCATGCCCTTGTTCTAGGAACAATTTTCTTTTCCGAAGGTGAAAGCTAGGTTAACAACTTTCTTAAAGGTCAGTTAAATGTTAAACTTTCATTCTTCTGTACCTTCACTTTCAATTTCTTGAGTTCTCATCTAAGAAAGATTTGACTGCATTGGCAGTGTGGTCAACATCTCCATTATTGACTTGTTTATGTATGGTATTCCAGGAAGATAGCACAAAAATAGGAAAAGTTACTTCAGCTGGTATGTACTTTCTTCGCTTTCCAGTTTACAGGTTGGATCAAGCTGTCAACTCTGTAAGGGTCCACTGATCTTTTTTACTTCTATTTTTTATTTAATGGTGATTTACATGTTTTTAATGCATCTTTTGGTTGAAATATCTGCTATTTAGATGGCTGCTTCAAAGGATCCAGATGCTGCTTTCTTCAAAAGATTGGATCGATTTCAGCCATGTGAAGTAACAGAACTCAAAGCTGGAATTCACATATTTGCCATTTATGGTTAGTTTTTATAGTAATTTGACTTGCATTTTACAGTCTTCAAGTGACCCTGTGGTATCTATGTGGCATTTTCATTCCCCCCTCTTTTTCAGGTGACAATTTCTTCAAAAGTGCAAGCTACACGATAGAGATTCTGTGTGCTGCTCCTTTTTCTGAAGAAAAGGAAAAGCTCAGAAATGTAGAAGCAAAAATATTGAGTAAAAAGGCGGAACTTTCCAAGTTTGAGTCGGAGTATAGAGAGGTTCCTTGCATCATTTACGTCTCTCATTATGATCTCTTAAAATTAATGCTTGAGGTTGCAATTTTAATCTATTTTTAAGATTTTCAGGTATTGTCTCAGTTCACAGAGATGACCAGCAGATACGCAAAGGAAATGCAGAGCGTGAGTTCCATTTCCCAGTTTTGGTTGATTTGCCACGTCTCCTGGACAATTTCAGTTATATTCCTATCATTTTGTGATGCTTATTAGATAGATGAGCTTCTCAAGGAAAGAGATGCAATTCATGCATCATACACTACCATACAGCCATTGAAAAGGAGTACAAGCGATAGCAAGCTGAAAAATTCCTCCAAAGAATCTAGAAGAGAAGATGAAAAACAACCACGTGAAAAGAAGTCATCTGCAAGAGACTGGTCCAAAAAGAAGAAGTGGTACAACGTCCATTTTAAGGTGGAGAAAAGGAAGCCTTGTTGAATGAGATCTGGAACTTATCTTTTCGGATCGCCCGTTTCCGTCTCCTACGCTGCTTGAAATTCTCACGTACACTGATGAAGGGATGTGGTTTGTCTGTGACATGAAGGTACCACCAAATGAAGAGATCCTTAAATTTGCTGCTTTATCATTTCATCGTTCATTGGGGGTTATCTGCAGAGCGCAGGCCCCTGTTCATATGTATTATTATCCTTCATGTAAAGAAATTGAAGTCCATGTATAGTGCAAATTTCTGTTGTCTGCAGCATTTGGTTCTACCCCGTTGCATGTCATGCATCCCATTGCTGGTATGTGGTTTAAGATTGCCCTCTGAGTTATTCGGCAAAATCTAATATGGGTTTTAATTCCTATCTGCAGTCTGGATTTTACCACTCATTACTTGTCGGAGATGCCATTTTCCTAGAGCGTTCAGGTTTATAGGCAGCAAATGTGCCGTACAGTCCGTGTGGTGTTCTTGTGACTAGGATAATATACAGTCGTTGGGTAATCTGACATTGTAGAAAACCTGGTACTTATGAGGTGTTTGGTTGCATGATAATTGAGGTTTTTATTTTAATTTTTAAAAATTGTAAGAAAACTTGTTAAAAGAGGTGTTCGACAACCATGACAATTTTATGTTTTGAAAGTGATTTTCTTCTTAAACAAAAAAAGGGTCTCACAATTTGGTCATGTGCGGTGGTTACTCTTTTTTGTAATCACATCCCTCCAAACATGATAATTTTATATCATGAGTTAGTTCACTTTTTATTTTAATACAATTTTTTATCATGAAATTGTACAAAAAATTATCATGCAACCAAACACCCTATTAGATTTTTCTTCACGCTCGTCGACCATGGGTCCACTGGCACCTGCCCTGCGCTTGGCGGAGGTTCGCTTCCTGGCGGCGTCAATGCCAGGCACCCTCGCAAAAGGGGAGGGTTGACAGGTGAGGTTCGGGCGGGGTTCGAACCTCCGCTGCCTGCGGTGCAGTAGGTCTCACGGCCACTGGGCCATGTGTGTTTCAAAAAAAAAAAAAAATTTTCTTCACGGTTGTTTTTGGACTTCGATGCAGCCTTTATACTATTTTGTGTCGTACCAAACGTTTCTGGGTGAAAACATGCTTTCCATTTAAACTCCACAAAACTATATTTCAAAGTATTGATTAAAGTACGGTAGGAAAGAAATTTCACGGGTGAGACAGTTCTTGTTCTTGGCGACATCATTTTCCGATACATTGGTTTTCAGCGGTTACCGTAGCCATGAATATGCTATTTTGCGCATGTTGGTTAGAGTCTCAACTTAAGTTCTAATCTCAAATTAATTAGGATTGATCATATGGATTTTTTTCTTCACTCAGAAATATTTAACTTATCTGTATATTATTGAATCAATTTCCATTGTGTTAACTTGAGTTTACCCTATCCTTTTTCTGTTTCTATTATATCAATATATATATTTTTTACTTTTCTAGTTAGAGTTTTCTTATGTATAGGTTTAAGATATCCAAATTATCTTAATCTCTATTTCAATTTGTCAACAATTGCATGCAAATCTCACATTTTTTTCTGATGTATTTATTACATATTCTTCTAACCTAGTACAACAATACATCCATCTTAACATCCTTGTTTCGGCAACACTATTTTATAAGTATATTTTATTTTGTTCAACTTTCATTACCATATGATATTACATATCTTATAGTTCTATATGATATATTTTTTCAACTTTAGTGAAATCTTGCAATTAGAATCTTTATAACAAATCTCTAATTCATCTATTCTTCTTAATATTATAGTTAACAATCTCATCATATTCTTTATCCTTTTGAATTATTGAATCAGGATATTTAAATTAAGTATTTTGGGATGATATTAATTACTCTATTCAAACTAAATTTTCCTTCTTCTTTCTTTACTTTTTATTAATTTTACAATCTAAAGGATATATTTTATCTTGGTTTACTTATTTTGAAACCATTACATCTAAAGTACTTCTCTAAAGTTCTACCTTTCCATTAACTTGCGTCTATTCTATGAATAGAACGTAGCCTGCAAATAACATACGTATAATATGTCAGCTCGTATACTTGTTAGTTCACCCATAGCATAAAAAATAAAGACATGTTGTAGATTCTCCACGTAAGTCAATTGAAATAAAACCCATCTTATTTATCTTTCATTAATATAATCACAAAAAAATCATATGTACTTGTATACATAGATAAACACGCATACTCAATTATAACATAAAACCTAATTATATTTATGTATACATAAATATTTATAGTATAAACAATATAATTTTTCTATTTTATGCATATTTTTATATTTTAAATCTGACCTCTTCCGACCCAGGTAACAACCTAGTCCAATTTTGTCCGATTTGAGGTTAACGGATGCTGGGTTAACCCCAGACCTGGCCTTCCTTACTATCAAGAACACATGTTGTGCTCGTCTTTATCCTCTTTGTTTAACTATTATAAATTCATTTATCTAATATAATTCATATTAAGTTTTGTTTAAAAGTCTTATCTCTTGATCATAATGGCCATTTCTACTTCTCTTTTTGTTGCCTTAAATATTTGTAAGTAGCACTATTATTAAATTTAGGTAATCTTTTATAACAATTTCTCTCTTATTACTTATATTTCTTTTGAACTTCTTTGATCTACTCTCTTGTCTACTTTTTTATGTGGTTCGTACCATTTAAATTTTAAAAATACTTTTTAGCTCTCTCTCTCTCTCTCTAATAGTTGTAATCATGTTTATCCACGCAACATTAATTTCTACTTCAAAATTTTAATCATTTATCTCAAGAACTTTATTATTAAAAATTTATTATTTCATATTTTTTTATTATCATTATTTTTATTTATATAAAATTTTTTATTTTAAGTATGTTTATTTGTGTTTTTTTGACCATAACATCAATAGTTGTTAAAGTTTCACTAAAAATAACTTCATAATCTTCACAAAGAGTATGGATAGTCTTTTTGTAAGAATAAGAATAGTCTTAATTTGATTTTTATTTTATTCACTTGTCAATGTTGTTAGATAATAATTAATACTAGACAACATTAAAACTGATGCCAGCTGATGTCAAACTTACAGTGGTTGATATAGAGGGCCTAATATCATGACCAAACAAGGCCTTATACTTTCTTCTCCCACATTTTTTCCCATAAAGTCTAAAATACAACACAAAGCATATCTTTACTAGCAAAACAATAATTTAAAGCAGTTATGGCTTATTTTAATGTTTTAATCAACACTGTGGAAGGCCAACCATGAATAAGCAAATCAGCAGCAACTAATTACTTATGAAGAGCACCGAAAAGCCTAAAATGTATTGTTCTTTATTATATTCATATTTTTGGACGGAAATTATTTGGTATCATATATTACATCAAGGAAAGACCCGGGTGAGAATGAATTAATGTAATATATGTAACCAAGAAGAGCTCATCATCTTCCCCACCCGATCAGCTGCAAAGGCACAAGAAAAAGGAAAAAAAAAACATTAATTAAGTGTAAATTATTCGTTTGCCTAACTTCAAGAGGGTGAAAATAATTAATTAATGTGTTGCATCAAACCTTCTCTTCATGCATTTTCTTTTCTGGAAATAAACAATATTGAGTTAGCATCTTTATTCTAAAGATGAACAAAAGTGGCTTCTTTGGGGACATATATCAAGTGGGTGGAGTAAATTGAAAAAGGATTTTCTTGGACAAGAGTTTCTATATATAATTCATATATGAACATTTAATTTGCCATGAATGAGATTACGCTTAAACATGGGTAGGAGAGAATACTTTCCAACCTAGGCACATGTAGATATTTCGATCCGATTTTGAGAAAAATTAACAGGCTGGGAACAAAGTTTTGTATAACATATAAGTTATCAAAATCTGAATTAGATATTCCGATTTCAATATAAAATAATATATACGTAGAAATTAACATTATAACAAATATATAAATTATAAGATATAAATACCAAAAAATATAAATAAAAAAGTTAGCATATTAATCATAAAAAAATAATACAAGATTTATTTACTGATTTTTAATAAATATAATATATATTATAGATTTTAAAAATTATCAAATTATTTTGATTTTGAATCATAATGGAGGCCAAAATCAATGACATCATTTCAGTTTAATCAAAATGAAATTTGCTTATCATTTCCTGTCCGAAAAAAAAGGTAATACAAATCAAACCCATTTGTAGTCCTGATAAGAACCTAGTTCTTTTATATGGGGCTTTAAAATTGTGCATAAAGTATCTTCTCTTTACTATAAATGGCACAATATATTTGTAGATCTCATCATTTCTTTTATTTTATTAAATTTTAAATAAAATATTATTTTTACATTACTAGATCATCTACTAATAAATATGAGTGTACCTATTTGAGACTTTACCCTTAGGTTACTCACAAAGAGGACCTATTTAATACATCGAAAATTAAGAAATTATCAAATCAACTATTAAATCATATATTAAATGGGACTTTTTTCTGAGTGATCTGAGCGTACAATCTCAAGTGGACACTTAAGACCCCAATCCTCAATAAATAGAGTTTGGATCATCTTAGTTCTCGGGTGGAGGGAGTACCCTCAGTCCTCAATGAGAAAAGACCACGATACCAGCCACTTAAGTGATGAGTAGTGAGTTAATAAGGTGTCAGTAATAGATTAATAAGTCAATAAACTGTTACTGAATTGCTACCGATATCTTACAAACTCGCTACCGAGCTTAATACAACTCGCTAGCGATGGGTAGTGAGTTAGTAAGACAGTGGTAACGATTCAACCATTTTTATTAGCGATTCACTCAACTTGTTATTTGAACTATCACTCAAGTGACTTGAGATCATGATCAATTTTTATTAAGAACGGGAGATACTCTCTCCATGGACCCGAGGTGATCCGATTCTAATAAATATATATACAGAGAGAGGGGGGAGGAAAGGAAGAAGACGGTAATGGCTGGTGGACGTAGGTAGGGAATGGCCGGAGGTCGCCGGATCATCAGGTGGCGATGGAGTTGAACTGGTCGCACCGCCGGCGGACCTCGCCGTCGCGCCCCGCCTTGATGCCGTAAACGCTCAGCTTCTGCATGGCGCTCGAGAAGTCCTCAAAGAACGCCGTCTGGTTGGCGGCGTACCGCCGGACGTGGCGCCGGGTGCGGCGGTCCGCCGCCAGCGCCTGGTCGGTGGCGAGTAGGCCCAGCCCCCGCCGCAGGTTCTTGTAGTACATGTTGTCGAACTTGTTGGGGGACATCACGTCGTTGAAGACCGCGATGGTGGGGCGCTCCGCATAGCCGACGCAGATCTTAGAGTTTTTTTTTGAACTAACGCACTTTTTTTTTATTTTTAAAACTAACACGGTAAAACTTTGTATTGTAAATCTAACACACTTTGGTCAAAGTCGAGTTTTCAAAACAGTAAACCTGTTACTTAATTACGTATTAACTAAACTAAAGTCGAGTTACTACAACTCGACTTTGTAAAGTCGAGTTGTATTAACTCGACTTTAAACCAAAACCCAAAGTAGGAAAAAACTCGACTTTCCAACAGAACTGGTTCTGCACTACCGAGAAAAAAACGTGTGCGAAAGTCGAGTTTTGAAAACTCGACTTTCCCACAGAACTGGTTCTGCACTACTGAGAAAAAAACGTGTGCGAAAGTCGAGTTTTGAAAACTCGACTTTCCAACATAACTAGTTCCTTCCTACGTGAAATTACAGTTGTTCACAAGTCGAGTTCATAAAACTCGACTTGTGAAAAAATTCTGAATCAAAGTCGAGTTTTGAAAACTCGACTTTGATTCAGAATTGAAAAAAAAATTTTGCTGCCACCGCAGCTTAAAAAATTGAAGTTCAACCTACAAATTGGGTTTCAAAACCCTCTTCCATACACATTGAACTTACATCCTTCACATAGATTACATCCAACAAACCAAATACAAAGATATTGAGCAAAATTAACATTCCAAACATGTTAAAATCATCCATTCCATGTAGGGGTTCAAACAACATTCCAAACCATACAACTCATTCCATTCCATAAACTGTATACACACAAACACTTCTTCCACATACATCTTTGAACACATACACATATCGATATCATATCAATTGAAAGGAAAGAACACATTCATAGAAGTGCTATAACACAATCCAAACATGCTAAAATCATAACAAAACACAAATTTAAAAGTTTTACATGTCCACATGAGAATAAAAGAAAAATACACATGCTATCATCTCCTTCCTCTCCTTGGACGAGGCTTTCTCCTAACAAGTCGTTGTTCCTCCTCCTCCTCGTCCTCCTCCTCAAGATAAGTTGGGTCCAATCTCTGTGGTTCAACATGGGCCGTTATATGTTCTCCATGTCGACTCGGGCGAACCGGTGCCGATGGGGTGATCTCAAGGGACTGCTGTGTTCCTTGTACTTCCATCGGAGTCCTCATGGAGGGATCACGTGGTCGCCTCCGCCTATACGTCGATGGTCCCGCAGTCGAACGGCCTTGTGCGTGAGAAGATGGTCCGGCTTCATACGTAGATGGTCCGGCTCCATACGAAGATGGGCCGGCCATGTCCATAGATGGTCCGGCTCCAGTGGCCGGAAAAGACGGCATTGAAATACGTAATCTCTCGTGCATTCCACGTTGAAGATCTAAAATAGCTTGCCGTGTCTGATCAAATTGGGAGCCATGGCTGTAAACGAGCATTCGTTGAATTTCATGGTGTGTGCGAAGCTGTCAAAATGAAATAAGTAACATCATAAATAATTTAATGTTGGTAAATACAAAATAAGAAAGGATAATAAGCAAACGTAATCTTACCATGTCTCGTTCAACCGGACCTCTTGGATAATATTGTTCGGGAGCTTCCTGAGTATCCTGAACAAGATATGGAATGGTGTGTTCCATATACCATTGTTCATACTGTTGGCTTTACTCCTGAACATCAAGTTGCCGCCGGGGTGGTTTGTAACATATGGTATATTTTTAAAATTAAGTATTATTTATTATTATATTTATCCTTCCCCTTTTTTTCTCTCGTCGTTACCATATTTCACTCCCTCCTTCCGTTTTCTCTCCTCCCCATTACCCTAGCGACCCTCCCTATTTTCCCTCTTCACGTCCAACTTTTGGCAGCCGCCAAAGCATGCTGTCGTCGCCGCCTTGCCGCCCCCACCGCCTCGCGCGAGCTCGCGCCACCAGCCCCGCCGCCCGCGACGCCGCCCGCCCCGTTGGCCCGCCGCCGCCAACGTGCCCTCGCGCCGCCCGCTGCTCCCCGTGCGCGGCCAACCTCTCCGCCCCCTAGCCGGTTGCCGTCCGCCCATGCCATGCCGCCGCCGCCCGCGCCGCCGCCCGCGCAGGCGCCATGCAGCCACCCACCCTCGCGCGCCGCCGTCTTCCCGCCTCCGCGCGGCCAGCCCGCCCGCGCCGCCGTCGCCCACCACCGCGTCCTTCGTCGCCGCCCGCCCGCGCAACACCCCGCGATGAACGCCGCCCGCGCGCGCTCTCCCCGTGCGGCGGTGCAGCCCCGCCCTCCGCGCCGCGCCCGCGTCCCCGCAGCCGACGCCACCCCCGCGCGCCGTGCGCCGGCTCGCCCTCCGCCCACCACCGCCGTGCGCCGCCTCCTCTTTGCCCCAAAGTGCGCCCCGTCCCTCTCCAAGGTCGTAAGCTCCCTCTCTCTCCTATCTATTTCCTTTCCTCTCTTTTATTCGGAGGCATTATTCTCTCTTGTTTTATCTCCCTTGATCCGATGGTGTAAACCCCCCCATTGTGTCTTTCTCCAAAGAACCTTAGTGAGGGAGTTATCATTGGAGTTACTTGATTGTGCACCGCGTCGTCGCGTTCGGTATCGCTTTCGGTCGCCGATTCCCGAGTTCCTTAACGTCGATCGTGTAGGCACCCTTGACGTGTCTATTATCATTTAAAAATTCTTATTTAATCCTCCATGACTTGTAGTGATTACTATTGATTTAATTAGTCGTTGGCACTGTATGTTGTGGTTAGATTGGTTAGCGGTGTTAGTTCTTTCGCATGTAATGGAGGTCGTATTAGGGTTATTTTAAGTTGTCTATAGCATGTTAATCATCATGTTCCTGGTTGATTATAGTCCATTTTTGATAACCTACATCTAGGTAGTCCTTGGTTATTCTTTCGAGTTAATCTCATTGTATATGTAAGGTGATAGGTTAACAAGATTAATTAATGTTTTAGCTAGCATTATTAAATCTGTTTTGGCTATGTTATTGTCATTAATTTAGGTGATATGGTCTGATTGGGTCCTGTTTATATCATGTTTTGATTGAAAGTCTGTGGTGGTATCATACTAGCTCATATGTATTATTGTCATTTTATGGTTCTAGCATCATGAACATATTGTTTAGGTGTAGTTGGTCCTGGTATTTTCATTGATGGTATATTTGTCATAGCATGGTATGGTGTATGTCATTTATCTTTTAAGTGTGATCATGGCATAGCATGATTGAGGTGAATGCATGATGCATTAAAATTCTAATGAAAACAGCTACACCAGACTAGTTAGTCGTGACCCGAGGCGCGGAGGTTAGAATGCCTGGTGCATCCTTCGATCCGGATACCGCGGTTTGTCCCCGTGCCACCACCGCCTAGGTGCACTATGGGATTTCGTTTAGCTATATGGTACTGCTATATATGATAGATCTGGTGGTAGCTGGTCGAGGTGGCAAGACGACGCATTCCTTGCTAATAAGAAAAATGTGTGGTTCTTGTTAAAGGATAGTTGCATCTTTGTGAATGTGGTCCTTCATCAGAGGATAGGTGCATTTTTTTTGTATGGTATGGTATAGGTGGTCTAGAGGTGTATTTCATTTTGTCAATTGTATGGTTGCTTGGTGTATGCATGGTTTGTCCCATTTATAGCATATCATCTTATGGAACATATAGTGGGTGTTTATGCATGTGTTTACCTCATCTTTTCAGGTCGTTTTAAGGTGTTTATAGGTGCTGGTTGGTGTGTCTCTAGGTGTTGGTTGGCGGTTTAAAACACATGGATTAAGTCAAATATTTAATATATTGACTATTCTATATTTGTATATAATTGGTTGTAGGTCGGGGTACTTATTTAAATAGCATCTAGGGCCTTTTGGCTATCCAATTGGGCGGATGATGGGGTGTCTCTTCCGAGTCATCGTACTCATCCCAATCCTCCTATCAATTTTTTTCAGGTAATCAGGTTTAGCGCAGCAGAAGCGTGATGGATCGATTCCCAAGAAGCAAATGGATGATCATTATGTCTTTAAATGGTATTTAATTTAGTTTAGATTGTAGTGATTAGTGATGTATTGGAATTTGAATTTGTGAAATTATGAACTTGGATCTAGTTGTTTTCATTCGTTCCAAACCGATATTTTTAGGGGTTATTTTCCCCGGTTACGTCGTCGGATTATGTTCCGCTGTGCAGGATTAAATCCGGGGCGTGACATGGTTCATAAATATATTCGGCCCGCTGACTCCACCAATAAATATAATACGAGTATGCATGTGTCCAATCTGTCCCCCACCGACCACGTCCATCTTGACGTTTGTATTGTTTTCTATCACGGGGTTTTATTTGGACTAGCCCGAATTGCCGAAGCAAAAGAAAAATCGAGATAGGTTTCCTATGGATTCCCCCTTCAAAATCGGACGTGAGGGTTTCCTCTCATCCGGCTCAAGTAGTTAAATAAAAAAAGGGGGTTCCTTCTTCTTCTTTTTTTTGAAGAAAACCCCCAAAACTAAAGAGCTACTCTACTCCTTACTCAAGTTCTCAGTAAAGGCAAACCCATATTTCATTGATTCATTCTTCATTTGACACTTTAATTTTCTGATTTTTTGATTCAATTACGACATAATAATAATAAATGAAATGTACAATTTTTGAGTAGTCTACTTCCCCTCGAATGATGAATCCCTT
The DNA here is from genome assembly GCA_036172225.1 of Cryptocoryne crispatula var. balansae. NCBI lineage: Eukaryota > Viridiplantae > Streptophyta > Magnoliopsida > Alismatales > Araceae > Cryptocoryne > Cryptocoryne crispatula. The sequence continues at coordinate 36,337,166 of CM069930.1, read as the reverse complement.
TTTGAAAGGAATACTTTTTTTTTGACTCGTAAAGGATTTACTTGTCTATATATTGTTCTATTCGATCTTTTAGGTCCCTACTCACCTCGATGGTTATGCCGTGATGTCCCTTGAAGCATATATGCAATGGATAAATTTCATAAATTTTTAAAAGTTAATGGATGCCTTCCAAAATTGATGGTGCATTCATAACTATTAAGCTATGGATATATTTTATAATACTTGTTGGAACATCTAAGAATGAATCTCTCTTAAATCTTAAAATTCTTTTAATTATAAATTCAGATAATAACTTTATATTATTTCAATTAATTTCCATAATAATAGAAAAAATAAAAAATTCCAATTACATGTATTATTTGTGATCGATTTTCTCTTTTTTCCCTTCCCCATTTCTCCATTTCTCCCTTCCCCTACCCCTTACAGTTTCTCCATTTTTCCCTTCCCCTACCCCTTACATTCCATTCTAATTTAGTTTGATATCAACACATACCTAAACCCCCCCTCTGCCGAACGAAAACCAGCCCTAGGACGGATGAAAACGTCATCAACATATAGAACTTCTATTGGCGGATGAAAACAAGCACAATGTAGACCGCACGTACCTCACACTACCTCACTCTACGAAGATCCGCCGCCGCCGTCCGCCGCCCAGGAGATCCGCCGCCCAGATCCGCCGCCGGCGTCCACGAGATCCGACGCCCAGGAGAATCGCCGCTGCCGCCACCCAGCAGATCCGCCACCTTCCAGGTGATCCGCTGCCCAGCAGATCCGCCGCCGCCGCCGCCAAGGAGAGCCGCCGCCGTCGAGAGAGGGAGCCGGGGGTGAAAGCGCGTCCGCCGCGGTGAATGCGCAGGGTAGAATCGGGGGGGTGAAACGCGGGGTAAAAACTAAGAAAAGTCGAGTTTAAAAAACTCGACTTTAAAGTCGAACTTCCTAAACTCGACTTTAAACGTTTTGTTAAAAGTCGAGTTGTAAAAACTCGACTTTAAGCTAATCCCGTTTCGCCGTCATTAGTCGAAGAGGTTTACTGTTTTCGGTCAAAGTCGAGTTTTGAAAACTAGCCTTTGACCAAAGTGTGTTAGATTTGCAATACAAAATTTTACCGTGTTAGTTTTAAAAATAAAAAAAGTGCGTTAGTTCAAAAAAAAACTCCGCAGATCTTGCGCACGGCGTCGGCGAATCGGGGGTCGGCGGCGGCGTCGACGGCGGCCTTGCCGGCCCCCACCGGCCCGTCCAGCCCCAGGCGCCCGGCGAACTCCTTGCAGTGGGAGAAGCCCACGGTGTGGGCGCCGGAGAGCGCGACGAGGTCCCGGGCGGAAAGGCCGCGGCGGGCGAAGAGGTCGAGGAGGGCGGAGACGGAGGCGTTGGGGCGGGGGAGGTGGCCCTCGACGCCGGCGGCACGGGAGACGAGGCTGTCCCTGCGGCCGAGGGGAACGGGGTAGACGGGGCCGCCGAGCATGGCGACGAGGTCCCGGGTGGCCAGCGCGAGGACATCGGCGCAGGAGACGACGCCGGGGCACTCCAGCTCGAGGGCCGTCTTGGCGCGGACCACCACGTCGAAGGCGTCGCCGGGGAGGGAGAGGTGGATGTCGGCGTCCCGCTCGGCGGTGTTGAAGGCGTTGGAGGTGACGAGGATGGAGGCGTCGCAGCAGTACAGGAAGCAGTCGTGGAAGAAGAGCCTCAGCGTGCCCGCCGTCGTGGTGGGACTGGCGATCTGCTTGTCCGTCACCGTCCGGGTTATGATCTCCGGCAGCCGCGCGGGCGGCGGCGCCCTGAACCCATTTTTCATAAAATATGTCTACAGCTGTTTATTTTCAGCCATACGAAATATCTAATATATCTACTGATTAGGGGTGTAAACGAAATCCGATAATCCAAAATTTTGATTCTATTTCGATATAAAATAACGACTTTGGAAACTGCTTTTCAGAAGTTACTAACCCTCTCCATATGTTACTAACCCTTTACATAGTCCCCTTATCCCATTTTTCAGAAGTTACTAACCCTCTCCATATGTTACTAACCCTTTACATCGACCCCTGAACCCATTTTTCGAAAGTTACTAACCCTCTGCATATTTTACTAACCTTTTACATAGCCCCCTTAACCCATTTTTCAGATGTTACTAACCATCTCCATATGTTACTAACCCTTTACATATTCCCCTGAAAGGGTTAGTAAAGGGTTAGTAACATATGCAGAGGGTTAGTAACTTTCGAAAAATGGGTTCAGGGATCGATGTAAAGGGTTAGTAACATATGGAGATGGTTAGTAACTTCCGAAAAATGGGTTCAGGGGGCCATGTAAAGGGTTAGTAACATATGGAGAGGGTTAGTAACTTCTGAAAAATAGGTTCAGGGGTCGATGTAAAGGGTTAGTAACATATGCAGAGGGTTAGTAACTTCCGAAAAATGGGTTAAGGGGGCTATGTAAAGGGTTAGTGACATATGCAGAGGGTTAGTAACTTCCAAAAAATGGGTTCAGGGGTCGATGTAAAGGGTTAGTAACATATGGAGAGGGTTGGTAACTTCTGAAAAATTGGTTCAGGGGGCCACGTAAAGGGTTAGTAACATATGGAGAGGGTTAGTAACTTCTGAAAAATGAGTTCAGGGGGCCACGTAAAGGGTTAGTAACATATGGAGAGGGTTAGTAACTTCTGAAAAATGGGTTCAGGGTGCCAGGTAAAGGGTTAGTAACATATGGAGAGGGTTAGTAACTTCCGAAAAATGGGTTCAGGGGGCCATGTAAAGGGTTTGTAACATATGGAGAGAGTTAGTAACTTCTGAAAAATGGGTTCAGGGGGCCACGTAAAAGGTTGGTAACATATGGAGAGGGTTAGTAACTTCCAAAAAATGGGTTCAGGGTGCCAGGTAAAGGGTTAGTAACATATGGAGAGGGTTAGTAACTTCTGAAAAATGGGTTCAGGGGTCGATGTAAAGGGTTAGTAACATATGCAGAGGGTTAGTAACTTCCGAAAAATGGGTTAAGGGGGCTATGTAAAGGGTTAGTAACATATGCAGAGGGTTAGTAACTTCCGAAAAATGGGTTCAGGGGTCGATGTAAAGGGTTAGTAACATATGGAGAGGGTTAGTAATTTCTGAAAAATGGGTTAAGGGGGCTATGTAAAGGGTTAGTAACATATGCAGAGGGTTAGTAACTTCTGAAAAGCAGTTTCCAAAATCATTATTTTATATCAGAATCGAATCAAAATTTTGGATTATCGGATTTCATTTACACCCCTAATCAGTAGATATATTAGATATTTCGTATGGCTGAAAATAAACAGCTGTAGACATATTTTATGAAAAAAACTGGATAGAATGTAATTTCTCTTTTGCAAAGAGTGTGCCGAGATAAAATTATGTTAGTTATGTCTAACTATTTTATTTATTTAACAATATGATATTAAATGGTGATTTTATAATAATAATATTTAATTACCAAATAAGTTCAATCATGCGTTTAGTTTGATTTTCTCCATTAAATATTCTTTCACTAAGGAGAGAAACGTAGTTACTATAATATAAAAAATAAGTAAAATTTATTCAGAAATAGAGTTGCCGCCTGCCAGAGTAGTCAAGAAAGAGAAAAAAGTTCAAACGGTGAGATAGAGCGCGCTACTTTAAATAAAATTTTTTAATCACATCATCATTAATGAGATGCCACAGAAGGATAACAGACGTGAGGAACGGCACCGTTAACGGGTTGGCACCGTTTTACAGTCGTTTGGTGCATTGTTTTAGGCACAACGTGGCGTCATGCGACTGGCGACTGAGGGACTCGCCTCAGGAGGGGTCCTGAGGCGATCCGAACTCGGGAGGGGGTGATGAGAGAGAGGGGGAGGGGGAGGGGAAGAGAGAGAAAGGGAGGGGGTGGACGGGAGGCATATCAGGAGGAGGAAGAGAGAGGGCCGTCCAGAGAGAGAGAGAGCGGATCACCTCAGTCCCGGGGTGGAGGGAGAAGCCTCAGTCCCCAATCAGAGGCGGCCACATACCCCCGTCACTTAAGTGGCGGTTCAAGTTATGTTACTGAACCGGTTCGGTGAACCGCTACCGAAAAGGGCTGAACCGCTCGGTAGTGATTTACAAAGGGCTCGGTAGCGGTTCAGCCCTTTTCGGTAGCGGTTCACCGAACCGGTTCAGTAAGATAACTTAAAAGCCTTGAACCGCTACCGAAAAGACCTGAACTGTCACCGAGCCCTTTGTAAATCACTACCGACGGGTAGTGATTTACAAAGGGCTCGGTGGCGGTTCAGCCCTTTTCGGTAGCGGTTCACCGAACCGGTTCAGTAACATAACTTGAACCGCCACTTAAGTGACGGGGGTATGTGGCCGCCTCTGATTGGGGACTGAGGCTTCTCCCTCCACCCCGGGACTGAGGTGATCCGCTCTCAGAGAGAGAGGGACTGTTGGAATTGGTTGGTGTGATTTTTCTAAAAATACGTGTAGGTATAATATACAACTAATAATATTTCTAGAATAACACTATTCAACAATGCACAAAATTTGATGATATTTAGTGGTTTTCTAATAAAAAAGCGTAAATTTAGTATGAAACTAGGAATATTATCCAGAATAACACTATATATTCAACATGTACAAAAATTGGTGACATGCTGGGGGTGGGGTCTGTGTGATTTCTAATAAAAGTAAGTGTAAATTTAAAATGCAACTAAGAATATTTTTTTGAACAACCATATTTATTCAATTGCACAAAACAGATGAAATTGGGGTCTACGTGGTTATCAAAAAATATATGTAAATTTTATATGCAACTAAGAATATTTTATAGAATAACATTATATATTCAAATGCACAAAACTGGTGAAATTCTGGAGTCTGTGTGGTTTTCTAAAAATATTATATATATATGTAACTAAGAATATTTTCTTGAACAATACTATATATTCAACATGCATTTATTTTATTTTAAAATGGTACTCATTAACTTTATACACCTAAATTTTGTATAGGCTAAAATTAGTTTTTTTTTGTTGTGTATGGTGGTGCTAAATATATATATACAAGGGCATGTTTGGATACAATATTAAATATCAACAACATGAAAGTGATCATGTATCTATTCTTAATACCAAAAATAAAATAGTATCAAAGTCAATATTCTAAGATAGACACGGGTGTTTATTATTTGGTTCAATCTTATCACTAAACTAAACTAGAAGATTAATTAATTTAGTTCGATTCAGATTGTAAAGTTCCTTCCAACCAAATCTGATGAACTGAACCGTTTGAATTAGATTATATATATAGTTTATATTATCTAACAGCACACACTTAATTTTTCTCTAAGAAGAAATATTTTAGTAGTGCTAATTTTATATATGAGCATATATACTTTATTTAATAAAATATGCATTGAATCAAACAAAAATGACTTTTTATATTTAGAGTTGAGTTTGATTTAGAGAAAATTTCCTAATAAACAAAGTAAACCATGTACGCTTCTAAAGATAGATGTTCCTCCTTTCTTGAAATCAGGAATTATATAGTTGAATTTTTTTTATTAAAATATAAGTAACTATGAAGATAATGGAATTTTTGTACTTTTCTCCTAACGTGGGGGATCAGCAGGGAAGAAAAAATTAATACCTAACTAGCCTTTACTCATACAATTAGTTATTTCTAAATGTGTATTAAAATGTTTGTGCTTCATGTAGAAGAGTCTTATATACATTTGACCCACTCATTTTGACTCTCTATTAAGTAGTTATAACTATCAATACTTATATTATGAATGTATATATCTAAGAATAGAGTACGTATGTGTGTGAGACATTATGAGAATAATGTTCTTGTGTTGTGATTATATGTGCCTAATATTTGAGTATGCATTTGTGTCATACCTTGGAAAAAGATCAAAAAAAAGTAAGCATATGATATTTTTAAATGTGAACATAAACTTATGTAGGGAGCTATGCGTTTTGCATTTCACCATATTATATTCAATGTACCAGTGGGTAACAAAAAAAAATAGAATGGTATGAGCATCTATTAATCCTAGATGCCAAGATTGGTCGTAAGTGTATAATTGTCTAGATGCATGATGAGACTTATATAAATTATTGATATATATATGGTGCAAGTTTTGTTCGCATGTGCATGCGACATATGTTGTGAAAATGACCGATTGTGATATCTCAAGTAAAATGTGTTATTTAGATCTAAGATAATGGTCTTTGCATGATTTGATAAAGTTTTGGCTAGTTAGAAAACTTGTCCTAGATTATGTCATAAGAAGATAAGTTGTTTAAGCTACTTGCATAAAAAATATGATGATGTGATAATATGGTAATATAATAATTAGTTGATTATACATGCATATTATTTGAAGATATAGTTTTGTCATTTGTGTACTATATTACCATTACATGATCCTCACAGTAAGAGAAGAGACTTACATCGGTCCTTAGTTATTTTTCACAGCTACATAACTAGCATACCAATAACCAACTAGAAGATCTATTTGAGATAGGTGATATTACATTGAAGTGAGAAGAATGGATAAATTATATGGATCTTTAGACTTAGAATACCAATTAGGATTACACATATAGTCTAAGAAATTAGATTTAAGATAATTATCAGATTGTTGGAGAGTTAGAATATTAGATAATTGATAGATATAGATGCTTAACTTTTAGAGTTAAAACACCTAGTAAGTAGTAGGATAACAAGATTGATGGTGACCCAATGAGTTGAATAGAAATCTGATGATAAACTTTTCCTTAGACAGATAGAGATTGGTAGATAGTTTATGCCCTGTTTGGTTAGAGTTTTATTTTTAATACTATATCAATATTGATATTAATATTTTCGAATGTTGGAGTATCAATATCAAAAGTAATACAAGTTGACACTTGTATTACATAATATGTTTTTTTTGCACTAAATTTTTTAAAATTGATACAATGAACCAAACATCTCTTAATGGTTCCTATCAATATCAATTTCAAAATTGATAGTGATAGAGGTACTTAATAATGTTACCAAACATGGCGTTAGATAAATGCATAGAGATCTAAAGATTAGATAGATAGATAGATAAGATGGATTTTATACTCAGGTGCTTGAGATAACTAAACGAGGCAATTAGTTTCAATGCTCTAGATTAAGTACATAATTATATATATGGTATACCCACTTCGTCGTTTTCGTAGATCTGTTGGCCTAAATTAGGATATTCATAATATATATATAGAGAGAGAGAGAACAACATATATCTACTTGAACTCTATTAGATGAGTTTTTATTGAGAATTTCAATGATAAAATTTCTCATGGTACACGGGTGTTCATTATTTGGTTCAATCTAAAAACAAAACCAAATCAATAATTTAGTTTGGATTGATTTGATTTCGTTTATTTGATTTTTAAGATCATTTAAATGAAATGAAATCAGTAAATCGAATAAACTAGATCATGTTATATTTATTTTAAGTTAGATATATTAATAATATATATATTTGTAAGAATAAATTTATTTCAAGATTTTTAAGATAAATTATTAAAATGTATAAACATTTGTAACAAATTTTCATAGATTTTAAGCAAACCAAATGAAATCAAACATTAACATGCATGTATATTATATCTTAACAAAATATGGTTCAATCCGGATGAAATCAAATCAAATCAATCAAATGGAATTAATTGGATTTAGTTTGACTTGATTTGTTAAATAATTTTGTTTGAGAAAAAAATCAGAGCAAGCCAAGAACATTTAAATTATTATATATACTGTTCATCTTTTAAAATAGTTACATCCTGTCGAGACGGCAGAGCAGTGACAGTGGCACAAGCTTCTAGATACGTAGACATTGTTAAAGGATGCAAAATCGTGACTTTACTCCCTGTTTGGTAACACTATTAAGTATCTCTGTCAATTTTAAAATTGATATTGATAAGAACCATTAAGAAGTATTTGATTAATTGTATCAATTTTAAAATTTATAGTACAAATAAAACTTATTGTGTAATACAAGTGTCGGCTTGTATTAATTTTGATATTGATACTCTAACATTAGAAAATATTAATATCAATATTGTTATAGTACCAAAAATGAAACTCTAATCAAACAGGGCATTAGACCCTGTTTGGTAACACTATTTGACATCTCTGTTACTATCAATTTTAAAATTGATATTCTTAGTAATCACTAAGAAGCGTTGATTAATAGTATCAATTTTGAAATTGATAATGAAAACAAAGCATATTATGTAATACAAGTGTCAACTTGTATCAATTTTGATATTGATACTCTAATCTCTAAAATTATCAATATCAATATTGATATAGTATCGAATTTTGAACTCTGATCAAATGGGCCACTAGATTAGAGAGGTTCAAGTTTTCAAACACAGGAAATTTTTCTCAACTATCTAAGTTGGAATTATCTGACTCATCTCTTCATGTGTAAATTTTCCTAATTTTGACACATGCAAGGTAGATGGAGAGAAGTTCACTGACTAATATTAATTCTGGTATCATGTTAATATATAGACTCAAAACCACATCATTGAATATTAGAGAGATTAGATTTTTAAGTACAGAATCCCCTCAACCATCCAATAACGAAAGGGAAGCCAAACCTGCCTCCGCCGGTAAAATGAAAAATAAAATTGACAGGCAAACAACGCCGACGAGGGCTTCGCCGCCGGGAGTGCACCGCCGCCGCAGTCGACCTCGGCGGCCGGGAAAGCCGAGAAACTGCGGGCTTCACCGCCATGGAGGTCTCGATCGAAAGAAAACAGCCCATGCACCTAGCCGCCGTCGCCGCCGCCGTCGTCGTCGAGGATTAACCCTTACATAGCATGCAAACTTCCTACGCCGTTCACGAAGAAGAGAGTTTCCGGTCAGCTGGAGAGGTGCGAGCTAGATCGGGCGGCGATGAGCCGCCGCCCGGATGCGTGCGGACATCCCCGGCGTCGTCCACGGGATGGACCTTCCGGTCGCCGCTCCCTCCCCAGCAGCAAGGTAATTTCCTTCTGTCCCCGGCGGCCGAGACGAGGCGGCGGAGCTTCAGGACCCTCATCATCAGCCTCCGGAAGGGGGCGTTTTTCCGCCCCTTCCACGCGGAGGGTAGGCAGGAAGAGGGGGGAGCAGAGGAAGCGCGAAGCGGCGGCGGCGGCAAGGGGCAGAAGGCCCGGTAGGGTACTGCCCCATCGGCGCTGGCGATGGTGGAGGGCGGGAGGTCGATCCAGATGGAGCAAGGGATGGAGGCCATGCCTGGTGGATGGAAGAGGAGAGGAGACGACGGAGATGATTAGAGGAGAGGGAGATCTCCTTCTCTTCTCCTTCTCCTCCTTCGTTGGAGGGTCCTCCGCAGACGACGGAGGGGTTTGATTTGGCTACGTGTGTCATCAACCCTATTCGGTTGGATTTAAGATCCTAGATTTATTATGTTTGAAATTATTATATTATTATGAGTTAAGCTCATCTCAATTCTCGGATGAAAGAAATAATCTCGGTTTCTAATTAAAAATGACCACGATCCCGTGTCATTAAGTGACGAGTAACAAGTTATTAAAGTGTCGGTCATAATTCATCTTCTTTTTCTTCCAGTAGTTAGTTAGTTAGTGAATTATTGTTGAATCATTACTATTTCTTATTAATTTTTTATCGAAAAGAGTTAAACCACTGTCCACATTTAACGAATTAGTAAAATGTCGATAGTGATTCATCTTTTTTTGATAGTAATTCACTGCGCTTGTTGTTGAACCACTGAACTTGATATAAAGGTCGTGACTATTTTTGACTGAGAGCTGAGATTATTTTCTTCGTCAACTTTATTATTACATATGTATATGTCATTTTAAGTTATATATAAATATCAAATTATTATAAAAAATTCCGATTTGTTAATTTGATTTGATTAAAATAGTCGTGTAAATTAATTATCTAAACTATTAATTTTAACTTATCCTTTGCTGTACTCAGCGGGGTTGGATAATTCGGATCTCAACCGAATCTCTCTCTACACGTGTCGGTTAGATAGGATAAAGATAACTGGAATCCCTCTCTTCTCTCTCACTATTTATTTATATATATATATATATGTAAAAATATATATACATATTAACAGCTGGATATATAATGGGCCGTGAAAATGTAGATAACACTTATTCACTAGTGAAAGCCATATCTTGCAAATTCTTACGTGGCTCACCCCAGAAATTTTTATAAAGTGTTTAGTTGCATAATATTTTTTTATATTTTTTATTATAAAAATTATATTAAAATAAATTATGAATTAACCAGTAACATAAAATTGTCATATACTAACAAAAAGGGGTGAGTACAATATAGGGACCAAAAAAAAGAATACTAGGTTGTATGATAAATTTAATTTTTGTTATAATTTTTTTTTAAATACAATTTTTAAAAAATGTTTGATGGTAATTATAATTCTATGTTTCTAAAGAAATTTTTTTCTTGAACAAATAGGAGAATGCCATTTTTGGTGATTCTAAATTATTATAAATATATAATAATTTATAATTTTTATAAAAATATATAAAAAGTATTTGCTGAAAGTACTGTTTGTAAATAAAACATTTCATTTTACCAATAAACAAAATAAATTTTGAACAAAAAGATCTTTCAGATAATTTATCTGAAAGCTAAATAGTTGCATTTGGAGACTAAAGTGGCATTTGATTTGGAGTAATTTAAATATTTAAAATCTCAAGTCTACCTTTTATCTGTTGTATTGTAAAAATAATTTTAACCAATCTACATGAAAAAATATAACAAATCACTTAAATAAGTGATTTTTAAAGGTTAATAGGGTGTTTTATTGCATAATAAATGTTTATACACTGTTATCATAAAAAATTATATTAAAATAAAATGAAAACCGGCATCTCTTTTGTGTCAAAGGAGAAAATGTCTTGGAACCTATAAGATTGAAATGGTTGCCCGATATCTCTTTTTTACAAATTTTGTTATAAAATCATAAAATTATAATAAAAACTCAATTTATCAGACAACTAAACACTCCTTAAGTAATACACATAGATGTTAATTTAGACTGAAATTTAAAATTATTGGACAAGTTACCAAATATCTCAGTTTAGTCGTCTCTCGCTGAATAAAAATAGATATGAGTTTAAAATAGATATCAGTTTAACCAGACAGGAAAGAACCCATAATATTATATAACCTAGGCCAACTACCTAAAAAGTCTCGGCCGAGCTTAGCTCGGTTGGCACCAATCTTACGCCTGGAGGTGCAAGGTGGGGGTTTCGTTTCTTGGCGGCGTCAAAGTTAGGTACCCCGGGGAGGTGTACTGTGAGGTTCGAGCGGGCTCGAACCTTCGCTGCCCACGGTGCAGCGGGCCTCAGCGGCCACTGGCAGTGGCGGATCTAAGATTTTAGGTTAGTGGAGTCATCTTAAATTTTTAGTGAGGTCATTCTTTATAAATATTTTATAATTCATTTTATTTTTGATAAAATCATCTAAACTTGTAATATATTTCTCAAATTTTAGTGGGGTCACTTGACCCCACTATGCTCAACGTAGGTCCGCCACTGGCCACTGGGCCATCATGTGACAAAAAAAAAGACTACCTAAAAAGTCAACAACCATCTAGTCAAACGCCGGAAATCGTAGCTGTTGATTTAAGAAATCATGACTAAAATAAAATATTATTTTCAGCGATATTTTAAATTTATGGCAGGAAAAAGGATAGCGAAGACTACAAGAAGTGGTCGGAACCCTCGTGTGTGGATCCCCTCTGCGGCAGCATCCTCCCCTGGCGGACCCCCCCCCCCGGCGGTAAACCCCCCGGAGGAACCCTCCTTGTCCGGCATCCCCACCGGCAGAACCCCCCCCCCCCGGCGGGTCTCTTCTCCGACGCTCCTGTCGTCGGAACTCTCGTGCGCGGATCCCCTCCATGGCGGCATCCTGCCCCGGCGGCATCCTCTCTCGGTGGCCTTCTTCCCCAAAGGACCCCCCCCGGCGGCCCTCTTCTCCGGCGGTAAACCCCCCGGAGGAACCCTCGTCCGGCATCCCCGCCGGAGGAACCCTCACGTGCGGATCCCCTCCGCAACGGCATCCTCCCCCGGCGGCCTCCTTCCTCGGCGGACACCTCCCCGGTGGCTCTCTTATCCGGTGGAAACCCCCTCGGCGGAACCTCTTGCGGCGGCCTCCTTCCCCGGCGGACCCTCGGTGGTTTTCTTCTCCGGTGGAAACCCCCCCGGCGGAACCCCTCTCAGGCGGAAGCCCCCCCGTGGAACCCCTCCCGGGCGTAAACCGAAAGATTCACAGAAGTCATCGGGGCGAACTCCGGAAGCTTAACCTGCGGCATCCCTGCGCTGAGCTCGCAGCACTCTTGACGTTTTTGTAGCCAGCGCATTCCACGTCGGTGATTACTCCGCTGTCTGTGTTTTTTTAGCATTGTCGTTTTGAGGTTGATTTAGTCTTGGGAGGGCCTCCCTCCCTCTCAATCTCCCTTTTCTAACACTTTGCCTAAAAATATTTTTATGCATTTTGTTTCTTTTTGTTGTGTTGGAATCGTGGAGTTCGATTTACTTAAGTCTATTTCGTTTTTCTTTTATGTCGTCGATGTTAATAGTCCAACGACCGAGTTATGACTTTTCCTCTTCTGTTATTAGCGTCTTAGACGCTAAGAATCTTTCAAGACCGTTTGTCTGGGTTTTATCTACTCCTGTTTGGAGTGATCTTCCAGTCTTGACTCAGTTGTCCAACTTCTATGTAAGAGTTTCTACTTCTGCCACCCAACCACGTCGGTACGTTTGTGTGTTGGTCATCCGGTGGTGGTCTGTGCATCTCTTGGAAAGTTATCTTTCCAAGATCACTCTCTTTATAACTCGGTCTAGGGTTTTCAATGTTGTCTGTTTTTTGTTGTACAAACTCTGTATCTTTCTTAATTTAGTACGAATAAATATAGTACTGTTGTTCAAAAAAAAGGAAAAAGTATTTTGCAATAAAACAATTTTTTTTATCGTCACCCTGTGTTTGGGTACGTGGCATTCTGTTATCGTACGCTCTTGCTTTTTTTTTTTTTTGACAAACGTACGCTCTTGCTTTGCCACTAGTACTTTCTATTCTCTCTGTCTCATCCACGTGTCGATAGCTCGCGCTGGAGTGGAGACTCCGTAACGTCTTCTTTGGGGGGGACGATCATCCCGTCGCCTCCGCGTCACTGCAATCCGCTCGAAGGATAAATGGAGGGACGTATAATTTGATTAGAGGAGAGGGGAATGAACAGAACAGGGGAGAAGAGCGGGGCGCGAGAGCAGTTCCGGGCAGATCAGCAGCATCAGGTGCGGAAAACTCGCAGTTTTCTCTATCTGCGTCTCAGAGAAAGGCGCCTTCCTCTTCATCGATTCAGTTTCCCGGTCGGGGGCGTATGGCGCATAAGCGGCAACAAGAGGAGGTCGGGAGCCCTCCAGGCGTCGGCCTCGGTGGTGGCGCCGGCGGCGGCCAGAAGCGGCAGAAGGTCCCGGCCCTTGGAAGGTGAGCGTCGATTCGGGCGGGGCGCGTATGTACTCAGATGCTTACATAGAATTCATGTTCATGTGAGCCGGGGAATAAATCGAGTCCTCGTTGGTGGCTAATACAACTTCGTACAGCTGGATTTCTCATGTTTAGGGAGTGATAAGGTTGTATTGTGATGAAATTTGATCCGAATTCCGTCTACTTTATGTTGATATATGCAGGGCTGGATTGGGGGGTAATACTTAATCGATACTGAACACGAGTAAGGTTGCTTTATGTTAATATTGGGGGTATGATAGATGCCATATCTCAGTGGTTTAGAAGCACTGATCTAGGCTATAATTATGTTACATCGACATGTACGTACCTATGTTCTACAGTCGCGTCGGATTTTAGGAGCTGTAGTTCATGCTGGTTTTATGGAGATGAAGAAAGGAGGAATGTTTATAGTTTGATCTCTCCACCTGTTTCTCTCGTCAAAGACACGGTCCTGACAGCTGACAAGATATTAGTTTAATTATTGGGTTCTGTTTTAATACTTTCAAGGTATATGTAAAGATCTATCCACGTGTTACTGATCCTAATGACGGCTATTACTCTAATATATATTACCAGGGTGATAATGGAGGTGATGAGAAGGAACACGCTGCATAAATTGATCAAGGCGATGGAGCCTTTGCTTCGTAAAGTTGTAAGCGCGTGCATTTCAGGAACTTCCTTTTAACTTCATTGTCTTGATGGGGAGCAACCCTTTGATTTGTTTGTGTCCTTACTTATCAATGTCCAATGTACGTGCAAAAACCATCCTTTGACAACAACAGCCTTTCAAGACCACTAGGCTGTTTTTCTTTTTTTATCAGAAGCAGTCACAAGTGTCACATTTGTTAGTGCAAAATGAAGATAAAAGACTGCTAGGAACATAAAAATAATGAATCAGTATCAAGGAATCTCAGTTGGTAATGTCTATCAAACCATTGAACCTGGTTTTAAGTTTCTGAAATAGCATAAAGGAAATTTCTTTTCCACAATGCCTCTTGGAAGGGAAGAAGCTGAGATCTTGCGCAGAAATCACTTTGGATTAATGTAGTAATGTCTTTGTGGAAATTTTATATTTTTTTTCTGTCAAAGTTATAAATCTTACGTATATCATCTGCACAATTAAGTGATTTGTGAATACTTATTTAATATTATTGATTTTGCAGGTATTAGTGCCTAATACGATCATATAAATGCTAAAATGTTAATGATGTATAGCTGGTTTTACCTGTTTCCAGGTAAAAGAGGAAGTAGAACAGGCATTATCCAGACACTTACCTTGCGTCAAACGGTGAGGACCACTTACCACATGCAAACAATATTTTCTGGTAAAAACAGTTTTATGCCTTTGCTGATTCATATTTTCAAAGTGCCAGATGGCTGACATTTCATTATTATTTATACAGAGAGTTAGCTAAACCAATATATCCACCATCCTCTAGAAGCTTGCAACTACAGTTTATGACCAAATTGTCACTTCCAATTTTCACTGGGACCAAAATCGAAGGAGAGGATAATTCTGCAGTAAATTTAGCTCTTGTTGATGGTATAACAGGAGAAGTTGTTGCTTCAGGTCCTGAGTCTTCCATGAAGGTGGAAATAGTAGTTTTGGAGGGGGATTTTGAAAGCAATAACGAAAATTGGACATTTGATGAATTCAGGAACAATATGGTTAAGGAGAGGGAGGGTAAACGACACCTCCTTTCTGGTGATGTGTTTGTGGAACTTTTTGAGGGCACTGGAGACCTAAATGAGCTTACATTTACTGATAATTCAAGCTGGACAAGAAGCCGTAAGTTCAGACTAGGTGCAAGAGCTGAATTTGGTCACTTTGATGGAGTAAGAGTGAGAGAAGCAAATACAGAAGCTTTCACAGTTAAGGATCATCGTGGTGAATGTGAGTACTATGAAGTTTTAATCAAAACGTTATACATGGTTGTGTTTTTCATCTAACTATTTATTTTCATGGATATGGAATTTTTGCCTTGTGATATGCATGGACTGTTGCTTGTACTTTTTTTTAGTCATTTTCATGATTTTGTCTTCATCTAAATGGTGCTCTATCCTGAATTAAAAGTATGCAGATAGAAATATTTTTTGAATCATTCTTTGGTTATTGGTTTCATGCATGCTAAGGTTACAGTTTGGTGAATATGTTAGACATTCATATATATGTTTACATTTTTTTTGAGGTACAGTCCTTTGGGTAACTTTGATTGCACTAATAAAAACATTGTTGACTTTTATAAGCTCAAAAATTTTGTAATAATCTAAGATCAAACAAGGGATCAAAGACATACATGACATTTTTGGAAGGTAAAGGCATGAAGTCAGCGTATGGTTACTTGTTTGCATAACCAACTGTTAGATTGCCTTGATCATGTGATATTTATAAAAGTTTTGGTATTGCTAGTGTGGGCTCGCTAGTGCTACCCTTTTGTCTTGTTTAACTATGAGTGTTGGTATGGAGCTGGTCATCTTTCTTTAGCTGTTCAGTCTTAAGATTGGATGGGTATGGTTGTATGCACTCCCTTCAGGTTCAACTATTCCAAAAGAGACCTAGGTACCTAAATAGCAACAGATGGTAACCACTTGTCCAGATGCCTGAAAAAATTGCATGAGTCCCCACCAAGATCATGACAGTTCCTGCCTGCCTTCATATTATACGTGTGTGTACTTATATAGATAGATAGAGAGAGGGGGCTTCCAGACCAAACTGGACTTACCTCTCAAATCTAGCTGAACTAAGAAAACAGTTTGGTTCATTTTAAAACATCTTTCATTGAATATAATATTTACTTTAGTAAATATCCCTATGAAAAAATTTATACTAATAACAGTCAAGATAATTTTTTTATAATAAAATAGATAGATATTATTGGTCTCCCAAATGTAATTTGAATATTTAATCAATTAGGTTTATCCAGTTCAATGGTTTGGTTAGATTGTGAATTGTAAACGAGCTCCAAACCAAAAAACCAAACTGAATTTGTTTGATTCAAACCTTGCTAAACTGCTTAGTTTGGTTTACTTACTTAGTTTTGATGAAATTGTGAATGCTCCTATTTGTTTGATCTGTCTGGAAACCTTCAACCGAGATGTGAAGTGTGCTTTTTGAGTCTCATGTAACAGTTCACATGCATAAATTCATCTTTTCAGCTCTCATGACGCACAAGTGCGGATTAACATGCTTAAATGCAAACTTCGCCCGTAACAGCTAGGCCTCTAGAAATTTAATTTATAGTTTGTACATGTTTCTTCATTAAATGGAGTTAACTTGCCCCTAGATGATGGCCATCAGTCATTTATTTGTTATTTCTTGTGAGACTGAATCACCAATTCTTGCAAGGTTCATCTTAATAGTTTGAAGGACTTCTTTCTTAGGTTTATGGACTGTACAACCGTACCAATCTTTTCTGCTTGTGGGATTTAAGTGCTTTGTCAGATATCAAGCTCTCATTTTTGGCAATGAACCTTGATTCTTTTTAATCAATAACCTGCAGTTGGATATATGATGTGTTTGGGAACATATGCTGCATACGGATGGCAAACTCAAGAAGACTTGATGCTGCCAGCTCGGTCGATATTGAAGTTGATTTAGAATATTTTATTGGTTTTAATATTTTTGTTTATGTGTTTTTTATTTTAGTCTCTAGTTTTAAGGGTGTCAAAAAAAGAAATTTAACTCGGGAAACTTAGAAGAGTCACTTTTAGAGGGATTAAACTGTAGAGTGGGAGTTTCTATAAAGCCTTCATCTTGTAACCCCAGGAGACCAGTGAAGATGAATGGAGAAATGAAGATTTGAGATTTGGAGCCCCCCCCACACACACACACTTCATTTCTGCAGCACTTATGTCTCCTACATGTAAGGAAGGACTTATCAAAATTGAAAATTGGGGTCTAGAATCAGTTAGTTCTGATTTTGATCCGATCGGGATCAAATCGGCCGATTCAAGGAAGAAAAGGCAATCCAGAGTCAGCCAAGATCAGCTCTTCCCAAAACAGGAAAATTAATAAAAATGAGAAATAAATAGAACATATACAATAATCAGGGGGTCCGATCCAAGAATCCAACCCTTTGTGGTCGAATAGGTGACTTTGGGAACCACCCCTGCATCTTCCCTGCCTGATATGGGACCTTATATTAACAGATTCAGTCACTTAAGTGACCAGATCTAAGGATGTCGGAGCCAATATCCCCTGGATCTGATGAGTGATGACTACTATCAGGTCTGATGGATCTGTAGGAGCTTCCACCAGATGCAGGTGGCGCCACCGCCCCCAGCAGTGGTTTTGGACCGATTCCAATGGATTTCTAAGCATATGCCAATTTGATTCAGAATTGGCCAATTCCATTCCAGATAGGCCTATTTTGTTGCCCATGCCTCCCTGCCAATTTGCTTGCTGCCGTTACAAACCTATGTGCCCATGGTCCCATGCACACCCGTGCCTCCCTGCAATTTACAGCATCTCTTTACACTAGGCGGGCATTCCTCCGAGTGGCTTTCCTGTTCCAGTCAGATGAGTGCATGAAAGCCTTCTGCCACCATCTAAGGGCCGCCTGAAGCCCTTGTGCAGGCCCAGCACTTCCTGCTGATCCCACCATTCCACAGCCTTTCCACCTCTCCTCCTTGTTGATCATACCGACCACTTTTGCGGCACCTCCTGTCATTCCTCCTCATGACACCTTGTTGGAACCTCGAATTTCCTCTCTTTTTTGTAGAAAATTCTTTTTGCTTTAGGCTAGCATTGACTACTATGAAAATATGTGGTATTCATAGGAGTATTAGCTAATTTGATGTGGTATTATTTTATAGGAACACCGATGGTTCCACAGATTTGCTAAGTGTCGATATGGGTATCACCCACCACTTAGATGATCTGAACCACAATTTAATTTGTGAGGTTATCTGAGTTCTTTGAAAATAAATTTTGACCTCTCTCACGGACTTGCGATATTCCGGTGTTAATTACATCGAGCGAAACACTCGAATACTCTTGATTGACCGTCGCGGCAACATATTGATCGAAGTCATTCATCCACATAAAGAAAATTTGGAAGACATATCCCCATGGCCTTATGAGATGGAATTTGGTTGAACTTAATTCAAACTTTAAGTTTGGGTCCATTGATTTTCTTTTTGATTTAAGATTTGATTTGATTTGGTTTTGTTTATGTCTTTGGTCATTTGTTGACTTAGACAATTTTGTTTAATTTTTATCCACCTCTCAAAGTCCATGGGGATTAGATGTCATCTTTGGATGACACATCGAATGGTCGAACTTGAATTTATTTCATGTCGATTTGAGTACATGGAAATACAATAAATGAGGGGGCATTCGAGCCTTTGTTCCTCGACACATGTCAAAGTTTGTTCGATTTGACCGGCACTTCGGCTTTACTGCGATTTGGGTTTCGGCTTTGCGGTATCTCGGTTTGCGAACCAAATTTTCTTCGTATGTCCAAGAATGACTTGATTGCATTTGATATGCGGCATTTACGGAGCTTCTTCGGTTTTGTGACATTTCGACTTTCTGCCGATGCAGGTTCGGTTTTTTCGGCATTTCGGCCTTACCGAACAGTTGTCTTCGTATGTGTCCGAGAATGGCTTGATTGCATTTGATATGCTGCATTTCTGGAGCTTGTTCGGGTTTGCCGACATTTTGGCTTTACCGATGGGTTTCGGCCTTTTCGGCATTTCGGCCTTACCGAACAGGATTGTCTTCGTATATCAGAATGGCTTGATTGCATTTGATATGCGGCATTTACGGAACATGTTCGGGTTTGCCGATATTTCGACTTACCGATACGAGTTTCGGCCTTTTCGGCATTTCGGCCTTCTGAAGCAGTTGTCTTCATATATCAAAGAATGGCTTGATTGCATTTGATATGCGGCATTTCTTGGAGCTTGTTGAGGTTTGCCGACGTTTCGAAACTTTGCCGTCCACGGGTTTCGGCCTTTTCGGCTTTCGGCCTATAGGAGCAGGATTTTCTATTTGAATCCCCGTTCGGTTTGGCTTGAGCATTTCGGTTTGACCGATTTGGGTTTTTGATTTGAATTCCCGTTCGGTTTGATCGGTATTTCGGCTTTACCGACTTGGGTTTTCACCTTGAATTCCCGTTCGGTTTGGGCATTTCGGTTTTACCGATTTGGGTTTTCATGTTGATTTCCCATTCGGTTTGACCGGCATTTCGGTTTTACCGATTTGGGTTTTCATGTTGATTTCCCATTCGGTTTGACCGGCATTTCGGCTTTACCGACTTGGATTTTCACGTTGAATTCCCGTTCGGTTTGGCCGGCATTTCGGCTTTACCGATTTGGGTTTTCTATTTGTATCCAAAATAGCAAGCTACTTTGGGCCCCTTTTAATGGAAAGGTAGCGCAAAACCACTTAATTTCGGCAGCATTTCGGCTAGACCGGAATTGGGTTGGCTATTTTCTATCCAAAATAGTTTACTATTTTGGGCCCCTTTATGGAAAGGTAGCGCAAAGGCGAGGTGAGAATGTGAGGCTTCTCTCTCTTACGACTCTCTCTTTTTTTTCACACTCTTCGGCCCCCCCCTCCCCGTTCATCCTCTGTCGGCGAGTGCGGGGGTGGCGGCGACAAGGGGGTTCTCCCCTCTCTTCCTCCGTCCTTTCTCTGCCCCCCGACGGTGGCTTGCGGGAGTCCTTGCGGCTCCATGTCCTTCTCCCGGCGGCAACGGCTCCGGCGGGCTCCGGCGGCGGCGGCGCGGCGGGCTCCGGCGATGGCGGCGACGGCGACGGCGGGCTCCGGCAACGCGGCGGCGGCGGCGGCCGCGCGGGAGGAGCTCCTTCCGGCGACGGCAGTAGCTCCCATTGGTTTCTCCAACGGCAGCAGAGGATGCCGGCGACGATGGTAGAGGGAGCCGCGGCTGGTCCCCCTTCTTCTACTCTCTCTCTCTCTCTCTCTCTCTCTCTTTTGAGAGATTTTTTTGGTCCGACAAATGCCCCCCACGGGACATTTCCCGGAGACGAGGTTGAAGGGGAGTGTCCCGTGTCCAAACGGGTTTAATCTTCTCCTCTTTCTTCTTCTCTCGAATGTTAACTTCTATGGATGAGAGATATTTTTTTAGTATGTTACTAATACCTCTCTGTATTTCGAGCATGGTAGCTACGGCGTGTGGATGAGTTCGATTTATGCTGGAGACTAGTCGGGGAGAGCCTTGTTGTGGACACGGCATGGGCTCCATTCTACAGTTGCTTCGAGGAGACCTGCCACTTTTGCCATCACAATTCCACGAAAAAGAAGCACTGCAGCCTAACGAGTTGGACATCTCCGGGTTTGGGCAACTTGACTTCCCGTTTGGCTGCTGGGAGTTGGCGGCACTATGATTGGTGCTTGTTTGGTTTTCCCTCTTCTTGTATCGTGCTTCAACCTTCCTTGGGCTTGTACTTGTTGTATTGCCTTCGGTGGTTAACAAATTGACGATATGGAATTCTTCTCATTTGTGACATATCCTTTCTCAAACTTGTGTTGTGGGATGTAATAAATCCCATTGTTTGTAAGAAATAGTCACCTTGAAGGATTGTGTGCATGTTGACACATTTGCACAGTATAGTCAGAACTATGCAAGCCTTGATGATATATTGGTTCGATGACCGTATAGACTGAAGAGTCATGATGATATGAAGTTTGAACCGTATAGGCTTTGATGACTATGAGGGTATGCGCCTGATAACCACATAAACCTTGTTGGTTATGGTGGTGCATGCTCTTTAAGGCTACATAGGTTATGGAGACCATGATGGCTTGTGATTGCCTTCTCTTTTTTCCTTGAAAACCACATAGACCGCAAGGGTCATGATGGTGTGAGGGGTTTAAGGCTACGTAGGCCGGAGGACCATGATAGCTTGTGATTTTTTTTTTGAAAAGCTATATAGGCCTTGAGGGCCATGATAGCATGATTTTTTTGAAAACCACGCAAACCGAAAGGGTCATGAAAATTAGAACCATGTAGGTTTAGAGGGCTATGATGGTATGAGTTTTGAACCATGTAGGCTTAAAGAGCCATAATGGTATGAAGTTTGAACCATTTAGGCTTAAAGGCCATGATGGTATGAACTTTGAACCATATAGGACTAAGGAGCCATGATGGTATGAGTTTGGATATGAACTCTGAACCATACAGGCTTAGAGAGCCATGAGGGTGTTGAGTTTGAACCCTATAGGCTTAAAGGCCACGATGGTATGAACTTTGAACCATATAAGTTTAGGGAGCCATGATGGTATGAGTTTTGAACCACGTAGGCTTAAAGGCCACGATGGTATGAACTTTGAACCATATAAGCTTGGGAGCTATGATGGTATGAGTTTGAACCATATAGGCTTAAAAGCAATGATGGTATGGAATTCGAACCATATAAGCTTAAGGGCCACAATGGTTTAAAGTTTAAACCATATAAGCTTATGGGCCTTATGATGGTACATTGAAACCATGTAGGCCTGGGGGCCATGATGGTGTGAAGTTAAACTATATAGGTTTAAAGGCCATGACGGTATAAAATTTGAAGCTATGTAGGCCTTGAGGGCCATGATAGCATGGGGGCTTTGGAAAAACATATAGACCGAATGGGTCATAATCATATGAGATTTTTTTGAAAACCATATAGACCGAAAGGGTCATGATGGTATGAGAAATTTTGAAAACCATATAAACCAAAAGGGTTATGATGGTAAGGGTTTGATAACCACATAAACTTCATTGTTTACGGTGGTATATACTTTTTAAGGCTATGTAGGCTATGGGGACCATGATAGCTTGTGATTTGTTTGACAAGCTATATAGGCCTTGAGGGCCGCTGATAGCATGATTTTTTCTTACTAGCTATACTTGCGGGTTTCACCCCGAGACTAGCCCCCTTTGTATTTTGCTACATGCCTCGGTGAGGTTTTTTTTTTTTTCCTTTCGTAGCAGCGGGGTTACGATTTTGCCTAGGGCACCCCTTCGGGATTTTACCCTAGCTAGTTATATTTTAACAATTTTGCCCTTAGCTTGATCGATTGAAGATGAATGGCTAAGTCTGTCGGGGCATCTCTTTTTTTAGCCCTTATTTGATCATCTTTTTTTTTTGAGTGAATGAGGAGTTTAGGCTTCCTCAGGCCATAGGATTTTTTTTGGGCGGTGAGGAATTAAGGCTTCCCCTGGGCCATAAGGCTTAAAGGGTTTTGTATCATTTAGTTTGTGAACATGAATGAATCACATTCGACTTGTATGATACAAATTCTGGGCGGCTTCATGCCATTGGGTCCCTTTGGCTTATGAGTATGAAAGGAAGCATGCTTGGCTTATAGGGTACGCCATTGGGGCTTATAGGCTTGGAAGGATGAAAGGATCATTCTCGGCCTTGGGGGTATGAAGTTTGGGGTAGCTTTGTGCTACTTGAACCCTTGGGCTTGTGAGGATGAAAGGATCATACTCGGCCTTGGGGATATGGGTTTTGGGGTGGCTTTGTGCCATTTGAACCCTTGGGCTTAGGAGGATGAAAGGATCATGCTTGGCCTTGGGGTGTAAACTTTCGGGGTGGCTTTATGCCATTGGAATCCGTGGGCTTGTGATGATATAAGAATCATGCTCGACCTTGGGGATATGGGTTTTGGGGTGGTTTTGTGCCATTTGAACCCTTGGGCTTAGGAGGATGAAAGGATCATGCCCGGCCTTGGGGTTTAGAATTTGGGGTGGTTTTGTGCCATTTGAACCCTTGGGCTTAGGAGGATGAAAGGATCATGCCCGGCCTTGGGGTTTAGAATTTGGGGTGGCTTCATGCCATTTGAACCCATGGGCCTGGGAGGATGAAAGTATCATACTCGGCCTTGGGGGTATGGGTTTTGAGGTGGCTTTGTGCCATTGGAACCCGTGGGCTTGTGAGGATGAAAGAATCACGCTCGGCCTTGGGGTATAGGTTTTGGGGTGGCTTCGTGCCAAAAATGAAACCCATAGACTTTGGAGGATGAAAGGATCATGCTTGGCCTTGGGGTTTAGGATTTGGGGTGGCTTCATGCCATTTGAACCCGTGGGCTTGGGAGGATGAAAGTATCATACTCGGCCTTGGGGATATGAAATTTGGGGTGGCTTCGTGCCAAAAGGAAACCCATAGGCTTGGGAGGATGAAAGGATTATACTTGGCCTTGGGGTTTAGAATTTGGGGTGACTTCATGCCATTTTAACCCTTGGGCTTAGGAGGATGAAAGGATCATACTCGGCCTTAGGGATATGGGTTTTGGGGTGGCTTTGTGCCATTTGAACCCTCGGGCTTAGAAGGATGAAAGGATCAAGCTCGGCTTATAAGGGTATGGATTTCAAGGTTATGTAGTGGATAGGGACCTTACAAGTGTACAAGGTATGTTGGCGTGACATTTGATGAGGCTAGACATGAAAGTCATAATAGACTCAACTCTCAACATTTCTCCTCTTTTTTTTTAAACTAGCCTGACTGCCCTTTTCGGGTTTTCACGTTGACTAGCCTCTTTCATATTTTGCATGTATGTCATCTTTACGAGGTTGTCACACATCAGGGTTATCCATTTTTGCCTGAGGTGCCCTTTGTGGGTTTTTCATCTTAGGCTGGATTTTTTTTTGACACTTTTGCTCTTAGTTGATCAATTATGAGTGACCAACCAAGGCTGTCAGGGCATCTCTATTTTTTTGGCCCTCTTTTTTTTGTGGGGTATTTAGGCCTCCCCTGGGCCATTTAAATTCTTGCTTTGCAGGTGAGACTTGTGAGACAAGGAACAAGGGGCCCCAAGCTCGAACTCGAAGGCATCTATTTTGGGAGAATAGAAGCCCTAAAATTTGAACCACATGGGTGTAGGAGTTATGGTGATATGAAGCTTTGGAGGCCAAATACACATGGAAGTCATGATGGCACCAAAATTATTTGTAGCCATGTAGACTTAAAGTCGTGATGGCATGAGATTTTTTTTGAAAGCTCTCTTGGCGCCGAGGGCCGTGCTAGCATAAAAAGTTTTGAAAACCATACGAGACCTTAATAGTCTTGATGGTACGAGGATTTGAGAACCGTATGGACTTAAAAGTCATGATGGTATAAGTTGAACAACCGTATAGACCTTGCTAGTCATGATGGTGTAAGAATTAGCGAACCGTATAGACTTGAAGAGTCGTGATGGTGTGGGTTTAACAACCGTATAGACCTTGTTGGTCATGATGGTGTAAGGATTTGAGAACCGTATAGACACTGAAGGGTCGCTGATGGCATGGATTTAACAACCGTAGACCTTGTTGGTCGTATGATGGTGTAAAGACTTGGGAGTCGCTATGGACCTTGGTGGCCATGATGGCACGAAAACTTAGAGAGTTATAAAGGCCTTGAGAGCCGTGATAACATCGAGTTTCTATGACGACTATGAATGTCATAATGGTACAAAGGTTTGAAAGCTATGTTGGTGCAAGGACCATGATAGCATGAGACTTTTGAGCCATGTAGACGAAAACTTGAAAGGGTCATTATGGTACAAATGTTTAAAAGTAATTCGTGCCTTGAGGTTTGAAAGCCATGTTGGTTGTGAGAACCGTGATGGCGTGAAGAAAAAAATGGGGAGGCTATATAGGCGTTGAAAGCCATGATAGCAATGTGAGTTTTTTGGAAACCGCATAGACTAAAAGGTCATTATGGTATGGAGACTTGGAAAGCCACATGAACCTTGCTGGTCGTGATGGCATAAACTTTTAGGAACCAGCGGACCAAAATGGTCATTATGGTGTAAAAACTTGAAAATCATATGGACCTTAGACGGTCGCTATGATATGAAATTTCGAGAGCTATAAAGGCCTTGAGGGCCGCTGATAGCTTGTTGTAGACAAGCGACCTTCGGCGATAGACCGAAGTGGGGACCTCAATCTTTGGCATCCAAGCTTGTTTCGATTTGGGAGAATGCTTTCCCTCGGACCTTCGGTCCAAAAGAACTTGCTCTATGCCTTTTGTCAATGTTACCGGGTAGAATTTGGATCTTTAGCCCGTGTAGCTTTAGACCGTGCATACGATGTGGCCTAGGGACTTGCCCTTTGCTAGTTGAGCAGAAGTACGGGGTAATCGATGGATCAATTGGCCTCGTGCATAATAGGCGAGAATTGTCTTGTCGCCCGAGTAGAATGTTGAGGCGTCGTATGTAGAGCGAAAATTTATCTCGGGCATAGGATTTATTCCAAGCCCGATTGATGTTTTTGAGGCAAGGCGATAACCGATCGGCTACAACATATGGACTAATGGAGGATTGATTCCTCGCGAAATCACGATATCTTGAGTTATTGATAGACTATATACATTCTCATACAGGGTAGAGGATTTCTTCCTTGTCCTCTTTGTGGTAGAAATGTTTGTAAGTCATCGATTGATGGCTTGGTTATCGACTTGAACTTTCCATATTTCACGTGCGGCGAATTGGTGATCACTCTGACATTCCGGATAGGGGATTACTTCACCTACCCGGCTACCCTGTCGGTACTGGGCGAGGAAAGTTTGTTCTTGGCCCGGCGTCGTCACGGCATAGTTTAGGGGCTTGCCCTGACCGCCTATGGATATTGGGCCGAACCTTTGATTGGCTAGCTTGATAGTTTGGTGGTCGAAGGTTGATCCCCCGTCTTGATAGCTTTGAAGTGGTCGTCTGTGGGACAACCATCACACTCATTTGGGTGAAAGATTTGTTCCTTCCCCTTGTGTAAATGTTGATAACCGGGTCTTTGAGCCGTCCAACCATAGTAACTGATGGGTTGAGGGTTGGCCCCCACCCAGCAATCACCGTTTGGGAAGCCACGACATCTTGAATAGAGGATTTGTTCCTCGTTTTTGTAGTGTTTTTGGGCTAAACCGGTGGTCGATTAGCCATGGTATTCTTGTGGGTTAAGGATTGGTTCCTTACCCGTAAGTATGAACGATTAGCCGCGAATTATTTGTCCTCTTGGGGAGTTGATTTCCCTTTGGAGCAACTTTGACATGAATGGACCGTTGACCGATCGATCGCATCATCTTCTCACAGGTAGAAATTTTATTCCTCGCTCATTTGGGAGGTCTAGCCTACGATTGGGCAACCATTGTATTGCACGCGTCATAGAATGAGAATTGATTCCTCGGTGGAGTGGCATTAGCATTGGTACGTTGCTCGCCAACCATTAAGAATTTTGACGAAGTATTTGTTCCTCGTCCGATTGATAGCCATCGACATTGAGTCGAAAAATTTCCTTTGATTGGTGGACATGATTGATTTGGGTTTAGGGATTTGTTCCCACCATAGATGATGGCGAGTGCTTGAATTCGAGAAATTTCTCTATTGTCCGGCCAATGACATTTTTTTTTCATTCGAGGTCGATTTGGACTTTTTCTTCTTTTAATTACCCACGGTCTGTCGGATTTGTTGGGGGTGAAGGGTTGAACCTTGACTTGGTGTCATTATTTTCCATTACGGTCGGATATTGTGTTGTGAGCAACAATATATATCCATGATAACCGACTTGCACAACTTTGATACTGAGACTTAGGAGGACAGATTCCATCGCCCTGCCCCCAGTATGGCTTGCTTTATTGTAGGGCATATGAGAGAATAAGCCGACCGAGCATTTTCTTTCCTCTCAGCCCCTTTCTATGAGCATTAGCTTTCCTCCATAGTTAGGATGGTGAAGTATATTGGGCATCCATCTTTATGGGGTTCTCTTTTGAACCTTGAACTAAATCAACACCAGTAGCCTTGATGGCATCGGGTCGAGGTGGCTTGCATGCTTGTTTGGGCTTCTTGGGTTATTGGGCTCCCCTGGCCGCGTTGAATTCAGCATTTTGCCTTGACATTCTTTTAGACAACTCCTGGAGAGAGTAGTTGTTCAGACAAAGTTTAAAATAGGTTGCCCCTTGTGTATTGTGTTGAATCGGCAATACCATGACGAATCTGGGTATTAGGAACCCATATTTGCTTGACTTTCGGGAATTTGTTCCCCTTATATTGATCGACGTCCGGTATTGAGAATTTGTCCCCGTCGGCTTGTGCCCTACTGGGTTAAGGATTTATTCTGCCCAGATGATAGTAGATGAAATGGGAGATCTATCCTTGCATCCGATGGTGGCTTTTGATCGAGTTCGGCAACCGATTGGCCTTGATTCAAGGAGTGATTCTCGGCGGGGTATCTTGATAAACAGGTCTTGAGCAGATCCCTTTAAGTAGCAAGATGGGTAGAGGATTTATTCCTCTGTCCTGGCTAGTTGAACCTGCAATAGGCCAGCCTTAATTTTTTTTTTGAAGGGTAGGGAGGTTCTTCCTTGCCCGTAATGTGATGGTATCATTTGACCCGGTGACGAGTTTAGCCTCATCGATATCCTTGATGGTTGAGGTTGATGCGGGGAAGGTCTTCGATGGCACGTGGTCCCCGTCACCGTGAGGAAAGCTTGACCACTAATCGCATTGGCTTGTGATGTTTTGTTGTGGTTTTTGGATTGACATGTGATTGCGGAGGATTAACCACGATGTACTATCCCGTGTTGATTGCGGCTTGCGATCGGGTACACTGCTATGTTCGAGACGAATAGCCGGTCTTCAGCAGGGTGACCCAACTTGCAGTGGTATACACCGAAATTTGGGTCATCAAATTTATAAACCTCGGCTGTTTGCTTAGGTGGAGGCAAGCTGATCAGATTTTCTCTGATATAGACATCAAAAAAGCCTTTTAGCGTGCTCGTGTAAAGGAGTAAGACTTCTTGTTTCCTCGGCTAGAGCGAAGACTATTCCTCCGTGGAGCGGGCTTCTTGGCTTTGGAGGGGGACGGGGAAAGGTTGCCCCGTTGCGGCTTGTGCTTGCCCCCGGTGTGCGATCAACCATGTGAACGTCCTTACGTAAGGGACGTGAAGGCTTTCTGCTTTCGCGGTCCTTTGTAGGGTTGCCCGCATACAACATTTCCTATTCGGACATGACTTAGTTTAGCGTGTCGAATGTACGAGATGTTGGCTATGGGGAGAGCTTTTAAAGATTTCGGGGCATAAGCCCCTTTTGCGTAGTCCTACAACCTCTTCATTTGCCGACGGATTAGGGCGTTTAATGCGAGATTACGTCGTCTTTTGATGAAGTCAACGACAATTTCATCCTTGCATTGTGAGAGAGAGAGTCAATTCCACCGGTGGTACTTGGCCTCTCGGTGGCTTGAAGCGCTCGATGAACTGCAGCTGCATATCTTTGACCCGGCGGTGAGTTGGGCTTCAACTTAGAGTACCACTCGAAGGTAGGACTGTGACAGTGGTAGAAAAGTAGCAAAGTAGATAGGACTCTTAAAGGGCTAACTTGCCCGTAGAGTCACGTACATTGCTAGATGTTCTTTAGGTGACCCTTGTCCGTGAATCTAGGACATTTTGGAACTTTTGTCACCTCGCGATGCGACCATTTGAGCGACGGTGGACGCGGTAGGGAGTCCGATACAAGTCATGGTCGTCGTACCGATGGTAAATTGCCCGCAACTTGGCATCCACGGTTTGCTTGATCGTCGTTTTATGAGCAACTACGGGGTGGTCCGTCAATATGCTTTGCTCTGGTTGTTAACATTGCCTTTAGGCTTGTTTTGGAACCGAGGAGCAAGTTGTTGATTTGGTCGAGAGAGTGTCGGTTGTTCGGACGCCTCTTGGGTGACCTTATGTATGTCAACTAGCCCGGAGTTGTGGTGCGAGGTTGAGGCTGCAACCCTTTCATACTCATGTGAAAGAGTCACTAAGCTCTTTATTTTCTCTCGCCAAGCTCGGCCAAGCGGCGTGGGAGGTGTGACTTTGACTTCGCGGGGGGGTCTTGATGACGTGTTTCCCCTTGCTCTTCTTGTTGAAAAAGATCAAGCTGGAAGATTTTGCGCCAAAAAATGCTGTCGTTGTGTAACCGGACCTACTCGGTGGGCTGTCTCGAAACCCTCCCCGACATTCTCGGACCGGTTATTTGGAACTTAATGTGGCACGCGAAGATTGTCATCTTGCCACGTGCCCCCGGTGTGGCATTTTTGCCGCGAGCTCTTTTGAGAGGAGAGGCGTTCGCAAACAGACACCCCCCTAGGGTTGTTCTTGTTCTTTTGTGGTGGCGATAGGTTTAAAGAAGTGATTCTCTGACCCATACACCAAGGTGGGTCGATTTCAGGGTCGGACCAATCCATGACCCTTTGTCGATTGAGGTGCATCAACAACAATATGATGTGCTCGGGTTTTGGAAACCCAGATTTGCTTGAATTTTGAGGAGTGGTACCCCCTTTGAACAACTCGGTGTACACCGAGGTGGTTGATTTCGCAACCATGTGATGCACTTAGACTTGCTTGAATTTTGGGGAGGGGTTCCCCCTTGAACAATTTGATGCCCTCTAGGCACATGATTTGCCCCCAGTCAGAAAGACAATTCAGGAGACAGGAGAGCTTCTTTCTACACTCCCCTTAATGACTTTTGATCGATTCAGATACCGACCGGTCTTCTTCTTCAAGGAGTGGTTCCCTGGCTGAGTCGTCCTTGCATAATGGGCATGTGATGGACCCATTGAGACAACAGGATGGCCAGGAGATTTGTTCTCCGCCTTAGCTTGTTGGACTCGTGCCGAGTCCATCTTGGTCTTTTTAAAGGCCGATGAGTTCTTTCTCGCCCGAAGAGTAGCAATGACATGGGACCCGATAACGGATCTATCTTTATTGATTCTCTCCAGGGACAAGCTGTTGGAAAGTGGTGGTGTGATGTCCCTCGCAAAGTTGGCATTGTGGGCTTGAAATGCCCGATAGTGACTTTGGTCAATATGGAAATCGACCGGTCTTCATCTTCGGAAATGATTCCTCGGCCAAGGTGTCGTCAGAAATAAACCTTTTAATGCGTAGTAGCCAAGCAGGCGTAGGGATTTGTTTCTTGCCATCAGTAGTTGGACCAATGATAGGTCATCCTTTTTTTTTTTTTGAATGTCGAGGAGTTCTTCCTTGTTCGACGTGCCATGCTGGCATATGACCCGATAACGGGTTTGACTTCATCAACCTCTTTCATTGGGTGAACATGTTGCAAGGTTGGCCTTACCCAGGCTTGAAGTTTGGTTGGGCCCTTTTTGGTTGTGCATGGACAACCGAGCACTTGATCGACGGTTGCGAGCACCGATGTCGGCATCGCGTCTACCTTGGTAAGGAAGGGGAGCGTAGGCTCCATTGCCTTAGTGGTAGTGATGAATGCTTCGTAAGGACTCGTCGTTGAGTCTTCAGTTGTTGGGGTGGCAAGATCCACCCCGAGATGGTCCGATCGCCGGATGATTGAGGGGAAATGCCCTGTATGTCAAGGGTACACCAAGGTGCCCCCCCTGTCGCAGTTGATGACGTAGTCTTCCAAGAAGAAGATCTTCGTCTCCCTTTCGTTGCTTGGTGCTTTGAGTCTTCACTCTGAAAGAACAAAGGCACGGACTAAAGGGATGAAAAGTTATATAAGAATTTAGCGGTTATGACTTCACTAAGTTGCTTGTGACGGAAAGATGAAGGGAGAGAGAGGTCCCACGTCGTGCCATTGTTGGAACCTCGAATTTTCCCTCTTTTTTGTGAAAATTCTTTTTGCTTTAGGTAGCATTGACTACTATGAAAATATGTGGTATTCATAGGAGTATTAGCTAATTTGATGTGGTATTATTTTATAGGAACACTTAGATGGTTCCACAGATTTGCTAAGTGTCGATATGGGTATCACCCACCACTTAGATGATACGAACCACGATTTAATTTGTGAGGTTATACGAGTTCTTTGAAAATAAATTTTGACCTCTCTCCTGGACTTGCGATATTCCGGTGTTAATTACATCGACGAAACACTCGAATACCCTTGATTGACCGTCACGGCAACATATTGATCGAAGTCATTCATCGCATAAAGAAAATTTGGAAGACATATCCCCGTGGCCTTATGAGATGGAATTTGGTTTACCTTAATTCAACCTTTCAGGTTGGGTCCATTGATTTTCTTTTTGATTTAAGATTTGATTTGATTTGTTTTTGTTTATGTCTTTGGTCATTTGTTGACTTAGACAATTTTGTTTAATTTTTATCCACCTCTCAAAGTCCATGGGGATTAGATGTCATCTTTGGATGACACATCGGGTTAGTCGAACTTGAATTTATTTCATGTCGATTTGAGTACATGGAAATACAATAAATGAGGGGGCATTCGAGCCTTTGTTCCTCAACACATGTCAAAGTTTGTTCGATTTGACCAGCACTTCGGCTTTACCGATTTGGGTTTCGGCTTTGCGGTATCTCGGTTTCTGCAACCGAAATTTTCTTCGTATGTCCAAGAATGACTTGATTGCATTTGATATGCGGCATTTGCAGAGCTTCTTCGGTTTTGCCGACATTTCGGCTTTACCGATCCGGGTTTCGGTTTTTTCGGCATTTCGGCCTTACCGAACCGGGTTGTCTTCAGGTGCCCAAGAATGGCTTGATTGCATTTGATATACGGCATTTCTGGAGCTTGTTCGGGTTTGCCGACATTTTGGCTTTACCGATCTGGGTTTCGGCGTTTTCGGCATTTTCGGCCTTCTGAGCAGTTGTCTTCGTATATCCGAGAATGGCTTGATTGCATTTGATATGCGGCATTTGGAACGTGTTCGGGTTTGCCGATATTTCGGCTTTACCGATCTGAGTTTCGGCCTTTTCGGCATTTCGGCCTTACCGAACTAGATTGTCTTCATATATCCAAGAATGGCTTGATTGCATTTGATATGCGGCATTTCTTGGAGCTTGTTCGGGTTTGCCGACGTTTCGGCTTTACCGATCTGGGTTTCGGCCTTTTCGGCTTTTCGGCCTTACCGAACCAGATTTTCTATTTGAATCCCCGTTCGGTTTGACCGGCATTTCGGTTTGACCGATTTGGGTTTTTGATTTGAATTCCCGTTCGGTTTGATCGGTATTTCGGCTTTACCGACTTGGGTTTTCACCTTGAATTCCCGTTCGGTTTGACCGGCATTTCGGTTTTACCGATTTGGGTTTTCATGTTGATTTCCCATTCGGTTTGACCGGCATTTCGGTTTTACCGATTTGGGTTTTCATGTTGATTTCCCATTCGGTTTGACCGGCATTTCGGCTTTACCGACTTGGATTTTCTATTTGTATCCAAAATAGCAAGTTACTTTGGGCCCCTTTTAATGGAAAGGTAGCGCAAAACCACTTAATTTCGGCAGCATTTCGGCTAGACCGGAGTTGGGTTGGCTATTTTCTATCCAAAATAGTTTACTATTTTGGGCCCCTTTTTATGGAAAGGTAGCGCAAAACCAGCCCCTTTTTATGGAAAGGTAGCGCAAAACCGAGGTGAGAATGTAGAGCTTCTCTCTCTTCCCAACTCTCTCTTTTTTTTCACACTCTTCAACCCCCCCCTCCCATTCATCCTCTGTCGGCGAGTGCAAGGTGGCGGCGACAAGGGGTTCTCCCCTCTCTTCCTCCATCCTTTCCTCTGCCCCCGACAGTGGCTTGCGGGAGTCCTTGCGGCTCCATGTCCTTCTCCCGGCGGCAACGGCTCCGGCGGGCTCCGGCGGCGGCGACAGCGGGCTCCGGCGATGGCGACGGCGACGGCGGGCTCCGGCAACGGCAGCGACGACGACGGCTGCGGGAGGAGCTCCTTCCGGCGACGGCAGTAGCTCCCATTGGCTTCTCCAACGGCAGCGGAGGATGCCGGCGACGATGGTAGAGGGAGCCGCGGCTGGTCCCCCTTCTTCTGCTCTCTCTCTCTCTCTCTCTCTTTTTTTTGAGAGATTTTTTTGGTCCGACACACCTCTTACCTGATCTGTTATGGAACAGGCCAACAGCACCGCAGCGACCGGCCCACACTAGTCCCTTTTGCAGGTACCCAAACTAGGCTGCTACCCAGGTCTGTTCATGCAAGTCAGACCAGTCCAGCCAGTTAATCTGGTCCAGACTCCAGAGCCCATCATTGCTGCACAGTTCAGCTTTATTTATTTCTTTTCATCCAGTTTTACTGGTCAAGTTACATGCCCGGATGCCCAAACTAGACAACCACCCAGGCCTGTTCATGCAAGTCAGACCAGTCCAGCTAGTTCAATCTGGTCCAGAGCCCATCACTGCTGCACGGTTCAGCTTGATTTGGTCCTTTTCATCCAGTCTTACTGGTCAAGTTACATCAAGGATTGTCGTCTCGGATCTCGGCTTCATCTCGGAAGCGTGAAAGAGAAGAGATCTCGTGAGATTCTCGGAAAAATCTCGGGAGATCGGATCTCGGATTTCATTTATGCAGGGTATACTTTACCCAATGATTGCCATCTCACATCTATATTTTATCTCACGGAGATTGAAGATAAAAGATCTCGAAAAAATCTCAAGGGATTAGATCTTGAAAATGCCAATCAATGTGCATGTTTAGATGTAGAATGTCATATAATCTCTTTAAAAAGGACAAGATAACTCATATTAAATATTAAAATAAGCTGTGAGAGAATTAAAAACGTAATACAGAGATGGTGAACTATTGTTAGCATGAGACATACAAATGATCTTATGTCAGACAAAAGTTTTATCTTGAACAATATAGATAGGAGATTGATAACATTTTGGGTCAATTGTACATATATAGTTATTAAAATATTAAGCTATGAAATTTTATCAAACAATAATGTTTAGATGAATATTTGGAAGGATTCCATAATAAAATTGGCAATATAAGAAGGAAACTTAACAAGATCATCTAACAAGTTGGGGATAATAATAGGTGGACAAGATCAAGGTATCACAGGTACTACATAGATATTCTCGTTTCGGCGATCTCGTTTCTCGGACGCACAGAAAAAAAGAGATTCTCGGGAGATCTCGAGAGATTCTCTGGAAATCGCATTCCATTAGTTACATGCCTGGATGAAGTTCTGCAGTCTGTCCTGCATCACCGTGTCCTGATTAGATGGCTGTTGGGGCAATATATTGCCAGTATCCTACAAGTAATCCAACTTGAATGTTATAAATATCATGTATGTTTTCTGAAATGCAAGTCATTATTGGATATCTGACTCTTATTTACTTAACCCGACACTTGTTTCCATGGCATGCTGCAAATTTTCTGCAGAAATCATCTAACATGCACAAACAATATCAAGGGGCATCAAATAGATGAAAGTTCCCTATATGAACTTGAGTTGACCGTGATTTCACATACACAACATGATGATTGCACAAACATCATTTTGATTGCAGTTATCAGATTTGAACTGACTTAAAGCATCTCATTCTGTAGATATTGATGCATTAGGACAAATTTTTACATTTTAGCTGGGATCATGATTAATTACATACATAATTACATACAAGGGTCCTGTGCTACTTTCTTTTTGGTTATTTAAACATAGACATGTAAATCTCTGTCATATCTAGATTCAGTTCGGATAAATTATCTAAAACCACATTACTGAAGCCTGTAATGTCTTTTGTATTTACTAATTAGATCTATATTTATTATTTAGCCATCAAACTGTTAAATTACACTATCCCTTCAACAAGTTTGAGAAGCATTTGGAAGAACAAAGTTTCATGCATGTTCCATTCAGATTAAATTGGGAATGATGCCTCGAGAGCCTTCGATACAGAACAGGAGTATGTATATGAAATTCCCAGTTGTATAAAAAATTGTAGCTAATGCAAGAGGATCTGTGGATTGCTGCAGTTAGATTTGATCAGGGAGAAATGTGCCTGCATGATGTATCTGCACAGAATGAGCTTCATGACCTTATATGACTGAATGGCTTGCTATGTACCTTGTACGAAACAATATGGCTGACTCAAGATTGTGCCAAATTTGGTTTCTCAGGGGGCATGGATGCGCTGGTAAAAGAGGGTCCATGATAAGTTCATGACCTTCAAGATTAGGATGTTTCTTTATATGATTGCATGGGACAGACTTCCAGCTTGTGATGGGCTGTTGATTGAAAATTGGGGGGGGGGGGGGGCTATTAGTTGTTCCTAAATAATTTATGCAATGGGATATGATTGATTTCTTTTGGGAAATGTGCTTCAAAATTCTTCATATTTGTTGGCGCAATGGTGCTGGCATCAACTTATCAATGGGTGGGATAGTATTCCTTAAGGAAGAGCTGCATATGTGGGTGACTGTTTTTGCCTCTAATGCTGTGGGCAATCAGGAGTAGAATTGTGGCGTCAAGGGAACAAGACCAAAGTATTCATCTTCCAGTATTCCTATCTATCCATCAGGAATTGGTACTTCTTTAAATTGGGGCCTGGTATTAGTGATTCTGGTTTTGTCCTCGTATAATTGAGTTGGAGTACTTGTTCCAGAATCATTCATTTGAGAGTTAGTGACGTTGGTTTGGTTCTTGCTCTTCCTATGTCGGTAGATTAACCCACTCTAGGTGTTTCTTATTTTTGCTTTTTTTCTTGTATTTTACTTTCCCACGGCCATTTATGTTAATGAATTTTTGAATTGATCTTACAAAATGAATAATCAGCAGATACTGCAATATTGAAGCTTAAGTATCTTTGCAGTGTACAAGAAACACTATCCTCCTGTTCTTACAGATGAAGTTTGGCGACTAGAAAAGGTTGGGAAGGATGGTGCTTTCCACAAACGCCTGACTCGTGAAAACATCAACACAGTAAAAGATTTTCTTACATGGCTCTTTTTGGATCCTCAGAGACTACGAAGAGTATGATTTCTTTTTCTTCTAAATTATTCAAGAGTAAAAATATCTTGCCATAAACCATCTTTGATTCTGTCGATGCACGTCTTGATATATTGGTTCTAATCATCTTTCACTAAATTATTGCTGTTTTTAGAAGAGTTTTTTATGTTACTATATTTGTTTGCACATATACAGATTCTGGGAACTGGCATGTCAGCCAAGATGTGGGAAATCATTGTGGAACATGCCCAGACTTGCGTTCTCAATAACCAAATGTATGTCTATTTTCCAGCTTCCCAACAGAAAACTGGAGTAGTGTTTAACGTTGTGGGAGAAGTGATAGGTATCGTTTCTCATCGACGGTATATTCCCCTCAGTGGACTTTCAGAGAGCCAAAAGGTAAATATGTAACCGTTTTATCACACCATTCTCTCCCTCCACATAAACCCTCCACCTAAGGAAGGCATGGACCCACACCCATGGGCACATAGTAAAGAAAAGAATAAGATATCAACTTACATGACCGACTTCTCTTTTGCAGGCAGATGCAAAGAATCTTGTCAAAGTTGCATACCAGCATTTGAATGATGTTACTCCTTGTGACATCACAAACTTTCAGCACACGTTTTCCGTTGCTCATCCTTCTGGAGCACAACCTTCAACGGGCATTGTTTGCAATGAATTTTCTGGTTCATGTACGACCGATGAACTTGGTTCCGCCAACACGACTGTTTCGTTGCCAGACATGACTTTATCCACCCTCTTCATGGGAAGCACCCAGACCCCGGAAACTGATCTCCATGCCATAGACTCCGTGGAGCCTAGATATGATTCTAGCTTCCTGAATGATGATCTCTACAGAGAGTCGGGTAGTCCGGAAATATTTTCCAGCTCTCTGATATGTGGTGAGGAGTTCAGCAGTCGAGCATTACTTGAAGTGGAGCAGCTACAATATTTTGACTTCGACATGTCACTTCTGTCGCCCAATTTGCACATAGATTCTCCCACCGACCTCGAAGGTGCAGTGAGTGGCTTCCTTGCCTCCCGTGTCAAAATAATCAAAAGATGGGGAATCCTAGTCTCAGTCATGAAATGGGTATCCTCCATAAAGAGAATTGTTGCATCAAGGAGACTGGAAAGGGATTGTGATGGTGAAGTTGCCCCAGAAGAAGTGTAATTTGGTGTCTGTGAAGCTACAAGTTCATCGGCAAATTGCTTTAGACTTGTATTAAGCAAGAAACCTTGCTCCGTTTGATTACAAAGACCAAGGTTTGCCAATCAATAAAGTGCTCCGTACAGAAGCAGAATAAAAGTTGAAGGCGGCACTGCTATTCAGCTGTCATGGTTCTTTCTAAATACAAACTTTACAGTATAAAGCACTAGGATGTGTGGGATAGCTGTTTGTTGCCTTGTCGGACAGCGGGCCCCGCTGCCGCTGTAAAGATCTATTCTTTCAGCATATTGTATGGCATCATGCTACTGTAAATAGCTTGCTGTGTGATGATATTTGAACATTGTGGGAAGATAAACCTTGTTCATTATGCGCAAGAAATGTTTCTCTTTCTCATCCCATTTCACCAGGGGCACAAACTCATTTGATAACAATTTGATTTGATTTGTTCATTATGTTAAATGATTAAGTTTGAACCAGAAAAGAGCTCGATTTGTTAACAAGTCCAGTGTGAGCAGATTTTGCCCATTTACTTAAAAAAACAAATAATGAATATTCATAATTATATGTCGTCAATTAAATTTATTAAATAAATTCAAATTAAATTTTAATATGGGTTGCAATGTAGATAACGTTTTATTCGAATTTAAGTTTTATAAATGATTTTAGATCAAGTTCGAGTTTAGAGTTTCACAAATCGATTCATATTAAACTTGAATTTGAGTTGAAAGTTTCACAAATCGGCTCGACTCGTTTTATTTTACAAGTCGGTTCAATCGAAAAGTGATTTCTCAAAACTAAGGCAAAATTAAAATGAGAGACGAAGATAATAAACCGTAAATTCCATCATTAATTATTCCCATTTTTATGTACTCCAAACAAAAAATAATATAAAAATGTAGCAAGACCAGATGCTCATTAAAAACTCTTAGCCTTTGTGTGTTTGTGTGTTATTGACAGCTAGACATATCAGCAAATTGGATGCCATGCATAATTTATAACTACTGAAAATACCAGCATATTTTTATTGTTGAAAAACATACCATGAAGCGACATCCACTCCTGAAAAGAAAGATATTCGATGATAATTATAATGGAGAAATTTCATACTTTGCATCGCACACCCACCATCTTCTATTAAAATATATTGTTGATGTAATGTGAAACAGGCGCCATCAATGCTCTCTCTATTTTGCAAAATCTTCACTTTCCATGTTTAACACATGAAAAATTCCTTCTGTTACAATCAATGTATGTGTATTAATGACAAATGGTTATTCAATTAGTCGTTCTCTGCTTACTTCTTGGCTTGCATGAATGTTCTAAAATTACAAGTCATTTCTCGTATTTATATGTCGAATCCCGCATAATGACTAGCCTTGAAATATTATCAAGTCATGCAACTTCTCTTGAATATTACTTTTATTTGTCAGCTTTTTTTGGTCAAAATGGCCGAGTGGCCAAAGCACGCTTAGTGCAGTGCGTCGACGGACGATCGAACCTCAACGCTCGATTGTCACCTAGATCATCCCCCCGGGACAGACGGCATTCAAGATCATCCCCCCGGGACAGACGGCGTTCGAGACGGTGTTCGAGCTGCCGCTCGAACGTTGCACCCCATGCAAACTTTTGGTCATCTTTGTTTGCTCTTAAGTCAAACTTTATAAACACCGCTAAAATAAAGTCATAATTGTCAGAGCAAACAAAATGCCCAAAATATTAGGGGGGGTATCAAGGTGGTAACGAAAGATGTTTATATATATACATACGTATAATATATATAATTAGATGTTAATATTATATATATAATATATATACATAAATATTATTATATTTATATGTTATAATTGAATGTGTGCGTGCTTACTTATACATACAAGTTTATACGATTTATTTTTATGATTATGTTGTATTGGCATATGTTGGAAAAGAATTAATCTAAGTGAGAGCAAACAAAGTTAAGAAGAAACTTTAAAATTTTAAATATGTAATATTTAAAATATTTTTATACCATCATTAAATAGGCATCTATGAATTATAGACCGCGAGTGTCAAGAAGATAGCATCCCTTGTGGGGATTATTATAAAGCAAAGCTCTCCGAAAAGAAAGAAAGAAAGAAGTCATAATGGGACTTGGACGCCCAGGCGAGCAGCAACCAGGTCAGGTGCCCCCATGCGACCTTGAAAAAGTGCCTTGTCGCCTAGGCACCGCCCCTGGCTGCCCTTCGTAACTACGAACGATTGAAGTTAATGTAACATATATTTTAGAAGAAAACATGTGAAATGTTCGAGTATATGCAAAACTAGCGTTTGTTCTGAGGTTCATTCTGGAGGAGTCACTTTCCTGTGTTACTTTTTTATTTTGTTCTGATTCCATTTGTCACCATTTTGAAACTTTTTTTAATGAAACCTTTTGTCTTATTTTTCTCTGTAACTCCCTTATCAGATCGGAATATCAAGGGGGAAGATGTTGGTGTGGGAAGAGATGCATAAGTTTTTGTATACTCAAGACCATCTAATGCAGCTCAAAGATTCTGTCCATGTTTGTCTTAAGTTTGGTTTGGATTATGTGGAGACAAATTTGTGGATTAACCATTATCTCTTAGCTTTTCGATAAAAAATATGTTTTTACGGTAATTGATAATTCCTATAATATATCTGTTGATAGTTTCATAAGTTGAGATAGAAGACAATAGATGACTTTTGTCTCCCTCTTCTTCAAAAACTTTAAATTAAATTGTCACTGTCTAGAATAAAAATAAAATTACATTTGAATGAAATTACGAGTTCTTAGAGATTTTGATGTCTAAAATCTCTTTCATATCCCAGCCAAACACCATCTTGTGATTTTTTCGAGTGAGTTGCTGAGTTC
This sequence comes from Cryptocoryne crispatula var. balansae, assembly GCA_036172225.1. Taxonomy (NCBI): domain Eukaryota; kingdom Viridiplantae; phylum Streptophyta; class Magnoliopsida; order Alismatales; family Araceae; genus Cryptocoryne; species Cryptocoryne crispatula. The sequence continues at coordinate 36,296,981 of CM069930.1, read as the reverse complement.
TTGAGTAGAAGTATATTAAAAGGTGGTCGATCTATTTAAAATATGATGATATTTTTATTAATATATATGTACGTCGAATCCAGCAATTTTTATCATTTATCAAAAAAAAGGAATCCAGCAATTTTATTTTAATAACAATTTAGTTATAAACAAAATAAAATGTTGCGGCGTCGGGCTCGTACGAAGGGAAACGCGCTGCGGCGGCGGGCGGTGGAATGGCGAGCTCCCTTCTACGGCGGCATCGCTCGTCGGCGGTCCTTTTCCAGTCAGCTCGGCGGAGCTCGCCCTGCTGCACGTCCGCCCCTTCTGTACCTTCCTCCGATGGAGGAGGGCTAGCGAGTCGCGCGGGGTGCAAGAAGGGGACGTGGCTCATCCTGCCGCCCTTCGAGGCGCCCGTCGACGCCGCCTCCGTGGGAAAGGAGATAGCCGCCGGAAGGCGTCTGCCCGACCGAACGCGAACACCCACCACGGCGCTGAAGTGGGTCCGCCGCTGCTGTCCCAATCTTCCCCTCAGCCTCGTGCAGAAGCTCTTCCGGCTGAGGCAGGTTTGGCCTTCTGGTGAACTTGTTGAGTTCCCTAAGTCGTGCGGCTTTTTGTTGTTTGTAAAGCCGCGGAATAAGATCTTTTCTTGGAAATTTGGCTTTGCACCGAAGGTTTGCTCGCTCAATCTGCCGGAGGTTGAATAAGTTGCGAGCATTAATCCTGATAAAAACTCTTGGGATGATACGTTTCCCCTTGTTCAGAATCACCTCGTTAAATGATCAATCTAGTGCTTGCAGAACAGCTTATATGTGTAAAGGGTAAATATTCTCGTGAGCCTGGAAATTGATGGGCTAAGACTAACCTGGGGGGATGGATGATAACAGAGGTGAACTTGAGGTATGCTCCGATACTTGAACTGGCTGACTCGTAGAATACCGAGGGTGTAAGCCTTGAGTTTGTTTGAGATAAACCAAGGATTTTTAACTCAAAGTTGGTTGGACGGTATGTAATTGGACAAGTAGGATGTGTTTGACGCATAAAGGATAAGGTTTTCTAAAACATACACCTTTATCTGATGATTCTGATCCATTCTTGGTTAAGGTTATGGTATTAGATAAATCCTTTTCTTCTACTAAAGGGATCTAAGTTTCTGGAAATCAGGTGCTCATGAGACGGACTTGGTCTAACAACTCATTGGGCTGCTTAGTTGAGATGAAATGTACTATTCTCCAGTGAGCAGGTCTGGCATGTTTAAGCATTTCGGTTGTCCATGGAAGGATATAAGGTTCAAATGATTTCCAAATCATTCAGTTATAAGACCTACTTGCTGGGCTATAAGGTCATACCATACACTAATTTTTAATGCATTGAGATGAAACTCCTTTGAAAGTTTCGTAAGTTTAACCTGGAGAGGATTGTCTGCTGGCATTGCCTGGACTGTGATCTAAGAACATGTGTGCTTGGTCTATGTCTGACAAAGAAGGGAGATATTCTTAGTCTTTGTGACGTGTTGCCAAGTCATGATTGTACGAAAAAGCACTGCAGCTGGAGTTTTTCAAAGGGGTGAAGGGAATAATTGTTTGAGATGACACATCTTCATTATGCAGATGATACCATTCTCTTTTCCGACCAAATGAATGTAAAACTTAGTCAATGTTACAGACTGATGGTGTTGGCATGTTGCTGAAGCATTGTTTGCAGAATCAGCTGATCCGGATCGGAATCAACCGATTCTCAGATTGGATTGGCACCCATCGATCCAAATTTGGCCAAGAGGTCTGATTCCACCCGATCTCCCAGTAGAATTGACCGAAATCGGCCAAATCAGCTTGAATCGGGACCGGAATTGGTTGAATCGGCTGATTCTGGACCGATTCAAGTGATTCCTCATCTGAATCGGCTGCCAAGGCAGCAGTGATGTTGTACCTACCGTATCGGGTCTGTCATGACCGATAGGACCAAGATCCACCGGATCTGGGGATATCGGGCCCGACATACCCAATAGGATAGGGCAGGGAAGACACTACGGTGGCAACTTGCCACTGCCACCTCAAAAGAAGGCTGATTTATGGTCCTATTCCTGCCACCAAAAGATCCAGATAGGACCATGTGGGCCCCATATCCCCAGATTTTCGTCCTATCAGGCCCAACATACCCGATAGGATAGGGGAGGGAAGACACTATGGCGGCAACTTACTGCTGCCAGTTCAAAAAAAAGCATCAATTTCTGGTCCTATTCGTGCCCCCAAAATAGCCGGAAAGGGCCATAATTTCATGGGAAGGTTGGATATATATATATATATTTATGTTTTTTTGGGTGTTTGAAGAACTGATCCAGACCAATTCCAGATTGATTTCTCTTGGTGATTGGGATCGGATTCGAATTGGAATCGGCACCCACCGATTCGGGTGCCAATTCCGAACCCGGGATCAATGCTGAAGTTTTTGGGAGTGCAGTGATAGGTTTGAAAATTAGTAGTCTTGGGTTAGAACGGATGGATGTGAATGTTATTCGTAACTTTTTACAGACTGTCTCCAGCTTTCTGGGGTCAAGACAGGGTTCCTTTCTGATGAAGTATTTGGGTCTGCCCTGAATGATGGTACAATCCTATCTATGGACTGGATTACTGGGATGAGGTGATTGTGGTTTAGAATAAAAGATGACAAGGATGGAGGCTAATATGTTTTCATTACGAGAGGTATTAGTAGGTCTTGCCACTTGTTCCTTTATCATTTTTTTTTGGATTTATAAAGAGAGTGGTTCAAACTATAGAGTCTATCAGGGAAAAGTCCTTGAAAGAAAAGGCTTCTAATTGAAGTGGTACCCCCCTTTTACCAGCTGGAAACATGTCTAGACTACGGAGACTGAAAGAAAAAGGGTGGAGGTGGGTTTTTTCTCTCAGAAATTATGAATATCTTACTGTTGATGAGGTGGCTTCGGAGATTTGAGAGGAGAATGCATTTTGGGTGGAAATTGTGAAGCATAAATATTTAAACTTTGGAGAGAGATGGAACTAAGGATTCCAGAGCATCCTTCCAGATGTCCAATATCCAAGGGACATTTCTCTAATAAACAGAAATATGAATGATCTTCTTACCAAGTAGGCGATGACAACTCTCTGAAATTCTTCTTGATAAATGATGTGGTAGAAAGCACTTTGTAGAAACATTCCCTAGATTTTTTTAGCTTTCTAGGACCAATAATTGAATGGTGGCAGATATGTTTAATTTTAACAACAATAGCTTCATTTTGAATTTACAAGTGGAGGGGAGCTTGACAGACCAAGAATTTGCTAATCTTATTCAGCCCATGGATATGTTTAAGGTGATTAAATTAAGGGACATTAAAGACATGTTTAAGGACATCAAAATGAAGAGGGCAGCTGATCATATATTCTAAGTGAAGTCCATTGGTTATTTTTCTTATCAGAAGTCATAGTTGTTAAGGCAGTTGCCTAAGTGGCACCAGCGGTATTCTGTGACCGCCTTGGACCCTCGCCTTATCATGGTCCAAAAGGGTGGGCGCCTAGACTGCTTAGGCGTACAAGACACCAACCTTGCACACCTAGGTGCTAGACTGTCCAGTATAGCAGCGGTTCAAGCTAGAACATTTGGTTTTCATCACCTTCCAAAACCATCTTAAACCATCCTTCACGAAGCCCCGATGCTTCGATGCCCTTCACGCCATCAGACTTTCAGTTAAACAGGAGGGAGAAGAAGATGAGCTTGCAGAAGCCCCAGTTCTGACATTCTGAAAAAAGCTTGCCACCTAGAAAGCTCCATGCCAGGAAGATGCATCATGGTTTCTTCCTCTTTTAATCCCCCCCCCAAGGTCTGCTGCCATCCCTTGCCCCACTGCCGGGGTCAACCCCTTTCCTATGACTCCCTTCGGCAACTCCCAATCCATCTACCAGCCACCACTATTCTGCTGCCATCTAGTCCTGCTGCTGGCCACCCGAATTTCACCACCACCTCCTAACCTGCTATCGGCCAACTCCGTTTCACCACAATTATTTTTGAGGTGTCGCCTAGGCGACAAATCACCCCTTACTTGTCAAGGTGAGAGTATGCCTAAATGAGCATCCTATTACCTTCTTATTTTGGCTAATTTAGGAATAATTAATGCTAGTTTAGTATTATTATCACTTAATTGAGTGATTTCGAAGTAAAAAATAGCTAGTTGTAATGGTTAATTTGAATATAAATAGATATTCCAATGGAATAATAATAATTAAAATTTAGTAAGTATATATATATTTATTAACAATTAATAATAAATAAGTATTAATATTAATTTAATTGAGTGGTTATAATTAGATATTCATGTTGTTTAATTCTTTTAACTATGCACTTGTATATTATTAAATGATTTACGTATTGCATAGCTATTTATTAACTTTTTATGTATTATTTGTCACTCATATAGTTGCTAATCTATCAATTTCACTATGAAAAAAGGCATTACTTAATGCCTTACCTTATCTCCTAAGCAACAAGGTGGTTCTTTTTTGCCTTGGTTGTGTTGATCACCTTAAAAACTATGGCCGCCACTGCTACTCTCTATACCATCAGTGACCCCCAGTCCCATTGTTGGTCACCCCCTGTCCCACCACCACCTCCTAGCCCTCTAGCGACCTCTTGTCCCACTACTGACCACCCCTTCTTACTGCCTAGGCGGGTGCCTTGTAACCTAAGTGGTAAGGGGCCCTTTGGATGCTTTGGGTGCCTTGTGGCCTTGACAACTATGATGGAAGTATACATAATATTCATTTATTAAGCAAATTTGGTAATTGCCTTATCAAAGTTTACATTTTGTGTGGAAATAGCTTTCAATGAACTGCTTACAAGAAATAAGAGATAGATTCTGCAGTGTAATTCAAAAGGTTGCATCTTCTGTGGAATGTTAGAAAGTGAAGATCATCTTTTACTGAAGATTGGTAACTTGGAAGTTCTTTTTTTTCTTCCAGCAGTGTAGGATGTGAATGGCCTGCCTTGGTGACTGCCTTCAACTTTTGTACCATTGGCATAGTTTAAACCCAGAGAGGGCAAATCACCTTATGTGGGGTCTATTTGGCTGGCTATTATGTAGGCTGTTTAGTTACCAGGAATCTGAGATCTTTCACCAAAACTTCAGCTCTGCAGCATGTATTCTTTGGCAAGTGATCATATTAGTTAAAAAGTTCTTTGCTAAGCTTTTGTCATTGCCCTGCTGTTTCTGTCCTTGTTTTCCATTTGGAATCTAGCTGGGGTCTTCTCCTAGAGCTTTTGTTTTTCCTGTATTCTGTTGTGTTTTGTTGCCTGAGCTCTTCTCTTTTTACTCTACCTTGGTAGGTGTTTGTATGTTGGCCTGTCTGTTTTCGGATTGAATGAACTGTTTCTCCAGGCTTTTTGCGCACCTTCTAGAAACATGTATTGAATATTTTTATATGCACAAAGGAGTTCATTCTAACTTGGTCAGAATTGGACCCAAATTTCTGTCAGATTTGGGCCAAGGTTGGGTCAGCACGTGCTGATCCCGATCCAGATTGGCCAATCCTACAAACCATGTTGTGGATACAATTGGATTCAACTTGCATCTGGTTAGATTTTTCATTCTGATTGAAAAGAATTCTTTTAATCTTTGTGGTCAGGTACGAAGAGAAATGATGAATAGCGATACTTCAGAACATGCACTTAAACGAGTAAAGATTATATTGCCTTTATATTCATGAAGAGTTGGCTTTTGTGCTCACTGAGCGACTGAGTCTCACCCTTCAGTGTGCTGATTGTATGAATTGTTGGAAGGTCTCTAGAAGAGAGCTATTGAAGTCTGGAGATTTGATTTTTTTACCCATGACTTTAAAGGAGTTTCCACAAGGGAAAACTGATTATTGCTTTAATCAACAACAGATAAACTATGTTAGGAGCCTTGAATTATACAAGGTAAAAAAATTTTAAAACATATTTAACAGTTTCTTTCTTTTCTTTCATTTTCTTGCTTGTAAGTACCATATGTTACCACCTGGTTGAAGGATGAAGCTGTAATTGCAGTGAATAAACCACCTGGCATGCCAGTGCAGGTAAGTCCATGCTGCTATCTTGATTTCTGATGTAGATAATCTTGGATGGAGAAAATGGTTTATCATTTTATGAAAGCTGGTTTTGACAGGGTGGTTTTGGGATAAAGCTAAGCATGGACGTTTTAGCTGGATCATGCTTAAGATATCATCTTCCTGAACCACCTCGTATGGTAAGCTTCAACCAGACTCCCTAACTACTATAGTTATCACTGTTGTCGATTTATTTGTAACCATGTTTAAAAGATCTTGTGAATCATGAGCTTGTTAAAGATAAGCTAGTAAAACTTTAGCAGCTTTCACTGATGAATAATACAAGATAAAAAATGAATCTATGGTCTATGTGGTTTAAGGTGGTCGAGGGGACTGCCTACATGGTGAGGTGAGGTTCACTGCCTCGAGTTAGGTCAAACTACCTAGGTGGTTGGCTCTAGTGCTTGCAGCAGCACTTTTCTGCTGCGTTTTGAGTGGGGAAGCAATTCTGGTGGTCCATTATTTGGATCCTGCGGACCTGCTAAGGGGTGGATTTGGGCAGTTCAGCAGCCAGGGAGATCTTCCCTCTAGGAGGTTCATGAGATCTATATAGCAAACACATGGCTCTTCATCTTCCCCCACCTGTCACGATGGGGAGGCCCAGGGGGTACTGCTAATTTTCACTTACTGTTGGCTGCCATTCGCCCTCTTTTCTTCTCTTCCCTGGGCAATTACTGATTTGGGATAGGTATTGGCTGCGTACAAGGTACCTCATGAATGCCCATGTGATCTTTAATTGTTTAAGCCAATTCCTTCGATTACCTTGGTCACAAAAGTCTCAATGGTACAGCATTACAGCTTATCATCAACTTGAATTTTCTCTTTCCCAGGCTGTTACCTGATGACATAGGATTTGGAGGTAGAGATGGTTTTTTTTTTGAGTGTTGACATGTAGGTCAGTAGTAGAAGGAAGGTTGGATGATGCACTTAATTCAGTGTGGTCAGTCTGTGTACAGCAGATAAAAGGTTATTGTCTGTCGGACCAAAAAAATCTCTCTTAAAAGAGAGAGAAGAAAAAAGGGGGAAGAAGAAGAAACGGAACAGGAGGGAGTAGCCGAAGGAGGAGCAAAAAAAAAAAAAACTCCCTGTTACTGTCGATAGAAGGGCCTAAGGCCACCAAGGTTGTCTTCGCCACCCTCCTACGCATCCATCGAACCCATCGGGAGTGGGAGAGGCCACGGTTGCCGCCGCCATCGTCACCGGAAGGAGCTCCTCCCGCAGCCGTCCTCGTCGCCGCCGTTGCCGGAGCCCGCCGTCACCGTCGCCATCGCCGGAGCCCGCCGTCGCCATCGCCGGAGCCGTCGCCGTCGCCGGAGCCCGTCGGAGCTCGCCGCGAGCAAACCCTTGCGGGCATCTCCTGTCGGGGAGAGAGAAAGCCGAGGGGCGAGGAGGCAGCGGTTCGCGGTCAAACCGCGGTCAGCAGAAAAAAAAAAGGAAAAAAAAAAGCAAACGACCGCCCGAGTGGGCGGTCGTGGGCCACGCGCGCGCCCACGCGCGGGCGGCCGCGGCGTCGGTCAACCGGGGGGTGAACTTACCCCCCCCCCCCCCGGTTTGACTTTGGTCAAACAGGGCAGAAAATCAGAAAAAAAGGGGGGGGGGAAATGGGGGTAACTCCACCCCACTCCGGTCACCCCCCCACTAACTCGAAAATGGGTTTAGTGGGGGCTTCCAAATGACCCTTTTGCCCCTCCAAAAACCTCTATAAATACCCCCCCAAGTGCCATACGTACATGGGGTTGGAGAGAGTTGAGAAAAGAGAGAATTGGGAAGAGAGAGAAGCTCTACATTCTCACCTCTGGTGAAGAAATGCCTCGGTTTTGCGCTACCTTTCCATAAAAGAATTTGGTTTTGCGCTACCTTTCCATAAAAAGGGGCTGGTTTTGCGCCACCTTTCCATTAAAAGGGGCCCAAGATAGTTCACTATTTTGGATAGAAAATAGCCAACTCAACTCTGGTCTAGCCGAAATGCTGCCGAAATTAAGTGGTTTTGCGCTACCTTTCCATTAAAAGGGGCCCAAAATAGTTCGCTATTTTGGATAAAAATAGAAAACCCAGATCGGTAAAGCCGAAATGCCGGTCAAACCGAACGGGGATTCAAATAGAAAACCCAAGTCGGTAAAGCCGAAATGCCGGCCAAATCGAACGGGGATTCAAATAGAAAACCCAAGTCGATAAAGCCGAAATACCGCCAAAAACCGAACGGGAATTCAAATAGAAAACCCAAATTGGTAGCTCGAAATGCCGCCAAACCGAACGGGAATTCTAAATGAAAACCCAAGTCGGTCAAACCGGAATGCCGGTCAAACCGAACGGGAATTCTAAATGAAAACCCAGTCTGTCAACCGGAATCGGCCAAACCGAACGGAAATTCATGCGAAAACCCCAAATCGTCAAACCGAACGGGAATTCAAATCGAAAACCCAAATCGGTCAAACCGAATGCCGAAAACCCGGTCAAATGAACGGGGATTCAAATAGAAAATCCAAGTCGGTAAAGCCGAAATGCCGGTCAAACCGAATGGGAAATCAACATGAAAACCCAAATCGGTAAAGCCGAAATGCCGGCCAAACCGAACGGGAATTCAACATGAAAACCCGAATCGGTAAAATCGAAAAGTCGGTCAAACCGAACGGGAATTCAAGATGAAAACCCAAATCGGTCAAACCGAAATGCCGGTCAAACCGAACGGGAATTCAAATCGAAAACCCAAATCGGTCAAACCGAAATGCGGGTCAAACCAAACGGGAAATCAAGGCCAAAACCCAGATCGGTAAAGCCGAAATGTCGGCAAACCCGAACATGGTCCAGAAATGCCGCATATCAAATGCAATCAAGCTATTCTTGGATATATGAAGACAATCTGGTTCGGTAAGACCGAAATGTCGGAAGAGCCGAATTGAGAAAAGAGAGAATTGGGAAGAGAGAGAAGCTCTACATTCTCACCTCTTAGAAGGTAAGAAATGCCTCGGTTTTGCGCTACCTTTCACGTAAAAGGGGGGTTTTCGCGCTACCTTTCCATAAAAAGGCTGGTTTGCGCGCACCTTTCCATTAAAAGGGGCCCAAGATAGTTCGCTATTTTGGATAGAAAATAACCAACTCAACTCGGTCTACCGAAATCGCCGCCGAAATTAAGTGGTTTTCGCGCTACCTTTCCATTAAAAGGGGCCCAAAATAGTTCGCTATTTTGGATAAAAATAAAAACCCGATCAAAAGCCGAAATGCCGTCAAACCGAACGGGGATTCGAAATAGAAAACCCAGTCGGTAAAGCCGAAATGCCGCCAAATCGAACGGGGATTCAAATAGAAAACCCGAGTCGATCGAGCGAAATACCGGCCAAACCGAATGAATTCAAATAGAAAACCCAAATCCAGAAATGAAATGCCGGCCAAACCGAACGGGAATTCTAAATGAAAACCCAAGTCGGTCAAACCGGAATGTCGGTCAAACCGAACGGGAATTCTAAATGAAAACCCAAGTCGGTCAAACCGGAATGCCGGTCAAACCGAACGGGAATTCAAGGTGAAAACCCAAATCGGTCAAACCGAACGGGAATTCAAATCGAAAACCCAAATCGGTCAAACCGAAATGCCGGTCAAACCGAACAGGGATTCAAATAGAAAATCCAAGTCGGTAAAGCCGAAATGCCGGTCAAACCGAATGGGAAATCAAAGCGAAAACCCAAATCGGTAAAGTTCGAAAATGCCGGTCCAAACCGAATGGGAAATCAACACGTGAAAACCCAAATCGAGAAAGCCGAAATGCCTGGCCAAAACCGAACGGGAATTCAACGTGAAAACCCGAATCGGTAAAAACCGAAAAGTCGGTCAAAACCGAACAGAATTCAAGATGAAAACCCCAAATCGGTCAAACCGAAATGCCGGTCAAACCGAACGGGAATTCAAATCGAAAACCCAAATCGGTAAAACCGAAATGCCGGTCAAACCGAACGGGAATTCAAGATGAAAACCCAAATCGGTCAAACCGAAATGCCGGTCAAACCGAACGGGAAATCAAGGCCAAAAAACCCCGGACGGTAAGCCGAAATGTCGCAAACCCGAACACGGTCTGCAAATGCCGCATATCAAATGCAATCAAGCTATTCTTGGATATATGAAGACAATCTGGTTCGGTAAGACCGAAATGTCGGAAGAGCCGAAATGTCGGCAAACCCGAACAAGCTCCAGAAATGCCGCATGTCAAATGCAATCAAGCTATTCTTGGACACATGAAGACAATCTGGTTCGGTAATGCCAAAATACCGAAAGAGGTTTGAAACCCGCATCGGTAAAAAGTTGAAATGTCAAAAAAACCGAAGAAGCTCCCGAAATGCCGCATATCAATGCAATCAAGCCATTCTTGGATATACGAAGAAAATTTGGTTCGGTAAGGCCGAAAAATGTCGAAAAGCCGAAACCCAAAGCGGTAAAGCCGAAGTGCTGGCCAAACCGAACAAACTTTGACATGTGTTGAGGAATAAAGGCTCGAATGCCCCCTCATTTATTGTACTTCCATGTACCCAAATCGACATGAAATAAATTCAGTTCGATTGACCTGATGTGCCATTACAAGGATGACATCAAATCCCCATGGACTCTAAGAAATGGAATAAATTAAATAAATCATTTAAACAATTTTCAAACTTAACCAAATAATTAAACTTGATTAAATCAAATCAAATCAAATAAGTAAATTTGATTAAATCAAATAATTACTTATTTATTAACAAAAATGCCATCAAAACCAAATTAAATTCATGTCATAAAATCATACATAAAAAATGACTACAAATGGTTACAAAACATGTTAAGTTTGAATCCGACTTAACCATGAAAAATTAAATCAAGCCAAATGGATAATGCTACTTAAATAAATAAGTATGCATAACAAAATCCAAATCAAATAAATGATCAAAACATTAATAAAATGTTAACATAATCCAACCAAAATTATGTCATTAAATAATGCATAAAAAATGTCAACCAATGACTACAAAAACAAGTTATGTTAGTTAAAATCAATTCATGAAAAATTAGAGTGATCAATATTATTAAGAACAAACCTTAATAATAATAGTAAATTCACTCAAATCAAGCAAAAAATGCTAACAAACACATAAAAAATGGAAATTAATTCCTACAAATAAAAAAAGAGATCAACTCAAAATTGTCTAAGTCAACAAATGACCAAAGACATGAACAAAACAAAACAAATCAAATCAAATCTTAAATCAAGAAGAAAATCAATGAACCCAAACTTAAAAGTTTGAATTAAGTTCAACCAAATTCCATCTCATAAGGCCATGGGGATATGTCTTCCAGCTTTCTTTATGTGGATGAATGACTTCCGATCAATATGTTACTGTGACGGTCAATCAAGGGTATTCGAGTGTTTGCTCGATGTAATTAACACCGGAATATCGCAAGTCCGGTGGAGAGAGGTCAAAATTTATTTTCAAAGAACTCAGATAACCTCACAAATTAAATTGTGGTTCAGATCATCTAAGTGGTGGGTGATACCCATATCGACACTTAGCAAATCTGTGGAACCATCGGTGTTCCTATAAAATAATACCACATCAAATTAGCTAATACTCCTATGAATACCACATATTTTCATAGTAGTCAATGCTAGCCTAAAGCAAAAAAAGAATTTTCTAACAAAAAAGAGGGAAAATTCGAGGTTCCAACATTGTCCTTTCACGTAGATCTATTTGTCAGATTCCCCACATGTAGGGAATTAGAGAGAGCTACTTGTTTTCTTTGCTGATAACGATCTTGATCATCCATTGTTAGAATGTTATGTTGCTAAAATCATTTGGCTGTTACTTATTTGAAAGAATACTGAGAACAGGGTGGAGGAATTAAAAACTCAGAAGATGAGAATAGGAGAGAAAAGAACCTTACATTCCTTAGCTGGTACATTGTTTGTCTAGGCATTCATGCCACACATAAGAAGGCACAAGTACTTAATTAAATGCCTCAAGGGGCCCATTCTGGGTTTAAGTTACACCTTTATCCTTTTCCCACATAGGTATTTTCAATACATGGCACGTAATGAGTTGACAGTTTTTGTTATTTTCCAATTGTCTGGAAATCCTTTTTATGTTACGACACCTAAACATGCCCCAAATGAAAAAAAGAAATTCTGAAGAATCTTTGTTATGGGATGAAAACTGTTTAGATGAAAGGTTGATTCTAAAACTAAGGTTTCTTGTTCAAATTCAAATTTCATATTTAATTCTTATGATTTTTGGTACTCTTGCACATGTTTTGTTTAGGTACACAGGTTAGATAGAGAATGCAGTGGTATTTTAATTTTTGGAAGGACGCAAACAAGTGCTACTATTTTGCATTCCATTTTCCGTGAGAAAACGTATAGACCTTTCGACGTGAGTCAAAATTCTTGAAAAACCTTTTTTTAAGGATATGCATAAAATGCTATTTTTCAATGCATGATAGAAATCTAGGAGTTCATTCACTCTTTCTGCCCCTTGGTTCATTACATTGAATGTTTGTGGTATTTTGTGCTTGAGAACTTCAGGATCTAAGGAATGATAAAATGATATTCAGAAAGAAATATTGGGCTCTCGTCATTGGCCATCCAAAACATTCGGAAGGTTTAGTCACTGCGCCACTTAGGAAGGTTTGTTTATCCATATTGCTTTTGTTCTGGATATTTTATGTGCATCATTATTTTATTGACTAGGGGAACATTTAGATTGTTTTGTTTAAATTTTTCTACTTGCACTTTTTTACTATGTCTCTACACTTTACATTGATGGTTACGTTCTTTAATGCATGTGATACAACATTATGGACTTGATACAGGTTCAGGTGTACTAATATTTGTTCCATTAAGAGACAGATCCATTAAATATGAAGGTAGTGATTCAGAAATATATATCAGTATGTAGAAGTAAACGCTTGTTAAATTTCGAAGTCCAAAAAGAATGGATATATGGCTAGGAGGAAAAATGATTATGCCTTTTATATTCTTCAGTGTTCTCACCATACTATGATGAATATTTTACTATCTAGAACCTAGATTGTCAACGGTATTGGAAGTTACACACCAATTACAATCTGCATCTCAATTTTCTCTAATTTTAGCACATGAATTACAGCATAGATGGAACAATGTGGGAAACAACAAAGCAAGAGGTGCACAACCTGCCATTTATCTTTTCAAAAAGAAGTTCTCTCGTCTCCCTGGGTGATGGATGTCGCAATGTGTACCTTTCAGAAGAAACCTTGAGGAGCAGGAGATAAGGGATTTTTCTTCTTAGTGATAGGAAGTGTTTGGAAAACATTGAAGACAAGTTGATCTGGCTTCTCTGCAATAGATCTATCTTCACTGTAAAAACTGCTTTGAAAAGGCTGACTAGGGGTGGTGTGGCGGTGATGTGGCATCAGGAAGTCTAGAACCAACCTATTCCCACCAAGATTTTTTTTTTTTTCATGGAAGATTGGTAGGGGAAGTGATGGGGATCCAGTTCAGTCTAATTTGGATTTATTTTGTGTTTTCGTCCTTAGAATGACATGTTTGTAAATAGTTATTTTGAATGTTTTTTTTGTAATTTGGCACCTCTATATAAGAGGATGCATCTTACGTAAATGATAAGCAAGTGAAGAATTTGTGGAAATTGGCCTCTTGGCCTTGGTTCATCCAGGGGGCTTGGCCCCGTAGGCTTCTCCACCCCCTCCTTTGAGAGGCTTGCTCCTTCTCCACCGGTAGGAGACCGGTGATCCGTCCACCCTTGACAAGAGGCCAGTTTTCGATCCACTCCTGGCAGGAGACCGGCTTCCGACATCTCCCTCCCCTTCCTCCTGCGACATCTGTGCCATGCTTCTCTCCTTCACCCCTTCCCAGTTACGGCAGCTCTCTATTGGCTTCGTCATCCCCTCGCCTCCATCCATTCACAGCATAATAGCATCAGCACACCATCGCAGACACTCTTTCACTCTTTCAGCCCCCTTGCTTGTCTTTCTGGCAATCCCTGGACAGACCCGTTGGGGTTCTCAATACCTCCTGACGAGGATGGCCACCTTCCTGCACACCAAATACCGTCCGGCGAAGTTGTCAGCTCCATTGTCATCACCAGCACCCGAGCGCGTAGACCCGGCAACCCCTGGACCTGCATGACTATCACTCCAGCTGGACCTACTGGATGTGCACACTCTGCCGACATACTGCGCTACACCCCTTTCGGCACTATTGAGGGCCCCTTTTGCAGCTACCGCCTCCGGTGAGGCTAGCTGATCTCTTCACTCAGCCCCACAGGGCCTCCCGATGCCCACAGCGCCTTCCTTGGTTAGTGAAGCCCCAATGCCCTCCGCCCGCGTCGCCATCACAGGCCTCATCGACATGAGAGGCTCGCAGCACTTCCACCCTTTTCCAGATCTGCCAAAGGGCCCTGACTGATCTTCCCGAGCTTCATCATCATCGCCCTCTTCTTCCATCCACCCCCATCTTTATGTTCCACCCCTTTTGGGCACTGACAAGGGACGAGATGTAGATGACGAAGATTTGAAGGAGGAGGAGGCAAAGAAGACGATGCCAGAGGCCACCAAGGGCTTTCCTTCCTCTCGATAACCTCCAGCCACGGGCAAAGCTACCACCACCCTCTGCCATCTGAACAAGGGCAGACACAAGAAGACAAAGCTGCCCCCTACCAGCGGTTCTTGATGCATGTGGGTGCGTCAGGATGGTGCCATGGACCTTGGGATCTCACCGTGTTTAGCTGGCCACGACACCCATTGCCGGATCTCGCCTCCCTACGTGCGCATCAGATGTGTTCGCTCGCGATGCCTACATGACCCCCCACCCCAGGGGTTCTTCAACTGTTTTCTCGCGCTCTTCGATCTGCACTCAGGATCTGTCTTCAGCCTCCCTCGCATGCTGCCTCACGACACCATGTCTCCCATGAGCGGCTTTTTATGAGCTGTTGTGACCCCCACTCTGGCTCCCTCTAGTTCACCAGCAGCCTGCCCTGCTGCTCAGCCAGCCAACTGGCCAGTTCACTTGGCAATGCTGGTTCAGGCCAATTTAAACCGGTTCATCCCTGTCTGAGCCTGGTTCACTGTTCCCAGAGTCGGTTCAGATCTGGTTCAATGCTCCCATACTCGATTCAATGGGTTTTGGGCCCTGTTCAGCACCTTTCAGCCATGTTCAGCATATTTTAAGCTGGCTCAGCGGCATTTCAGTCCGGTTCGGCTAGTTTTCAACCTCGGTTAGTGGATTTTAGCTTGGTTTAGAGCAGTTGCAGTGGATTTCAGCATATTTTAGGCCAGCTCAGTGGTATTTCAGTCCAGTTTGGCGAGTTTTCAACCTTGGTTAGTGGATTTTAGCTTGGTTCATATTCAGTTCTGTGGATTTTAGCACAGTTCAAGCATGGTCCACCCATTTTGGGCCCAATCAGGTATATTTCAGCTTATTTGGGCCCGCCGGCGTGCCCAAATGGTGTCATCTCCGCTTCTGCCCTGCATCAGTTGTCGGCTCCATTGACATCACAGGCCCCAGGTGCGTAGATCTGGTGATCCCTGGCCCTGCGTGACTATCACTCCAGCTGGTCCCTACTAGACGTGTACACTTCGCTAAAAGACCATGCTGCACCCCTTTTGGCACTATTGAGGGCCACTTCTACCATTGCCACCTCTGGTGAGGCCAGCCGACCTCTTTGCTCACCCCCGCGAGGCCTCCTGAAGCGGAGCCTTCCCTGGTTCGTGAAGACTTGACACCCCTCTGCCCACCTCGTCATCATGGGCCTCGTCAACGCGAGAGGCTCACAGCAGCTCCACCCTCTTCCGGATTTACTAGAAGACCCTGACTGACCTTCTCGAGCTTCATCATTGTTGCCCTCTTTGACCATCCATCCCCATCTTACTGATCCACCTTGACCAGGCACCAAGGAAGGATGGGATGAATTTGACGAAGAAGGAGAAAGAGACCAAGAAGATGATGTCGGAGGCCATCAAGGGCTTTCCTTCCTTCCAACCATATCCAGCCGCGGGCAAAGCTGCTACTGCTCCCTGCTCCTCTGCACCCTGCGGTGCTCTGCTGTTTGGACGAGGTGACTAGGGTGGATGCAAGAAGATGAAGTTGTCCCCTTGCCAACCTACCAACTATTCTTCACACGTGCAAGCGCGTCGGGATGGTGCCACGAACCTTGGGATCTTGCCACGTTCGGCCAGGCAGACACCCATTGCCAGGTCTTGCTCTTTCACTTTCACATGCGCGTTGGATATGTTCGAACATAATGCCTCTCCATGACACCCGCCCCGGGGGTTCTTCAACCGTTGTCTCGTGCTTTCCGCGCCCACTTATGATTTGTCTTCAGCCTCCCCTTGGGGGTGCCCTCGCAAGTTGCAACACCATCCGCCCCACCTAGTCGGAGTCTGCAGAAGACATCACGACCCCCTACCAGGGAGGTCTTCTAAATGCAGCACGAACGTGTGCGGGAGCCTTCATGATTCTCCCCCAGAGGATCTGCTGCTCGCACACTCGAGGCGCCATCCTCTCCGGGGTTAAGACGTGGCTTAGGGCTGGTTTGGGCCATTCCAAGCCTGTATGAACCAGGTTAAGCCTAGTCTTTTTCATTTTAGCATACTTTTAGTCCATTTTCATGCTCTAACACCCTTTGGTAGTGTTTTAATTCTAGTCCACCCTATTGTCCCGCATCAAATTGGTTTCAGAGCTTGGTTACAACTCATTCCTATAAGTTGACTCTTGGGATGCTTCCAATGACTTCGACGCTCAGTGGATAAATAAAAACAGTGACGTTTATGTTGCAGTTCAAAACTCAACGACTAGTTTCCTTTTGGTAAAGGAGAATGATAGGGTCCAGTTCAATCTATTTTGGGTTTATTTTATGCTTCAGTTCTTAAAATGACCTATATGTAAATATTTAAAGTCATTTCAAGTTTTTTTTCTTACTTTTAAGTCTTTAGGAAGACATAGTTGTAAATGGTTATTTTGAAGGTCTTTTTTGTAATTTGACATTTTTTTATAAGAGGAAGCTCTTACGTGAATGATAAGCAAATGAAGAATTTTGGAAATTGGCCTCTTGATCTGGTTTGTCCAGTAGGGGGCTTGGCCACGTAGGCTTCTCCACCCCATCCTTTAGGAGGCTTGATCCTTCACCACTAACAAGAGGCCAACGATCCATCCACCCTCGGCAAGAGGTTGGTTTCCAATCCACCTCCAGCAAGAGGTCAGCTTCTGACATTTTCCTCCCCTTCCTCTTGCGGCCTTCGTGCCATGCCCTTCAAGCATGGTCCACCTATTTTGGGCCTGTCGGTGTGCCTGGATGGTGGCATCTTCACTTCTATCATGCATCAGTTGTCGGCTCCTTCTACATCACCAGTACCCGTGTGTGTAGATCCGATGATATCCAAATGCATGCTCCGCCGATAGATCCCTACTGGACATGCATGCTCCGCCGATAGATCCCGATGCACTCCTTTTGGCACTATCGAGGGCTGCTTTTGCCACTGCCACCTCCGGCGAGGCCAGCCGACGTCTTCGCTCACCCTCGTGGGGTCTCTTGATGGTTGTGCAGCCTTCCCCAGTTCGCGAAGCCCTAATGCCCCTCCACCCACCTCGTCGACATGAGAGGCTCACATCACCTTCACTCTCCTTTGGATCTACCAGAGGACCCCAATCGATCTTCCCGAGTTTCATCATCGTCACCCTCTTCTTCCGCACACCCCCATCTTAATGCTCCACCTTGACCTGGTGCCGACGAAGGATGAGATGAAGACGATGAAGAGGGAGGAGACAAAGAAGATGACACCAGGGGCCACCAAGGGCTTCCCTTCCTCTTGCCTACCTCCAGCCGTGAGCAAAGCTGCCACCACCCCCTGTCCCTCGCACCTGCGATGCTCTGCTGTCCGGACAAGGTGATGAGGGCGTACGCGAGAAGATGAAGCTGCCCCCTTGGCCAACCTATCGGCTGTTCTTCACATGCACAGGAGCATCGGGATGGTGCCACAAATCCCTAGATCTTGCTGTGTTTGGCCAGTCACGACACCCATCACGGTCTTGCCTTTTTCACTTGTGCATCGGGCGCATTTGCTCATGATGCCTCCACGATCCCTGCCCTGGGGGTTCTTCAACCAGTGTCTTACACCCTCTGATCTGCGCCATGCACCCATTTAGGATCCATCTTCAGCCTCTCTCAGGGGCACCCTCGCAATCCCATCTCCCCAGCCAGCGTCTGCAGAAGGTACCATGACCCCCTACGCAGGGGGGTTCTTCTAAATGCAGCATGGGTGCGTCCACAATTGCCCCCAGGGGGTCTGCTGCTCACACACTCGAGCTGCTTCCCTTTTCATGCCACAACCTCCAACGGGGTGCCCTCCGGGGTTAAGTTGTAGGTTGGGACCGGTTTGGGCCATTCCAGGCCCATTTTGACCAGTTTGAACCCAGTCCTTTTCATTTCGGCATACTTTTAGCCCGCTTTCGCATTCTAACACCCTTTTACAGTGTTTTAGCTTTGGTCCACTGCATTGTCCGGCATCAGAGAGTCTCCCAACCACAAGTCACCCTTGCAGAATTTTTCCAACTATGACCACCGATTGTGTATTCTGCTGCTGTAAAGAGGAAATACCACTCTTCTTTTCATCAAGTGTGGGATCATCAATTTTCTATGGAGAATTGTGTTTAAAGTGTTGGAACACTAAATGGGTGGAGCTCACTAGCATTATACCCTTCTTACAAATTTGATCTAGTCTAAATCCTTGTCCCTCTGATGGTATTCCGTGGAAGCTTGTGGTTCTGGCTATGCTGTGATCTATTTGGCGTACAAAGAATATTCTTATCTTTGATGAGTGGTTTGAGAATCGTAAGTTGATTCTAATCTTCTGTCTACTTATGTCACATATTGGTCTTTGGCTCATATTGGCTAGACTCAGGGAATTATCCTTAGTGATGATACTCATTTTCTTGTAATCTTGTCTTTTTATTTGTTCTTCTAACCTCTCTACCATCTCGGTGGGGGGGGGTCTTTTTCTCTTGCCATTTTGTTTTTACTTGCTGTGTAATCTTTTTTAAGTTATTAATAGAAAACTAGGTCTTTGGATCTTCCTCAAAAAATAAAAAAACGGAATTGTAAGGAGATGAAGTGTCCGACAAGTTTATCCGGAAAATATACCTCTTGCTTTTGCAGGAATCTGCTTCAGAGAGATCCTGTGAGATTGCTGCTAGTGTGTTAGCTGAAAATCTAGTCTAAGACTCTAGGGATGATCCAGCTTTTGATTTTAATTATATTCTGTTGTAAATTGGCGATGCTGGGAAATTAATTTTAACTGTAGTCCTAGTGTACATTTTCTGATAGAATCAGTCAAGTTATTATGGCATGATACTCGTGGAACTTACAAAATTGACTTAAAAATCCGCAGGATGGAAAGTAGAAAAGCTTGTATAAAATAAACCTTTCCCTTTCTATATTATCTTCTTTAGCCAGCTACATTGTATGGAAAGGTGACAGTTTCTCTTCTATCTTATGTACTTAAACATGCAGAAAGTAGATGGTTTCTTTGTCTTTCTAATCTTGAACTTTATCATTGAGAACTATCTAGAATTTAGAATGAATATCATCTGTAAATGCTCACTGCTCCTTTGATGAGTTTGTCATCGTGATCTGTTTTTACATGGTTAGCATTGACCTGTAACTTCATTGTTTATGAAAGCTATATTTCTTTATTGAGGAGGAAGTTCAATGTTTATGAAAACCCTTTTTTTATTGAGGGGGATAGACAGCATCTTTTGGCTTGATATAAGACTATTTCAACCATAATTTCACATAAGTGCTTATACTCCTTTTTTTTCTTCATTTCTCACTTCATCATTTCTCCTTAGATGAGATTTGGCTTCTCAGATTTTATGGCTCAACTCAAATCTCATGTCTACGTTTTTTTTCTACTTTAGTTTCTTGTCTTTGTTATTATGGCTATTACTACATCTGCACCATGCATGCATGGGATATACAGCATCTTTTGGCTTGATATAAGGCTATTTCTACCATAATTTCACAGAAGGGCTTCTACTCCTTTTTTTTTCTTGCTTCGTTTCTCACTTCACCATTTCTCCTTAGATTAGATTTGGGTTTTCAGATTTTATGGCTCAAATCTCATTTCTACGCTTTATTTCTTACTTTAGTTTCTTGTCTTTGTTATTATGGCTATTACCAGATCTGCATCATGCATGCATCATAACCAAGCTGCTGAGTGTTATTATTTTTATAGCATGGATTGAGATTGTAGGTTGAGCATATAGTTGTTTCTAACATGTGGGATTGGTTATTTATTTATTTATTTTTAGGCAGTAATGGAGAACGGGAATTATGAACGCATTATGGTCACCAACAATGAAGGGGGCACATCTCAACATGCACTGACAGAGTATAGAGTTATTGAATCTACTCATGGTCAGTAAATTTGTTGTTTCTATTGATTGATTTACCACTTGTTAATTGATACTTATTAGTGGGTCTGGTAATGAATGGAGCTACTTGTGTCCTAGCACAAATGGCTTGGCATCCCAGGTGACCCAGGTGGTGATATTGTTATTGTCTCCGTGGCAAGGGCCAGTGATCTAAGACAAGGCATAGTTCAAGAGATTGTTGTCTATGTATTTCTTTCGTGTGAGTTTTAGTTTTAATCAATATGCTGAAGTTGCGTCCTTAAAGCATTTAATACGTATACATGGACGGAAGCGTATGAACATTTTCAATGCAGCCTAACAGTAATCTAATATGCAAAAAAAATTGTGGTTTTCAATCTATCGATTCTATACCTTTACTTAAAGAAGTCTGACATGTAGTTAAAAGGGCAGAATATAGTTTTTCTTAGGTGTTTGGCAGACTAGATGAAGATGATCTAAATAAACCAGTGTATGTGCTCAGGTGATTGCCTTAGTGATGGTTTTGAGTCACATGACAACTTGATTCCTAGTTTTAAGAATTTTGTATGTCACTGTGTCGGGAGGGTTAGAGAGAAGAAATCTAGAGAATTCCTGGGATTTTAACTTCGAAAGTTAGTTCAGGTGCATGTAAAATAATATGGTGATCTCTTTAACAAAATACATTGTTACATGTGGAAAATTATGATACATTTGTATGTCTGATGCGAACAAAAGTTACAGAAGATGTATACAATTATGAGTAGATTCAAATTCTTCTTTCTGTATTGTGTATTCCCCATTAGCATGCCTCCTGAAGTCGTTTTTTGCAGGATGGCCAATCTTGGATCCGGGTCGGCACCCCCAATCCAATCCCAGAGTAGGCTGATCCCAGTCCAATCTTCATCTAGGATCAGCCTGGATCCATCCAGATTGGATAGATTGGTCTATTCGTACTGGAGTTGGACAATCCAGGTCAGATCCAGGCTGATCCAATTGAACTGGCTTGGTTGGGAAGATTGTTCCAATTGGCCAGTCCAGGTGATTGAGTTGAACTGGCTCTGCTGGCTGAGATTGTCACAAATTGGCTGATCCTGAGCCAGGATCAGCTGACCCAAGTTTGGATGTCCCATCTGGCCTATTCCAGTCTGACTAGGCCGCTTCGGACTCTAGTCTCAGCCAAGTCGGGCCAAGCCAAAGCCAAATTAGGTTAAACATCGGCTGACTCTCAATCATTCTTGGGCTTCTGGGCATCTGGTGGATTGGCAGATCTGCTGATGCAATCCTCATCTCAATTGCAATCAGCTTTGGCCAATTCAGGGTCCCATCTTGATCAGGAATACCTTTGCTGAATTCGATGCTAGGTGGGTGTTTCAGCGTGTGAAACAGAAACATAATAAAGTAATTGAAGAAGACAATTGATCTTTTGATGGGAATTCGTTTTAGTGAATTTAGTTTTTTTTACATTTTAGTCCTTAAGGGATATATGTTATGTTTGTAGATAGTTTTTCTTACAGGGCCTTTCTGTAATAAATGATTATCTATATAAAAGTCCACCTTGTAGTCTTGAATGAGATATTTGAATAGTCAGAATTTTTGGGAGTGCATTGACGTGACAGCCCCCAGTTCTTCTTTTCCAACTCCCCAATAGGCTGAGGAGGCCTTCTCGGTTTTTCACCTTATGGCTACGAGAAGCCTTCTTCACCCTTCTCATCTTTGGCCTCCGAGTCTTCTTCTATCTTTATACCCTTCACAGGTTTGCAAGATCGGCTGTAACATCTACAACTTTGTCATCTTCTTTCCCTCTCGGATTGAATGACTTCGACACTTCCATCACTGCCGTGGCTTCAGCACCCTTTCAACGATAGCACAGACACTGCGACAGTGTTCAGCAACCGCACTCGTCATCTACAGCTTCTTCAGCACGTCCGGCAATCCCCTGACAGGTTTGATTTTATCTTCTACAGCTCCATTGTCTTCAGGGCCAACAGTCTTCTCTCCTTTTGCGAGTTCCCCAATGCTCTCCCTTTGGATCCACTGGATCTTACTGGTTGTTGCTCCTTCCTACCGTTCACTTCTGATCTGCTGTGATCTCACCAATTTTTTCCTGCAGATGCAGGCTGCTCCAGGTGAACCACCATTTCCCGCCATCAAAGCACCATGCCATCACCCTCCTTTCCTGCCCTCCTTTCGTCTCCGCTTACTGTCCCCTGTTCCGCCCTGTTTTCCCGCATAAGAAGGTGCTACAGTCAGCCATTTGGAAGCTGTCCATGCGGGCATCGTGGCCAGTGCCGTGAAGTTTCCTAGTATCATTGTCGTCTAGCACTTGTTTCTCTCAGACGTCGAATCAGCTCCTGCATAAGCCCATTCCTGCGGCTCATCAAGGCCTTTGTGAGTGCCTGTTCAGCTGGATCAGGACCAGCCAAATTGTGCATAGAATCTGGATCAGGGCCGGTTCAGTCAGGTGCTGGACCCGGTCCAGTATGATTACAACCGGTTCAGTATTCAGATCGGTACAACCAGATTCCTAACTGGTTCAGACCAGTCTAAAGCCAGTCCACTTAGATTTTAAACTGCTTTACCTGGTTTGTTTTAATTCCATCTAGTTTAGTCTACTTCAGTACATTTTACATCATTGATTTCCGAGTGTAGCCTTTCATTCCGCACCATCTTTACTCTTCACAGTTGACCTCTGTGGTCCTCAGTCCCTTTAGGAACTTCAACCTTGACAATTGACCCCTTGCACCTGTTGGGGCCTCTTGGTGATCCTCACGTCTAGAGGGCCCTAGTCCAGTAGCTGTTTAAACTGAAGTAGGGGTGTCAATGGGCCGGGCCCGGCCCGACCCGAGGTCGGCCCGCTTAGGACCCGGTCCAAAATATATTGGCCCGGCCCAACCCGGCCCGCACTATATTCTTGGCCCGGCCCGCAAAAATTATTGACTTGGCCCGACCCGGCCCGGCCCGGCCTAACTATATATTTTATAAATAAATATTTATTAAATATAATAAATTTAATTATTTAAGATAACATTATAAAATTAATAATAATTTAATTAAAATATATTTTTAATAAGTAAAAATGATATTTTTGAAATAAAAAATTGAAAGTTATTTGGCCCGTTTTAGCCCGCGTCGGCCCGCTTCGGCCCGTATGTCGGCCCGACTAAAGCCCGCGGGCCAAAATGTTTGGCCCGTCAAATGACCCGCAGCCGGCCCGGCCCGCGAACCCGTGGGCCGGCCCGGCCCATTGCCACCCCTAGGTGTCAGAATAGTGACAGGATGGTGGAGCTTCCAACAGGCACCGTAAATTTGGCAAGGAGCAAACTCTGACAAAGAGAGTTTGTTGTCCTTTGCCCCTTGGGTTCTTGCAAAAGATTCTGTTGACCAGCAAGGCTCATTGTTCAAAACTTCGAATGAACAGTACTAATCACAAACCTGTGTGCAGACCTGAGACAGTTTTTCTAGCCTTGTTTTATCTGTAAGACTACCGAGGTTGATATTGAATTTCTAGGTGGCACCTTGAAAACAGTGTGATAGGGTTAAGACTTGAGAAAGAAAAGCTCAAACAGGAGATCATTTGAAGAGGCAAGCTCAAGTTTCACTGTCACGACCCGGATTTTTAATATGCACAGCGGAAGATAATCCGGTGACGTAACGGGAAAGGATATCGGTCTGGAACCAAATAAGACTAAAATCACAATCCAAATAAACAATTCCAATAATTCTATCTAATTATCACTATGAAATTACAATCTAAATAATACCAACCCGAACAGTACTCCACTTAGCTCCTCAGGACTCCAAAACACCACTACGCTGTGCGCTAAACCCGCACTCACGAAAATATTAACAACGGAAGGGTGAGTGCAACAGACCGATGGGACTTACACCCGAACTACCCCATTATAATAACAATTAAGTGGTATACTATACATATTAAGCCTAAAAATCAGATTTAATACATAGGGTGTAAACTATTCATATATCTTTAATTAATTGATTACAAAATTAATCAACTACCCCATATGATAACTAGACTCTAAATGCATTAGACCAACATAACCTACACATTAAACCACTCTAGGTATGCCCAGAACACATAGACCTGACATAAAACCAGTGACACATCTATAACATACCATCTATGCCAATCTACACAACTAGACACCTGTACGAGAGTAAATAACATGCTCCGTCGGATAAATGCGGTCACATCACAAAACTAGCACCGAGATTTACCGTATAGTAGGAAGTAACATATAGTAAGCTAAATCTCATGGTACCCACGTAGCGAGGGGAGTACTTAAGATAAACCGCGGTATCCGGGATCGACGGATGCTCCGGATCGTTCTAATTCATCCGCGGCCCACGGGACCGAATTATAGGTACGGTGATGTACATTTCCATCACAATGCGACTCTTTGCACTAACCACATTCCACACCATGCAAGCATATAATTAACTCGGACGATAAACATGAACATTTAATTAGCGAAATCAAACATGAAATACATAGATGCACACTCGTGGTTCTATGCACCCCATATTGTGCATACCACACCATAATCTAGCATAAACAAGAACCGGTCTATCATATGATGCATCTAAATAGGATCATGCAAGCTACAACCTAAACACCTTAATTACATACTTAAACGGGACTATCTATCACATAAAAAGAAAATAAACTAAACTCTACCACCACTACGCCTATACTTTACATCGGCTTTTTATCGAATGGGGATATACATGTTAAAGATTATCGCGATGCAATCATCTAAACTAACTAGGTTAAAACATATAAAAACCTATCATGCCGACTAACGTACATGGATAATTAAATCAACCTAACCATGCATAATTGAACAAGCTAATCTAACTCTATTTAATCATGCTAATAAAACAAAAACAACCCACTAATTAAATCCTTCTAATCATAGTGATTTAAATATATTTTAACGATTTAATCGATCATATAAAGATGCTAAGAATAGCCGAGACGCCTACTTTAATGGCGACGACGAACGGTGCACGGAATTCCAACGGAGTCGATCCGGGTGACGAGAATGCCGCGGTCACGACGGCGCTGGAAAATCGATCCGGAGGTGTCTAAAAATATGTTGGAACAAGGGGATAATAATAAGAAGAATGATATGCACATGGCGATAGGGGAGAGAGAGAGAGAGAGAGAGAGAGAGAGAGAGAGAGAGAGACGATATGAGAGAGAGGGAGGGAGGGGCTTCCACCGCGGAGAGGGGGTGTGGCGCACGAGGTGGCGCACGGTGCTGCGCGTGCGGGCGGTGCGGGCGACGGGGTCGCACCGCGAGCGGTCGGGGAGGGCTGCCGCGGGTGGGCGGCGCCGGCGGGCGGCCGGGGATGGCAGCAACGGTCAACGAGGGGGCGGCTCCCGGCGACGCGGGGGGGGGGGGGGGGGGGTCACGCCGGCCGGCGGCGGGCGGCCGCGGACGGCGCGGCGGTCCACGGGGCGGGTCCGCGCGGGGAGAGGCGGCGGGGCCGTCGCGCGTGCAGGCGGCCGGGCGGCGGGGGACAGCGGCGGCTCGCGCGGCGGCGGCCGCGGTGGCCGGGCGTGGCCGGGACGGCGGTTGCGCGGGGTGGCCGCGGTGGCCGGGCGGCGGCCGGCGAGCTCGCGCGGGGTGGCCGGGCGGCCGGCGGCGAGCTCGCGTGGGGTGGCCGGGACGGCGACTGCGCGGGGTGGCCGGGGTGGCCGGTGCGCGCGGTGGCTCCGGCGGGTGCAGGCGGCCCAGGTCGACAGGGGGGGGAGAGAAAGAGAGGGGACGTCGCGGCGACGGAGAAGAAGAAGGAGAAGAAGACTAGGGCGCTCGCGGAGGCGGTTTCGGGAGGGGGGGCATAACCGAAGGAAGAAAAATAGGGAAGGATGGGGAAACAATAGTAATAATAAATATAATAATTAATTCTCTTTTTTTTTTCTAAAAACAGTAACATTACATTCACTATCTTGGCTTGCCTTCATAAGGAAGCATGAACATATTTTTATAAGCATGGCTATTTATTTCCCTTGTATCTGCCACCATCCCGATAACTAACTTTTCTTCAGGTTGCTTGATATCTTGAATTGGGTTAAAAATTGGCTTTTTTTAAGACCATCTCTGAAATCCCTCACAAAGGAAATCAGTTGTTATGCATACTGCATGTTTCCACTGCACAGGCACTTGTAGAACCTGTATATGTACGATAGAGAATAATGGTAACAAAACATACAAACTGTGGTACTTCAAATGTACAATTTAACAAGAAGATACATGGCAAAACAAAGCCTGTGGATGCTAAGCTGATGCACTGTGTGCATTGGATGCAAACTTGGATTTTGCAATGAAATTTCCAATATAAAGCACATACTAATTCATAATTATTTATATATTGGTGACCGGACGTACAATTATGGTAACTGTCCACAAAGGAAGAGTTCATATGTGGAGCGAAGATCAGAAAGTTGTCATCACTTGACTTGTTGTGCGTAGCTCACTTATCTCTTTATGTTCTTCAGGATTCACGTGGCTGGAGCTTTGTCCGTTGACTGGGAGGAAACATCAGGTATTGTTGGAGCAAGATAAAAATAAAGTTCATTTTTTCATTGTCTACTAAACATTTTTCTCTTGTGGTTCTACCTCTCTTTCAACATTAAGCTGCGAGTTCACTGTGCCGAAGTCCTCGGAACACCCATAGTTGGAGATTA
The DNA here is from genome assembly GCA_036172225.1 of Cryptocoryne crispatula var. balansae. NCBI lineage: Eukaryota > Viridiplantae > Streptophyta > Magnoliopsida > Alismatales > Araceae > Cryptocoryne > Cryptocoryne crispatula. The sequence continues at coordinate 36,269,797 of CM069930.1, read as the reverse complement.
CAAGTATGGCTGGTCGGATCACAAGAGATGGCAGCCGTTGTGCCCCCGGAACAGAGCCATGGAGATGGAGAGGGCAACTCTTCCTCCTCCTCCATTGGGTCTCAATTTGGAAGGAGGAAGCATACTCGAAGAGGAGCCTCGGTTGCACCTTCATTGCCAGCAAATGCTTCTACCCAATATTTCTTTGGTCTTGAAGCGCATGGAATCACCAACTGGCTGCCATGATTTCTCGGAGCTCGAGTGCCTCAAGCTGGTTGCACCTCTGCCTTTGCACATGAAAAGAAGTTGGGATGCATTGAATTACACCATTCGGATGGCTGAACCGTGCGGTAACATTTCAGTGGGATGATTTTCTAGGATGTCGAAGCTTGTGCTTGTCTGCCAGTAGTTTTTCATCATCGGATTCGTTCAGTTCAACCTTTGCCGGATACCTGCAGCCAAGTTCTTTAGTGGTGTTGATTGATTATTTAATTTAAGATGTTTGTTGTTCTTGTTCATGCCATTATGATAAAATCAGGGAAAACCTGTTCTTGTTCATGCCATTATTTAATTTTAGATGTTTGTTGCTCATCTACAAGAAAAGAGTGTTCATGCCATTACGATAAAATTAGAGAGAGAGAGACAGAGAGAGAGAGAGAGAGAATATAAAATAGTCTTAAACAACCAAAATATAAAATGAACCGATTTTTTCTTGACTCCAGTAGTAGTAGAGAATCAGAAAAAAAAACTAGAAAGGATATACACATCATTAGTTGGTATTCGAACTTCTTATGATGTCAATGTGGCAACAACATGAAGTAGAACAAAATATGGTGATGACAGTGCTTAATTAAAGATCTTAGAGCTTTAAAGTATACCATTTATTTTATTTAACTTGGTATGTTTGTATCGTTGTCCACATACATTTTTATTACTATTGATAACCGGAAAATAACATTATTTCACTTCGAATAGATAGAATGTGATGAAATGTGTGATTCTAACTTAGTCTTTTTTTAAAAAAAAATACTAGACTGTAGATACTATAAAACAACGATATTTGTTGACATTGGTTATGTGATAACAAAATAGAGGAAGTTAAAGATGGGACAGGGATAATACTCAATTGAAGAATGTCTTTTATTTTTAAAATTTGTTGATTTGTTTGGCTTTAGATCAATCTCATAAATTTGTACAATTTAATCGCTAAGATGATTGCCTATCAAATATACAATTCTGAATTTCCTCACTTACAACAGACAAGAAGACCTGGTGTTAGTGGGCCACGCCCGTAAAATATTACAAATATTTTATTTTCATTGTGATGAATCGATATTATTATCGATTTAAATATTTACGTGTGATTAACATATGTTTAAATCGATATTATTATCAATTTTGATATAAGTTTTTGAATAACAAAAAATTTATGTTAATTCAGTTTTTAGATTTACTTGTTACTTATAATTTATCAAACAGGGTATGTAAATTACTCTGTTGAGCAACTCTCTTACTGCCAATTTTGGAATCTATCATCATCAATTTTGAAATTAATAATGATAAAATCATCAATTATCAATATTAAAACTTTTAGAGTCCATTTGAAAACTCGAAAAAAGTACCACTCCCTAGAACACGTATAAAAAGAAGGTACTCCACGTGAAAGTACGTCTCTATTACAGAAGTAAAAATTGTTTAATATTATGTTTTCATCGAAAAGAAGTATTTCTAGAATAATAAAAATTTTATTTAAAATATAAAAATCAATTATAATGATATAAAGACACAATTATAACGTTAGGATATGTAACAATGTACTAATATTAATTAAACAACACTTCTTATTTAAATAAAATAACTATTATCTAAAACTTTGATTTGTCGAATAATCTTTGAATGTGCTCATCATCTATCCGTAGAAATTCGTCCTCATGTTATTTGTAACACCTTCAACTTTATTTTCAACCAATTATCTGAACAACTCATCTTGTAAATCAACATTTTGTATGCAATTATGTACCATCATTGAAGCAACTACAATTTATTTTTGTTTTTTAAAAAATAAGATGTCATACTATTAAAACTTTTGTCAACACTTTTAAAGGACACCAAAATAATGCTGAATAACATTTATTAATGATGAATAAAGATAATTATATGTTTCTTCTTTGTTTCGGGAACTACGACTATGACGATCTTACAAATGATAATAATAATCACAATATGAGGTTAGAAAACATGTATCAAAGAATATTTTCTTACATAGAATTCATACAAATAGTTAGATTGTACATATGAAACAAATCCATACATTTATAAATGAAATATTTACCTATTGATTGCTTAAAAAATTGAGTATCGTAGGCCCCTTAATGTAAGATAATTATATTAAAATATATTTCACCGAAGAAAAGTAAAAGATGATACTTACCGGAAGAAAATCACTCCACCATTCCTTAGTAGCTTTCACAATATTTTTAACTTCATCATGTTCAAAACTTGTGGCACATTATTCTTTAATGTTATCCAATCTTTGTACTATTATTTTAACTTATCATAATGATTCTTCATTTGTTTCTTATCCAAAAACTAACCAGAGTTATTTGGCCACCTTAAATTTGATAATGAATGCCCATTTTTTCTTTTAGATTTACTTGAGTAACACATGATATAAACATGTCATTAGTTTTGGAATCTTAAGTGACTTTTGTCTTTAGAGTAGTCTTGATTTTTCTCATACTAACATAAAATGTTTGTAATAAATAATTTACATAACAATATTAGTCGAATTATATAACTAAAAGTCTTGATTGACATAATAAAAATATAAATACAAATGTGAAGTGATTTATAAGCCTAATAAGGTTTGTAACATTTAATATTGATAAAACTATCACTATATAGAATGGGTGATCCCACTTTTCATGGGTGACATTGTTTGATCCAACTAAATATTTTCTCAATCACCCGATCCTCGATAATGAGACTGAAGAAGAGAATGAAGGATCAATCGATCACGAATCCTAGCCCCCTAATCAAAGAGCAAAAGATGGAGTTAGTACAAGCAAGAATCAGTACATGCATATGCTCAGCACATGCACATCCATACCGATCAGATCTAGCAAAATCACAGATTAGCAAACTCTAAACTAATCAAACACTCATTGGACATACAAAAGAAAAGTGGAATGTAAACATATCCAATGTGTGAGCTTCTAAGCAGCAATAGAATGAAAAGTTTAAAAAGATAGAAGAAAAAAGGATTCAAAGATTAAAAAAAACTTGCCTCCCTAGAATCGCAAAGCAATAGCTTTCTTGTGATTGTTTTTCTTCTTCAGTAGAGCAAGACAAGTCTAGTATAATTGATAGAGAGAGAGGGGCACCGATGGAGTAGGCACACGGCGATAAGAGCAACACTAGTGGAGAAGAAGGCTCGGGCAACGAGAGTAGCATCAATAGGCAAGGTTGCTCATGGTGGTGAGAGTAGCTCTCCTCTTGATGGAGAGAGAAACACTGACAAAGGAGAAGGTTTGCTGGGTGAGAGTAACACTGGCAGAGGAGGCTGCTCATGGTAGCGAGAGCAACACTGTGGAGGAGGTGGGTCACGACGATGGTAGTAGCAAAGGTAGAGATGAAGGTGATGTAGTAAGGTGGTGGCGACAACAACCATGGCAATGAAGAGAGATCCTCAGTGAGATGTCGAAGGGCTCAGCAGTGAGTGTCCTCTTTTAAGCATTATAAGAAGGTTGTGGTTAATCATGGCAAGACACAAGTCCAACTAGTGCATTGAAATATAGGAAGGAGATAATTTCTCCTTCCGGTTTCCTCCTCTAATAAGAAGAAGTAGTAGATGTTATAACGTAAAAAATAGCGGCATCAAAATAGGAAGTCATTTGTGGAGAAGGCAAAGTTAAAAATAATACAATGACATTAAAATAGGTAAACATTTGTTGAGAATGTTGCGAGCGCGGATTTTGCCACTCCCCTCTCTCGCTCTCTCTTTTTGCTCCCCCTTTTGTTCCATACACACCATTGGCGAATCTAGAATTTAAGTTTAGTGGGATCACCTTGAAATTTTAGTGGGGTCACATCATTATAATACTTTATAATTCAAATTATTTTTAATAAAATCGACTAAGTTCTTATTATAATCTTAAAATTTAAGTGGAGTCACCTGACCCCATTAAATCTAATGTAGGTTTGCCATCGACCCTGGTATCACTCAAATACCAAAGAACTAGTTTGGGTCACGTGGAAGGACAAAAGAGGGTTGGAGAAGAGAGGGGTTGAGGGCTAAGAAAATGGTGGTCACCAAAGATGTGAACAAGGACTTCTTCCCTCATGCTCACACTATACCTTTTTGTTTCTTTTCTTTCCTTCTCCACACTTGCTTTGATCTCCAAACTATCGACCCTCAATGTCAGTCAAGCATTAAAGGATCAGTTTGCGTCGCATGGAGGATGAAAAGGAAAAGGGAAGAAAAGATAAAAGACAGAGAGATCGGTGTAAAACCGTGGATTGTGTGTGTAGTGTGGTCACCAAAAGTCGTAGACTTCAAGGAAAGGGAGGCAGTGGATGGCAAATGGATGTAATGCTTAAAAGTTGGAATAGTTGACTGTGTACCTTATTTGGAGGGAAGATATGTTGTGAGTTCTAACTTCCTTCTCTTTGGTCGACAGAAAAGAAGAAATTCGAGATGTTCTTTTGCTCTTGCTCGACCGACTCAAGCATAACCCACTCCAATCGACTTTACCCTATAAGATTCGGTTACGAACAAGAGACAAATGAAAAAAAAAAGGATTAAAACTAAAGAGGGGGTTAAGTACCCAGAGAGGAAATAAACAAAAAATCACAAAAAGGAGAAGAACAAAACAGATTGGGAATGCGCTCCCAACTCCTGTTTTTGGATTTTTAGAATATAAAGATGCTTATTGAATGCTCGAATGATGATGTACGATGGTAGTACATAAAATAAATGACTAAGAAAATAGATTGGTGATGGATAGTGGAGGAAGAGAGCTCTCTGATGCTCTTGACGTCTGGCACTCCATTGGTTGGGGCACTATACCGACCGGTTGTCAAAGAAGCCCACGTTTCGCCTCTCGGTTGACCTTGAACTTCTCCGACGATTTTGGCACACCAAGGAGACCTTTGGAGCCCCCCCAATAACTCCTTTGGATGATGGTGGAGATTGACGTGGAATTGGTGGAAACTGGGGAGAGACCACCCTCTTGGGTATGTATGTGAAGGTGGTTCTAAGGCCGACGGAGATGCTCTTGGGATGTGATGGCAGATTGAGAATGGAAAGAGGTCGTTCGGAACTCTTTGTGGGTTCGTGAATGTTCCCCCTTGGAACCTCTTATGTTGTGGGCGAATGACCCCCTTTTATTAGCATGGAAAGCAAGTTGCTTTTAGTGTAAAATAAAAGATATACAATACAAACATCTACTGATATTAATTTCGAAGATTACGATATTACACCCTCTGAAAATCACTTTTTACCCTGACCACAATCGAGACGTTGTTAATTTTTTTTATACATCTATGCAACATTCTGGAAAAAAAAAATACATGATGAATCTACCGTCACCACGTTACTGTCATGTCTCAAGATTTATGGGCTTTATTAGGAACCCCACGGGCCAACCGCCGATCTCTACTCTCTAACCCATTACAGCGGGCCCCAGTCAACAGAATCCAGTCAAAACTTCCACACGCAGCCCGCCACGTACGCAGACACGACAGACAGCAACCGTACCGCCGGTAGTTATCACTGGTGGCCGCTTCCGGGACACGGAGAGCAGCACGGACACCCGTGTATGTCGGTACGCTCCGGCGGCCTCCCCCGCATCCGGTAGTCCTCGTCTCGGTCCAACGCCCCGGAGATCTGTGGACTGAAAACGATGATGAGACCAGCTCGACGAGAAACGACACCAGGGGAGGAGAAGGATGCGTGGGGGGCGGCGAGATGAAAGATCGGCCAGCAGACAGACGCAGGAGGAGGAGGAGGAAGAGCGCATCCGTCTCTGGCCGTCTTTCTTGAACTGGTTGCAGCTACGGGCCGTCGTCATTCTTGGAAACAAGGCTCGTTGAGAACATAAAGATCTCGGCTTCGAGGTGAATACGCTGTAAATTGTAGCGTTGGGGAGGGGAGGAATCATGTCGTGATGTTTGTGGAGATGAAAAGAGCCATTGTTTCCTTTCGCCTCTTTTCCAAGCTTTGATCTTTTTCTTTTCTGTACAGAGAGAGAGAGAGAGAAGAACCCACGAAGCTCCTTTATTCACCCTGCCGCGGCATCAGCAGAACCCGGCCACCGAGAGAGATTACAATGGAACAGAGAGGGGAATCCGAGAGAAAGAGACGGGAATTGCTAACAACTAGGGGGGTGTTCTCCTGTTCGAGTTCAACCCTCGGATTGGTCTCCGCTTCGTTCCGCTGATCCGATCCCGGAGGGAAGATGGAATGCGACGCCCACGGTGGCGAAGGAGAACTCTACTCGAGCTTGCTGACCGCCACATGACCGGCGGCGAAGTTCCAGAGGCCGTCCACCGCCGCGTGCTGCGGCGGCTGCGGGAACGCGACGCCGCTCCGCTCCAATCCCATCATGTAGCTCCGCACTTCCTTCCTTATCATCTCCTGCATCACCGTGAGGATCTCCGGACCGAACGGTGGTCGGTGCCCTTGAGGGTCGGGAGCGGCGGCGGCTGGGAGAGGAGATGGACAGAGGACGCTTGGGTCCTGGTAGAAGGGCGGGGACAGAGAAGGGAACTCATGGCGACGCACGGGATGGATTGGGGCCGTCTGCTTGAGGACGTCAGAAGATTCCGATCCAGGGAGGGAGAGAGTGAGGGTAAGCGACGCGGACGGTTCCTCGTCGTTCGTGAAGTTTCCGCCACCGCCGCCGGTGTTGGTCGACGGTGAGAGATCCGTCGTCGGGCTGATGATCGCGCCGGGTCTCGGGACGGGGCGGTATACGTGGGATGCCACGGTCCACGAAGGAGACGAGTGATGGCTAGGATCGCTGACGCCCGAGCCCGACGGACTGCCGGGGCTGAGGCAAAGAGCAGAGAACACCGGCCCGCCGCTCGCCGTCCGCTTCAGCGGCGGCTCCTCCTCCTCGTCGTCGCCACCGTGGACCGATTCCGCCCCGGTGTCGTCGTCGGAGAAGGGTCCACCGCCGGAGCCGTAGGCGGCGGCGGCGGAGTATTTGCGCTTGAGGGTAGAGTTCCAGTGGTTCTTGATGGCGTTGTCGGTCCGGCCCGACAGCAGCCGGGCGATGGTCGCCCATTTGTTGCCGAACTGGGCGTGGGCTCGGAGGATCTTCTCGTCCTCCTCGGGGGTGAACGGGCGGTGCTCCACCTGCGGCGACAACTGGTTGCACCACCGCAGCCGGCACGACTTCCCCGACCTCCCGGGGATCGACTTGCTTATCAGGGACCAGTTCCGCGCCCCGTGCTTCTCCACCAGCTTCCTCAGCCCCTCGTCCTCCTCCGGGCTCCAAGGCCCTCTTATCCTATCCACGTCCTTCCTCCCACCCCCCGCCGCCGCCGCACCCACCATCGGATGCATCGCGCCGACGGCAGATCCCCCTCCGCTCGCGTCGACGGAAGATCGCACCGGCGGTGGTGGAAAGATCGCAGCCGGGAACCGAGGACCAGCGATCGTTTTTCCCGTTTCGCCTGGCTGACGAGAACGCGGGGCGGCCGGAGGAGGAAGACGAGTCCGAGAGGAGACCGGCCGGTTCGTTATATACAGGGGAGTGGCGTAAGCTGTGACGGGTTAAAGCCGGTTAAGATGACCGGTCACGGTGCACCAGGCGGTGAGTTCTTCGTGGACAGGCGGTTGCGTGCAGACAGCTGTCGTAAGACACGTGTCGCTCGATCTCAACCCCTCCGTTCTCGTTTCCTCGCGCCCGGTTCTTGAACCCCAACTCTACGCCGCGGCGCACTGCGCCTCAAACCCAGGAAGCTCATTCCAAGCTTCCTTGTGTGGCGCAATGCGCCACGGCAAACCGGGCAGACGTGGACCGTCCGCGGAAGACGCAGCGGCCCGATCGGAGGGGACTTTCCCCCCGGGCTGTCGCTGCTTAGCTGTCGGAGATCCGAGGACCGGCAACAGCACGATCCGCGTGCCGTTAGGACAAAAAGATCTCATCACCTCCCCGCCGTGCCGACGCGAGCGGACCGCGGAATCCGAAACCGCACGTACCGATACCGTACCGAGACCGAGACCCCCCCTCCCCGCAACCGATCCCGGAAACGGCTAGCTAATCCCGTGGTCCCCGCCGATGACGCGATCAACCACCATTAATCGAGCGGTTAAGCAGAGACGCGGACGGGCGGGAAAGCGACGAGGTTTTGACCGAGCCAGCCTGGACGCCACTCCCCCCGTGCCCGCCCGGATATTTCCACCTGCCCCGCCGACGCGCGAAAAGTCCGGCCGGCCCTCCGCTCCGGCCCGTCCCGGGCGCGGCCCGGGGGGCACGATGGGAAATTCGCGGCGGGCGACGGCTCGGTCGTCGAACCGGGCGGCTCATTTACTGCCACCGCGACAGCGTCCGCCAGCCTGGAGCCACCGGCACCCGACGGTCGTCCCACCGGCCGTACGCGCCCCCGCTGCTCAAGTGCCGTTCTGCTCACAGAAGCGAGCTTCCGGCTCCCTTCCTCTCCCCCCCCCCCCCCCGATTTGAATACCACGACTCCACATGCGCGCCGCAGGCTCTATTTAATTATCGGACACCTGTCCCTGTATATATATACGCGTATCTTAATTAAATATACGATGCGCTCCCGGTTGTCCCCGCAGATGCAGTCACTTTTTTATTTATTTGTTCATTTATTATATTGCAATTTGAACCAAAAATTAAGACAAATTCCGAAAGGGGATAAGCATGGCGCTCGGACCCCGCCCGGCCAGCCCACGTGCGCAGCTCCGTGAATTCCCCCCCCCCCCCTTCGTACGCCGTACCGACCTCGGTTCGGGTCGGGCCACCGGATGCTGCCAAACGGGTCCCGTGCCCGGACCCGGTACCCGTTCCGTGACCGAACACCCTTCGCCTTCGGGCACCGAGGGCCCCCCTTCGCGTCGGGACCGGATCCTCTGTCCACTACGATGTGCACCTCAATGCACATCACTTCAATAATCTATCTTATATTACACTCAAAATAATTATTTTTAATATTTTTAAATTGTGAATATAAATAAATATCATCTAATATTATATTCTATATAAATTAGTATTAAAAATATTTTTTACATATTTATTTGAATTAAATACATAATTAACTTATAACAAAGTATAAATGTTAAAAATATTTGATAATATTATATTTTTATTGATATATAATTTTTGTTTATATTCATAATTTTAAAAATATTAAAAATAATTATTTTGAGTGTAACATAAGATATATTATTGAAGTGGTGTGTGCACCTCAGTGCACAGAGGATTCGGTCCCCTTCGCGCCTGGTCGCGGGGCCGTGCGGGGCCCGCTCAGTCAACACCTTTCCGCTCCGGCGGTGCACGATCGATGACGTGTCGAGTTCTGATTGTCCGTTGTGGTGGAAACGTGCGAGTTTTGTCTGACACAAAAGGGCTGAGCTGGGTCTACGCTACGGAGCAGGTACTAGTGTACTACTGCATGGCGTTACTCATCTCGTGGTCGCTTGCGGCCAGGAAACGTTTTCACTTTGATTAATCCGAAGTTACTAAATCATTATTTTGTTTTTTATTCCAATTTCTTACCGAAATTGGGAGTTTCTTTGATGATTTATAAGATATATATTACACTTTAATTTTTATCGGAAAATGAATTAATAGGTCAAAAATGACTGCTAAATTCTACCATAATCCCCAGAAAGCTTTACTTTATAATTTTCTGCACCATATTTTTTTAGTTTTTATTTATAATCTTAGCGATGTACGATAATTTTTATACCCAAATTCAAAAAATAAAAAAATAATTTATTTTGATTTTTTTCATTTATAAAATATCGAGAATATCCTATTCTGATCCTCAGAGGTTATGGGGTGTATTAATATGTTGTGAATTATTTAATCTTATCGGAGTGCTTTTGAAATATCGGATTCTTTCGTTCATATAACGCCGTAACGTACACACCACCTTAAACTGATCAGCATCGACAACTACGTACAACCGAAATATTTTGTTAATTCCGTAGGAAAATAATTTAAAATTTAGTAACTTGCGTTCTTAAAACTCTGATGTAGTGTTTTACATGAAAAAAAAGCAAGACCAAAATTAACATATTGTGGAACTAATTGATTTTACAATATTGGATAAATTTTTAGAAATTAAGTAGAGGGAGCACGTTTCATCCTCTCACAAGAAAACGAAATTTACATTGAATCTCACATATCCAATCATTATTCAAATATATGAACTCGACTTTTTTAAGAGAAGATAGAAGAAACTCTCTCCACCCGACTACTCTTGAGAAAACTCAAACTCGAGATGACGTTAGCAACCCTATTCGTTTACACCAACTTAAAAAATATATCTCATTGTTGAAAATCAAGTGTTAAATAAATAAATAAATAAATTCGAATGCGAAGAAAAAACTAGATTTTTCAAAAAACTCGAGTGGACCTGATAAAATCAGTAAATAATCTGATTAAATACTTAATCAGTTATTTAATCAAATATTTATTTCAGAGACCTGAAATTAGAATGTGCTGAAGCTTATGTAAACTTAGATCAAGTTTGGTAAATAATTTTTATTTTTATTTTTTAGAAACAAACTCACATGAAACTCAAACTTGAGTACGGATCGAGTTTGATTCCGATCTCATCTGAGCTGGAACTCAAATCTAACATGATCTAATAAATAAATAAATAATCAAACCAGTCAAAGTCAAAGCTGTTCTACGAAGCTGCAACGCGGAGATGAAGTTAGGGCAGAGATGAAATCAGTCGCCATCCGGAAGATCACCCGGCGATCTTCCTGTTCTTATCTCTCCCCGATGGTGATCGGCAGCGTCGACGGGGGGCCATGCATGGGCCCTCCCTCCCTCTCTCTCTCTCTCTCCCGCGGACGTGAGTAACGCCGGAATCGCCGTCGGCGACGCCAAGCCAGGCAGCAGGAGCACCGCGCCGCCGGCGGCAGGCCGCCGCCGCCGCCTCCCGGAGCTCCAGATAGAAGTCGGACGTACGTGTATTCGACCGAGAGATGCTGTGGGTCTGCGCCCGCGGCGGGCGAGAATACAGAGCCCTTCCGGCCGTCCGCCGGCGCCGTGCACGACGGCGGCCGACTGATGTATGTATATACATACATACGTGTGCCAGCCAGCGGCGGTGGCGAGGCCAGCCGCCCCCACGGTGGGCTGGCCGCCGCCCCCGCCGCCTCTGATCCTGTCGACTGCCCCCCCCCCCCCCATCTTCTCTTGTCCTCTGCCGCCGGCCGACTCTTCTTATGATCTTCTCCCTTCTCGGAGTCGTGGACACCGGGTGAGAGTATACGATGGCGGAGGGGCCAAAGCGATTATCGTCCGCAGGCATAGGGATGTCAATGGTTACCGATTATTCGATTATCCGATCCGTTCGTTAGTTAACGAACAGCAAGTGGATAGTTTAAATTTTCCGAATAAGCTATCCGTGTTCGTTTACCGATTAACCGTTATCTTAGCGGATGCGGTCATGGATACACCATAAACCGAACCCAAAAACCGTTATCCGTATTCGCTAACTAATACATAATACGATATAACTCACAATTTATGACATCTAAGTATATATGACCCATCTAGAAAATCTTATTGTTCTTAACTCACCGGTTCACCCTCCTCCTTGAGATCTTAACATTGGATAAGCCTTGTCTTGACGTCTAACAGTGATGTTTTCATCCTCTTCTGCTTCTTGATGGTGCAATCCACGTACACACTTTTGCTGCAAATCGACTATCTCATATTTTATGTTGGACGTGTATTATTTTGAAGATGTAATTAAGATTTTTTTTCTATCTCATATTTTGTGTTGCACATCTAATTATTTACTACAGACTCAAAAATTAATTTTACTATGGACTTGTAAATTATTTTTCTATATCTCATGTTTTGTGGTAGATATATAATTAAGAATTTTCTTTTTGTTCATTACTATAAATAGATACTTTTAATCGTAATATATATATTTTTATGTGTGTCTTTATCGGTAAAATTATCTTTACTTCTTTATTTTGCTAGGTTGTATTATACGTATGTTATCTCTTTATATATTCGATAACCGTCTGTTATCCGACCGTAAACCGTTTTTAAGCGGATAGAACAATGCGGTTCGCGGATACACCCGATACCGATAGTTAACGAACAGCAAGTGGATACACCTTTTTCTTATAGGATACGGATACAGATAATACTATTATTCGACCCGTATCCGACCCGTTGACATCCCTACGCAGACAGAAGAGACAGACCAGTCTAGGGCTGCAAACCTGCCACGCTCCGCAGTAGAAGCACCCCTATCTGATCTAGAATCCGATTACGGTTAAAAGCTTTGGAAGGTGTTTGGATTCGGATTCTGATGATTTTATAGCCAGTGCGTTTGGATATCGATCGGATTGTGTTTCAGCTGTCGGAAGATAATTCTTGAGGTACGGATTTTATATTAATTTTTATATAAAAATGAGTTAATATATAATTTACGTACATTCACTGAAATCTGATATAACCTCTTTAAATTGTATTTTTATCACTTAATATACCGTACTTTATAATTTATTTAACCCTACCCTAATTAATTTTACATATATAATTATGTTTTACCGAAATCGGATTAATAGAATCGGATTCGCCGGGTTTTGATTCGGACCCAAATGATCAATAGTTTATTTTTCGTGATGGCACACACACCCTTTCTGTTATCTTATCCGGTCATGATAATTTTATGTTTATAGTAATTTTAAATTATATTTTAACATACAAAGTTAACGCTAAAACATACAATTAAAGTTTATTTTGCATCTAAACACTTCATCAGTCATTAGAATCTATATGTGTACGTTTTTGTAGCAATGTATTAATCTGTTACATTAGTGGGTATCACTTATTTTGTTTCTGGTTTAAATAGACCTCAACAGAGAGGATCTACATTATTTAGTCACTTATCACCAATTAATATTAGCTATTTAGGGCTGTGATAACTATGTTATCCATACTAACGTAGTTTAAGATGGTATTTATTTTATTTTAATTTAAAATTTTAAAATTGAGTTTTTGTTACAATTTTATGCCTTTTTATAACAAAACTCGTTAAAAGAAGTATTTAATCACTATTACAAAATTGTGTTCTTAAAGAGAATTTATTTTTATTTTTAGACAAAAAAGTGGGGGTCTCATCACTTTTTTTCATCCAGTGGCCACCCACTTATTTGGCCATAGAATGGTACTTACTCTTTTTTTTTTCTTATGACATCTCTCAGCGTGACAATTTTATATCATCGACGACAAGTTTCCACTTTATTTTAATACAATTTTTTATTATGAAAATATAAAAATATATTATGCAACCAAACACCCCCATTAATTTCCTGTCTAATCTCTTAATTTGTGATGAAATTAAGTACTTAATTTGGGTATTTATATGTTAATCAAATTTTTTTGTTGAAAATATATTATATATGTATTCTCCGTAAAAGTTTACATCGAAAAAACAAAATTTTAAAATGTGCAATTTATTTTCAAGACATTTATTAAAATAAATGATGGAAAAAGATTGATTAAGAATATTATTAAACATTTTAAATATCACAACCCCATGACCGAATGAAAGGTCAGAGATATGGTTAGACGACTCTAACGCCTCCTTGACAAGTGATTAATATTAATAGTGTCAAACAAGAACAAGGGGATGTCACTATCAGATATCCAAGGTTGTACTTAGATAATTAGATTACACTATTTAGGGCTGATCATTGCACTTTTTTTGCACAGTCTCAAACTTTAATCAATTGAATTTTGTGATATTTGAATTGATCCCAAAGCCTACTATTTTGTCTCACTTACCCAACAAAGTTTGAGTGGGTACAAAAACTTTTAAAGAAAACTCGTCTGTTTAGAATAATGTTACGTCGATTTTACCGATGATAATCCGACTCTAAGAGTTTTAGTGGGCCCTAAGTTGTATAAGTTCAAGAAGATGGTTCTCGGCGGACACCTCATTATTGACGACGAATTTATTTGTGACGAATAAGTGATCATTTTGAAGCCATCACAACAAGTTTTTGGCGACGATTTTGATTTATCGGAATTTGATAATCCAAAATTTCGATAATCCAAAATTTCGATTCGATTCCGATAAAAATTAACGGGTTTGAAAATTGTTTTTGTATTCTATAAGCTATCGAAATCGAAATCGGATATTCCGATAGTTTATCAGAATCGGAATCGGAATCAGGTGATTCTGTTTTCGTTTATCTGATTTCGATAATAAATAAATAAAAGTAAAAATAATCAAAATAAAGTCAAATAAATCATAAAATATAATATATAAATAGATAAAATGATAAAAATAAAGTTTTAAATTATTATATCAAAATTTATTAATTATATGTGAATTATAATGAATTTTTGAATAAAATTTAATATTTAATATCAGAATCAAAAATTATCGGATTCGATTTCGATTTCGATAACGGAATCGGAATCGGATCGAAATCGGAACATAATGATTTCGAAATTATCGGAATCAAAATCGAAATCGAATTTTGTGATTCTGCTACCGAATCCGACCCTTTTACACCCCTAGCTTGGGTAGAGTATTAAACATAATACAACACATCATTACCTTTGATATTTTTAACTAGGTCATAAAAATGCTTTTTATAAGCTGAGAGGTGGGTGTCTAACGCTTTGAAATATTAATCAAAGCTAAGTTCAAGATAGCTAGCTAGCAACAACCAACAAGTTGGGTAAGGAAAAGGAGGAGCCTTCTAATTGGGTGGTGTGTGCTTGTCTTTATAATCTATGGATCACAACAATATTTTGTATAGATTTATAGGGGAGTTTCAATCAAAATCTCTGTTGGGTCAAAAATACAACCAAAAATACATCAATTCCTTTTGGACCTACATGTAATAGAGATTTAATATGTTTGCCATTTTTCTTTTATTTTTAAACTCTCTCTCTCTCTCATCGATACTCGTTTTGAATTGCCGTCTGTCACCAAAACAGGAGCACGACTCCTACCCAGAGGACAGATTGATAATATATGTTAATTTAGGGTACATCTTATAAATTCTTAATATTTAAAATACATCTAATTTCTGTACCAAAGAAATCCTCATGCATCCACAAGATGTGACAGGTCTTGTCTAAGGCCACGATTAATTAAATAGATAATTTTAAGTCTACCTATGAGTAAAACTCTGGTCCATTTGATTTAGGCCGGAATATATATATATATATATATTTCAATTCAAAGAACTAACAGGTTTGACCAACCGTAGAATGAATGTTATTTTACTTTTTACATATGGATATAAATATCATCTTTGATAATCTATAATTTATATTTAAACTCTGTCATTACAATTTAAAAGTAAAAAAAATCTTTTTATATCTAGATCCACTACTTGTATGATGTGTCTCGGATTAAAACCTCTTCCCCAACATCCTGAGAACAACTCCAAATAAATTATGCGGAGAACGCATCTACCAAGCTGCTTTGACTATACATACATGCACCTCACACTTATATATATAAATATAAATATATATCTTTATGTTAGGGTGTTGTTATCAAAGGAAAAAAAGAAATAATAACAATGATAGATAGCGAGGGTGTATACGTCATTCGGTCCTTATCTCGAAGACGGCAACCGTACGTCACACGTGGCTTCTCCACACGTGCGCCCGCGGTGGGGGGGGGCCGTACCCGTACGTGTCAGCATGGAACCCCTCGTGCTCGCCGCCCCCCGCCAGTAAAGTTCTCTTTTGATCAGTTTTTGTCGTTTTGCACGGCCGTTTGAATTCCTCGCCCACATCCAGCTGTACCGCAATGATGTCCGCGCCACCTCCCTCCTCCGCACGCGACAGGCCGCACGCCTTCTCTGACCCGGAATCTCTCTCGCGGTCCGGCTCACATGCCACCGAATAAATAAATAAATAAATATATTTAAACATGGTCAATAAAATAAAATAAAGGAGGAAGAGTGCCGGTCCTCACGGCACCGTAGATCCGGTAGGGCTGCAAACCGGTACGATGACCGAATCACCCGTATCCGATTTTGACCCGTGTCAAGGTTTTACGATTTCGATTCCGTTACGGAAAGCTAAGGGTGAGCATAAATCGGTTCAAACAGAGAAATCAAATTAAACTAGTTTATTCGGTTCGGTTTGAACTCTTTTTCGGTTTGAAAAATCTTCAAACCGATTTAAACCAAATTAAATTATTTAAACCGATTTAATCAAAAAAATATAAAAATTTATTATAGTATTACTAAAAATAATATTTTTATAAATTTTATAATGAAATAAAATTTATTTCCATTATTTTTAACATAAAAATTAGTGTATATATATGTAAAAAATAATTAATTTAAATATTTTTTGTTTAAACCGAACCAAACCGAATTGATTCGGTTTAGTTCGATTCGATTTGGGAGAGTGATTCGATTTGGTTCGGTTTGGAAAAAAAATGGTCTAAATCGGACCAAACCGAACCGTGCCCACTCCTACGGAAGGTGAGATGGATAATTTTTGAGAGATATATATATTATGTATTAATTTTTATTTAAAAATAAGTTAATAATTTACGTATCATTGTCAAATTTTAGTGCGATCTCATCGAAATTTTCTTATCATTTCGTCTATCGTATTTTCTAATTTATTTATTTTTATTTTCAGCGAAAATTAATCAACCGAAATGGAATCGGCCTAATTCAATCGAGATATCAGTCGGATTATATGATTTCGATTCTAATAATTTATAGGACAGAGAAATAAGTTTCAGATATGTTAATTTTTAATCTATGAAATCCCGCAGCTCACACTATAAGCGGATCGCATAATTCGGTGGGGGAATCGTTTACGTTCGATTCCGATTCCGATAGATTTCCACGCTGATCCTTTAAAATCACCATGCTTAAATTTTGACTAGATTCCGTTAACGTGATTTATGAAATAGGTGTAATGTAATTTCTTTAAAATTTTATTTCTATTCTACAGTCATCTTATATATATATATCATATTTTATAATTTATTTATTCATCTTCATTTATGCGTACTCATTTTTTTATCGAGATCGAGTAAATCGAAATGAAATCAGGTTGATTCCTATCCAGATTACAGGATAAAACAAAAAACGAGTTTCGAATCGTTGCCAAACAGCTGTGGCGACGGCGACGGGCAGGCAGGCGGCTACGGCGGGCAGCTTTATTTTATTTGTATTGAAGTCCGGGTATGCATGGCAGGGGGGCGCCGTCGGCCCATAACCATGTTAAATAAGAAGCAGTCGGGTCAGGCCCGCTCAGGTTGTTTGTATTCATGCGCCGCGCGTGGGCCAAGCTCGGTGGGTGGGTCCGGTCCGGTTTGATTTTCTGTTTATTTTTTTTTCTCAAAAGCAAATTAAATCGAATTATTTTTCAAATCAATTCAATTAAAAATTGTAAAAAAATGTTTAATTATTACATTTAACAGCCAGAGGGGGGGGGGGGGGAGTAGAAGGGGGCGGATCTGATGAACGGAGGTCGTCGTCGTCGCCGACGCCGACAGATCTCGGTGCGGTGAACATGCCGGCGGTGGAGGAAGCAGGGGAGAAGCCGTCGCCGTGGCCGCCGCCGTGGCGGATCGTTCTTCTTATCTGGTGGATCAGAATGTCCAAGCCGCACGACGGAAGGAGCAGACAGGTAACAAGTTGGGCGGGGAGGAGGTCATCGGAGTCTCATCACCCCCACCGGGCTTAAAGGCGCCGCGCCGCCCCGCCCCCTTTTTCCTCCTCCCCCCTCCCCCTTTGCTTTGCAGCTTCCGTTTACGTGTTCCTCTTCGCCTGCTCCGCCGCACGATGCCCTCCGATCCAATCGGCGGTGCCCCCGCCGGGCGGAAAGGCGGTGCTTGCGTGTGCCGCACACCGACTGTTCGATTAAATGCCGAGGCGGGGCCCCGGGGAGGACGACGACCGACGGCCGGCAGCGCCGGAGGGGAGAAGAAGACCCCTCCCCCCCCTCCCGTATTGGGGCGCGGGCGCGCAGTTCGCCTCACGGTCCCCCCCCCCCTCCTCCGGCCGTCGTCTTCGCGACCCCACGCGTCTCCGCTCTCGCCGTCGCCGACGGTGAGCGTGCTCCGGCCGCGCCGGGGAGCCGTCGCAGGGATGCGATATGGCTAGCACGGAAAGGGACGGCCGGAGCGTGCGCGGCGGCAGCGCCAGGAGTAGGGCTGTGTGCACCGTTCGGACTGTTTTTTTTTTTCTTTTCAAAACGATTTGGTTCTATTTAACTTGAAAATAGATAAAATATTTAAATTAATTAAATTTTTGTGGACATATATATATTGATTCATAAGGTAAGAATGATCAAAATAAATATTATTTTAATATAAAATTATACAAATATTATTTTTATCAACAAAATAATAGTTTTTTATGATATTTTAATTTAAGTCATATTTTCTTTTCTCTTTGCCCTCCACCTCTGTCGGTCATATATCTCTCCGACAATGACAATTTTATGTCATTGATCAACTTACGTTTTATTTTAATACAATTTTTTATGGTGAAGATATGTAAAAACAATCGAACATTTTATTGGTCTCTCTCTAACTCTGGAAGAAACTGGTAAGTTGATTGAACCAGTTGATCCAATTTGTTTTTTATATTTTATTAATTTTAAAACATATCATTATAAGCATATACAATATCAAAAAAGTATAATTTTATTTAGAGTTTTATTAAGTTGTAATTAAGAGATCTATTTAAAAGTTAATTATGATACACAATCAACTAATCTAAGTACCCATATCTCTGACCAAATTAGAAGTCACAGTATGTCTAGATTAATCAGGTGTCACCTTAGAATCTCTCTTTTATTGGGGTGTAATCCTCATATAATCTGTTATTTGGCCAAGTCAGAACATTTGATGAATTATCTCGACGTAGGGATGAGGCCAACCTCCAAAATATGATAGAAGTTCTTAATATTTAAGAAGCTGAATATTAATTTTTTCGTTTGCAGATGCTAATCAAGTGAAGAGTTTTCTTGACACTGCCTCTAATCTTTGTTATCTTAATAAAAGGCCATCTTTCCTAGTAAAATGTCTTTTCTGTAAGTAAAAAACTGGACTAATTTATTATGGTAAGGGAGCAAGTTTGAGCAAGAAAAAAAGTGTTGGATTAGTTATCAAGTTTTAAGATATCGGGGGTGATAAAATTGACGGATAACTTAGATTAAATACTCCATTAATTATTTGATTAAATATTTATTTAAAAACAAACTGTATAGTGTCAATTAAATTTATGAAATAAGCTTAAATTAAGATCAGATAAAAAAATTTGTTTGAGTTTCATTAATGAACTCAAATTTGAGTTCAAATTTTATAAACAAGCTCATATCAAGTTAAAAGCAGAGCTTGAAGTGAACCATTCTTGAGTCAAACCCTTACCCGAGCTCAAACTCAACTCTACTAGATAAACGTCTAGTATCACATCTCTATCATGATAAGCTCTCTAGGAGATGAACTTTGAACACAAGTCTGACATTCTTGTTGACCCTGAAACAAAGATAAACTAGCTAAATTTGAGTGTTATATTACTCCACTCGGCTTAGTTAGTTTGTCCCCTCAGCTCCAACTGTAACGGCTTTGAAGCCACCCAGCTAGAATGTAAGTTCTAATCAGGGGTGGTGCACAGTTGAATTTAGTTTGATTTTAAATCATGTTTTTAAAAGTGAATTGGGTCAGTTTAATTCAGTTTGAAAGGCATCCAAATTAGTTGAACAGAACTCATAGTTCAAACTAAATCAGACCAACTAATTTGGTGCAATCCCCAGTTATAACTCTGCAACCTTTATTTATTATGGAGATTTGTACTATACCCTGGGATAGGGCTACAAACCCCCCCTAGGATTCGGTAGGGGTGTTACATGTCTTTGAATTCAACATCGATTAAATCACAATCATAGTTTTTCTGATTTCATTTCCATTACAATTCTATTGTCGAAATAGGAATAATCTGGTAATTTTAGAAATCCACGATATATACCGATTATTATTTAAAAATAATAGCTATTTTTTATTCTATTATTTTTATATAATGTGTTTTAAATGTTAGTTTTAATTTCTTAACATACATATCATGCTTTAAGTAATTTATGTGTTTATTTATTATAATATTAATTTTTATGTATATATGACTATATGTTATCATTCTAATTTTGATAAGTTGTATGATATAGAATTATGTTCTCAACCTATTAATTTTTATCAGAATCGAAATATTAGAATATCAAACGTTTACACCCCTGCCGTGGTACAAGCAGAGCGTGAGTTAGAGTGCTCAAGGCCGCCTTCCCTGTCTGGGGAGGCAGAGTTTGATCTCTCTCTCTCTCTTAATAATTTTCTTTTTATTTTCATTTGTTCATCGTAACAAATGGGGAAGGAAATGTCTGGTTCTAGCAGCCGTGGGCAACACGAGGTGGAGGGGGAAAAGCGGAAAACTATCCACTAGATAGAAAAAGTAAAAGTTGGAGAATCATCATTAACATTTAAATGGGGCATTCAACCTCATGCCTCTTATCACAAAAGGAAATCATAGATCTTGTGCTGCAACAACAAATACCCAGAAAGGTGGCAATCGGAATAATTCTCCCTTGGCTATCAACTTCCAAGTGTAAAATTGATCTTGCATGGGCTCCAAACTAGTTCTCTGCTTGCAGCTGCATCAGTAAGAAATAAACCAGTATCTCCACTTTCTTTTCTTCTAATGTCAAACCCCATTTGATAGGACAGTAGCCCCTTAACCAAGCTTCTTTCCTTTTTTTTCTTTTTCTTTTTCTTCATTCTTGATGAGACTGACCATAACAACCCAAAAAAAGTACTGACAACATCTACCTGCAAAGAAGGTACAACCCAAAAACCAAAGCAAAAGTCTGGCGCCAAGACCGATGGCTGGAAATTCATTCTTCCAGATACCACAAAAGCTGAACTTCGTCTATATGAAGCATTAGAATTACAGGACTCAAGAACAGTTGAAGTGTCTAGTTTCTTGCTTACCAAACTACCTTCAAAGGCAAATCAATTTTTCTTTATAAGACATGCCAATTAAGAAGCAAGCTATCCATGCTCTTCCGTTGCGGCTAAAGGTGCAAAGCAAACTAGCCAGTGCACTCCCACAAGTAGCTCCGTAAGAGAGGCAAATTTAGAGCAAGTTTCATAAACATGTTTAAAGCCATGTTTCATAAACTGAGTTTAGATTGAACTCAAACCTTACAAACAAATTCATGTCATGCTTGAACTCGGGTTAGGACCAAACTTGAGTTAAACTGCTATTCAAGCTCCAAACTCGGACTTGACCCAATTAGGTAGCTGCTTAGCTTAAAGACTGAGGCCAATGAACTCTAAGCAGAAATAAACAGGTTGAATTTAAACAAACATACTACTCAACTCAACTTTGGCCCGTCTTGCATCCCTCAACGCGGCCGTAGAATTTTAGGATGTACTTAGAGTAAAGATGCAAAGGGGTCCGATGCAAGTTGTATATAACAAACGTAAAAATTTATCCGAAAATCTTTGCTTTAAATTAATTAAACCATATTAATTCTTTTATAACTATTGCAGACACTAGTAATTTCTTTATCAGATATCATCTTTCACTCTTAACACCTATGACAAAATATGTTTCAAAATTATAACATAAAGCATCTCTAAATTAAAAAAATATCACATATAAACCATTTTTTCGGATCACGGCATTTCTCCATCAGAATTTCAATGAGAAATGATATATATAACTAATTATTTAACTAATTTTCAATCTCATATCAAACTGAATTGAACTAGTTTCATTCAATTTGGGATCCTCATTCAATTTGATTTGATTTAGAAAAGAATAATTAAAACTGAACAAAACCTAACGTGCACGCTTCGCCTTGTTCTCAAGTGTGCACCTTTACGAGGTTTTTTGTTATATTGCTAAAATGCTATGTACTATGCTGTCGGGAAGTTTGGAGATGGACAAAAATTAAAACTGACAACCTGCCTACTATCTAGGAACATGGATATGCATGAGTAAGACTGCCAAATGAGCAGAACCAAGTAAATATACTTAGGCTAAAGTTACACCCTGTATAACATACGTTGAGAATCAGTAACTACCAATTAATTGGTGTTAACCTCAGATTTCTATGTATCCAAATGTGTAAGAAAATCAAGCAGACTCATGTTAACTTCGTTAAGTATATACCCTCTGAACAGATCTATGTCAAAACCTGCTTATGGCTCACTAAATAGGAATGAGGGCTTGACAAAATTATATGTCCTAAACTCAATCATTCACGACTACACATCATAGCTGTCCTAAGTAAATGGGCCGAACCCTGGGCTCTTCTTTTTAGGCCTCACTAGACATCTTATTAAGGGCCCAATGGAAATATGTTGGGTCCATTAAGACCTTTCAGCCTTAGATTTACGCTGTCGGCAAGTTAGCAATTTCACATAGAAGCGTCAAACAACAAACCAAAAGACATTACAAAAATAAGATGTGAGACATTTGGGAAGCAGCATTAAGATTACGCAACATGTTTTGCGTCCCAACAACCAGAAGAGTGGCTCCACAGCGTACAAAGTAAAGAATTCCCAGCACACCCACAAGACATGACTAGCTAGGAAACTAGCTGGTGTACTAAAAATTGCTTTTCACCCAAGTTGCTTGGATTGATATCAGAAACGTATGGCCGTCATTCTCCGCCATCATCTGAATCTTCAGAAGTTTCTTCATTTTTATGTACACCCCCTAGATCATTTGTCTTATTCTTCTTTTCTTTCTTCCGGCTTCTCCTTTTTTGACGTTTCAAACGCTTCTTTGCGGTCCTATCTTCCGCAGCTTTCGTTCTCTCCTCCCTCCTCATATTAAACTCCGCTATCTCCTTTCTCCTTTGGTAATCTGCATCCATCCTGGCAAGGCGATCTTGCTCCCTTCGTCTCATTTGTCGATACTGTCACCATCAACAATAGAAGGATTAAAGACAGGAAATTTAACAGACTGCAGGAAAACGGGGATGCTAATTTTTCATTGTTTATACCAAGGAAGGAATAGTCGGGGGTCGGCCCCGGGTCGGTCGGCCCCAAAACCGACCCGGGTCGGTTGGGGTCGTGACCCGGGTCGGGTCGGGGTCGGGAAAAAATAATAAAAAATTTATTTTAAAATAATAACCAGGTTGGGGGGTCGGGGTCGGTCGGCCCAAAAAGCGACCGGGTCGGACGACCCGGCCGACCGGGTCGCCGACCCGGCGAACCATGGTTTATACAGGACGCGCTAAAGTTTTCGTGCTGACTGAATAGACAGCGGGTTCTCACTGAGACGCATCAGATCTGATTTTCATTGTGGGTGATCATGGTACAAGCTTTTGAGTGACTGTCACAAGTTGTATGTTATTCTCATTTTCACACGTTCTCAAAGCAGTGATGCCATAACCTGATTTAGTTACGCCCAGGCATGATGATATTGATCTCTTGCAACAATAAAGTAAAAATACAACAAGCTGAACTGCTAAATCACTGCCAGTTTGGATAAACTCATAAAGCTAAGTATGCTCGATCCTTAGCCTATTGACAATCCCATTTAGACTCCCAATCATAATATCTAGCAGAATGCAGACTTAATGATCATAATGTGTGATCATGATCAAAGCCAACCATGGACAACTGGAAATCATTACAGGGATCTGAGAATTTGCATTTTGGCGTTGATTTTGCTTGCAAGCTTGCCTTGGTTAAAACCAGAGACATTCAGGTCTTTAACAAACTCAAGAGAAGAAAGTTAAAAGCAAATCGGTGTTAAACAAAGAGTCAAGGATGAACCACATCTATGGTTCTAACGAGCCCATGACTAACACTTGAAATGTCTATCCTCGCAATACACTCTATATAGATCAGCTAATGAAGTAGTCTCCTCACTTTTGAAGGTGATAATACGTGTCATATCACAGGAAAATAAACAGAGTATAAAGAAACAAAATAAGGCAGAAGCACTTTAATCTTGTAACTGCAGAAGACAAAACAACACAGCACAGGGCCAAGGACCAAAACTGCCCAGGTAAAGAACAAAGGAAGATCCAAGGTTGTCACAACACAAACCACTGCAAGGGCTTGACACCGAAAGTTAATACTCAACTCAACTCAAGGGTTGGTCCCAAATTACTTGGGGTCCATCATATGGGCGCTCTTTCTCCACACATGTTGATTTTGAGTTATTTCTTTAGAGATATTTAAGTCATCCAAATTATATTGAATTATCCTTCTTTAAGTTAATCTAGGTCTGCCCTTTTTATTTTTATTATTTTAATATTTTTTACTTTTCTAACTTGAGCCTCCTTAGGAATTAATTTAGTATGCTCAAACCATCTCAATCACCATTTTTTAAATTTGTCTACAATTGTTGCTACTCCTACATTTTCTCTAATATATTCATTTTTCATTGTATCTTTTACAATATAATCACTCATCTATCTTAACATTCTCACTTCAACAACACTTATTTTATAAGTATTTTTTTCTTTTATGGTCCAACACTCACTAACATATAATATTGTTGGTCTTGTACTTGTATGATAAAATTTTTCTTTCAAGTTTAGTGAAATTTTACGATCATATAAAACTCATGTAACCAATCTCCACTTCAACCAACTTACTCTAATCCTATGATTAACATCTTCGTCACATTTTTCATCTTTTTGAAAAATTGATCCAAAACACTTAAACAGAGTTCTTCGAGGTAATATTATCCCATCCAAACTAACCCCATCACCTACTTCTCTTTAGTTTTCATTAAATTTACAATGTATATATTCTGTTTTAGTTATACTTATCTTGAAACATTTAATCTCTAAAATATTTTTCCACAATTCTAATTTTCTATTCACTCATTCTTGTGCTATCAATACAATATCGTTTGCAAATATCATATACCAAAGTATACCATCTTGTATAGTTTTTGTTAATTTATCTATAACTAATGCCAATTTAAATAGAAATTGTGCATATGCTAGTAGTTGTTTTATCATAAATGTCTTTTATCATTTGTATATACCTAACAAATATCATCTTTCATTCCAATGCCCATCACAAAATCTCTTTTAGAACTCTATCATGAACCTTTTCTAAGTCAATAAACACTAGATGTAAATTTTTCTCCATATCTTGATATTTTTCTATCAAACTTTTAATGAGAAAAAAAAACTTCAGTTATAAATTGACTATAAATACAAATTGGTTAGCTAAAATATTTGTACGATTTTGTAATCGCTCAATAACTCTTTATCATAATTTCGTAATATGACTCATGACTTTGACCTCTCTATAATTTACACAATCTTGTATATCTCATTTTTTATTAAAAATGAGTATAATAATGCTATTTCTCTATTCATTTGTCCTTCTTTTCAATAATAGATTTTTGTTAAAAAGGTCAAGTTAACCATTCCACCTCTAAATCTTCCAAACATATCCACACTGAAACAGAAATGCTATCTAGATCATACGTCTTAGTTATTTTTGTCATCTTTAATGTTTTTAAACTTTCGAAAATTAAATTATCTTAATATAATTTAAATAAAACTTTGTCATATTCTCTATGTTGTCTATGTTTTTAGCAAAGTTGTCATTAAAAGAGTATCAAAATAATTTTTTCATCTTTCTTTGATATCATCATCCTTAATCCAAACTTTTTCTTCTTTATCATTGATGCATCTTACTTGGTTAAGATCTCGAGACATTCTCTCTTTCATCATTGCTAATCTATAACTATCTTTTTCGTCTTCTTTAGTTCAAAGTTTCTCGTATATATGTTTAAAACCATAATCGCTTGCCTGTCTACTAGTCTTTTTTACTTCCTTTTTTGCCATCTTGCATTGTTGATAAGCTTCATCATTACTAATCTCTCTTATTCTTTATATCTTTTTGCACTTCTTCATTTCACCACCCAATCTCCTTTTTATGTGGATTATGACCTTTAAATTCTTGAAATATTTTTTTAACAATCTCTCTAATTTCTATAACAATGTTTACCCACGTAGCATTAACCATGGAATGTCGGGTTGGAGCTAGGTCGTGCAACCCAGTCCGACCTGGTCAAATTTACTCTCGACCACATTGGTTGAGACCCCGACCCTTCGTCAGACTCGGGCCAAGTCCTGGTCGGGAACCCCCCCCCCCGATAGGGTTGGGCCAACAGCTAGCCACACTAGCCATCGATAGAGGGGGTTCCCCCCAAGGCCCCCGTTGGCACCAAAATTTTCATTTTTTTAAATTGAATTTGGATTAAATCCAATCCAACTCTTATTTAGTCAAAGAATGCTCAAATTCACATATTTTACCCACTATTGGGCCCAACTCAATTGGCAATGCCATTTGCCTAGCCCATTTTCACAATCCATCTTGTTATATTAGTGGGCTACTGATGTAACCTCAAAAAAATCTCTCCTCGGATTTTTAATTTTGAAATTCATTTTCATGTTTGGATTTGATTTTGCTTTGATTTGACCTTAACATTGACTTCTTAGGAAAATAAGTGATATTCCATAAAAGTATTAGCTAGGGACTATGATATGTATAAAATTATATGTTGAGATTGTTAGGTTCTTTGAAAATTTATTTTGACCTCTCCCCGTCGGATAGTGCGAAGATTCGACGTTAATTACATCGAGAATGCTCGAATACCCTTGATTATCTGTCATAACAATCCATGGAATAGAAGAACAATACATCCACAAAAATAAACATACACATACATAGAAACAATGGCCCCATGAACTTAATGGAATGCAAGCACTTGATTTGTCTTAATTTTAGTTTGATTTAAGTTGAACAAGTTTGGTTAAAATTGATTTTTTGAGTTTGTTTAAAATTTTGATTTGAGTTGTTTATTGGCTTAAATTCTTCTTGATTGAAATTATTTGATCAAAATTGGTTTAAATTGGGTGGAATTGATTGAAGTTTGTTTTGAATTTGATTGAAATTTCCCAATTTCTTTGAAGCTTTCAAATCACAGATTTGTTTGAGTTTTTATTTGGATTTGTTTGATTCGAGCGAGATTTGATTTGGAAAACTAAATTTGAATTTGTTTGATTTTTAATTAAATTTGTTGGTTGAAATTTGAATTTGATCTATGAGTTTTAATTTGATTTGAACTTATTTGGGAGATTTAAATTTGTTGATTAAGATTGATTTGGATTAATTGGATTTGAATTTGATTTAGAAAATCTGATTTGATTTTTTTTGTTTGTGAGTTATGATTTAAAATTTTAAATTTGCTTGAGAATTGATTTGAGTTAATTTAAAAACTGTTTTTACTTAATGCAGATTCTGTTTTTTAGACTTGATTAAGTTATGTTTTGAGCTTGATGGACAGCCAGATTTGAGTTGTTCAAGATTTGGTTAATATCTTGATTTGAGTTGATTAAAGTCCCTTGAATGGTTTAGTTTGGATTTGGTTGGTAGATTTGCTTAAATTATGGCTTGTCATTTGATTTTGTTAGAATTGAGTGGAATTTGCTTAATTAATGAGTTTGGTTTGAAAAAAAATTAGGCTATCTTGGTGTTTAACAGGTTGGGGATTATCTTTGGATTTTAGTGAAGCTGATTATCTTTTGATTTGTTTTAATTTAAGTTTGAAATGTTTAAATTTACATATTTAAGATTTATTTAAATTGTGTGGATTTTGAGTTTACGGATTGTTCATTTTTATTAGGATTTGTTATCTTAAGGATTTGCCTTAAATTTTGTTTGGATTGGGAGTTTCAACTTGGTTTGTTTATTAAGGTTTAATACCTTTTGATTTGAGAATTTGTTTGCTTTGAGATTTTTGGATTGACGACTTGTTCAGACCTCAATTAAGATTATTTAGATTTGGGTTTATTTTAACTCTGGTTAATTTTTAGTTGAGATCTATTTTTTTATGATGATCTGATCTAAATTGTGGTTCAAAACTTACATTCACTTTGAATTGATTGACGTTTTATTTAAGGGCTTAGTTAGATTTATGATTCAGGAAAACGTTTTGATTTGAAGTTTCTTTGCTTTAGGGAGGTGTTAGGCATTTACAGTTTTATTCTTTTGAGTTCTGGGCTTTCTGTTCTTAAATTCTGAAGATGATAGCTTTAAGATTTTAAATCGTCCTGCCATAGGATACGGGTTTCTCTTGCTTCAGTTTTGTTTTGTTCTTTTTTTTATTTGAGTTTCTTGTATTATTTTGGAATAGGACATTCCGGTTTAAGTTGCAGTTTTGGAATTTGAGATTTTTCTGGGCTTGCTCCATTCGAACTCTTCAAGTTTGGGGTGTCCTGGGAGATTCAGATTTGGGGATTCCCTCGGGTGGTCATGTTCAACAAAGGGTTTAACATTGAAACTGAGCTTTGACTGATTTTGTGTTCTACTCAGCTTTTGAATTTCTGAACTTCACAGATTTTCCAACTTTCGGACATTCATTCCATATACCTAGACTAGAAGTTGACAGATTGTGCACCTAAATTCCCTATCTTTAATTCATATGCTTTCGCATTTTGATTTGGGGTTCCATGATCGGAGCTCCGAATTTGGATTTTACAATTCAATGAGCTTCAAGACTTTCAGTCCCAGATTGATTAAGTCTTTGAAAATATATATTTTTCTTTTGGGTCCTTGCATTCCATCAAGTCAAAGAGGTCATTGATTTTTCTCTTCAATGCCAATATGTGAATGGAACGTGAAAGCTTCTCATTATTTTTTTTTGCTCAATCGGAGACATGATTTACCACTTGAATGACCTGAAATCAGGTCCCTTTGAGTCCTTGATGAACATGGAACTTGCTTGATCAATTTGAGATGGAAAACACCCAATCTTTGATGGACTTATGGGTATTCCTCCCACTGATTTGAGATCGAGTACACTCTGCTTTTGATAAGCTTGTGAGGACTCATCTCATGGTTGATGAACCTCATTAGCTCATAATTTGGCATATCGACATGTTGATCCACAGCCTTCCCATGGCATAATGGGTAAATAACTCTCTCTTGTGGCATGGTAAGACATTGGGGTCTTTTTAATAGACCTTTGTATGTCTACCTTAAAGGATCAAGAGGTGTGCTTGAAGCCGGCCTATTGCTTTCCTTATTTATTTTGAAATTCTTTTAGGTTATGCCAAGATCATGAGGCGGGTTTTTAGCCGGCCGGATGCTCGTCTCGGTTTGTAGATTAATTAGTAAATTTTTATTTAATTTCTATTTATTATTTGTTTTATTTCATTTTTTATTATGGGTCAAGAGACATGCTTGAAGTCGACCTATTGTTTTCCCATTTATTTTCATTCTTTTAAGTTATGCCGAGACCATGAGGTGGGTTTTTAGCCAGTCGGATGTTCGACTCAGTTTGTTTACTTAATTAGTGCATTTTTATTTAAATTTGAATTGATTGTATGTTTTAAGTTTTTTTTCTTTATTTGAGTCCCCTTGTCGGAGCACTGTTCATCCGGGGGCCAATGGGCCTTCGGATGCCCATTGCGGCCCCACGCCTCCTCTTCTTTTTTTTACCCCTTTTTTTGTGGGTCCCACCGCATGACACGGTGGACCAAAGTGGGGGGGAAATAACCCCCCCCCGGGCAACTTGTTCCCCCGATAGTTTCGCCTGTCGCTCGGCCACGACGGAGGAGGAGGATGGCAAGGGCTTTGCCAGCTTCAATGGCGGCAGAACTTGGCTCCAACAACGATCCAGCAATCCTCAGGAGCTCTCGACAGCGGTGCAGGGAGCCAGAGATGGTGCCGACGACACGACAAGAAGGGAGATAAGGGCTCTACGATGCTGCGTGGCTCCGAAAACCCCGCTGGCGACAGCCACGGCAACTTTTGAAGCCGACAACACCCTCTAGGGCAGCAACCAGGCTCGACAGTGGAAGGTGAAGATCCGGGCGAGCTATCTCCCTCTTGATGATGTCGCGGGAAGGTGGAGAAGGCTCTGATGGCGCTTCGGGGGGGAGGGGGGGGGGGACAACGGCATTATGGGAAGGTGGAGGGCGTCGGGCATCTTCAACGGTAGTACTCAATGCGGGGGATGGTGACTGTGACCCTCATGGGGGCTCTCGACGGCTTCGGTAATCTTCTTTCTCTCGCCCTCTTCCAGCCTTTCTCTCTCTCTCCGGACGCAATCCCCCTTCCACGATGGCCTTACGGGCCTTTATAAAGGTCCCGATGTTCCCTTCCATCATTGGGCGACCTTCCAGAAAACAGGGTCCGTCTTCGAGACGAAATTGGGAGGTACGTGATATCCTTGGCTATATCAATCACGAAAGACCTGCTAAGACTCCATTGCGCAATCCTCAGTTGCCTGTTATGGCACCGCTAGCCTCCTTCCCTTATCCAATAGATAGATATGGCAAGTCGAGGCAGTGTCGTGGGTCTCCTTAACTCTTTTCAATGGACTGGATTAGTTCTGATAGGGATTCTCACCCTCTTTTAAAATCAAACGAGATCTTGCCCATCTTACACACGTGTGAAGGATCTCCAAGATATACTTTAACTGGCATGGCTTTGGGCACGTGCATAAGGAGGGCTTGTCAGCACCAATTGGACCTCTTAGTGGGCTTCCCATGATGATGCACACACTTGGCCCTTTTTTTACAACACATTCAAGCCATAATTGGACTTTAAATTGGGTTTACGGTTGAATAAAAAATGAGCCAATGCTCAATTTAGTTGACCACCATGTCCTCATCTCACTTAAATGATATCAATCCCAATCCTTGTAGAATTAGGAAGGGGCGTACAAATATGACTTTGATTCATATTTATGTTGAATCACCTTTGTATGTCAAGAGAGCATATCACTTCGAGTTATAAAACTCTATTTTTTTTCTCTTGTCCAATTCTATATGAAAAATTTAGGTGCCAACAGCTACATTTCACTTCAAATCATGACCATTAAGGGCTAATTTTAACATATTTTATTGTCAATTTACCAGCTCTATTTTCTATACACTCGATGGATTGGTTTTTACTCCCAAAACCGCTCCATTGTAAGGGCTTTCTTTAGCCCATTTGTGCAAGCAGACTCGGCCCAATAAATTCCCACTTGCCCCCATGTGGACCAACCTTGTGGGGTTATTTTCGAAATTACCCCTTGCCACCTCAACTGAATCCAAAACCTTCTTCCCCTGATTTTGAGCATAGCTACCCCAACTGTCTCAATCAGGCATCAAAATAACCCTAATATCTAGCTAGACTCCTCTGATGGCAAGCACCAACATAACCTTCCCAGAATAGACTAGGAAGATCGAGAAGCATATTCGGCAACCCCTGAGCATCACGGAGGATCCATGGTTCCCCTCACAAAGCCGGATTGTCCATCCAGAGAAAGAAACACAATCGAACTCCCTCTCGTCAGCGAAGCCCTCTGTAATTATAAGAGGACCTCTCGCGGCATCATCTCAAAGGGTTTCAAAAAAAGACTAAAAGAGAGAGGGATCCGGCATAAAGAGGGGTTTCGAGAAGGAGAAGGGGCCCTATGACCAAAGGTAGACAAGTGAAGAGCCGACAAAACAAGGCAAAATAGAGACCAACCCACACCCAGTCCCACTTCCGACATCCACAAAGCTAGAGTGCCCCCTTGCAAGGTTGTTGAAGTCCCCTACATTCATAATCGAGTCCCAACATCCTCCTCAATAGCACCTCTTTCCTTTGCTGTTGTCGTTGACACCGTCGGTTACATCTTCCATCGCCAACCACACCATCTACTTCACCTTTTGTCGTCGTCAATGCCCTCAGCATCCTGTAACCGGACGAAACCCGATGCCTCTCCTCAAGCATCATCCTCTTCATGTGCTTGAGGTCAAGGCCGCTTCCTAGGACCGCATCCACCATCAACAACGCCTGCACCCCTTGTTGCCGCTGTCAAAGCTTGTAAACCATCACCAAGGCGTTGTGGGGCCCAAGAGGTGTTGGCAAAAGGCTTCCGCAAAGCCAAGGCAACACTTCTATTGTAAACGAACTGCAAGGAGCGTTGTGATCCACATCCTCGATCATCATCGTTGACAACTGTCCACTTCTGCTACCTACAAGGCCATTTGCTTCTTCACCACCGCCGTCGAGTCTAATAGTACACTGTGTGAGTCTTTGCATCGCCATTTGCCATATTGGAGGCCTATCGCTCCTCGTGCCGTTGGGACCGGAGGGTCACTGTGAGTCACTTTGGAGGGGATTGTTGAAACCCGTCAACAAGGCAAGACAAAAGCCTCTGTGCAAAGAACTAAACCAACTATGGCCCCTCGTGGCCCAGGCGATGATTGAGTCAACAAAAAAGACCACTGAATGTGCCCCTTCGTGAACAAAGTGATAATAGGAGGAGCAAACGAACAAGACCGCTGACTGTGGCCCTTTGTGGTTCGGGCGATGATTGAGTCAACAAAAAAGACCACTGAATGTGCCCCTTCATGAATAAAGTGATAATTGGAGGAGCAAACGAACAAGACCACTGACTGTGGCCCCTTGTGGTTCGGGTGATGATTAGGGTAAGCTCTAAGAGGCTGTCAAAACCAAACCTATTAAGCTATGGGGAGGCCTATGTGTGCAAACATGTAGACTTGTCGAACTATAATATTTTGAAGCCCACGAACCATGGAAAAAGTCTCCACATGCTTATTGAAGGCTATGTGTACTCTATCTTAAATCAATGAGAAAGATCCCACATGCCTATCAAAGGCCGCACGTATCCTATCGTAAGTCAATTGGGATAAACTCCATAATGCCTATAAAAAGCCACATGGATTTAGCCCTAAATTCATTCAAGTTCTAGGAATTATAACTTCCATGCCTTCCCTCATATACATGTATTTCATATCATTCAAGCAAATAACTTGTCATGTTCAGTGCACACTTTGATGTTAAAGAGAGTATTGAAAGTCCCATAAATTTTAAAAAATGCCAAAAAAGAGAAAAGAGAAAAAATATAATAATTAAATAATTAGGAAAATACCAAAAATCAGATCAGACCGGTCAAACAAAAAAATTTCAACTCAAAAAATAGTTTTCAGATAATTCAAACATTTGATATTTTTAACCTCAAAAACCCAATTAATAGACAAAGAAACCAAATAAACCCAATAAACCAAAAAATAAACCAATAAAATCGAAAATGCCCAAACTGGTCAAATTTAATCAAAAATAAGTGGAAAACCCAAACCAATCAAAAAACATCTTAAAGATAAAATTCATCCATTTTCAAGGCATAAAGCAAATTAAAACAAAACAGAAAGAAAAGAAGACATCAAAGAATATAAATCATAAAAAACACAAACATAAAATCTGCAGACATGAAAGTCTTCCAGCTTCTCCTCTTCCAGTTCTAACGAAAAAAATCCACAGGTCACATCAATTCTTGCAGTGGTTAGAAAGTGAATTCAAGTCTTTATGCATGGAAACTCATATCTCTGTTAGGTAACAAGTTGAATTTAGTATCTTCTTTATCTACCCTTGGTACTTTCTGTTCATAGGGATTAAAAAGTTGGATTTTTTAAAGGTGGCAAAAGCCACAATTAAATTGATTAAAAATAAAGTCACAATAATAATGAGAAAGATAAAAGACAAATTGTCTAATTCTTTGTCCAAGATAAGACTTGACAAATTCTTTTTGTCTATGCAGTGGTTAGCCGACTTTGGGGTCCCTTAAGCTCTTCATTTGCCTAGAGTGGTCTTGGACCATGCCCCTTGGCAACATGCATGGTAGAGCTGTAAGGTCACATAGCAGGAAATTCCATTTTGAGCTTTCTTGGTGTTGGGATCCAGGTTTTCAGGCTAACATGCTGGAGTGGTGGAAGGAAGGGTTAGGTGCAGGCCCACCTCTGTCTGTTTTTGTCAGGAAGCTTAGATATGCTCGTAGATTGGTAATGCTTTGGGCTAATTCCAACTGCAAACAGACGGTGGAGGGAAAGAAGTCACCTTTGGCAAAACTAGAGAAATACGAGCAGCTTAATGACAAGGGCAGTTTGGATGAGTTCCAAGACTAGGAATGGATGTCAGCAAAAAGAAATACAATGAGTGGAGTCTCAGGGAAGAAACCAAATGGAAGTAGAGGTCAAAAGAATTATGGCTTAAAGAGGGGAACAGAAACACAAGGTACTTCCATATGCACGCTTCTCTTAGGAACAAGAAGAATACCATCCGTTCTTTGAATCTGTATGGCAGAGTCAAGGCGGGAATATAACAGATTAGGCAAGCAACTTCTTGTTTTTATAAAAACCTCTTCAGGGAGTATGACAGGTGGACACCTTTTCTTAATCTTAATATGTCTAGAAAATTAATTGATGGCAAGGCTGATATGCTTACAGAGCCATTCTCAGAAGAGAAGGTGGTTAGTGCTATTAAGTCCAACAAATCCCTTTGGCACTTGATCCAAGATTATGGACCTTGAGGCTCCCGATTATGCTTTGGTCAATCCGGAGAGAATGTAACAAGAGGATTTTTTAGGACAAGTTGGACAATCCTTCAAATATTCTGCAACTGATAAACTCTGGAAAAGAGATTGGAGCTTTGTGTCATCATATTCTAATACGGTTTGGGCTTCTCATGGGGATAAGTTCTTCATGTGAAAACATCTCTACTTGTAATTTATTCACAGTTACTGCCATGGTAATGGTATCTTCTCTCTCCAACTTCCTCATGCTTTGTACCCTTTCTATTAATTTGTAATAAATGAATTGTGGCTTTCCCACCTTCAAAAATGTCCATGGATCCCTTTAAGGCCCTTGGACCTGACGATTTCTTTGAAGGTTTATACCAAAAATGCTAGCAACTTTTCAGATCCGACTTTATAGCAACGGTAAAAGAATTTGAGGTCAATCCCCAAAGCATTAAACTTTTAAATTATTACGTTATGGTGCTGGTCCTAAAGGAGTTTGCTCTTGACATTAAAGAACTTAGACCTATTAGTCTTCTTAATTGTAGCTACACAATCATGACGAAAGTACTGGCCAACAGGCAAAGTAATTTTGTTGAGAAGTTGGTTATCCCTACACGGTTTGTTTTTGTGTAGAGAAGACATATCTTAGATAATTTATGGTGGCTTGTGAATGTATACACGACTAAAAAGTCAAGTAAAAAGAAACATGTGCTGTTGAAACTAGATTTTGAAAATGTTTATGATAGACTAAATTAAAATTGTCTATTTTGAGTCATGCAGCTTATGGGGTTCAGGAAAAAATGGATTGACTGGATTAAATTTAGCATTATTACTGCTAAATTCTCAATGGACAATGGACTTGGATAGGAAACTATTTGGGTTTTTGGTAGCTACAGAGGTTTAAGACTGGGAGATCCCATCTCACCCCTTCTGTTTCTTTGGTGAGCCAAGTCCTGGATACAATGCGGGAGAAGGCCAAGACAGGTGAACTAGATTGGAGTTAATAAGGAACATGTCACTCACCTACAATTTGCATAATGTACCATGCTATTTTCATCTTGTAATCTGGTAAAGTGTAACAATTTGAGAATCATTTTGCACTTATTGGAGGGTCAGAAAATAACATTGGAGAAATGTGAGCTAACTGGTATCAATGTCCACAATGAAGAAGGTTAGTATATTCAGTGGATTTTTGGTATGCCCTGAACAACATTGCCAATCAAATATTTTGGCTTACCACTGTCTGACAAAGGTACTACGTTAAAGGACTAGCATCTTTTGATGCAAAAAATGGAAAAGAAGCTTCAAGGTTGAAAAGGTAGAATGCTTAGGTCGGAGACAGATGGACCATGCCAAAATGTGTTTTGCAAAGTATTCCATTATATTATTTCTCCATCATCAAAATTCCCAAACGTGTGTGTGACAAATTGGAAAGTTTAAGGGCCAATTTCTTCTGGCAAGTGGCAAAGGATTTCATCTTGTAAAATGCAGTCATGTGCAGAAGTAGAAAGGATGGGGGAGTTGGCCTACTTCCCCTTGACTCCATTAATAATGCTCCACGCATGGTGTGCCGGGTCGGTGACTCGGCCGATTTTTGGGCCGACCAACCCCGACCCGGCCCCGCGACCCCAACCCGGTTGATATATTTAAATAATTTTTTTGTATTTTTCCCGAGCCCGATTCAACCCCGACCCGACCCCCTGGTCGCGACCCCAACTGACTCGGGTCGGTTTTAGGCCTGACCGACCCGGTCCCGACCCCTGACCCTGCCTTCCTTGGCTCCATGTACGAAATGATTTTGGAAAATCAACCAGAACAAGGATGTTTTATGGCGTAAAATTATATATTCTATGTGTCGTATGGGGGATCATGGCATGTGGATCAAGAATTTCAATCATTGTAGCAGGATTTCTAGAATGTGGAAAGGTATTCTTCTTAATTGGGATCTTTTCAATTCTTCCTTTCTCGTACCTTTTATGTTGGTAATGGCAGGACACTATCTGGGAGGATCTTTCGGCAGGCCATATGTCCTTAGAAGAACAGTTCCCTAGACTCACCTCAATTGCAAAAACAAGCAAGCAACTGTTAGCTCTTACCGGGATCAGAGTGCCCAACAAGATCATTGGTCCCTTCCTTTAAAAGAGATTTAAAGAATGAAGAAAAATCTGACCTCGCTAATCTGATGGGTTTTTACAGGGAGACACTTGTGTTGAAGCTCAATAAGACAAACTGATAAAGGGTACACTTTTTCGGTTAACTCTAAAGGTATCAGGTTGAGGTTGGGAGATTAGCTGATGAAATTTGATTTAATTTCCACTAGTGTCATTCAAAATCAAGATGATTCCATGGAAGATTTGTAAAGGTCGGCTCTCTACCAAATCCTACTTGATGAAATTGCTACCTATAAAGCCCAAGCAAGGATCATGGAATCAAAATCGGCCACCGCATCGGCAGGTGCTGATTCCGATCCCCTTGCAGATCGGGATTTTCTGGGAAAATTTCCAATTCAAAATTAGTTCCGAACTTCTGATCAGTTAAAAACCCATAAAAATGCACAAATAGGTGTCTATATCAGATTCTGGTCAGATCTAACTATTTTGAGGCCAAAATCGGCACCAAAATAGTCCCGAAATGGCGGCTGTGGCATCTTCCCACCCAATGTGCCGTATGACCAGTATCCACGGATCTGCCTCATCAGGTTCACATGACCTGGTATGACGGGCGGGGAGATGCCACGGTGGTCACCGTGTATGTAATCGGAGGTGACCGCCTTGGTTGCCTAGGTGATGAGGTAAGGCAGTCGCCTTGACCGCCTCACTGGCCCCGATCTAGGACTTAAGCCCCGCCACTCAACCGATTGGCAAAGTTCTTCTATGTTGTTGACATGGACATGGAAATACGACATTTTTATATGTTATATTTTATGTTGGTCATGTTTGTATGGAGCTGATTTGTTGGCACGGAAACTTGAATTGGTAGTTGATACTTGATGTTATTTAGTTATTTATGCTTGTTAGCTATTAACTTGTTCAAACTTCATTTGGGTCAAACTTTATTTTAATGTTATTTGTTTTTTTGGGTATTATTGTTATGTTACTTGTTATTTGTTTAATGTTATTGTTATATTTCTATGTTCTTTTTTTGTTTGCAAACATAGTTATCAACTTGGTGCATTCATTTCAATTTGCATTTTTTCCATTTTTTGCTAATACCTATATGTATTATTAAAATTAATATATAATAAATATAATACAAAAATCTTGCCTCAAGCACTTGAGGCACTCACCACATGAACCTAGGGCAAGGCAATGGGTGGGTGTCTTGCACCTCTGACAACATAGGCCTTGGGGGCCGATGTTGGTAACCCTATCACAAAATCTATGAAATGCACTCAGCTATGATGCATAGAAGTCTCTTCATCACCAAAATTACAATTGATAGCATTAGTCTGGTAGCCCTAGCTTGAATCTTAAAAGTTCACAAAGTCTCAAACAAAGGCCGAAAGGCCAATTCTTAGGTGGAATGATTGCAGAACTGGTCATAAAAGGAAGTTTCCTGTCAGCTTATATCTCACCATCGTATTGCTGTTATTCAATTCTCGGCTTCAGAAACTGAAGAAGAAAAGCACTCATGGTAAGCAGATTCCACCAACAAAACCACATAAAAGTAGAACTCACACTACCATTTCCATGAGACTCATATTCTGTGCATGGCCTTCCTGCTTGCTTAGAAGTTCTAACCTACCTTATATCAGGTATGTGTTTACTTGAGGGTAGCTAGGCAAGACTGCTGTAAAGAGATGACACAAAAGCATCAGCCTTTTCTAGTATCTTATCAACTATTCCAGGCTTTTGGGTGGATGTTTTTCAACGGTAAACGCTTCGACAGGTCACCTTCTAGCCTCTGGATGTCAGAGGTACT
The DNA here is from genome assembly GCA_036172225.1 of Cryptocoryne crispatula var. balansae. Lineage (NCBI taxonomy): Eukaryota > Viridiplantae > Streptophyta > Magnoliopsida > Alismatales > Araceae > Cryptocoryne > Cryptocoryne crispatula. Next base: position 36,231,315 of record CM069930.1, on the reverse strand, counting down.
GGGGGTAAAAGAAGGAAAATTTATTTATCACAATTCACAAGCTATTTCTCGCCAGTCTAACAACGACAAAGATCATAAACTACGCATATCCTTCAAGGAAAAGAATTACAACACTCAACAGGAAAAGAAAGCATGATGAAGCCACCGAGAGATCCCTAATACCAATTATTCCTGTGTTCTTATTGGAAGTTACAGACCGTAACAATGGGCCATACTATCAAGCTGATGAAACAAATAAGAAACCCTAACAAAAAACGGAGAAAGTCGGTGCTCTCGACATCGTTATCAGCGTTATAAAGAGCATAAATCAGAGAAATGGGACCAGAAAGCACGCAGGGAGATCGGAAGTGACGGATGCAGGTGGCACCTGGTGGAAATCGCCAGAGCCGGCACCGGCGGAGCTGCCGGAGGTGTTGCTGACTCGCACGGGGACGTTTTCCAGGATGCGACGGAGCTTCACCTCAAGGTCCTCTTCCTCCTCTCTCAAGAGCGGCCCACTTTTTCCAGAATATTCCACGATGGCGCCGCCCTTTGATGTCGCCGCCGTCGACAAGGTCATCTGCTGCTGCTGTCTGGACTCGGCGGACACCGCCGGCGCGGGCACCAGTTGGAGATTTGTCTCCATGGTCCGACAACGGAGAGAGAGAGAGAGAGAGAGAGAGAGAGACGAGGGCTTCCTTTGTCCGTGTATAATTCTGAAGAAGGGTTTCTAATTTCTTATCTTTGTATGTCAGATAAATAATGGGCTTTCCATAAAAAATAGGGTAAATCATGGAGCAGTATAAAAACATTGTTTTTTACATTCCCATTCAAATTATATCATTACAATTTTTTAAAATTATTATATTAGCGTTAAAAATTATAAATCTTAATTTCTGCTTTGATGTTAAAGATCAACCATGTGTTAAGAGGCTAGAAATAAATTTAAGGAGTTTTACATCAAAAAAATAAAATAATTTGAAATCTTCTGCGGTTGAAATTAAATACCCTCACCTAAAATTTATCTAAAATGTCGTCAGTTTGCGCACTCTTTTGCTTTTCTAACAGAAATGCCATCTTTTTTCTTCTCAAAAGATACAAAAAGGGATGGAAGATAGGAGAGTTGTTGAATAGAGGTACTTTTATTAAAAAGTAATTAGTTTTCAATCAAAAATAATTAAATAATTTTAATCAGTTTAAAACTTGTTTACAAGTAACACAAGGTTTTAGATTTTTATAAGGATTTTAACTTTTATGAGTATATATTATAAATATAAACAAATACAAAAATCTTAGATTTATCCTGAGACTTGTACTTCACGGTTACCATATTCAACTCATTTAGAAGAAAAAAAAAGATTTGATTAGAAGGAACAGTAGAAAACTAACACAAATAGCATTTAACCTACAGCGTCACCATGTCAAGATATAAAAAAGAAAAAAGAAAATTTTTGAGGTGTTTCTAATGGTCAAAATAAAAATTACGGCTAAAAAATACGTCAAAATACTCACGTATCTTTACAAAATAGAGATGCAACCAGATCAATTTTCCCCGGCTCAAGTTTTCCACGCAAATTTGTGTTGTTCAAAATGCATTTATGATCATTGGCCCAAGAACCATGTTTAAGTAGCCATCTCAATTTATATCAAAACAAAAGCAAATGACTCGTACATTACGTTATCCAACTCATGTGATGCCTCGCAACATTTTCATAGACTTACCATGTTGTTTGTTACCATCCTAGACCGCGTTGAGTCCCTAGGTCGGCCCAATATCGATGGATCCAGTCCGTCCCAGATAGGGCTGCAACTGCAAAACGAGGTCTATGAAATTTGGCTCCACAAAAATTCGACTCCACTTGTTTGCTATGTTAAATGAATGAGCTTGAATGAAAAATAAAATTTAATTTATCGAATGAGCTGAAAAATATTTCTACTCAACTCGAGGGACTCGTGAGTAACGCAATTAAACATTCAATTGAATATTTATTTTAAAAAATAACACGAGTTATATTTTGTCACTTAAACAAATAAAATAAGTTAAAATAAATTTAAACTCTGATCATGTTTCATAAATGAGTTAAAATTAAGAGTTTCGTAAATAACTTTTAACTGATTTTAAGTTTTGTAAATGAATTTGTATTGAGTTCTGAACTGAACGTAAATTAAACTTAAGTCGATCTATTATTCTAGTTTAAGCTAGAACTTGACTCCATAAGAAACAAGTTAAATTTGAATAAAAATTCGACATATTTATTAAAACTCAAACTTGTGTAAAATAAATTAAACCTGACTTAAACATCATAATACTCTAGCTCATTTGAACCCGACCATAGAGTAGGGATCTACCCACCCACCCTTGTCAGGGTTAAAACTCTATATTCTAAATACCAATTTAAGTTAACTAAGCAGACAGATAAATTTAATGTACCATTAGTTATAATAAATGCATTTTTTATATTTTGCAATTTGTACAGAGAAATAATATTTTAAAAATGGATCCGATACGGACTGATACCCGGTACTTCTTACCTCCGTATGAACACTGAATGGAACACTTTTTTTTGGCACTCTTTTTTTTTGGACATTGGCACAGTGGTCTGTGCTCACGAGAGAGCCGCCCGGGGCGGGCACGGATCGAGACCGCGAGCTGCCGCCCCGGAGGGCGGTGGTATCCCGTTGCGCTACGAGGGCGGGATGGCACTCAACACCGAATGGAACATCCCATGGGGATAAACAGATTAAATCGATAGAGAAATATTTACATTCCACGTAGGCCATTGACATATGATCCAATGACCCAAGTGAACAACACGTTACTGTCTTTGAGAAGAGAATCGAACCAAGCAAAAAAAAAAAAAGCCGAATAAATCAACCTTTTACAACACGAAGGGGAGCTTACAGGGCCACGCAGACGGCGCAGTCGCCAAGCATGGGGTTAAGAAATAAATGCCTTGATCAGTTCGCTGAAGTTGCAGACATATCCCGTTCTGGGGCAAGTAATCTTGCCGTCGTTCTTCTTCGCCATGTCTTCCAGAGCCTGTGCAAGGACCAGAAGATGAAGAGATCAAGGTAGGCTGGGTCAAGGTAAGGGTCAGGTCGGTTGCGCCCCAACCGAGATGGGTCTCCTGGGGTTGGCAACCCGGGTTGATCCGGATCGGAACGGGATAGCTCGGACGACTTGAAGCCATTGGACTAGTCAAGGCTGACTCGGCCGACTTGGGTGGGTGGCCAACCCGGCTGATCCCAGACTAAATTGGGATATTTGAATCCCAAGGAGAGCGGTCTGACCCATATCCGACCAGGTTGGCCGACCCAACCCGGACCCGACATCCCTTGTAAGAAATCTCACAGCAGATTTTTACTGCCAACCACGTTGCAAACAGCTCAGATTTAGTAATACTATTACCCATTTCCTGTTCCTGATAAAGTTGGACGATTATTAACTCAAAACCATGACAATTCTATTTTACTCCAATTTCGATTTCATTGTGGACTAATCCAACAATTTCCGAAACCTATACTATGTATTAATTATTTTAAATTTTATTGTTTACTTTTCATCATTTATGCATCATACTTTTAGTCATTTATATTTTTATTTATTATAGTATTAATGTTACCATATGTATTATTTTTTTAATCAAGATCAAAGATAGCATTGACTTCCCAATTCCAATTATTATAAGATTCCTAGCAATTATCGGAAAATCCGATTCCCATTGTAAGATGCAAAAATATATTCCGAATCTATTAAACTCTATTAAACTTTTATCGGAATAGGATCGGAATATGGAATTCCGATCACACCCCTAACTGCCATAACGAAACTCGGTGAGTTTTCAATACCTTGGTGCTGTACACGTAGCCATTGGGTAACACTAGCGGCGGATTCTCCGTATCCATGAGCTCCTTCGTTATGTAGCAGACCAGCTTTGAGTTCTGCTGTTTGGAGAACGGGAGCGATGTTGCCAGCCTGCGGAAACTCTCCTGTGATAGGGGATCTTCCTTGATGCATCCTTCTTCGTAACAAAATCTTTAAGCAAGTCAAGGAGTTGGTGTTGTTCTCGGTCCTGCAGGAAGGTTTTTGAATGGAGATTATTTCGAGTGAATTTCTTGGCCAGGCGGATGTTTTATCTTATCCGAATGGAAACGTATAGATGGTATGGATACGATGTCTTGAGAGCCGTCAAGCCTGCTTGAAGGTAGACATTAAGCAAGGGCTCCAATGTCATCCCATACAGTTTACAGAACTCCTGCTTGAACAACTCGACAAGAGAGTCCCATTGCCTTGGTTCAAACAAAACCTGCAAAACCGCATTTTAATTTCAGTATAAATATGTAGATCCCATGGCTTTTGGAAGAAACTCAATTTTCACTTTTTGCGGATTCTAATCACAAGATACTAGAGTATATAAGCTCTTTCCACGCCAACAAAACCTGGGTCACATATCAACATGATTCTGATACAATTATATTATGGTCACACGTCAAGATAAGGCAAAATACCGTAGTCAGGACATTGTGCAATGTACTAGCAGTTTATGCCACAAGACACTGCCCTCCAAATGGAAAGACAGAAAACAAAAAGGTAAAAAAAAAACATCACGCACTAGAAGAGGTATGACTTCCAGTAAGACAGCCAAAACAACCCATATTATCAGTGAAAATATTATCGTGATGAAGTAATATTATCTTAAAGTACTCATTAAAAATCATAGTTTAATTATCCAAAAAGATGAAGAATGAGATGGAAATGTTAACCATAAAATTAAAAAAAGTGATAAAATGGAGATTGACCAAAGACGTCTTATGCGATAGTAAGATGAGTTGAAATAAAAATTTTATCTTCCAACTTTGAAACCTGTAATATTGTAACATAGTGAGTGTTAGACTAAAAAAATATTCTTCCAGGGTGCTGCTAAATGAAAATGTTAAAATGGATAAGTACTAAATCAAGTAGAATATATAATGAATATATTAAAAAAATGTCAGAGTAACAGTGATTATATATAAATTAAAAGAAGAGATATTGAGATAGTTTGAACATATTAAATGTAGAGTCCCGGAAACCCCGGTTAGAAATGTAGAAATATCAAGATGGTACAAGCCAAAAAAAAGATGTGGCAAATCTAAGATAATCCGTAAGGTATTTTAATAAGATTTGGATAATTTAAACATCTCTAAAAAATAACTCAAAATCAACATAAGTAAATAAAGATAATCCATTGTGGCTGACCTCAAATAATTTGAACTAACGTTAAAGTTGAATTCAGCTGAGCTTATTGTTTAACCGCATACGCAATGGTACGCGTGAATAACTTCTCTTCAGAGGACCTTTCAGATGGCAAATGTTGATTCTTGATGGTGACAGCTTGACAACACTATTTTTCTACCATATGATCCACATTGTATATATTCCAATGAGTATTCTAAAAATGAATGTTCTACGGTTATCCATCCTGTGACACCTGCATCATCATCGTTTTTCCTTGAAGAACAATCAAACTCTGTTCATCTCAAGTTTCTTCTGTATCATTTAGACTGACTTAGGTGGAAAAAATGTTGATTCGTTGCATAAAACTTACATAACAGAAGAATTTAAAATTTTACGCCCTATTTGGTAACACTATTAGGTACCTCTATCACTATCAATTTTGAAATTGATATTGATAGGAACCATTAAGAGGTGTTTGGTTAATTGTATCGATTTTAAAATTTGTAGTGCAAACAAAGCATATTATGTAATACTAGTGTCAACTTGTATTACTTTTGATATTGATACTCCAACATTTGAAAATATTAATATAGTATTAAAAATAAAACTCTAACCAAACAGGACATAAAGTATACAACTCATTTTTAAACCCAAACAAAAACAACCTTTTAGACGATACCACACGTAGCAATGCTATGGCCGTATGGTAGCAGAGCAGAATATTCAAAAAGTAATTTAGAAGTTGATTGATCACCGTGTACCAAACATACAGTGGGACTCATGATTTCATATTCATTACTAACGAAGATGATAGGCATACTTATATGCATGTCTAAACATCTTTCTAGGATAAATTCCCTTGGGGGGTCAAATCCTAACTTAATTAAGCCCACTTTGGGGTCATTGACTAGCCCACTTGTGAGGGATCACCTAGAGCATTCCCTCGAGCTCTTCATAATAAAGTTAAATCCAGTTATTAGACCCATCAAAAGCCTATCCGCAAAACCCGGACAAAAAGGTGTCTTTAGCCTTTAAGGCCTATTTGCAAGGCTACGAACCAGCATGAAAAGCTGGGCTATGATCAGTGCATCGGAAGCCCAGTTTCCAGCCCACAAATGGCAATAAGAAGAGCTGTCAAGAGGACCACAAACAACTCACTCGGGAGTTAATCCCCAAGTCTTTATAAGACAGCCATCATTATATATATGCTCACATATGAATCCGAAGGCATGTGTTCAAAAATTTTATACCTGTCATTTGTTAGCGCGATCAAGGGAATGACCTAAAGACCTGATCCCGAGTGAATAAACCCCTGTTAAAGTCCCTTAAGAAATGATCTCTTCACTCGTGTGTTGAGGCAATGGCCTTCTAGAACTCGAGGGGATAAACCGATGTTGGGTCCCTCAAGGAACAATCTTCACTCGTGTGTCGAGGCAATGACCTTCTAGAGACCTGAACACATGGGGATAAACCCATGTTGGGTCCCTCAAGAGACAATCTTCACTCACAAGTCGAGGCAATGACATTCTAGAAACCTGATAACGAGGAGACAAGTCCATGTTGAGTCCCTAAAGAGATGATAATAAAATTCCGATGAACCCTGCAAAGCAAAAAATTCAATCCTACTGTTGGCGTCAATATTTTTCAAAAAAAAAAAGACAAATGGGCCAGCAACGGCCAGACTTGAAGCAGGGGAAAGTGGCCCATGACTCAGTTAAATTAAGCCCAATTGAACACCCCAATTGGGACCTGGTTGGGTGGCCCGTTATTAGACAAATCTGGCCCATGTACAGGCCTTGCACACAGCCCATAGAGGAGGTTGGGCCGCAGCCACCAGCAGGCAAACCTGCAGGCCACCTGTGGCCTAGTGTGAACAGGCCACCTGCCACCTCAGCATGTCTAGCCGCACCATGCTGCCACCTCAGCCCAGCCCAACGGTCAGTTCAAGAGAGGGGGAAGATGAAGAGGCAGCCAGTCAATAAAGTCCATTCAATGCAATAACTGCATGGGAGAGGCCAAGAGGCCTACGTACAAGCCACCTGCTGGCTCTTCACCTCCCCTCCAGCCCCTATAAGAAGAGGGGGGCGCACCAGCATGAGGGGAGGCTGCTTCAGACGCCGGGAGGCTGCCAAACTGCCGCTTGCACCCTGCTGCCAAGCAACCATCGCCTGCACCTGCTGCTAGGAGAAAGAGAAGGGCTGCTGGAGACACCGGGAGGCTGCTGGACTGCACCCTGCTCCTGCTGCCTTGCGCCCTGCCCCCCCTGCTGCCAACCGTGCTCTGTCCCCTGCTACAGAAGCTGGTCTGCGGCCAGAAGAAGAGAAGGAGACAAGGTAGGAAGGGGCAATATATATTTATTATGTAGCCCTCTAAGGGCTTCGGTTATATTTGATTCCAGCGCCCATCTCCAACCCCTGGTCTGTCTTCAGAAAATTCCCATGCACAGCCCATGACCGCCCCTGATCAAACCCCCTTCAGGCCCATGGATGGCCCCTGTCGGCCCACCTGCAAGCACCCAAAACAGAACCCTGCAGGTTCACCCTCGGTCCAGCCAAATGCCCCTTGTGCAGACAATGTTCTAGCCCCCTTTGCGCAGCCCATAACAGGCCCATGTTCAGCCCATATCTGAACTCCAAGCAGGCTGCCAGTAGCCCCTTTGTGGCATCCATTAGAGCCCTAGGTGAGGATGGATGACCCGGAGATTCTTGGAGACCGCACGACGGTCCAAGTCTACTCCGGGCGGATCCTCAAGCCCCTTTGTGGCCATCCTTCTGTTGGCATCAGAATTTTAAAAAAAAAAAAAAAACACAACAGGAGGGGCAGCGCAGCAAAAAATGAAAAAAAAATAAAAGAACTGGTCCAGGTCAACTGCCAACTAGATTGGCCCTCAATTGGGTCAAATCAAGTCCAGTCATACTCAAAACAGGCCCTAAATTGGGCCCATTGGCAGCCCATTTCCAGCTCTGGCCGGCCAGCCCATAATCAGGCCATGTTCAGGCCATGTGCGCAGCCCACAGGAGGGCTTGGGCCTTCTCTCAGCTTGCTGGCCCAGAAACCAGGCCCAATTGGGCCAGGCCCACTTCGACAGCAGTGTGAACAAGGCTCATGCGCACCCACCTGCCACCTCAGCAGCCCTGTACGCACCATGCAGCCAGCACAGCCCCCCAACAGTCAGTTGAAGGAGAGGGAAGATGAAGGGACAGCCACTTAATCAATAGGATTAAATGAAATAACTCCCATGGGAAGGTCAAGAGACACCAGCGTGCTGCACCTGCCATGTCAGCACTGCCATGTCAGCACTGCCACATCAGCGTCTGCCAGGTCAGCAGCTGCCACGTCAGCACCTGCCATACCAACACCTGCCATGTCAGCACTGCCACGTCAGCACCTGCTACATCAGCATCTGCCATGCCAACACCCGCCATGTCAGCACTGCCACGTCAGCATCTGCCATGTCAGCACTGCCACGTCAGCACCTGCCATGTCAGCACCTGCCAGTTCACTTCCATCTTGCGCACACACCTGCCACCTCAGCCTCCCAACCGTCAGTTGAAGGGGGGGAGAGGAAGAGGGAGCCAGTCAATCAAGTCCAGTTAATGGAATAACTGCCATGGGGAAGGCCAAAAGCCATCCACGTACAGCACATTGCCTGCCTTTTCATCTGCCCCCAGCCCCTATAAGAAGAGGGGGGCGCACCAGCCAGAAGGGGGGCTGCTGAAGACGCCGGGAGGCTGCTGGGTTGCGCCCTGCTCCTGCTGCTTGTGCCCTGTCCCTGCTGCTGCTCCCTTGTGCGCCTGCTGCAAGACCTGCCTGCTGCTGTACGTCTGCACCTGCCAGCAGCCAAGAGAAGGAGAAGAAGAGAGCTGCTGCTCTCCTCCTGCCCACGTGCATACCTGCCAGCAGAAGAAGAAGAGAAGAAGAAGAACAGGTGGGTCAATATTCTATAAATATGTAGCCCTCTAAAGGGCACCCCTCCCCTGGTCTTTCTCTCCCTCTGGCCGGCCCATTTTCAGCCCTCACTTGGCCCAGCCGAACACCCCCCACAGCAGGAGAAAACTCCCCATAATCGGCCCATAACCTGACCTCTGATCAGACCTGGAATTGGCCCACAACCAGCCCACGTCGGCCTCAAACCAGGCCCATGAACAGACCCCCCCAAACAGGCCATTTGCAGGCCCAATTCCAGCCCTGTTCGGCCTCCTACATGGGTCACCTGCAGTTCACCCAATAGATCCCTATGCAGGCCCAGAAAAGAGCCCAATTTCGGCCCATTTCCAGACCTATTATCAGGCCCATGGATAGCCCATAACCGCCTACCTGTAGGTCCAGGTTATAAGCCCATATTCGGTCCCCTCCTGACCTGGCTTAGACCACCTGCAGGTACCCTCAATCCAGGCCCGCGGATAGTCCCTGTCCGGCCCACCTACTGGCCCTTCTACAGGCTCAGTCCGAGCCCACATATCAGGCCCAAGATCTGGCCCTTGCCCAGTCCAATTCAGGACCTGTTCAGCCCATCCAGAGGCACTCTAAACAGACCCCAAACCGGTCCATTTCCAGCCCATGTTCGGCACCCAATTCAGGCCCAAAACAGGTTCAATTGCGGCTCCTTTGCAGCCAGAAAACAGGTTCAATCTCGGCTCCCATGCAGCCGGGTGCCAGCCCCCTTTGCGGCTCGACCTAGTGGCCCTTTCACAGGTCCAATCCGCTTCCCAAGAAGCCCTACAGCAGCTCCCTTGCAGCAGAAAACAGAAGCAGAGGCTGCAGCAGCCCCCTTGTGCCATGTACCGGCAAGGTGAGGGATGAACCTCAACGGCCCTTTCACGGGTCCGGTTCTCCCCTCAACACATCAAAGAAGGGGAGAGCCTCAACGGCCCTTTCACGGGTCCGGCTTGGCCTACAAGAAGCTGTCCGTCCAACTCAAGCAAATCGAAGCCCGGCCTTGAACGCCGATGGAATGGACTGGCCCGAACTGGCCTTCAAAAATAAATAAATAAAAATTCAGAATGCGAAAGCTACATTAAATTAAGGACTTCACCCCCTAGCGGGGGAACTCCACCTTGGGCGGAGGCGCGGGCATGCATCCCGTAGCTTACGACCCGGACGTCGGCGCGGGCATGCTCCCGTAGCCGATGATCCTTCCCCCAATTTTGGCTAAGTCATTGACTAGCCTTATTGGATGGGTAAACTTCATCACATTAGAAATCTGTCGGTATACCGTTGTAATGCCGAAATTTTTCTAAGGTAGTGAAGAACCTAAATTGGGGGAAGGGTCATCACTTATTGTACACCGATGTACCCCATTCATACTTCAATGAAATGAATTCTAAGTCAATTCGATGCATGGATATGGGCACCGATTGGCAGCCCAATGTGCCCGATCAGATGCAAGCCGCCAAGACTAAGTAAACAAACTGTTTTCAAACAATCAAAAAATAAATAAAGCAATGCAGGTTCTGAAATGGGATTTTACAGCCACATTTTCCCAACCGCCTGCAGGTCTTGAAACCACCAACCAGAGCCCAGTTCGGCCCATGAACAGCCTCCTGTTCGGCCCGCCTGCTGCCCCCTTTTCAGGCCCAATTCGAACCCATATGGTCAGGCCCAAAGAGCTGGCCCAAGTCCAGTCCAATTTAACCTGCAATCAGTCCCCTTGCGACCTGATTTCAGCCCATTTAGAGCATCTCTAATAGGTCATTTGCAGGCCCATTTTCAGCCTTGTTCGGCCTTCTGCATAGGTCATTTGTAGCCCATCCAGGGCATCGCAAACAGGCCCATATTCCGGCCCTTCAGCAGACACCCGAAACAGGCCCATATTCCGGCCCACCTGCAAGCTTATATCCAGAGCCTAAAACCAGTCCCTTTGTGACCCGGTTTTAGCCCATCCAGGGCATCTCAAACAGGCCCATATTCTGGCCCACTTGCAGGCCTATGTCCAGAGCCTAAAACCAGTCCCCTTGTGACCCGGTTTCAGCCCATCAAGGACATCTCAAACAGATCCCCGACCGGTCTATTCAAGGCCATCTGAACAGACCTCTTAAGCAGGTCCGAAGCTGCCCTTGCTCAGCCGACGTTCAGGTCCTAGGACCGGTTCCAAATCAGCCCTCTGTGCAGGCCCATTTCGGCCCACCATAATCCATTCACCCCAGCCCCTTTGTGGCTCGGTGAAATCCCAAAGCAGTCCTTAAATAAAAATCAGATTTTGATCGAATTCAAAAGCAAATGAAACTCAGAAATCAGAAAGCATCAAAGTCATCTAAAAAAAAATGACAAATAAAACAAACCCGAGCAAATCGGTTTGCATCTGATCGGACCCAAAAGGCCGCTGCCCTTTTGAGTTCTTTATTTTATGTTGTGGATGTGCATATCTCCGAAAACAGGTTGCCGCGACGGTTAATCAAAGGCGTTCGAGCCGTTGCTCGATGTAAGTTAACGCCGGATACTCGCACCATCCGGCGGAGAAGGGTCAAAAAATGAAATTTTCAAAGAACCCGAACCTCGGTTCTAATATTTTTAAACTATCACCGGACTACATAATATTTTTAGGATACCACATTTTCCTAGAAAAGTCCGGAGATGTCTTTCTTTCTAAAAAGAACAGACGCAGAAAAAAGAGGTTCACACACCTTCATTCCCCTTACAGCCCCTTTGTGGAACCTATTAGAGCCCTAGGTGAGGGTGGATGACCCGGGGATTCTTGGAGACCGCACGACGGTCCAAGTCTACTCCGGGCGGATCCTCAAGCCCCTTGTTTTCATGCCCTTTGAGCGACCCCTAAACAGGCCCAAAACCAGGCCATCCAATAGCCCTTTGCGCAGCCCAAAGCCAGGCCACCAAGCTGTCCTTTGTACAGCCCCAAACAGGCCCCTTAAAGCAAGCCATTTCCGGCCCCTCTTTGGCCCATAGTTCTGCCGCCACAACAAAAGAAGAGGTGCTCCAAAACAGGTTCTGCAGAAGCTATACAAACAGGAGGTCAGCAGTTTGAAGGCAGACCGGCTTGAAGGTGACGGCCCGGCACCCCTTGGAAACCGCACGACGGGCCAAGGGTATATCCGGGTGGCCTTCCAAGCCGGTTCCATCAAGAAACTCCAGCAAGGCAGCAGAATTTCCAGCAGGCCCTGCCGGCCCGAAGCTGTTCAAAGCAGGCCCGTTGAGCCTATCAAAATGGAAGCCCGGCTTTGAACGCCGAAGGAATGGACCGGCCCGAAGTGGCCTTCAGAAAATTAACAAATAAAAATCAGAAATGCGAAAGCAGGGAACTCTACCTTGGGCGGAGGCGCAGGCATGAATCCCATAGCCGGCGACCCGGACGGAGGCGCGGGCATGAATCCCGTAGCCGGCGATCCTTCCCCCAATATGGCTAAGCTAAGGCTGGCTATTTTGGATGGGTAAATTTTCACTAAGTTGGAAAAAATAGCCGGCATGCCGTCGTAATGCCAAAATTTTTCCAAAGTAGTGAAAAGAAACCTATATTGGGGGAAGGATTAATCACATTATACACCGATATACTTCACCCCATCTTTCAATGAAATGAAACTTTGATGTTCATATTGATGCATGAAACTGGGCACCCGATGGCATGGATTGCAGAATCAGCCGATCCGGATCGGGATTGGCCGATTCTTGGATCGGATCGGTACCCACCGATCCGATTCCAGCCCGAACTACCGATCCAGTTGGGACTCTCGGCTGGATCGGTCTGAATCGACCGGATCGGTCGATCCTGGACCGATCCAGGTGGATCGATCCGGGAATCGGTCGATCCGGACCGATTCCCTAGAACCCGGAAGGGTTCAGAATCGGATCGATTCAGGACCCGATTCCGGACCATTTTCTGGTCCGATCCCCCCCAATAAGGGGGAGATCGGACCGATTCCCCCTTCCCACCCCTCATTCTCACTTCTCCCCTCCCCTTCATTGTCTAGGGCTCCCCCTAGACCCCTCCCCCCAACAATCCACCTTAAACATTGGCCGATCCCCCCTAAACAGGTAAATTTAGGGGGGGTCCGATCATAGATCGCGGAATCGGCCGATCCGGATCGGAATCGGCCGATTCCTGGATCGGATCGGCCATTGCCGATCCGATTCTTGGCTGAAGGACCGATCCGGAAAAAAGTTCCGGCAGAATCGGTCGGGATCGGATCGGAATCGGATCGGCCGAATCGGTCGGGATCGGAATCGGAATCGGAATCGAATCGTTTTTTTTCATTTTTTGCTATTCCAGTCGGATCGGCCAGGATCGGCCAGAATCGGTCCGAATCGGCCAGAATCGGTCCGGATCGGTCTGGGATCGGATCGGATCAAAATCGGATCGTTTTTTTTTTTTTTTGCTTACCGATTCTAGATCGATTGTCTTCCATTGGATCGGTCGGAATCGGTCCGATCCGATCCGATCCGGATCAGTACCCACCGATCCCGATTCCGATTCCGATCCCGCGATCCTTGGGTCCGATCCCTTCTTCCCCCTTCCCTTTACCACCATAAAAATAATTTTTCTTCGGGGCGCGTTGCCTTGCCCCCCCCCCGATACCCCCCACAAGGGGCGTTGCGGCGCTGCCCCCTTGACCCCGACGACCTGACCGCGCAGGTCGATCCGCGACTACTCTGCGTCCCGATGATGATAATGTAAACATATTAATATATTTCACTATCACTTATACTATCACATATATAGAAGATTCATAATCATAAATATATATTATATACTTAAATTTACATAAAGATCTATTTAACTCTCTTCTCTCTCTCTCTTTTATATAATAATTTATACTTATATGATAGTTTCTTGAAAGGAACTTACGTTGTATGACATTATTTGATAGAATGTCATCCACAAATTTTTTATTTTTTAAAATTTTTATTTATTTCTATGATTTTTTCTGATTTTTTGAGGATTTTTATGATTTAAAAAAAAATTAAAAATTTGCCCCGATCCGGGGCGATCCAGGACGCCCTTTCTTCCGGAGGATCGGCCGATCCAGACCGATCCGATCCCGATCCGGATCGGATCAGTGGTCACCGATCCCAATCCTGATCCCGATCCCGCGATCTTTGCCCAATGGTAGCCCGATGGGTCGGAGGCGATGCGAACCGCCAAACAAAAAATAAAACCATTTAAAAATCAATCTGTAAATTCAAACAGAGAATAAAAAACAGAAAATCAAATCTGAAAGTCATAAAAAATTCAGAACTAAACAAAATCTGAAATTCAACCTATTCCGGTTCAACAAACAACCGATCTTTAACAAGATTGAACCGGTTTTGAAACACATCAAATCAAAATCAGATTTTTATCAAATCAAAACTGTCAGCTACAAAAAATCAGATTCTGAACCGTACTGAACATAAAAAATCAGGTTTCAATAAAAATCTGTCAACCATAAGAAACCAGATTCCAATTAAATCTGCAAACAAAAAAATCAGATTTGAACAATCTACTTAAACAGATTCTAACTGACTTCAAAATCTGATTTTTGGCAATCTAAAAATTCATTTAAAACCTACTAAACTTCTTCCCAAAAGAAATCAAATAAACAACATTTCAAACATCTCAAAACGTGGATCAAAACCCACCTAAAACAAAAAATCCAGAAATCTGAAAAATCCAGAATCTGAAAATTCAACAAACCAATCAAACAACAAATACCAAACATGCTTAAAACACTTTAAGCACATCAAAATCAAAATCAAAACAGGTTCAAAGCAATCCAAACTGGTCAAACCGAAACCAAAATGAACATTAAACAAATCAATCAAACAAATTGATTCAAACTGCAAAAATCAAAGCCGACTTTCAAGTCGATCCAAAAGTCAACCAACAAACAAATAAAACAAATCCGAACGAATCGGTTTGCATCTGATCGGACCCAAAAGGCCGCTGCCCTTTTGAGTTCTTTACTTTATTTTGTGGATGTGCATATCTCCAAACACAGGTTGCCGCGACGGTTAATCAAAGGCGTTCGAGCCGTTGCTCGATGTAAGTTAACGCCGGATACTCGCACCATCCGGCGGAGAAGGGTCAAAAAATAAAATTTTTCAAAGAACCCGAACCTCGGTTCTATTACTTTTAAACTATCACCGGACTACATAATATTTTAGGTATCATCTATTTTCCTAGATAAGTCCGGAGATGTCTTTCTTTCAAAAGAACAGACGCGTAAAAAAGAGGTTCACACACCTACAAACACCAGAAAAAAAAAGAAAAAATCGATCCTACAAACACTAGAAAAAGAGAACATTAGCAAGACTTGTCCGAAGATCGGCTGAAGAAATTGACTGCCATTGATAAGAGAAACAAAAGAGAAGATCGGCGTGACCAGTTCTAGAAGAAGACATCGCGAAGACCACCACTGGAGAAGAAATCTCCGCCCCCAAGCTCTTACGCATACAAGCATTGGAAAAGAAACCTCCGCCAAAGGTAGGCGCAGCAAAGTCCCCTGGTCAGGGCCCTGGCCCTCCCCGTCACCGCCTCTACCTCCTCTGTAAGCTGCTGCCGTCAGGAACCCTCTGTGCTGACCGGAGCCATTAGATAAGGAATAAGCCCAATGGGTTTCCTATTGTGCCGAACTGAGCCAACTTCTCCCATTGCCACCATGGACCACCACTAGTGTGGTCGTCTCCCCCTCAACCACTGTTGTCAAAAGAGTCCCACGGGACTCTCTCATGTCACGTCAGAGAAAAGAGTCAAAAGGATGCCGTTGGATAGACTCGGACACCGTTGCCGTCAAAAGATGAGGAGATCAAAAGTCTCATGTCACAGAGGTGCAAGATTGAGTCCCTGCAGAACTCTTATTTGCTGTGGACCCTTGTTGACAGAAAAAACTTTCGGGACCTCTATCATCACTGCCCCTAGCCCTTGTTGGAACCGTTGACTCCAACCACTATTGATGGGAAGAACCTTTGGGACTGCCATCACCACTGCTGTTGTCACTTGTCATCCACATCTACCACCGTGAGGATTCCCCACCAACATCGCCAAGGGGAGCACCGCGAGGTCCCCCGCATAGGTCCTCCTCATTGCCACCTTTGCCTTTACAAGCCACCGCTGTCCCCCTAGCACAGCGCTGCCTAGGGGTGTTCATGGTCTGATTTGGTTTGGTTTCTTAGTATTTTTTCTCAAACCAAACCAAACCAAACTATCTCCCAAACCAAACCAAACCAAACCAAATTAATTCAATTTAGTTTGGTTTGGTCCGGTTCAAACCATATTTTATTAAGGTAGAGTAAATATGTTAATATATAATTTTGTTTTATTTGTTTTAAATCACATTCTATTAAAATTTAGTGAATTTGTTTATACATTTCATTAATTTGTCTTAAAAACTCTTGAAACAAGTTTATTTTTATAAGAAAAGACACATAAATATTGTATTATATATAACTTAAAATAAAATATTTAATCTAAATCGGGTTATTCAGTTTAGCGGTTTGGTTTAGTTTGAAGGGTTCTAGGAACCAAACCAAACCGATCGGTAGTTCAAACCAAACCGAACCGAACCAAACTCCTGATTTGGTTTGGTTTTTCGGGTTGAACTAAATGGTGAACAGCCAAAAGAAAGAACCCTTGGGGTTATGTTGGGCCGAAGAGGAAGGCACTGCCATTGTGCTCTCCCGCCCCTACTACTGCCGCAAGGAGTCCAGCCAAAAAAGTGCCATTGGAAACTCCGAAGTTCCCCTTGAGCACAGGTTTCATGTGTGCACTACAGCAGGGTCTCGGTCACGTTGGGGAGAGAAACGAAAAAGGAAGAAAGATAGACAACACACGCGGTCAAAAAAAGAGAGAAAGAACTAGGTCAAGCCTGGTCCTTCATCCTTCATGCCACGCGGCCTCATGAGATCCTTGGGTGGGTGCACCCATACGCCTACGACAGGGTAAAGACTTAGCCAAGGGTGGTGTCCGGTCACCGGCAGTGGTCTTACTGCCAAGTTTGTCCACCGGTCAAACTTCCCAAAAAATTTAAAAAAAACAAAAAAATAAGAAAAAGATGGTAACTTCACCTCTTTGTGGACACCACCCTCTACTAACTCAAAAATGAAGTTAGTGAGACTAAATTTTAAGACAAAAATACCTCTAAATATCCTCTATAAATAGCTCTTAATGGTGCATGTATGAGAGGTTGGCTTATTTAAGGAAGAGAAGAGTTGGAAGGGAGAGAAGCTCTGCAATCTCTAGTTCATTTAAGGCTCTTCAGCCTACTAGAAAGAAGATAGACTTGCCCGTGGTGAAGTTAGGCCCATGGTTTTTGTTCAACCTTTTTCCAAAAAAATAGACCGAATAACTAGCATTTATATGTAAATTATGCTATTTTGAAAATATATAGAGAGAGCTATCATGTTCGGTCCAACCCAAGAACTAACAAAATTTCGATTTTCATCACCCTTTCCAACAAAAGGGTGGACAAAAACAGATGCAATGTAAATGCAAAGAAATCTATTTTGACATATATGGGGCAAACCAAGTTTGGTTCAATCGAAATGATGTCGAAATTAGATAAACCTAAAATAACTGCATTTACATGCAAACAAAGCTATTTTTGGATGCATAAACCAAATCCAAATCGGTCCAACCGAAATGCTGCCAACTCGGTCCAACTGAAATACTATCGAAATTTGATAGATCAAAATAGTTGCATATCAAATGTAAACAAAATTATTTTGAATTTAAAAAAGTCAATCCAACTTGGTCCATTAGAAATGTTAAAATTTGATGAACCAACATAGTTACATATCAAATGCAAACAAAACTATTTTAAACTTAAACAAGAAAATCCAACTCGGTTTAGCTTAAATGCTACCAAAATATCAAAAATGCATGTTTGTAAATTAAGTATACAAAATATTGTTCAAGTATACTGTTGGCGTACATTTTTTTCAAAAAAAAAAAAAGAGGACAAATGGGCAGGCCCAAGAGCAAGCCGGACAGCCCACAATTCAGCCAAATTGGGCCCAATCAGGGGTCCACGGATGTCCAATCAGCAGCCCATCATCTCACCTAAAAATTGAGCCAATCCCATCCTAAAACCAGGCCCTGCACAGCCCACAGCAGAGCATGGGCCGCAGCCTCCAGCTGGCCCAATTGGCCCATTTAAACAGGCCCATGCGCAGCCCATCTCCAAGGCCCACCTGCAGCCTAGTGTGAACAGGCCAAAGCACCTGCCACCTGTCACCCCAGCCACCTGCGCACCATGCAGCCAGTCAGACCCTTGTTCAGCCCAAGAAAGGGGGAGAAAGAGGGGGCAGCCAATTAAATACACTGGCTGCATGGGGGGGAGGCCAAAGCACCTGCGCCCCACCTGCCACTTGTCACCCCAGCCCCCAGCCGCCCCATGCAGCCAATCCAGCCCTGCATGGGGGGGAGAAAAAGCTGTCTCCTGCTGCCACCTGCACATCAACCCAGGCCCTGCAGTCAGCCCAAGAAAGGGAGAGGAAAAAAAAGGCTGCGCCCCACCTGCCACTTGTCACCCCAGCCCCCAGCTGCCCCATGCAGCCAATCCAGCCCTGCATGGGGGGGGGGGGGGGGGGGAGAAAAGCTGTCTCCTGCTGCCACCTGCGCACCAACCCAGGCCCATTCAGCCCCTCTGCTGGCTCCTCACCTCCTCTCCAGCCTCTATAAAAAGAGGGGTGCGCACCAGCAAAAGGAAGGAGATCTTTGGAGGCCGACAGGCTGCTGGTCTCCTGCTGCCACCTGCTGCCACCTGCTGCCTGCGACCAGGAAAGGGAAGAAGAGAAGAAGAAGAAGAGAGGAGGAGGGAGCTTGGCGCACCAACAGGCTACCACCCTGCTGTACCTGCCCCCCCTCCTACTGCTGCTGCTGCTCTCCTCCTGCCCACCTGCAACCTGCTGCCGCCAGGAGAAAGAAGGAGAAGAAGAAAAAAAAAAAACAAGGCTGCTTGGTGCGCCCATGTAGCCCCCTCAAGGGGCTTCTTTTCTGCCCATTCCAGGCCCGTTTCCAGGCCCCCAAACAGCCCGAACAGCCCCTGCTGCAGGTCTCCAAACCAGACCCCCGTCCGGCCCAAACCAGGACCCCAAAACCAGCTCCAAACCAGGCCCTCGCCAGGCCCATTCTGGCCCAACCAAAGCCCATATCAGGCCCCCAGCCGGTCACCAAACCAGACCCCAAAACCGGTCCCAAGTCTGATCTCCAAAATAGCCCATATGTCAGGCCCAAGATCTGGCCCAAATCCAGTTCAATTTAACCTCCATACCCAGCCCCATGCTGGCCCATCTTCGGTCACCTGCAATACATCCAGCAGACCTCCAAACAGGCCCATATTCCGGCCCACTTGCAGGCCTATGTCTAGGGCCTAAAACCAGTCCCCTTGTGACCCGGTTTCAGTCCATCAAGGACATCCCAGATAGGCCCATAATCAGCCCATCTTCTGGCTTACATCCAGATCCCAAACCTGGTCTCCAAACCAGACCATCAAACAGGCCCATTCCGGCCCACCTAAACCCAAACCAAAACAGCCCCATTGTGGCCTACTGAGAGGACAGCAGTCCAGGGAGCTCCAAACAGGAGGACAGCAGCCAGAAAGTGGGCCGACTTGAAGGTGACAGCCCGGCCCCCCTTGGAAACCGTACGACGGGCCATGGGCTTAGCCGGGTGGCCTTCCGAGTCGGTCCGGCCCAGCAACTCCAGCAGTGCAGCAGCTTCTCAACAGGCCCATCCGGCCCAAAGACAGTCCAAGATAGGCCCGGCGGGCCTATGAAGATTGAAGGCCGGCTCGGAACGCCGATGAAATTGAACCGGCCTCCATGGCCTTTGTTCCAAAAATGAACAAATAAAAAAAAAATCAGAAATGCGTAAGCTACATTAAATTAAGGACTTCACCCCTAGTGGGGGAACTCCACCTTGGGCGGAAGCGCGGGTGCATCCCGTAGCCGACGACCCGGACGAGGGCGCGGGCATAAGTCCCGTAGCCGTCGATCCTTCCCCCAATATGGCTAAGCTAAGGCTGGCCATTTTGGATGGGTAAATTTTCACTAAGTTGAAAAATAGCCGGCATGCCGTCGTAATGCCAAAATTTTTCCAAAATAGTGGAGATAAACCTAAGTTGGGAGAAGGATCAATCATATCATACATCGATGTACTTCCCTCCATCTTTCAATAAAATGAAGTTCAACGTCGACTTGAGATGTTTGAAACCGGGTACCCAATGGCAGCCCGATGGGTCGGAGGCGATGCAAACCGCCAAATAAAAAATCAAAACAGAAAACTAAATCTGAAAATTAAAACAGGAAATTAAAAAACAGAGAATTAAATCTGAAGGTCAAAACAAAAAAAATCAGAATTAAAAGAAAATCTGAAATTCAAATTTAACTCAATTCGGTTCAACAAACAACCGATCTTCAACAAGATTGAACCGGTTTTAAAACAAACCAAACCGAAATCAGATTTCAAACAAAAATCCGCTAAAACAGAAAATTCAGATTCAAATTAAATCTGTCAAAAAAAATAACCAGATTTCAATCTGCAATAAAAAAACCAGATTTAAGCAATCTCCCAGAACAGGTTCTAACCAACTTCAAAAATCTAATTTTTGATAATCTGAAAATCCACTTAAAATTCACTAACTTCTTCCCAAAAGGAATCAAATAAACAACATTCCAAACACTCAAACGTGGATCAAAATCAACTCAAAAATCAAAAAATTCAGAAATCAGAAAAATCAAAAAATCAAGCAAACAAAAAACCCATGCTTAAAACTTTAAGCAAATCAAAACTAAACCAAAACAACAAAACCAAATCAATCAAACAAATTGATTCAACTCAAACCTTCAAACCAACTTTCAAGTCAATCCAAAAATCAACTAACAAACAAATAAAATCAACCCGAACAAATCGGTTTGCATCTCATCGGACCCAGAAGGCCGCTGCCCTTTTGAGTTCTTTACTTTTTGTGGATGTATGTCTTCTACTTTCATGGATTGCTATGACGCTTAATCAAGGGTTTTTTTCGAGTAATCTCGATGTAATTAACGTCGGATCTTCGCACCATCCGACGGGGAGAGGTCAAAATAAATTTTCAAAGAACCTAACAACCTCAATAAATAAATTTTGACCCTAGCTAGTACTTTTATGAAATATCATCTATTTTCTTATAAAGTCAATGCTAAGGTCTAATCAAATCAAATTCAAATTCAAAATGGAAAATGAATTTCCAAAATGAAAAGATATCAAATCTTTTTGAAATCTGAGGTTACATCAAATGGCACGCCCGGTGGGACCTCTCCTTCCCTTCATCTCTCCGTCATAGCAATTCAAGAAGACATACATCCCAAATTTCATATATATCTAACACATGCTTCTTTTTCTTTTTGTGCGAGGAGGAGGCGAAAAAAAAAATGTCAAAGGATGAGACCCGGTGGGGTCCCATGATCCCGCCATGAAGACTTCATCCTGATGCTGCAAACATCTCAAGAAGCCGCTCTCGGAGTTCATCCAGCACCGAGAATATTTCGTTTGACCCTATTTTCAAAGAGCTTACCACGGAAGCTCCCCAACAAACAACTCCGGGGGCAGGTGGTCATGGATTCTGTCACCACCAACCCTCAAAGAAGTCAAAGAGACACCAAACATGCCATCTCAAGACCCATCAACTATATACCAGGGTCGGTCTTTCATAACCGACCAAGGTAAGAGGAGGACAACGTCAAAGCAAAGTCCAATTCTTCCATCTCCAACAAGTGCATGGCACCGGGGCAACCACAACAAGAGAAAGTTGACCAAAAAAAAAAGAAAAAAGAAAGAAAAAAAGAAGATTGCTGGCCAACCGGCAAAGAAAGCTCCTGGATTCAAGCTGACAACAAAGCCACTCAGCAGGGAACAAATCCGTTGGTCCGAGTGAACTTTATCAACCAAATGGGGGCAAGGAACAAATCCTTCACCCGAAAGTCATAGCTGGTCAAGCAATGGCCATGCCAAAGACATATTCCCGACTTGTGAGATTACCATTGCTGGCCAACTGGCAGAGAAATCTCTCAAACTTGAGCTGGTGATGTCGTCATTCGGCAGGGAATAGATCTCTGAATTCGGACGAACTTCACCCATCAAATGGGGGCAAGGAACAAATCCCTCACCCAAGAGTCATATCTGGTCAAGCAATGGCCATGCCAAGCAACATGTCAAGAAGAAACCAGCTCTCAACTCATGAAACTGTCATGGCTAACCTACCAGAAGCTCAACATATTCAAAGGGCAAGGAATCAATCCTATGTTTCAAAAAGACAAACAAACAAACGCCTCGGCCAATCAAATATCGGTTTGGTCCCAAGAAATGCTGATTGGGTAAGGAACAAATCCTACACCCAGGGAAACAAAATCATCAAAGCATGGCTGCCCAGTCAACGGCATATGCCAAAGTTGTTCTAAGGAGGGATTAACCCTCAAACCCAGGGGATTACCATAATGCTTGGTTAATGACCCATGCCAAAGCTGCTTCAAGAATCGAGCAACCCTCAATTCACGATGTTGCCATTGCCAGCCTTCATCCACAACATGTAATGGGGAACCTGACAACGGCGCATGCCACATGAATGCCATTTCAGTGGGGAATCAATCCTCACGCCACGATATGAAGTCTTTATGGCTGGCTAACCAAGTAGAGGAATCAATCTTCTACTCTTGAAATGCCAAGGGCTACCGATCATGGGCACAGTCTCAGGATGCTACACCTTGTGGTTGCCTAGCCGACAAACAACATCAAAGTTATGTGAGGGATCAGCCCTCCAATCCGAAAATTGACAACTTGGGCCAAGCAATGGCCCAACATGTTGCTGCTTGGGTGAGGGACCAGCCCTCAACCCACAATCTCAATTCTCAACCAAGCATGATTGACCAGCAGTTCAGGCTTCTCATACTCCTCTTCAGGGCATCATCGCACTCTACTCGGGGGGAAAGATGCTCATTTATACATGCTATATTAAGTCGACAACAAGTCAATGTGAACCACTACCACCAAGGCGAGGGGGCAGCCCTCTGCTCCCCGGTCCAAGGATGGCGGGCCGATCAACGGTCCATGATGATATTGGTCAGGCGAAGGGTTAATCTTCAGCTCGACACCCCAACAAGTCAGGCCTACCAACGGCTTGGTCAATTTATGCTTGCCCTCAGACAAGGAATCAATCCTTTGTCTGCTCATGCGTTGTCAGGGTCAACTAATTCTCAGTTGAGTCCAGAAAAAAGTTTTGGGCAAAGCAGAAATCAGGTGCCCATGCTGCAGCCGACTTGATGGAAGGCTCGTCAAACTCAAGAAAAACAATTCAAAATTTTATACTTCGCTGGGGACAATCGCCCAGCCACACCAAAATAGCATGGGCCAAGGATAAACCGCATGCCCAATATGTTATCAAACGATCAGGGAGGAAGCAATCCTCCACCTCAAAGGGAAAACTAGTACGAGTTCCAACATTTCTTATTACTAACCGTCATGCCACTCTGGCCCGGTTGGAGAAAAAGGGACAAGGCTACTCCCCAACCTTCCACCAACACTGCTGCAAGGCACATTCGGGGGAGAAAAAAAATCTTTCGCCCGTCAAGTTATTCAGGGCCGGTCAGTGGTCCTAATTACTATTGAAGAGAGGGAACATGTCTCTTTTCCTAAAGATCAGCGATTCTGGCCGATCAACGGCCCACCAAGCTATGGCTCGGGTGAGGGACCAACCCTCGGCCCATAATTCAAACGGGGCTAACCGATCAACGGTGCCGTCCCCACATACTACCTTCAACTTGCCAGTTCAACAGGGATGACCGATCAACGATCCTATCCCCCAATGTTGCTTGATGGGCTAGGAATCAATCCTAGGCTCACCAATTGAAAAAATGTTGCCCGGTTATCGGTGCAACTCCAAAATATCCTTTGGTCTTGGAACAAATCCGATGACCACATCAAATTTGCCCAGATATGGCTTCTTTCTATTATGCTGAGGCAGATAAAGGTGAAGCTCACCATCCAACATTTAGCCAATCGTTTCGCCACTCTGGCCTGATTGGATGGAAGAATAAGGATGTTGCCCAGCCTTTGGCCAACATTGCTACAGTTGCACGGGGAAGGAAGAAATCTTTCACCCGTCAATTTATTTCTGACCAATCAGTGGTCTCAACTATTAATGGAGAGAGGGATCAGTCCTCTTGTCCGAAAATCAAACAAATCTGGCCGATCAACGGCTAGCCATGCTATTCATCGGGTAAGGGACCAGCCCTTGGCCCGTAACTTCAACTAGGGGTAACCGATCAACGGTTTCATCCCTGGACATTATCTTCCAAGTGAGGGATTAACCCTCGACTCATCAGTTCAAGCAGGACAACTGATCAACGGTTCTGTCCAACTAGACAACTTGACGGGCTAGGAATCAATCCTATGCCCGCCAGATTGCAAGAATGCTGCCCGGTTATCGGTGCAACTTCAAAGTACTCTTTGGTCTTGAAACAAATCCAATGACCACGTAAAAATGGCCCAAATGTGGCATCTTTTCATGCTCGGGTTCGGGATCAATCCGTCACTCAGTATACATCAGATATTGATTGGTTTGTTGGTCAACCCACAATGTCATTTGACCGGGGGCAAGCCTCTAAGTCACTCCAGTACAACTTGGGCTAAGGATCAACCAGACGCCCATCATACTGGTAAGGAGCAAGGAGGAAATCCTTTGCGTATGAAAGGAATGCATTCAACCAAATGCCTGGTCCTCTGGCCATCAAATAAGGAAGCAATCCTTCATACTTCAATAAATCTGGCCAATCAATGGTCGAAAACATGGCTTTCAGTGAAGCAAGGGATCAACCCTACATTCTTCAGTTAGAAGAAGCCAGTCGATCAACGACCTATGATGCTACAGAGAGGTCAGCCTTTTGCCCTTTCTCTCAACCAATATGGCCAGCCAATGGTCCGATCTTCTAATTCTTGCCTTCAAGTGAGGAGCCAACCCTCTATCTGGCGAATGGATGCAGCTGTCGGAATAGCAGTTTGGTATTCATATGACAAATGGGCTCAGAACAAATCTTATGCCCTCATTGAATGATGTCTATATGGCATCACCTGATAAGGTTCTGCTTTGGGGAGAAAGCAATTCTCGGCCCATTCTGCATCAAAAACCGGTTAGTTTTTTGAGCGGTCCTCTAGGAACTAATCATCCGGCCGGGGGGCATACCCCTAAGCCATCTCATATCAAGCAAAGGTGCGGGTGAACTCTCCACCTAAGAAGGCAACAGGGGGCAAGAGGACCAACCTCTACCAGTAAAGCCCCAGAAAATCGCCAATCTACGCTAACTACAAGAGGAGACAAAGAAGAAATCATTGTCTTAACAGGAGACCACATGAAGTCAGTCATGTTATGAGGGTGAGGGAGCAACTCTCCACCCTTCAAGTTAGCATATCAAGCTAGACAACCTCCCCGATGCTGCAATTCAAGTGGGGGACCAACCCTCAATTCAACACTTCAAATCAGTCTTGCTGGGTCAACCATCAATTTACTACAAAGCATAAAGCTTGGGCAAGGAAGAAATCCGACACCCGCCACAGAATTGAGTCAGGGGAATGAAGAGTCCATAGGACTGCCCTCCACAACCCTTCAATTCAATCCCAAAGTAGGCCATTAACCTACCCCCAAATATGCCCAAAACAACTGCTCATGTGCCCTCACATATCACAAAAGAAACAATCTCCATGGCCTTCGACATGCCCATATACAAAAAAAAAAAAAAACGAAACAAAAACCCCTCCATGGCCTCTGACATGCCTAAATCCCAACTCACTATAATGGCTTTGACATGCCTATGCCCACATACAAGCCATCCAAGGCCCCCAATATTCCTATGACCCGCCGTACACAGTTTCTCTGTGTAGACTCCAAAGGAATTTCAAAAAAAAAGAAGGAAAAAAAAGAAGAAGAAGAAGGGATGAATGGAGGAGATACTCTCAACTCAAGCAATGAGAGAAACGAATTCTCAAATTGATACTATACAGCTCTCAGAAGAAAAGAAATCTCTAAATTGAGCTGGACATGCAATCTCAAGCAATCGTTCGTTGATCAAGAAAAGGAAGTCTCTAAGGAGGTCGGCGGGGAGCGGTTGCCCTCACTTAAACCACCTCAAGAAAGACATAATGTACTGAGGACACAAGGCAACATGTTGGTTAGTGTTTGTCACGCCTCAAATTTCAACAACCAAAGAAGATGCACAAGAAGGTCAGGAGCTTGAGGTGTCCACCTTGTGTCACTCTCTAACTGGAGCATGACCGAAGTTCATATGGCTTGACAAAAGCTTGAATTCCCTTGAAAAAAAAAAAGAGAAGAAAAAAAAAGAAAGAAAGAAAAATGAAATACCTTGACAGACTTGGTTAGTTACACCATTAATTGACCAAGGGCAAAATACGTCAAACAAAAAAAAGAAAAGAAAATCCAGCTGAGGTGATGACCCGATGAGGGCACCTCAGGCAAAAATGGATCACCCTGCTGTATGAAAACCCTGCAAAAGGGCGTACAGGCAAAAGAAAAAGGGGACTAGCTTGGGTGAAAACCTTTCAGAAGGCAGTCAAGTTAGTTTGAAAAAAAAAGAAAAAAAAAGAGGAAACTCTGGAAATTCAAAGTTCAAGAAAGAGGAGACTCACCTCTTCTCTAAACATATCAAATTTCATGCCATCATGACTTGTATGTCCACATGGCTTCAAACAGTTTCATACCATTATGACCAGCCATGTCTACATGGTTTTCATAAATTCATATCATCATAGCCCTCCAGGTCTATATGGTGTTCAAACATTCATACCATCATGGCCTCTCAGGTCTATATGGTTTTCAAATCTCCATACCATCATGGCCCTTCCGGTCTACATGGTCCCCAAGTTCTTATGTCATCATGACCAGCAAGGTCTACATGATTGTCAAATTCTATACCAATACGACCCTCGCCTATATGGTTTTCATAAATCCTATACCACCACGGCCTTCGTCTAAATGTTGTTTGGATCCTATGCCACCAAGGTGGACATGGAACCATTCTCATGTCCCAAATCTCACCGGCAACATTTGAGCCTTGAGCCTTTAAGTTTGGGTTTTACCCTAAATTCATATTTCACGGGCCAAGTATGATCATTTCATACTTGCATGTCCCACAACTCTACAAGCGGCAGCAAGCCATCCCATATTTCATCTTTTGGACCGAATGCGACTCCTTCGCATTCGTAAGTCTTTAAATTCAGTGGCATTAAGCCATCTTGTCACTTTTCGGCATCAAGCCACCACACTTGGCACCAAGCCATCATACCTCTTTTGGCACCAAGCCATCATACATCTTTTGGCACCAAGCCACTTCATTCGGCATTAAGCCGTCATGTCCTTTTGGCATCAAGCCATGATACTGCTTTGACATTAAGCTGTGTCTTTCGGCATCAAGCCATCACACTCGGTATGGAGTCATTCCATGCCACAACACCCTTTTGGCATCAAGCCACCAAATCATTTTGGCGTCAAGCCAGAACACCCTTTTCGGCATCAAGCCACCAAGTTATTTTGGCATGAAGCCACAATACCCCGCCACGGCATCAAGCTGTCAACTCCTTTGGGCATCAAGCCACAACACCCTATTTTATGGCATTAAGCCACCATAACCAAACTGGCATCAAGCCATCATCTCACTTTTCGGCATCAAGCCACCGCAACACATTCGGCATTAAGCCATCACAGACCATATTCTCTTGGCATCAAGCCAACATATTCCTTCGGCATCAAGTCACTATCCCTTTTTGGCATCAAGCCATTCCATACCATATTTTCCGGCATCAAGCCACCATAACCAACTGGCATTAAGCCATCATCTCTTTTTGGGCACCAAGCCACCGCATCCTGTTAGGCACTAAGCTGTAACAAACCATATCCTCTTGGCATCAAGCCATCCCAAACATTAACTTTATGGGCCGAGTGTGATCACTACATACTCAAATATCCCATGGATTCCTACAGCACAAAGCCACCCCAATACCATACCCTATGGACCGGATGCGGCCTCTCCACATTCATAAGTCCACGGGCCAAGCGGCAGCATGCCACCTCAAAGCACATCCCATAGCCTAATACAATGTTCATGTACCCAAACTCCATACCCTATAGACCGAGTGTGACTTCTTCATACTCACAAGTCTACAAACCCACCGGCACAAAGCCACCAAAGCCCAGGGCCCAGGGGAAGCCTCAATTCCTCACCGCCCCAAAATAACTTCATGGCTTGAGGGAAGCCTTAATTTCCTACAAAAAAAAAGTGGGCTAAAAAATAGAGATGCCCGACAGACTTAGCTGATCTGATCTCATTGATCGGTTGAGAGTAAGAATGTCAAAAGAAAACCTGGCTAGAGTGAAAACCTGAAAAAGTGCTCTAGGCAAAATTGAGTAACCCTGCTACATGAAAACCTCTCTTGAGGCGCGTAGGCAAAAAGACAAAAGGGAGAGATATCCGACTGGAAGCACTGAAATGGCAGGCAAAGCAAAGAGCCTGACGTACAGAAGGCTTTCAACAGAAAGAGCAAAGAGGGCCCAAGCCCTTCTCAGCCCAAAAGTGTCCGACCAACAAAGGAAATGGTTCAACTGTTTGCAACAAGCAATTCAATAATTTCCAATCAAGCAACAAGCAGAGGGCATAAGGGGAATAATTCAACTATGTTAGCAACAAGCAATTCAAGAATTTCCAGTCAAGCAGCAAGCAGATGACAGAAAGGGAATACAGTTGAACAATTCAAAATTTTCAGTCATAGAGCAGCAAGCAAGTGACAGAAAGAAAACCATACACAGTCAATTCCACAATTTTCAATCAGTACAAGCAGTGATTGAAGAAAAGAAGAAGCTACAACTAAAATTTTGCACGGGCGATTCCCCGGCGACTCCCCGTCTCTGGAGAATCACCCGTGGGGGGCATTTGTTGGCGTACATTTTTTTCAAAAAAAAAAAAAGAGGACAAATGGGCAGGCCCAAGAGCAAGCCGGACAGCCCACAATTCAGCCAAATTGGGCCCAATCAGGGGTCCACGGATGTCCAATCAGCAGCCCATCATCTCACCTAAAAATTGAGCCAATCCCATCCTAAAACCAGGCCCTGCACAGCCCACAGCAGAGCATGGGCCGCAGCCTCCAGCTGGCCCAATTGGCCCATTTAAACAGGCCCATGCGCAGCCCATCTCCAAGGCCCACCTGCAGCCTAGTGTGAACAGGCCAAAGCACCTGCCACCTGTCACCCCAGCCACCTGCGCACCATGCAGCCAGTCAGACCCATGTTCAGCCCAAGAAAGGGGGAGAAAGAGGGGGCAGCCAATTAAATACACTGGCTGCATGGGGGGGAGGCCAAAGCACCTGCGCCCCACCTGCCACTTGTCACCCCAGCCCCCAGCCGCCCCATGCAGCCAATCCAGCCCTGCATGGGGGGGAGAAAAAGCTGTCTCCTGCTGCCACCTGCACATCAACCCAGGCCCTGCAGTCAGCCCAAGAAAGGGAGAGAAAAAAAGGCTGCGCCCCACCTGCCACTTGTCACCCCAGCCCCCAGCCGCCCCATGCAGCCAATCCAGCCCTGCATGGGGGGGGGGGGGGGGGGGGGAAGCTGTAAAGCTGTCTCCTGCTGCCACCTGCGCACCAACCCAGGCCCATTCAGCCCCTCTGCTGGCTCCTCACCTCCTCTCCAGCCTCTATAAAAAGAGGGGTGCGCACCAGCAAAAGGAAGGAGATCTTTGGAGGCCGACAGGCTGCTGGTCTCCTGCTGCCACCTGCTGCCACCTGCTGCCTGCGACCAGGAAAGGGAAGAAGAGAAGAAGAAGAAGAGAGGAGGAGGGAGCTTGGCGCACCAACAGGCTACCACCCTGCTGTACCTGCCCCCCCTCCTACTGCTGCTGCTGCTCTCCTCCTGCCCACCTGCAACCTGCTGCCGCCAGGAGAAAGAAGGAGAAGAAGAAAAGAAGAAGAAAAAAAAACAAGGCTGCTTGGTGCGCCCATGTAGCCCCCTCAAGGGGCTTCTTTTCTGCCCATTCCAGGCCCGTTTCCAGGCCCCCAAACAGCCCGAACAGCCCCTGTTGCAGGTCTCCAAACCAGACCCCCGTCCGGCCCAAACCAGGACCCCAAAATCAGCTCCAAACCAGGCCCTCGCCAGGCCCATTCTGGCCCAACCAAAGCCCATATCAGGCCCCCAGCCGGTCACCAAACCAGACCCCAAAACCGGTCCCAAGTCTGATCTCCAAAATAGCCCATATGTCAGGCCCAAGATCTGGCCCAAATCCAGTTCAATTTAACCTCCATACCCAGCCCCATGCTGGCCCATCTTCGGTCACCTGCAATACATCCAGCAGACCTTCAAACAGGCCCATATTCCGGCCCACTTGCAGGCCTATGTCTAGGGCCTAAAACCAGTCCCCTTGTGACCCGGTTTCAGTCCATCAAGGACATCCCAGATAGGCCCATAATCAGCCCATCCTCTGGCTTACATCCAGATCCCAAACCTGGTCTCCAAACCAGACCATCAAACAGGCCCATTCCGGCCCACCTAAACCCAAACCAAAACAGCCCCATTGTGGCCTACTGAGAGGACAGCAGTCCAGGGAGCTCCAAACAGGAGGACAGCAGCCAGAAAGTGGGCCGACTTGAAGGTGACAGCCCGGCCCCCCTTGGAAACCATACGACGGGCCATGGGCTTAGCCGGGTGGCCTTCCGAGTCGGTCCGGCCCAGCAACTCCAGCAGTGCAGCAGCTTCTCAACAGGCCCATCCGGCCCAAAGACAGTCCAAGATAGGCCCGGCGGGCCTATGAAGATTGAAGGCCGGCTCGGAACGCCGATGAAATTGAACCGGCCTCCATGGCCTTTGTTCCAAAAATGAACAAATAAAAAAAAATCAGAAATGCGTAAGCTACATTAAATTAAGGACTTCACCCCTAGTGGGGGAACTCCACCTTGGGCGGAAGCGCGGGTGCATCCCGTAGCCGACGACCCGGACGAGGGCGCGGGCATAAGTCCCGTAGCCGTCGATCCTTCCCCCAATATGGCTAAGCTAAGGCTGGCCATTTTGGATGGGTAAATTTTCACTAAGTTGAAAAATAGCCGGCATGCCGTCGTAATGCCAAAATTTTTCCAAAATAGTAGAGATAAACCTAAGTTGGGGGAAGGATCAATCATATCATACATCGATGTACTTCCCTCCATCTTTCAATAAAATGAAGTTCAACGTCGACTTGAGATGTTTGAAACCGGGTACCCAATGGCAGCCCGATGGGTCGGAGGCGATGCAAACCGCCAAATAAAAAATCAAAACAGAAAACTAAATCTGAAAATTAAAACAGGAAATTAAAAAACAGAGAATTAAATCTGAAGGTCAAAACAAAAAAAATCAGAATTAAAAGAAAATCTGAAATTCAAATTTAACTCAATTCGGTTCAACAAACAACCGATCTTCAACAAGATTGAACCGGTTTTAAAACAAACCAAACCGAAATCAGATTTCAAACAAAAATCCGCTAAAACAGAAAATTCAGATTCAAATTAAATCTGTCAAAAAAAATAACCAGATTTCAATCTGCAATAAAAAAACCAGATTTAAGCAATCTCCCAGAACAGGTTCTAACCAACTTCAAAAATCTAATTTTTGATAATCTGAAAATCCACTTAAAATTCACTAACTTCTTCCCAAAAGGAATCAAATAAACAACATTCCAAACACTCAAACGTGGATCAAAATCAACTCAAAAATCAAAAAATTCAGAAATCAGAAAAATCAAAAAATCAAGCAAACAAAAAACCCATGCTTAAAACTTTAAGCAAATCAAAACTAAACCAAAACAACAAAACCAAATCAATCAAACAAATTGATTCAACTCAAACCTTCAAACCAACTTTCAAGTCGATCCAAAAATCAACTAACAAACAAATAAAATCAACCCGAACAAATCGGTTTGCATCTCATCGGACCCAAAAGGCCGCTGCCCTTTTGAGTTCTTTACTTTTTGTGGATGTATGTCTTCTACTTTCATGGATTGCTATGACGCTTAATCAAGGGTTTTTTTCGAGTAATCTCGATGTAATTAACGTCGGATCTTCGCACCATCCGACGGGGAGAGGTCAAAATAAATTTTCAAAGAACCTAACAACCTCAATAAATAAATTTTGACCCTAGCTAGTACTTTTATGAAATATCATCTATTTTCTTATAAAGTCAATGCTAAGGTCTAATCAAATCAAATTCAAATTCAAAATGGAAAATGAATTTCCAAAACGAAAAGATATCAAATCTTTTTGAAATCTGAGGTTACATCATATACATAAAAAGTAAAGTAATGCATAACAAATATGTATAAAAACTTGATAGTACATGATGAAAACTAATTCCAGTTTTGACGAACAAGGCTTTTATGCCTCCCTCATATATTGTACCCCCATGTACTATGTACTCAAGTTGAAATAAAACAAATTCAAGTTCACTTGATATGATGTGTTATTACACAAGTGGCATCAAATCCCATAGGCTTATGAATAAGTTGTATAAATGACTTGAAACTTAAATAAACAAACAAACATAATTAAACTCAAACAAACAATGATTTAATCATTAAAGAAATGACAAGATAATCAAATTAACTTCACTCCACAAAATAATACATAAAAATGATCACCAATGATTACAAAATACATTATGTTAAATCTAACTTAACCATAAAATTAAGTGAGTAATATGACTTAATTAAATATGCATAAACCAAAATTAATTAACACTTAAACATTAATAAAATGCTAGCATAATCAAACTGAAATTATTTCATAAAATAATATATAAAAATGTTTAACAACAGTTACAAAACATATTAAGTTTGATCAAACGCATAGATGGAAGAATCGGCTGGATCGGATCGGAATCGGCCAATTCTACAATCGGATCGGCCGATTTCGATCCGATTCCCCATAGTTGTCAAGGCGACAAGGCGTCCAAGGCATTGAAGGGTACCAATTCCGCTTAGGCGACAAGGCGGCCGCTTAGGCGTTGCCTAGGCGGTCAAGGCGGTAATCAAGGAAGGCTGAGTCGAGAGGTTGTTATATATAAAAATAAGCATAAATATAATTATATTTTTTATGTTATAATTGAATATGAGTGTTTTATCCATGCACATAAATAAATATGATGTGTGTGTGAAAGAGATGAAAGTTAAATAGATTTTTATAAAATTTAAGTATATAACTCATTTATGATCATAAAATTTATATATGTGCAATAGTATAAGTGATAGTAAAATATTATTATAATATTATTAAATGGGGGAGCGCAGAGTAGTCGCGGATCGTATAAGTATATAATATATTTATAATCATAAATCTTAATTATGATAATAAACTTAAATATGTATGATAGTATAAGTGAAAAGAAACTTAATTAAGTATATAATATATGTTTATAATCGTAAATCTTAAATATGTATGATAATATAAGTGATAGTGCAATATATTAATATATTCAAACTATCATTAAATAAGTGTCCCTTGTGAGGGGGTATCAAGAAGGGAAAACCCTTCAAAATTATTTTTTTAATGATGTAAAAATACCCAAGGCGCCTTGTCTCGGCGCCTAGGCTAGCGCCTAGGCGGGCGCCTTGAACGCCTTAGGCGCATAGGCGGGCGCCTTGGACGCCTTAGGCGCCTAGGCGGGCGCCTTGGGCGCCTTTTTGGCCCTAAACAAGGCGTCCTAGCAAGGCGCCCTTGGAAAAGCGCCATGCCGCCTAGGCGGGTGCCTTGACAACTATGCGATTCCCTACTGAAGGACCGATTCCATCTGACCGATTCCACCAGAAGCTGGAAGATCCGATCCGGTTCGATTCCCAGTCCAATTTTGGACCGGGAATCAAATCGATTCCAGTCCTAACCCCTTCCAGCCATTTGCACACCCCCTTTGATCCAGCGGCGATTCCAGGGAGGAATCAATCGATCTGGAAGAGAATTGCTCGATCCGAGCTACAGAGGGCGATTTCTAGGGCGATCTGGCGACAAGGATCGCGGGATCGGAATAGGTCCCTGGATCGGTGGGGACTGACCTATCCAGGCCGATTCGCCGGAAGAAAAATCGATCCGGATCGACCCTTAAAAAAACCCTAAAATACAAAAAAATAACTAAATAAGGAGGTAAATCTACCTCATTTTGGGGCGATTTCGGACCCCAAAGTGGCCCGGAATCGCCGTTGTGACGTCTTCTCCGCCCTATCGGGCAGGGAAGATAGCCTTACCAGGATCCGGTGACTTCTCAACTTGCGTATCTAGCGGATGTCACTACCAAGTCCCAATGGACCCGGTAACTTCATCTTCCCCTCCCGATGGCCGCGGCGGCAGGATGTGGGCCGATTCTGGCGAGGGAATCGATCCAGAATCGACCGAATCGACCAAGATTGATCTGGAATCAACCGAATCGATCCAGAATCAACCAAATCGGTCGATTCCGACACCAATTCCACTTACAAACACCGATCCGGACCGATCTTCTATCCGGATCGGCTGATTCTGCAATCCATGTCCGGCGATCCTCCAGCGATTCCACACCAATTCCGGCAATTCCAACAATCCCCTCAAGGGATTATGGCGATCCAAGCGTCGTTCTACCTCCGTTCAACTTGTTCCGGCGATTACATCTTATTCTTATCTAAGAACTAAGGCAGAAAAGTTCTACACATCGTTACAGAATCGGCTGATTCCGATCCGATTCAGCTGATTCCGTCATCCATGATATGTAGATGCATGGTAAATGTTACATTTGTTTTTTTAAAAAAATTTCTAAGTCATTTCCTATTTTTATGAATTTTTTCAAAATTTTTGGGATTTTTTGGAAGAAAGGAAAAAAAAACAATTCGGATCGATCCGACTTCCCAGGAATCGGCCGATTCCGACCGATTCCGATTCCTTCATCCTTGATCAAAGGTAATCATAAAATTATGTGGATAACGTTAATAAGAACAAATCTTAATAACAAAATTCACTTAAATCATAATAAAATAACAACAAAACACAAAAATAAAAGAAAATTCCTATAAAAATGCACAAAGCAAAAAATCTAACAACGTGTAAAAAGTTAACAAAAATTGAAACAAAACATCAAATAATCACAAAAATCTCAATCCAAATTGTCTAAGTCAAATTAATGACAAAAACACATAAAAATCGAATCAAATGAACAAATCAAACCAGAAAAAATTCATAAATCAAATATTCGCAAAACATCTTAATAATTCAATTAAGATGATATTTAAATCCAAAATGAATCAAATCACAAAATTTAAATCCACAAACTTAAAATAAATTAAATCTAATAAATCTAATCTCACAAGGTCATGAGGATATGCCATCCATTTTTGTGTTTTATGTGGATGAATAACTTCTATTCAATACATTGATATGATGATTAATCAAAGGTGTTTGAGTAGTTGCTTAATGTAATTAACACCGGAATATCACAAGTCCGGTGGAAAGAAGTCAAAATTTAATTTCAAAAAACTCAGATAACCTCAACATATAAAAAATGTGATTACATCATCTAAGTGATGGATGAACCCATGACAACATTTAGAAAATCTGCAAAACAGTCAATATTCCTTTATTTAAATACCACACACATTAAATTAGCTAATACTTATATAAATATCATATATTTTCATAGTCTAAAATATAAAAGTTTTTCCATAAAATAAAGTTTTCTTTAAAGGATGAAAAAATGAGGTTTCAACACATACTTTATATTTATGAGAAAGCACACAAAATAGGACATGAAGGTGTCAAACTTTTGATGCAACATACAGCGAGCAGATGAAAGTAGATGATGATCATAAGTATGGAGAAGACATCAGAGAAAACTACGTAGAGACAGCATAACAAATGTAAGATCAGGATGATGGTATTGTTATACTTAATTATGCCCTTTTTTGACATCAATTAATCAAATAAAAAAAAATTTATCCCATCAACAAAAACATCATTTAGACTTGACACCTTCAAGATTTTATGCACAAGCACACGAAAATATAAGACCTACCTTATAGGCCGCGCAGTCCGTATTACTCTTGAAGGCTAATGTTGCCATGACACGCTGTAGATCTTTCATATGAGAAGCCCCCCAAGGCGCAAGATGTTTACGAGCATATGCAATTGCCTGCATGTTGCTGTCTATTCTAACCAATTCAATAAACTCCTGAAGCCTCAATTGAAATTCAAGTGTACTCTGCAAAATGTAGCAGACTCATAACATAGTTGTATTTTGACATGGATGCAATAAAACTCTCTGAATCATGAAGATTTAAGTGAGGAACAGGAAGGTTCATGAATTCCCTTTTGCATTTGAAAACACACAAAAAATATGATTAAACAGCATGGAATACAAAGCTTCATTTATTTCAAAATATCCATATGTATTCCTGACATATATGGGTTTCATTATCATAAAAACATTCTGATGTCACCGGAGTTTTACTCTCTGGGTTTCCAAACTATGAGCTAAAGCTATTTTTTTGCAAACAATAAAAACCAAGGACCAGAGTTACTGTGTCCTCATGAACTGAGTTTAAACAGAAGCTGACACAG
Source organism: Cryptocoryne crispatula var. balansae (assembly GCA_036172225.1). Classification (NCBI taxonomy): domain Eukaryota; kingdom Viridiplantae; phylum Streptophyta; class Magnoliopsida; order Alismatales; family Araceae; genus Cryptocoryne; species Cryptocoryne crispatula. The sequence goes on along the minus strand of CM069930.1, from coordinate 36,194,563 downwards.
AAATCAAATCCCCATGTGCTATTGCCAAAACAGCGGCAGCTTTTACCTAAAAAGTTGCTGAGATATCCATGCAATGGTCACAATTCAGAATAACTTATTTTCACTAGAATTTGTATGGCTCGAGACTTTAGGTACAAGAGCTAAGGGAGTAATAGCAAGCAACAATTATTAGGGATGGTATGATCAACTGTCATATTAGACTTCGGTATAAATGAAGCAGCAGCTAACTACAAGCGTAACATGTAATAACATCCATTCAGAACATTTGAGAGTTGATGATACAGAATCATGCAAGCACAGTTCTATGCAACAAACACTAAGTACTAACCAATAGATCTGTAAACGGATCTATTAGAACCAGCTATCTAGCCCGAATCTGAAATAAAAATGGTATTTTGGGATTCAGCTCTGACATTGTAAACTCAGGTTTGCGCATACCCGATATGTAGAAAACCCAAGGTTCACTTCTCAGGTTCGACATCAAAACCCAAAATGGAATCCATCAGGCAGACAGGGCTGTCATTCCATGACTCTGCTCAGCCTAGGGTTCTCTTTCCATCTTCCCCTTCCTTCCATTCTCCACCTCCACTTTTCTTCATAGCCCCCAGAGCAGAGGACGATGGGAAGAATGCTAATCACGGATCAACGATGATGAGGTCGATTTCCTCCCCCCCCCCCCCTTGTTCTGCCAGTCACTGTCAAGAGTTGTGGTTCTGTGAAGCCCTGCCTTCCTTCCAATCCAAGATAGTGAATAATCCGCACAAATTCCTTGGTGCTCAATTGATACTGCCATTGTTCCTATAAAAGAAGTTTCTAGCCTCCAAATCTCTACGCACTCTGTAGAGGGCACGAGCATCCCTAACGCATTGATCTGGTAGGGCAGCTCGTCCCACCTGGTTAGCCGGTCTTGGTAAAGTTCCAGTAATTCAGGCAGCAAACCCACATCACCGTGGAGTCGGGGTCCAGGCACATGTGGATAGTGGGGATCTGGCATTAACCAGTGCTGAAGTTGGAAGCCTGGTTCATGTCGATCCACAGGCCATCTGCCAGTAGCAGCTCTAGGAAGCAGGCGACCTTGTCAAATGTTAGTTTTATTTGATTTAGAGTGTAATTTTAAGATATAATTTAAATTTTAATTGATTGTTTTGTTTAGTTGTTTGAATGTTATCGATATGATTGAATTGGGTTGATTTGATTTGTTTAAGGTGGATTGTTTTTTATTTTTTTGATAGGTGGATTAAATGTTTTATGATTTAATTCCACTTGACATGTTGTTTGAGATATTTTAATTCTCCTTCTTATGTTGGTTTATGTTTTGATGCTGGTTTGTGTATATTTGACATGTTTTGATTATATTGTGTTTTGAATTTTATGGTTTGAGCTTTGATTTATTTCATGATCTGATTTTTCTGTTTAAAGAATGATTTTGGTGTCTTTTAAGTGCTTTGAATGCTATTTAGTTAGTTATGTTTGAAAACATTTAATTGTCACTTGACTAGAAATTTAGTTTCGTGTGATTAAATGAATTTTTAAATGAATTTCCAGATTGCTTAAATCTGATTTTTATGTATTTTTATATTAATTTAAGTTTGATTTTTTATCATTTTTCATGTTGTTAAATCAAAGTATTTTTCAGATTTGATGAATCTATTTTAAATTTGTCTTATCTTGTTTATTCAATTGGGAGTTTGCATCTCATCTGGTCGATTAGGCTATTGTTCAGTGCCCAGTTTGCAATTGTTCACATTGGCACTTAAATAGCATTTTCATTGCATTTCACATCGGAGTATATCATGTCGATGTCAAATCCTTGAACTATGAAGATATTCCTTACCCGGGGTATATTTCCAAAGTTCAAAAAAACATCGGCATTATGATGGCATGCCGACCTATCCTTGATTGAATGGAATTTTACCTCTGATATGACTAAGTCATTGGACTTGTCACACCGAGGGGAAGGATCCGTTGACAATGAGAGTTGGCCCGTGCTCATGTCCAGGAACGACATGCCGGGGCAAACCTAGGATCGCCGTCCAAGGGTGGAGAGCTCAAGAAAGCTAACCCTGTGTTCATTTCGTGTTCCGAATTTTTATTATTATATTTTTATGTCCAATGGGCCCAATGGGCTGGCTTCATGCCTCATGGCCCAATAAGGTTGGCTTCATGTCTTTGTGGTCCCGGTTGGCCTGCCTTGAGCTTCTTGGGCCCGATGGACCTATTTTGATGCTGATAGCCTGCTGCCATACCCCTACTTGGACAGTAATTGAAGGTCACCCGGCTATGCCCTTGGCCCATTGGATGGTTTCCAAGGGGTGCCGGGCCATCACCCTCAACCTGGTCCTTGTAAAGGACCTGTTTTATGCTCTGCAGAACCTGTTTTTGGAGCCAGTTTTTGTGGGTTGCAACAGTGGAATAAGTGGGCCGAAAATGGCTGAAAGTGGGCCTACTAGGAGACCAGTTGGGAGGACTGCACAAGGGCAGGTTTCGGACCTGTTTGGGGCCACTTGGAAGACAAAGAACAGAAAGATTTTGATGCCACAAAGGGGGCTGACCCGAGCTTGTTTAAGGGTAGGCCAAAAAAGGGTTGTTGTGTGGTGGTATCCGAAAAGCTTCTCGAACAGGGCGTGTGCCCGCCCCCACATCCAAACGTCTACCAGAAGCAATCGAACCTCCTGCTCCTCGTCTTCTTTCCTCATCCTAACAAGACTAAGCCCTACTCTCATTCATGGCTCTCCTCACCTGAGCCTCCTCTTCATCTTCTGAAGAGGATGAATCAACTTAGACTTGGACATGTGCTGGTCCTTTTCCTTTCTTACTCTTTCTAGATATAAGATCGATGTCTCTCCGACCTAGCAACTCGTCATGTAACTCTTGTCTGTGTCCAATTCTCACCTCCCTTTGTGAAGCTCTTCCTTTAAATAACCTCTCATCTCTTCCCTAAGCTAAGCCGGTACCTTATCACACTTCTTGACATTGCCACCCGTACTAGTTATATGTTGGTTTAGCCGACATACATCTCCATTCATATCTTTCTGACACCACTTGCATCTAACCCTCTTCTTCTTTGAACTAGGGAGATGGCCATGTATCCAATATTACGATATTCCGCGGCACCATGTTCCTCGTCCGACAAGTTCTCTACATCACATCAAGTCATACATAAAAAATAAATACATTAAAAACTTGATCAAAATCAAACCATTAAGTGAATTAAACAACAACTCCCCCCAAGCATGGGTGATTAGCACCCCTTTGGGGGTGCAATTCACCCCCCCCAATGGGGGTGAATTAAACCCAAGCCCCCCCTATTGCCACCCCTTCCAAGGTGATAAACAGTCAAGATCAAAGGTCCCCTCTAACTTACCTGCTGTAAGGGTGGATCGGCCCAAAACCTCCAAGGATCAGCCGATTCTGGAGGATCACCGCTCAGGGTTGGGGGCTTGGAGCCCTAGATCTCCCAAGGGGAGGGGGAGGAGGGTCGAAGGGGGCTTCTGCCAAAGAAATCGATCCGATCTCCCCAATTTGGGGGAGATCGGACCTAAAATATCTCCGGAATTGGATCAATTCCGGAAGTTCAGGTTGATTGACCGATTCCCGGATCGATCGACCTAGATCGGTCAAGGATCGACCAATCCAGCCGGAAGTTCGGCCTGGATCAATAATTCCGTGTGGAATCGGATTGGTGGGTACCAATCCCGATCCAGATCGACCGATTCTGCAAATCATGCTACCTACATGGGGAAACCCATTTCCCAGCTTGTCTCAACCTGCTAAAAGCACATCATGAGGCCCATGAGAGCCAAAAGCTTAAATGGACCAGGTATATGCTTGAGATAAACATAAAATTACTGGCAATAAACTTGGGAATTTTTGCATCTATACCCTTAAAAAAGAAATATTTTACGTAAATAACTAATTAGGCCAATATAGCTCCCAAATGTTAAAAATGCTGCCATGGCCATTCTTTTTGAACGCTGCCCGCAAAGACAGGAAGAATTCATTGATTATATCGTGGCTAATAGCAAAACAATGGGAACAACCAAGAAGATATCCACCTTTTATGCCTTCAGCATTAACCCGTAAGATATCGACCTTGGTTCCTAATTATTTTCATCTTATCAAGATGATGCAATAATGCAATTTGCATGAAAACCACTCTTATTTCTGCTGCATGCGTAAAAATATGTGAACAGAAAATCTGAGAAGTGAGCATGGTGTGAACCGTGAACCTTCGACTTCTTCAATCTGGATTTATTCTCTGAACACCAAGCTAGAGCAGGTGCTACTTCTCTGTTACGAAGTGCATCTATCACCCTCTTCGCATCAAGAAACACGTCAACATCTACAAGATCCTGAAATAAAATTTGAACGCATCAAAACAAGAATGCTTTGTAAAACCATAATAAGAATACAACATGGTTAAGTATGACACACCAAAATCTCAAAATTCGCCAAAGGTAAATCAAGAAGCCGCAAACCAAACAAAAAAAAAAATATTTCCCGTGAACCCAAGCCATTGCCGCTGCACTTGTTCATTTACAACAATCCTTCCTAAAAATTATTAGAATAACGAATAGGAAACTTTCTACCAAGATCAACCAGCACAAGACGACGTCTGGTGGTGGAAGAAATGTGGAAGAAATTAGGGAACGCGAAGACCTGTAATCCGCTGATCTCCGCAAGCTTCTCGGCGGTGTCATAGTACGACATCCGCAGCATGTAGTCCACTAAGGCCCGTTTTAGACGGATACTACTCCACTCCGCGTGGCTCTCCACTGACACCGAATCCAGGTGGTCCAGCCGCGCCTTGCATCTCTGCACCTGCAGGCTCTCCATTCTACCGCCTTCCTCCAGCTGCTCACAAAACAAAGGAAAAAAGGCACAAAAGATCAGAATCCCCCTCCCTTCAACGGTAAGATCGCGGCACCCACCTTGCGCTTAAGGCCCTGAAGGCGGGACACCAGGGATGTGAGCTGATGGACGGCCTCCTCCTTGGACCGGCCGCCGCCATCCTCGCCGGAAGAAGAAGAGAGATCCGCGACGGTAGAGATGACGGCCGAGATCTCCCTCTCGGCGGCTCGGTGGTTGGTTCGCATGGTCTTCTTGAGGTGCTCGAGGGGGACGCGCAGGAACTGGTGCTCCAGCTTCAGCGACTCCGCCAGCTGCGAAAGGCGCGCATGCTGGGGGGCCGGGAGGACCGCCGCGAGATCCGCGGCGGGCGCCGGCGCCGGCGCGGGGGCGGAGTCGCCGTTGGCCATCGCCGTGTCCATCGCCATCTCCATGCTCGAACGGGCGCGCGAGGCAACCTCGGGAGGGATGAGAGAGATAATATCTGATATCGACGCCGCGAAGAACTCCGTGCACCGACGCGTGACGGATCGGCTGTCGAGGTGACTCGATGTCGGCTGTTCCGTCTGACAGAGGTTTGGTTTTCTTCATCGAATATTAGTCTTATCGATGTATACACACACATATATATATTGATTTGTATAGATTCATATATATATACTATTAAAATTTTCTGTTACTCAAAAATAATAAGATGTTTGATTATATGATAATTTTTTTGTATATGATAAAAATTATATTTAAATGAAAAATAAACTAATTCATGACATAAAATTA